>OW679198.1:40351351-40783694 GCA_940337035.1 Agriotes lineatus
ATGGGTCATTGGACAACGAAGGTGTTAACAAACAATTCAAAAATTATCATTCACAAACTCTGTACGCTATAACATGTCGCTACTGCAATAAAGGTAGTAAACGAAATATTGTAAAAATTGTCTAGAACGTCCAAGCTTCCCCTTAGATTGTAAAATTTACCCAAACATAACTGAAAATAAAAATTTTTCTTTCTAGTATTTTTTATGGTTTGCACCACTGGAACTGTTATGATGTTTATTAAACGTTGTTCACCACTGTGGAATTAAGTTCAATCAGATACAGCCGTTTGTGGAAAACAATAACATCCCTTTCATTTACTTTAGAAATTACAAGCATATACAATTTCGTCAATATTGATTTAAATACAAATACGAACAGTGAAAAGCCTGGTTTTCGAGACGGAATTATTTATTTATAACAGACCTTGGAATCTGACCTCGGTCCTCGACTGCCCAAAATGAATCAAGTCGAAATATGCAGAAGTGATGTGATCTCGAAAACTAAACTACATACGCTTATATAGGTTGTGCATGAATGGAAGGGATATTCCTTATTCTTTTGTATACAATAGGATTGTCCAGCTAGGTTCCCTCTATCTATTGTCGCACAAGTGGTTGAAATAACTTCCGCCAAAAAAGGACTTTCCATTTTCGAGTCGTTTACGACTGTATTGTCCACCCAGGTTGACTTTTCCTGCGTTCGCGACATGGGTCCTGCTGTGCTAGAAATTGCATTGTGACGTTTAGACAAGTTAGTTTAGATTGTTTACTCGACGACACAAATCAAACTTAACATTACAGATCTTTCTTACTGCACGCGTACAATTGATACTTTCTCTAGAACTGTCACATCGCGAACACTTTTACTAGCTCATTTAGTAATGCACTATACAATTACATTTTACGTTCTTTGGTTTATGGCCTATGACGTTTTCAGGCCATTTATGCAGCTGCGCTACATACTGTAGTGTACGTATGTTAGGTTGCAAAAAAAAAGGTTTAAAGCGTTGCTTATTTTGAGGTATAAACGAAATACCTGGTAACTATTTAGTGCCAATCACAACAGAACATATTATCTGTCCTAGGTTTTTTTGTCCTGTATAGTACATAAAATGAGTGAAGCATTGTAAAAAAATAAATAGCTACCTTAGAACAACTTGCCTCTGTCCACTTCAAGTTTCTCTCCTTGGGAAGTTACAGGCTTGTTCCGGGGCTTCTTCCACTTCTCAAAACAATTTTTATATTTACCTTTTGAAATATTTCCTAGCTGTGGTGTGTCGCGTTGTCCTTGATCTGTTCCACATTCTCAATCTCTCTTCCTTCAAGGGCTATTTCAATTTTGGTAATGCATAGTCAGAAATCACAGGGAACCATGTTAAGATTGTGGACGGGAATGACAGGAATAATAAGGTGTGTGGTCACAGAATCATGGATAGTATGAGATAAGTGGGGGGTGCACCATCTTGGTAAAGCTGCCAGTTATCACTTCCACTTGCTTTCTCACCGGTAGTATTCCTTGTTCACCGTCTAACCCTAACCCATGATGAACATAAACCACCTTTGTTGTCAAAGAAAACAGTGAGCATTGTCTTGATATTGCTCCAACTTCAACTGCTCTTCTTCTTCTGGTGTTTCTCACTGGTCTCAGGATCATAGCTGTAAATACATGATTTATCGTGTGCACACAAATATTTTTTTTATGTGATGCAAATTTGCCGCTTTTAGCGGCTTTTGTATATTGTCTGTAGTCCTCCTACGACACTACAGCCCAAGCCAAGCCATGGTCTTTCAAGATCGGTGCATCTTCGGCGACTTTTGTCTACCTATAGGTCTTCTCTCTTCCATTCTTCCTACAAGTGCCCTTTTTGGGATTCTTGCCTCATCTATTCTAATGATATGTCCAGCAACCGCAGCCTATTTATTTTTATGTGCATCTCAATTGTTGGTTCTTCTAGGTGGTAACGTAATCTCCACATGCCATTCTCAGTATTTGTCATAGTATTTTTTTTTGCAAACCTGTTCACTGCCTTGTGATTAAAAACTAATATTTCACTGCCATAGCATAATACAGGTCGTATTGTTGTCTTATATGTTCTGATTTTTGAGATCTGGATTCGACAGCTGGTAAGAGGCCGAAGTATGTCTTATTTGTTAAGGTTATCCTTCTATGGATTTCTGCATCTTAATTTTTGTCACTTGCGATGGTAGCACGTAAATATGGGAATTGTAGCGCTATTTCTATATTATCATCTCCGATTGTGATATGTTGTCGGATCCTATTTGACCTTGGCTGCTTTAACATCTTTGTTTCTTCCAGGTTTATAGACAAGAATATTTCCTTTGCTCTATTTTCCAGTTCTACATATTCTCTTTTGCTGTGATGATTGTTTTTCCCATTATGTTAATGTCATCAGCATATGTCGCTAGCTATATATAAGAGTAAATTGTTTCTGTTAACTGAGGTTTTTCTTACTGCATACCTCTAGGGCTATGTTGAATAATATCGTGTCATTAATGGACCATCAATAGGTTTTCTGTTCTGATGTATACTTCAGCATTTGTCATTGTCATTCTGACAAGTCGTATTAGTTTTACAAGTATGTCAAACACCAACATAATCAGATATAGTTTTTTTTTCTGTTGTATGTTTCGGGGAAATCTATGAATATTTGGTATATGTCGATGTCATATTCTTAACCTTTGCTCAAAATCTGTTTGACAGTTGAACAGTTGATCAGTAGTTGATCTTCCAGATCTGAATCCAGATTGGTATTGTCCAATGATATTTTCAGTGGGCGGTTGCAGCTTTGTGCGTAGTATGTACATGAATGCTTTATATGTTGTGCATAATATATTGGGCATATTATGCTTTTACTCCATTTAACTGGCATTCTTTTTTTCCTCCATATGTCAGTCGTAAAGTGAGTGTATTGATTGTAGGACGTATATAATTTGTTTCACTTCTGCTGTGGATGATGGTTTTGAGAGTTTCTTGCTCTCTGTTGGTTCAGACAAATCCGTTTCTTGTTGCTGGATGCATCTTTACACAGATTTGTGGGATCCTTGAAACCTTCTTTAAGGTGTTTTTAGATATCTGTATGCTCTTTTCATTTCATTTGCTTTAAAATTTTCGTCCATTTTTAGTATCAGATTGTTTTTGTCGTTCTTCATTTTTCTTCTACATATTTTGTCTGCCTCTTGTGTTTTCTCTTGAAATTGTTTTTTTTCTTTCCCAGATTTATCTGTGTGTATACTTCTTGTGTCTTTTTCGTTCCTCTTCTCAATTGCGTGTTGACATTCTTCATCAAACCACTCCTTGTTTGTTTTTCTTTGAATTCCTAATACTTCCTTGGCTGTTTTCATAGTTATGTTTTTTATTTGGTACCATTTCTCATCTATATTTAGATTTCCCATATTTTTTTCAAGCTTTTGTTTGATTTGATCTTTATATTATTGCTCTAAGTTGAGCTTCTTTTGGTGCTCAGTTTGTCGTGCTTACAGCTGTTGGTTTTGCATCTAAATTTTATTTGTACTTGGAAGAGATGTGATCCGCAGAAGTCACCACATCTAGATTTCACATCCCTTAATATGCTGGCAGCTCTTTTATCGATTAGTACTTGGTCGATCTGGTTGATTGTCTTTCCATTTGATGAAATCCATGTGCCTTTGTGGGGGAAACACGTTGAACTAATGACTACATTTTTACTAGTTGCAAAGTTCATTATCCTTTCTCTGTTTTGGTTCGATTCTTGATGTAGACTGTGCTTTCCAATTGTTATTATTATTATTATTACATATATACCGGGTGACAATGAAACTACTACCCACGGCGGCATTTCGAAATGGCTTGAGATAGAAATATGCAATTCGGTATGTTGATGGGGTTGAAAATACTTGTCAAAATTCAATTGTTTTTAAAAACCATAGCAACCTCTGTCCTGGCCTACTCCGTTTTTTCCGTAAAATACAAACAAATAGGAATTACGGCATATTTTTAAGCGGCTCTATTTCAAAAACTATTAATTTTAGACATGGGGTATGTTAGACAAAAGTTATTTAGAATTGTTCCGAGAGTCATAAAAAGAGAAAATATACAGGATGTCCCATTTAAAATAACAAAGTCAAGGTTATTTCCAGTGAAACCGGAAACGACATTCAATTGTTTTTATGTTACAATTGTTAACAATTTTCAACCCTATCGACATACCGAATTGCATATTTCTATCTCAAGCCGTTTCAAAATGCTGCCGTGGGTAGTAGTTTCATTGTCACCCGGTATATGACAGACAGCATTGCTGTTTATGTCAAACAAAATTCGTGGGCAAATAATAATAAAGTATAACAAAATATAAACTACAAATTAACATAAATTATACATATATAGAATAGAAAACAAAAATATATTATGATTAACAATATTAAAGTTGAATTATGTATAAACAAAATATAAACTATCAAATTAAAATTATGAAATAAGTACAGTCGCGGAATTAAAAATCCGGGCACTTAAAATGATTCAGTGTATATCTTACTTTACTTATCACGTTACCTCTGGTGAAATTAGTCAAAGTCAAAATAATTACTCGTATATGACAGCACGCCTCATTGTTTAACTGTCAATTGCTAACCTAGAAACGCAAAGCCCAATTTACATTACCCAAAAATCGCAAAAATCCTCTATAAGACTCGCCCGGATTTTTAATTCCGCAACTGTACATTGTATAGAATAGAAAACAAAACAAAAGTAAAAAACAGTAAAAGGTAGCAAAAACAGTAAGAAGTAAAAGTAAATAAATAAATAAATCATACTAACCATAATTAAGAAAACTAAAAATAGAATATAACTGAAATTAAATATAGACTACAAATTATCATAAATTATAGATATACTAGCAGTCCAGTGAGACAAATGTCTCATTTAATAAAAAAAAAAGACCGTTTTGCAAATAGAAGGCGTATTCACCACACGTACGTATATGACGTCATTGTTGGTAGCAAACTACCAGTCGCATTCGCCTTGATAAAATTTGCCTAGAATCTAACCTAAAAAGTTAGGATTATAATTAAGAGAATAATTAGTGTCACGTGACTGAAATTCGGTTCCTGACCTGACATGACCATTCCAAACATATAACTTTCATAACTTTTTTCTCTATCTCTTACGGTTTGGCTGCTGAAACAGCGTCCCAGACAGACAAAACAGCGTCCCGGACAGACACGTCTATTAGATAAAGGATAAGATAGCAAACATAAATAAATTAACAAAACTAAGGTTGAATTATGTATAAACAACAAAGTATAAACTATCAAATTAAAATTATTAAATACATATATAGAATAGAAAACTAAAATAAAAAGAAAAACGGTACCTAAAAGGTATAAAAAACAGTAAGTGAAAGTAAATATATAAATAAATCATAGTAACCAAAATTATAAAAACTAAAGACAGAATATAACCAAAATTAAATAACTAAATCTCAAATCAACTTAAATTAAATTGTTTTTCTGTTATTTATTTATTTATTCTCCCTTGAATTAAGATAAATTAAAGATTCTCTAAAGACACTTCCTCAAATGGAGGTCTAGTCTGTTTTTAAACCGGTTAATAGTCTCAGCACTAACAACACTGTCTGGTAGGTTATTCCACATGTCGACAATACGATTGCTTATAAAGTTTTTTCGAGAGTTACTTCGGAAACGGTCGTTGGAAATTTTAAAGCTGTGGCCGCGTAACTGAGTGTTCGTATTAGGTGCAAATATGTACTGAGGAGATGAACCATGAACATGTGTAAAATCCGTTTACAACTTTAAATGTTTCTATTAAATCATCTCTAATACGACGTGGGAAGTTTAAGCACTGCAAGTCTGTCACTATAACTCATGTCACGAAGACCATATGGAATTTTTGTTGCTCTTCTTTGCACTCGCTCAAGAATATCAATGTCCTTCAAGAAGTAAGGGGACCATATTTGAAAGCCAAATTCTAATAGTGGGCGCACATATATTTTGTATAGTTTTATAAACAGTTCGGTGTCAATTGATACCAATCTTTTTTTATTGAATATAAAGTTCTGTTGGCTTTTTTAACAATTGATGTAATGTGGCGATCCCATTTTAAGTTCACAGCAATAGTAATTCCCAAATCTTTCTGCGCCATAGTCTGTTCTAATGTTCCGTTGTTTATTGTATATAAAGTGTGGGGGTTTATTCTTCTTTAAGTGCATAATTGTGCACTTGCTGCTATTCAACGTAATTAACCACTTTTTTGACCAGTCTTCTATTTCGTACAGACTATCTTGCAAACTTGGAGTCAGAGTTGGGTTGCCAAAGATTTTGGTGTCATTAGCAAAGAAACTTGACTGAACACAGATTTTGTTTTTCAAGTCGTTGATATAGATGAGAAATAGAACTGGCCCTAGCACAGAACCTTGAGGAACGCCACTGAGCACACTTCTTGAGGATGAAGTAGTTGAACACACAACCACTCGGAAAATTCTGTTATTAAGAAATGATTCAATCCAATCCATTTAAGTAGTCGACCTCTGGCACCTATGTGTTCTAATTTATAGAGAAGTCTTCTGATGGGAACTCTATCAAACGCCTTTTCATAGTCCAGGTATGTTATATCCAATGACACACCTTCGTCCCACTTTCTGGTCCATTCATTGAGACATGTTAGGTTTGAAACTACCGATCTACCAGCCACGAAACCACGCTGTTCGTCGATGATTAGGTTTTTTACCAAACTGTAATGGGTTATTCATTATCTGGATTTTAGCTAGGAGTTGCACATGATCACTTTTACCCACAGGTGGAAGGTAGCAAACATACATTGTTCCGTGGTATTCTCTTCTTTCCTGATCTTTGCATTCAAGTCTCCTACAATGATTTTTATGTCATTCTTCGACGCTCTGTGATAGGCTATCTCCAATTGCTGGTAGAATTCAACCTTTAGTTCGTCGTCTTTGTTCTCTATAGGTGCATACACGTTTATTATTGATATGTTGAAAAATTTTATTGATTTTCGGAGTCTGCTTGGTCTCTCACTGATTAGTTGGAAGTCTATTAGTACTGATTTTAGTCTGATTTTGTCCACTATGAATGTCGTTCCTCTTTCTCTTTTTCTCTTTTTGGATGACCATTTGCCTGAGTACCTCAGGGTTGTAAAACTCACCAGTACTAAAGTGTGTTAGCTCCCCTAGTGGTAGCCACACTGTCTTAATTAGAAACATTCTGTTGAAATACATAACCAAAATATAGTTTAATATAAGAGCTAATATTCCCTTTGGTTAAACTTAAAATGCTATATGTAATCAGTGACAAATCTTTGTACTTGAGCTAAATATAGTTATAAAAACAACTACTACCAGAATTAATGACGCAATACACTATCAAATGCATTTTAGGTTGATACACCTTCATCCGTCGATCAAAGCCCTCGCAGTGCTGCCTTGAGCAAGGGGCGTGGCAAGGGGCAGCGCAGACCCAGAAAACCAAAATCAGCATCTGGTCAGATTCCCGGCGGAGCTATGGCGATGGGCCAGTCGCCTATTGGCCAGACCCAACCAGGTATTTCTATGCAAGGAGTGCAAGGCCCTTCACCTCAAGTACCTCACATGGGTCCTTACGGACAAAACGCTGGTGCAATGCAGCAAAGTCAACAGTTTGGCACATCCGGACAACAACAGTGGTACAATCAACAGCAACAACAGCAGCAGCAGCAGCAACAGCAGCAGCAACAACAGCAGCAAGCACAGGGCTATTATCCGCAACAAATGGCAAACGGTAGGTATTCTCATTGAATTTTTGAACTATTTTATGAAGTATGAAGTTAGTTAGCTGTTAAGTAACATGTGAGCAAACGAAAACGAAATCAAGCTTGACTTGGAAATATTTTGTGTATGAATAATATGTTGGTGGCACTGTAAGTCTTTGTTAAATTTGAGGTTAGCAAGTTAGGTTTTGCGTCAGTCTGTGTCAAAACTGAGGCAAAACCTAACCTGCTAACCTCAAATTTGACATAGACCTACAGTGCCATCAACATATTATTCATACAACAAATATTTCAAAGGGAACTTGATGGAAAAGCATTTAAAATCGCCCGGTATATAATGCCTATGAACTGTAGGCATTTTATGAAATGCATGTTTTAAAGTTAAAGTTAACACTCATTAGCCAGTGGGTTTAATGTGGGTGTACGCTAACTCATCACCCTAGCAAATTGTATAGGTATTTATGGCAGGCGAACTTATCATCGGCATGAGACAACGACCGGTGAACATCACCAGAGACAGGCCAACTCATGTAAAGATGCATATAACACACAATCATAGGCTGCAACTAACTTAAACAAGTGACACAGCCTAGAAATGAGAATCAGCGATGCCGGTTTATTTAACATAACCTGCAATTGTACAACCGTGCAGCCATTATATATAATGGCTAGACATTTTATATAATACCTAGGGATTATATATAATGACTGAATTATACAAATTGCCAGACTATAAATCCCATCATTTAGCTGCTATTTCTACTATTATGATGAATTGTTTTATTCGAACAGTTTTTCTCTAAAATTTTCTATCTCACTGAACCATCTTCAAGTTTGGCATCCCCTCCTTACATCAGTTCCCATTTTGATACTGCTTTGATTCACATTTTGTCTTCTATCTCACAATGTGGCCAGGCCACGTCTATAGCACATAAATGGGTCTTTTTGAAAAGACGATTGAACAAGCCAACCGGAAAAATCTAATTTTCTTATACTGAGCTTTCTTTTCAGTGAACCGTTTCGAAAGACCCCAACAAATTAATCAGTCGAAGCAAGCTCTATCAATAATGTTGAAGCAACGTCATCCACTGAATCAGTTCATGGGACCAGCAGGACAAAATACCATCCCACCAGGACCGCAAGCTCCAAATTATGCTCCCATACAAAGACAGTTTCCTCGACAACCAATGCGTCAACAACATCCAGCCACGTTGCAGTCAAATCAGGTAATTTATTTTTCCCTAATATTGTTAAGTATCCTATTAGGCAATTAAATATGAAATTGTTAAATGCATTAGGATATAACAAAGAGTAGCCTCAGTAGTAAGCGAAGGTTGTTAATGTATTTGTTGGTTGATACCATATTCTACTTCAATAGGGCATGTTCCAACAGCAGTACGCAAATATGCCTAACACTATGGGTCAGCAGTACAACAATTACGCGACAAACCCAGGCAACATGATGCAAGGAAGCATGCAGAATAACCCACAAATGATGCAAGGAACGCAAGGTGGTATGTTTACTGCCCAGCAGCAAGGCTTTGGCCAACCTAGAGGTCCACAGCCAGATTACAGAGGCATGACGCAGCACGCCGCTAGACCTCAGTACATACAGCAAGTTCCTAACGTTACAATGAATACTAGCATGAACACTATGAATGCTATGGCGAGTGCTCAAGGTGGGCCTGCACCTCCTTATTCCAGACCAGGAGGTCAAGGGATGCAAGGGGCCCAACAAGCTCAGTTCCAGCAGCAACAGCGTATGAGGCAGCAAATGTTGGCTATGCAGCAGCAACAACAGCAACAGCAGCAGCAGCAACAGCAACAACAGCAACAAAATGCGACACTTGGTACACAGCCTTCGCCAGCTCTTGTTGCACAGCTGCAGCGGCAGATGAATCCCAACCCATATCAGCATCAACCTCCACCGTACAACATGGGCTAAACGTTTCTATACTCCGTATTTAAAATGTTAGCTACGTAAATATATGTATTAGAAATCAAATAAAGACTAATAATTTGAATATCAGTATCTAGTTTTATTTTTCGTGATGTTCTCAGCCGGTGCTGAGAGGAAGACAAAGAAAAGGTTCTGAAACGGGCAGGTCTACTATTTGACATGATTTTAGCTTTAACAAAAGAAGGGTTTTGATCAAAAACAACCAAGGTAAGTTTTTAGGTAAAATGAGTTTTAGATGTTTTAGTTTTGTATAACTTATGTTCAATGGCTGCATATTATATTCACAGCAGAAACAGCCATAGTTTCCGATTTATAATGAGTTAAAATTAGCAGGGTTTTACAAAAACAACTAATGCCAGCTCGATATTTCTCAAGAACGACCAATGTCAAGTGAAATTTGGCGGGAACAACCAATGTCAGGGGTAATATTCTTTATTCGCAATCACATTGTAATGTGTCAATTTCATGACATGACAACAGCTGGGAACTAGATGATTACTTGAAACTAGCCAGGAAATTATTACATACCTCGAAAAATATTACATACCTGAAGAGTGGGGTGTTTCCATGGTAACAAAACATTGAGTGGGTTGTTTTCATGGTAACAAAAACATTAGTTACATCAAGCTATCTATTATTCAGAATTCAATTGTAGTTATTTTTAAAATTAAATGATTGCAAATAAAATAGTATACATACCACGTTGGAAAGTTTCATCCCTGTCTCGAGATAAAGTTAACCTCGACGCTACGCGTCTCGGTAAACTACCTAATCTCTCGACAGTAATGAAACACTTCCCACCTCGGTATGTAATATACTATTAGATGACGTTGTAATGTGTAGCAGAATCACTTTATACTCGTGTAGTGTTAATTTTTACTAGTGTTCGTTGGTTGCTCTCTAAAAGTAATATGTCAAACATATTAAGAGATCCCGATTCAGATGTCCAATGGCATGCAAAAAGGAAAAAAGTGAGGTTGTAAAACACCAAAAAACAGTTGGCGAGCCCTATTTAAACTACAAGGGTGTTGAAATACCCGTCAGAAATATAGGTGTAGACTGCAGGTATGTACTATTTTTACATAATTACTAAGAAATAATAAACAGAACAAAAATACAGTTCGTGGCCATGGTGCAGTCGGCGCCTTAGAAATCGGGACACTAGACACTATATTTGGCGCAGCAAACAAATAGAGTGGCTTATACAGCCCAAATGAAATGTTACAAAGCTGACGGGATCAGTAATTTAATAATAATTACTTAAGAATCAGAGAGATAGCAGTCCCTATAATTAGACCTAATTTCAGCTGACATTAACACCCGTATTCATAGTCGTTCGCCAGCGGATCGCCGGCGACTCGCCGGAGTTTCGTTATGAATAGTATGTTGGCGGCACTGTACGTCTATGTCAAATTCAAGGTGATCAGGTTAGGTTTTCAGTCAGTTTTGACAGAAACTGACACAAAATCTAACCTGCTAACCTCGAATTTGACATAGACGTACAGTGCCGCCAACATACTATTCATAACGAAACTCTGGCGAGTCGCTGGCGATCCGCTGGCGAACGACTATGAATACGGGCGTAAATGTTTTGAGGTTATAATACAAATAAAAACTTCGGCCAACTTAGAAAGCATGCGATTTGTGCACTTGTAATATGTAGGTAATAATGAGACTTAGATAGAGCCAGGCCACACGCCTACATATTACAAGTGTACAAATGCCATGTTTTGGAAGTTGGTCAAAGTTTCTATTTGTATCATAACCTCAAAAAATTATTTAATGTGAGCTGAAATTAGGTCTAATTATAAGGACCCCCATCTCTAATTCTGTAGTAATTATTATTAAAATACTGATCCAGTCAGCTTTGCAATATGTCATTAGGGTTGCATAAGCCACTGTATTTGTTTGCTGCGCGAAGTATACTATGATATATTTTGCACGTATTTTTAAGCGTATAAACTGGGCTTTTGCAGTCATTATGGTTGTAATTGTTATGTTGGATTGTTTATTGTTTGTCAATTATGAAATGCCATCTCACATTAATGAAGTAACCGAAGCAAGAATACTCCAAAGACTAGAAGAACATATTACTTGTCCCGATTTCTAAGGCGCCAACTGTACTTGATATAACACACACAATAAAGGACAAATAATGACAAATAATAGAGGTCCTAAGTGAGATCCTTGGGAAACTTCTGAGTGTGTAATGAAAAACTTTAAACAAAACCCACTGACACATACTGTTTGCGAGCGATTTTGAATGGAAGAGCAGACCTATCTGACGAGTGTGCCATGGACATTAGATTCGACACAGTTTTCTGAGCAAAATATGATGCTTTATTTTGTCAAATACCTTGCAAAAGTCAGTATATTCAGCATCCACCTGCGAGTGCTAATTCAAAATAAAATGTGAATAACCAAGGTACTTAATAATAAACTTCTTTTTTTCGTACACTAGCATTGAAAGAGCTACTTTGCCGTACAATTTATTAATCAGAAAGTTGCACATTGCGGTATTCGTACGGCAAAGTAGTATTTTGCGGTATTCGTACGGCAAAGTAGCACTTTGCCGTACGTTTCCTTAGTTACAACACATATAATATTACATTACATTAATATTACTCTACTTATTTGCTATATACGAGGATAAATTTAGTAGGTATTCCGTTTTGTATGCTAGTGTACGAAAAAATATTGTACGAAACTCGTATGAAAGTGGCTTTTCCATACTCGTCTCGAAATTCCGGACTCGGCCTAACGGCCTCTTCCGGAAACATCTCACTCGTACTGAAAAGCTCCACTTTCTATACTTGTTACGTAAATTACTATTATAGATCTATTCTTGTTGCAAATTGATATTTTGTTTAACAGAAGTATCATTCGTCGAATATTATTTTCTCGAAGATTTTAGTTGTAACGGATAATTTATAAAGTGGTCTACAATTATAGGCATACGTTCAGCGGCTTGGTGCGTCCAGTACCCCAACACTGTGTAAACGGTATAATGGATTTTTTCCAGTAGGTATATTAGAAATTTTTCGGCCGTAGAATAATGCTATGCAATTTTGAAACACCCTGTAACTATTATAGTACAATTGTTTTTAAAAATGCACATACCCTCAGCGGTTCGGTGCGCCTGGCACCGTGACCACAAAACAATGCCACCCTGACTGTTTAAACGGTATAAGGGGTTACAGATTATAGGACTTTATTACAAGAGTAGGAAAAATGGAGTATGAAAAATAAACAGTAGGAATTTTGAACAACTTAACCTAACTCTTCTTTCAAGTTTGCAACACAACTGTCACGTGTAGTGTTTATAAAGTTAATTATTAATAATGGGGAAAACGAAGAAGATGAAACCATCTCAGGTCGGAACAAGAGTAGCGTTAGATAATGAAATTGAAGATGCTAAGTTTGCCAAATCAAAAAACCGCAATAAAATACGTTTCAGACAAACCGAGGAAGATGTAAGTCGAACTCTTCAAATAGTATTATACAGCTTTAGATTCGCAATTACTTACAGTATGTCGACTCAAATTTATCCCGCAAAATATTGTCAGCGGCTCGTGAACAGCAGAGAGAAATGGAAGATGGTTTTCCACCTCTTGGACAAACTGTTTCGAGTAAAAAGAACACGGTCAAACTTGGGGAAGAAAATTCAGACGACAGTGAAGCAGAAGAGGAAGATACCTTGGAGCCAGATACCTTTTATGAGAACATTCAAATAGATGAAGACGATGAGTTGGCACTCGAAATGTTTATGAGCAAGAATCCTGCTCCTCGGAGAACGTTGGCTGATATTATTATGGAAAAAATTACCGAAAAACAAACTGAGTTAGAGACACAATTTAGTGATGTTGGTTCGCTACAAATGCAAGATGTAGATCCACGAGTAAAGCAGATGTATGAAGGTGTTCGAGAGGTATTACAGAAGTATAGAAGTGGAAAATTGCCAAAAGCATTTAAAATTATACCCAAATTAAAAAACTGGGAGCAAATTTTGTATATTACAGGTAAATAATTGAAATAATAATTAGGCTGAAAATCGTACGACACTCATTAATGACCAATAGAAAAATTAGTTCACGAGCAGTAACTAAGACAACAAAATTTCTTGGAAATTTTTTGTAGATAGACATTACTTTTTTTAGGGTTTGTATCGTTACGATTTTCTTACCGAATCTGCATTCGAGCATTAATTCATATCCGGAAATTATTTTTCGTGCAATCCAACAACGTCCTAATTTGCCCTCGCGTCCCGCTCTGGCAAATTAATACGACTTTGTTGGAACGCACTCAAAAAAATTTCCGGAAAGAATTAATGCTCTTATGAGATTATATGTGATAATTTTCTGAATATGATTATTTTAAGATCCACCAACATGGTCAGCTGCTGCTATGTACCAAGCGACGAGGATATTTGCATCAAATTTAAAAGACAAAATGGCACAGCGCTTTTATAATTTAGTTCTATTGCCTCGCATAAGAGACGATATTGCTGAGTATAAGCGTTTAAATTTTCACTTATATCAAGCACTACGAAAAGCTTTATTCAAGCCAGGTGGTTTTATGAAAGGTAAATAAATTAAAAGTTATAATGGTTACAGTTAGTTTGTAAAGATATTTAATTGTTAATAGTAGTAGTACAGAAGGTGTTATTGCTAACTCGATCAATTTTTGCTCATTAGTTTTTTAATAATTATTTAATGATAAAACATGCATGCAGCATGAGAAGTCATGTAATACTTAAACACAAAGTAATTGGCTGTGTGACAATAGCCAGATCAATTAATTAGCGATATCATCATACCCAGTTTAAAATCAAATCTGGATACCCGAAAACAATACAGAATTTTCGAATATGAAAATAGGCAGTTTATAGGGTATGTTATGTTTTCGGTTTTCGTGATTTCACGTACTGCCATAACAAGATTGGCAGTAGAAAAACTAGCCCCAATGCGCAGGTCTAGTTTTAAACTTGTAGGAAAAATAAGTTCAAATCAAATTTGTAAATTATTTTCGAGACATTTCAAGCATAAAACTTGGATGTATATTTTCTGAATTTCGTTATTCTAGTTTGTACAAGTAGTTTTGTTGTTTTGTTAAACTTGTCGATGTTTCTAGCTGAAAAACTATAATGTAACTTGGACTTTAGTCTACATTGTCACTGAAATCCAATAGCAATTCGTGCACTATTTTATTTCATATAATTTTTTTAGGTATTCTACTACCACTTTTGGAAAGTGGCACTTGCACATTAAGGGAGGCCATAATAGTAGGATCGGTAATAGCCCGTAATTCTATCCCTATCCTACATTCATCTGCTGCTATACTAAAAATTGCAGAAATGGATTATACTGGCGCCAATTCAGTCTTCTTACGAATATTTTTGGATAAGAAATATGCATTACCATATCGAGTGGTGGATGCTCTCGTTTTTCACTTCATGCGGTATTGTTGCATATTAATGCTTTTATTACTTAGGACAAATGACTATTGGGGTTTGTTTTAGATTTGAACATGACAGTCGTGAACTGCCTGTATTGTGGCATCAAGCACTCCTCACCTTTGCGCAGCGGTATAAGGCAGATATTTCATCTGAACAAAGGGATGCATTGCTGGGTCTGTTACGTAAACAGTCGCAACTTCACATTACTCCTGAAATTCGGCGTGAGTTGCAAAATGCTAAATGTCGGGATATTGAAATTGGTGAACCAGCAATGCAATTGGATTAAAAAAGTGACATGTTATATGTGTATTTATTATTTAATAAAGTTATAACTTTTAGTATTTATTTTAATAATATAGAATTGTGAATATGATAGCTAAAGGCAGGATTTATAAGCATTTGCATATATTTTAGCTAGTCGATTTCGTACAATTTAGTTTTCTTTGCATTTCAGATGATTCTGAAAAATATATAATTTTTATTGTGCATATAATTGCATATTTTGCAATAAATGCATCTTTTCATATACAGGTCGTTCCAGACTTCCTGGCTTTTAACTTCTTTATTTTCAAAAATAATCGGATAGTGAAGAGATTTTTAAAAATCTGCACTTTTGTAATGGTAGCGATATTCAACTACTTTTTTCTAAATGACACTATACTTTTTTTCTGATAGTATTTTTTATTCTCTTTACAACCATGTAAACATATAGGGGTTACATGAGAATATTTTTGAGAAAAATACAATTCAAAACTGAAGCGTGGTTTGCCATAGAAATATTTATCTAGTCGGCAATGAAAACAATAGCGTAATATATACAAATATTAGTTTATTCATTTGTTTATTGTGAAAATTACGAATTATTCTAATTTTGAAAAATGTGACATGATACTAACGCATGGTTTGTGTGGACGTAATTCAAGAGAGGCAGGTAGAAGATACAGAGCAATATCCAGATAGAAGGCATCCTGATCATAAGTTTAGGGGTTTGAAACATAATCTCTGGGTACATGGATCGTTTTCAGTAAATGGAAGAGTACCGCTTAATGCGAACAGATGTCTTTCTGTTGAAGAACATACAGTAGCTGTTCTTCGGTGTATGGAACTCTTAACTTAACGCAATTAGCCTCGGAATGTGGCATTTCGAAATCATCAGTACAGTGTATTTTAAAACAAAACAGGTACAGACCATATAAATGTATTCGCATACATAAAATGTACCCAGTGTACTCAACAACATAATGTCTTGAGACGAATATTGTGGTCTGATGAAAGTCGATTTCATAATAGATTGGTTTCGACACAAAATAATACATTTGGTGCATGGAACAGCCACACTGACTGTGAGAAGGGAATAATCAACGTGTTTTTGGAATTCATGTTTGGAGTGGGATACTTGTTGGTTAGCCAGTAGGACTGCATTTTACGAAGGAACTTTAAATGGCAATTGCTATTTGTATTTTCTGGACGAGGTATTGCCGGAACTAATGGAAGATCTAATGTACAAGACTGAACATGTAATCTAGTAGAATGGCCAGCTCGTTTTCTTGATTTGAAGCCCTTGAACTTTTTCCTGTGGTGTGATATAAAGGTGCGTGTTTATAAAATGCCTCTCTTAAATGTGGATGACTTAAAAATCAGCAGAATGTGCAAATATTACCAAAGACACTTTATTAGAAGTGACAAGCAGACATTTTCTGCAGCAAGAAAACATTCCAAACGAAAATTGAAATTTGTAAACGTAAGAAAGTGAACTAATAAACTCTATTCACTATAGTCCCGGATTGTCAATGTCAAAATACAATTAAAAACAATCATTTATATCATGATGGTTAATACTTTTAAGTCAAGCTATGGGTAACTAGAAACAGTTAATTAAGCTACTAATGTCAAAACTATAAATTATAGGTTATATTTCCAACTGACTTAAGCAAAATTAAATAAAAGTTTCCAGGTAACAAAAACCAAATTTTCAAAATTACGGTTTTGCGTTGTCCAACCTAGTAGTAACAAAAAAACCAATCAAAATTTAACAGTGCTACCGTAAAACGTCATTTTTTACAATCTGGGATCATAGTGAATAGAGTATAGCAGACGAAGAAGCAGTGTTTGAAAGATGGAAATTTTTTTGACGATGACTTCCGGAAAGGAAGTGGTAACGAAGAAGGAAATGGAACAGAAAATCACCGATTTTTTTTACGGCTCGCACTTAAGAAACAGAAGGCACCAGGTGAGAATTAGCTGAGATAGTATATCTGATGGAAGAACATTACATTAACGTTCCTACCTGGACATTATGTTAGGTTAAGTAGAAGAACAATCGCCAGTGTGGTTGAGTGGTTAAGGCATCAGGCTGTGGTGCCACGGTACGGGGTTCAATCCCAACATCTGGCAACTGGTGAGCGGCCCACCCAGTCGCTTTAAAAATTGGGTACCGAAACCACAGTTGCGGAAGTAGGGAAAGCAAGGCAGTCGTCGAAGACGTACCTAGTACGCCGTTATCGGTGTGCCAGATTGACCAGGTTTCGAAAAGAGATAAACTCCCCTTCAAAAAATCCGTATAATTTTTTTTAAATATATTTTTGTACAACAAATAATTTTTAAATGTCAATTGAACATCTATGGGACATGTTAGGAGAGAAACACTTGATAGTGCCGGATAATTTTAATGATCTTCAGGTTGCCCACTCTGAAGAATGGGAATTAATAACACAACAGTTTATCCAAGACCTCATAAACAGCATGCCACGACGAATGGAAGCTGTAATAAGAGCTAGCTGAATTGTTTTTTGATTTTTTGAAATCAAATTGTTTTTCGTATTGCATATCTTTTTAATTTTCTTGATCTTTTTAATAAAAAAATTGCTAATTTTTATTATTATCTTTACTATGACATTAAGCAATACTTACATAAGTATAAAATGTATATTCAGACATTTAAAAATGATCTGTCGTAAAAAAATTAAAAAAATAAAAAATGATCCGCTTTTTTTGGAGGGCAGTTTATTTCGGCGACCCTGACTTGCCTTGTCTCAGGCCATGTTCCTACATAGAATGAAGTGCCCGAACTTTACTTACATTTAAGTAGAAGAACAACATTAGTTAAACTTTGCCTTTTTTCTGTATCCTGGAAAATAAAGCCATTTATTATTATTATTATAACACCAGAATTAATAATTAGCGGAGGTGATGAAATTTTAGAACAAATAACTAAATTACTAAAAGAAATATGCCCGAGTGCTAGGACAATTCAATCATTTGCCCTATATACAAAAACAAGGGGGACAAGCTCGAATGTAGTAGCTACCCGATTACCCGTCAAGCTTTAGAGAGGGTTGACAATTGACCATATTTATACAATCAGAGCAATACTTAAAAAAATTACGAATATAATATCAATGTTCACCAACTTTATATCGATTATAAGCATATAATATGTAACGAGACAGACTTGTGGTGTCTTCTGATGGCCTCTAGTGATCTATAACCCTCTACGTTGTGTACATCACTTTGTTTTTATTTAACAGATTTTATGAATGATTTAAACAAGTTCTCGTAACTTGTGACCCTTTAGGGTTCTTATAACCCTCATAACTGCAAGTTCTTCATTTAAGTAGGCTCATACACACACTTTGATGAAATCAAACCCCAAAAACGCTTTATACATTTATTAAACCAATAAACCCTATACTTTCGCATATAAAACTAAATTTAAACAACCAAATTGTTCCCTTTACCTTTCTGTAGTGGGCACAGTCTAATGGGAAATGTAATACTCTTCAATTGTTGGTGTAATAATAGCAATACTGCGACTTAGTCAGTGCAAGGAAGGACTTGAGAGTTGTAAAGGAAATTTATCAGTGAAGGAAATTGCGCCCGCCGCCCTCAATCCGCAGTAGCGATGACTCGCCCGCCGAACAAATGTAGCGTCAAGTACGCCATTAAAGGTAATAGTAATTACGGGTGCCTGCCCTCAATCTGCAGTAGTGATGACTCGCCCGCTGATCAAATGTAGCGACAACCGCGTAATTAAAGCTAATAGTAATTACGGGTGTCGGCCCTCAATCTGCAGTAGCGATGACTCGCCCGCTGACCAAATGCAGCGACAACCGCGTAATTAGGGATCAAGTAGGGTGCCCAAACTGTTGTTTTGACTCTGTCGAGTTTCCCTTTAAATAGCAGCCCGTAGTGGATATCCCCTCTCGGAAATACCAATGGTGATTCCACCCTATAACCAATCACAGCGTTTCCGCTGGGTAATTGTCCAATCATAATGTTTCCATTATGAGTCAGTATTTCTACCGCAATTTAAATCGTATTATAATATTTTCGGTGCTCTCGATCTGGGTGACTAGCACCCAGAGTCGTAAATTGCCACTTTAATCCCTATTTGGCTTTCGCCGCGTGACGAATTCCCCAATTAGACTATGCCCAAATATCTTCAGTTTCCTGTAAGAAAAGTGTGAATTATGTGGCCACTCACTATTAAGCTGAAAGCAAAAAACTATATGGTCCAGAGCCCTGTGTGTGTAACTTAATACGCCCGCAGTCGCAGCTGTGGGTCGAACCTTAATCTATCCATTAATATGCCTGCACGTGCAACAATTCCTTACATTGGGAAAAAACATTCTGCATATCGTAATTACCAAATTCAAACGAAAAACTTAAGCATTTAATATTAATTGTTCATGTTTATGTCCATTACCATAACCTATAAGTCGCGTCCTCTCACAAATAGTATTAGCAGAAGCTATCTGGAAGAAGCCATGATCGAGTTTGGATGTCCACAGAAACTGATTATCCAGCGACCGCGGAAGTACTCCATGACGGGGGGGGGGGGGGGCAAACTTTTTTGGTCACTCCCCTTCTTCAATCTCCAGCCCCGGCTTCCTCCGGTCAATTTACTGCAGTTATAAGACGAAACAGAGATTACTAGGTCAATCAAATTATCAGTCAAATTATAAAAATATTTTATTTATTAAATTGCAAAGATAATGCACAACCTCAAACACTTCCCGTTATGAGGCGTGCAATTCACTGGACGATACCAAAGACATTGCGCTTTTCAGCCGTCTTTGAAGCGAATTCCCTAAGAATGTCATTTAAATCTAAACCAAATGTTTCTATCCTATGCACGTGCAGTATTGCTAGATAGGTTAGTCTTCTTTGCTTCATTGATAGTTGGAGGAATGTTCCGATGCGTCGGAGGGCACTCAGCGATCTTTCACACGACGTAGACGTAGCTGGCACAGTGAGGAGTTTCAGTTCAATCTGAAGTTTTGAAGTGGGTGAAAATCGCGTTCAAAGATTCCGTTACAAACATGTATACAGGTGGAACTAATAAAAGCATGTTAAAAAATATTCTTATGCTCTGCTCTCTCCGACAATTTTTCTTACGTACAAGCGCTTTTTCATTTCAAAAAATTGACCATGTTTTTCAACATAAAAGTTGATTTTTCTCGAAAACGGTCAACTTTAGAGCTTATGACCAAGAGTACCTTTTTTGTGTAGAAAACATTGGCGGTTGAAATGGGCGTCTCAAAACCGTACTTTTACCAGTGGCGTAGAAGTTGGGGAGAAAAACACTCACTACTCCTTCAAAATCTTCACCAATTATAACTTAAAAAAAATTTTTTTTTCGCACAAAACATAGCTTATTATGAGTAGAAAATGCTTACAAAAGCTGTTTTCTGTACGATAAACGGTTCCGGAGATATTCGCAAAAAACGATTTTTTTTTTCAATTTCAACACCCTGTATCTCGAAAATTGTGCATTTTAGAGGGTAAGTTAATAGAAACTTTTTTTCTAATTTTTGGACGAGCTATCACATCCTGAAGTCCTGCGCATATATTATGAAACACCCTGTATACATGTTTTATATTGATTACAAATCACTCACAAAGTCGCATACGATACATTTTATGATGCGGCCCTCACAACTTTCAAATTTTTTTTAGTGGCCCTTAGGCCCCTTGAAGTTGGACAGCCCTGATGTAAACAAGCAAAATTGTAAAATTTGGGGCTCGGAGAACCCTTATGTGTTTTTTGAACAAGCAATGCATCCACTCAAAGTGACTGGTGCGCTTTATGGGCCAATGGCATTATCGAACCATTCTTTTTTGAAGATGCCGATGGAGCTACTCTTACTGTTAATTCCGAGCATTACCGTAACATGCTAAGAGAATTTTTGTGGCCTAAATTGAATGTGAATCAGCTCTGATTTGAACAAGATGGACCAACATCAGCAAGCCATGCAACAATCGCCTTATTGCGCTCGAAGTTCGATGATCGCATAATTTCCAGAAACTCTGAGGTGAATTGGCTCCCAAGATTCTGTGATCTTACCCCTTTGGATTATTTTCTTTGGGGGTATTTGAAGAATAAAGTGTATACCAATAACCCACAAACACTTCACCAGCTGAAAGACACCATTCGAGCTGCATTAGATGCCATTGATCCACTTTTATTGTGAAAAGTTTTACTTTCGAATAAGCTCCTGTCAACAAAGCTGTGGAGGTCATATAAATGATCTTGTTTTTCATACATAATTGCTACTTATTAAACTTTCTGATATAATAATTATTTGTGGCATAAGTTTATAAACTGAATGTTTATTTGATGAAAAAATCCACGCTAACTGTTGGATCACTCTATATAAAACAATAATTAGACCTATATTTACATATGCAAATGAATCAAAATAGATGACGAAAGAAGGGCATTATATGGTTCAGTAGTATGGTAGGCAATCCAGGATGAACGATTATTGCGAGAATTATATGATGACCCAGACATAGTTGCAACAGTAAAAGTACTAAGCTCGAGATCATAGGGCCACATTATGAGGATGAATGAGGAAAGGACCTCACTAATGATGTACAGTAGGAAACTAGAAGGTAAAAGAAAGAGGGGAGACTTAAGAAACGTGGACTATGTAGAGATCAAAGAATGCTGAAAGTGAAAACATGGAAAATGTGGACAGGAACGAATGGAAGTTATCGAGCAGGCCAAGGCCAAGGTTCTACAGGGACCGTAGAGCCAAACAAATTTGTCTGTACACTTCAATTTATCAAAGTTTCAACTGGAAACTGTCAAAATGAGTTCTCAATTCTTTGTTTTTATTGTCATTCTCAGTCTGCTACTAAAAATTAATAGAGCAGCCCTCGTATAAGATCATTTAATGTTCTATGAGAACTGCTAATTTTCCCAATGTGCGACATTGTTCAATTGTGCCATTGATCTAGTTTTTGATCTTTGCAATACAATGAAACAAATAGTGCAAAATAGTAGTTTCATTAGTCTATTGGAAACATCATTAAATAAAATCGAAAAACGATAATACATATTTATATGTGACCTATATAATTACATTAGGTATAAATTACTACCAGTTTGTTACAAAAACACGTTTAATAATTTGACAAGTACTTCTAGTGAAAATGAGTAGTTAATGCTGAAAATACATGTAGAGTTTACACTTGTTTATGCCAGTTGTGTGTTTTAAAAACATTTAAAACTTTTAAAATCTATTGAAACATTTTATTTAGCTGATATCATAACTTCTTTTGTTTAACTGCAATGTTATGAATCATCTTTTGGTTATTAATATCTCATTGCCAATTTCATAAAGGTACGGTAGCAATGCTAGAAAAAAACTGTCCAATATTCAATATTGCAGTCATGCTAGTGGTTAAAATTGACGATGAGATAATAATGACTACATCAGTTAAATACCTTTAATTACTTAAATGAATAAATTCTTAGGATATATAGTTCAACAACTAATAATACGTATATAACAATAATTGAAGTGAATCTCGTGTACTACAAAACATTTTTGTAACAAACATATTCGGCACAGCTTAATAAGATCTATTCATCCAAACTATCGCTTTTAAGAGAAAATATGCAATCCCAAGTCCGTATAAAATTTTCTCCTTTTGCAGTCTATTCAAATTTTCTAATTCTAAAGCCATGACTCTTCTATTCAGTTTTGCCATTTGCCTACGTAGATGTAAAATTTCTTCGGCAGGAGTTAGTCCATCCCCACCAGCACCAAGAGGCGGTGTTGACTCCCGATGCAGCATGCGATTTTCAATAAGCGAATCGTTTAAATTAAACTGTGCTTTTGCCTTTATAACAGGAATTTTTTCCTTTTCTTCCGCTTTGTCTTCAAATTCATTTACACCGGGGAACGGATATTTATCCAGAGTCAACGATCTTGGAGGAGTGGCCACTCTGACATCGCCAGGGTAAGGATCCTTGGGCAATATTGAATTATCGTAAACAATTTCGCGTGGCGGAGCACGAGTGCCTGCAATTAAAGTGGTTTAGAGTGTCATGTGCCCTTTAGTAATCCATTACATACCCATGTGTTGTTGCTGCCCTATAACTAATATACGTTCTGGTACATTCATATTCAGAGACTGTTGTTCCGGTGCCCATGAATTCTGGATAATGCCGTTGGTGTCCGTGTTGAAGCTGATCTTGTTGGGAACCTTCATTTTCTGACTAATGTCGACTTTAAAATTTGCGTCCGTAATAAAGGCGTCTTCTAGGTCTTTGTAATGTGCTGGACTTGTGTTTGAGGACATTTTATAAAAATAACTCTGGTAGGATACCCCAATGTTTAATCGAATCTGAAAGGTCAATGTATATGTCAATTGCTTACGGCTTAAAATAACTCAAGGTTATTTACATGGTTTAATGCTTTAACGTTTTACACAATTAATTTAATGAAAAACTTATCGGTCTTTCCTGGATCACTTTACAACGTTTGACATCCCTGTTAACTGTTAGAATTACAAGTTCACCAACCTTAGTTGTGTAAATTGAAAATTCCAATAACCCTAGAAATAATTACCGCCTGCTTTATAGGCAACTTATAATACAGAGTGGTTCAAAGATAGTATAGTTACAGGACATATTATTAAGGCAATAATTAACGATAGAATTATTGCTGTCGCTCTTAGGTATAATTTTTTATATAAGTTTTTATCTCCCAAGAAAACTATCTTAATGTTTATAGATGTATTACTTCCTTGTTGATTTTTAAAATAAAGTAGTCTTTAGTGTTTAAGTCCAAACGTTGACATATTTTATTTTATGTAAGTTTTATAAGTATTATACAACAAAAACTAACCTAAAAGTTTCGTTGCGATATTTTGATTAAGCCAATACCGTTCGGATTATCTTGATTTTCAAGTTCTGAAAACAGTAAAAAATATTCAACTGGTGTTAGAAATCACCAACATCGTTTTAGCGTATGGCGTAGATTGTGCTATGTGACTGACTTATAACGTGACCTGTTAGCAATTCCATTATTTACCTACATTTCCAGCAATAAGCTGTCTCGGAATTCTTAGATGAAGTGAGTACCTATCTCTAAATGAGCATTAAAATATGATTTTTATCTTCGATGAGCCGGTCTTCATTTCGCAATAATTCTGTGACTACCAAAGAAGGCCCAGTTGCCTGATCGCCTCGTTCGTTAGATCTACCACCATGCGACTTTTTTGTGGGGTTACTAAAATCTCCGATCTACAAATCATTAGTGACCAATTTGAATGAACTACAGGATCACGTGTTTCAGGAAGCTCAAAAAATTACACTCGCTACTACAATGTCTAGATGTACCTATGTTTCGTAATTATTTTTCAAAACTATTGTTTTAACACTAATTTCTTTTTAAAAATTTGTGATGGATTCATTTTAATTCTCTGATTATACATTTAAAAATAAAATAAAAAACAGTTTTTCTACCATTCTTATACTTTAAAAACCGTGATAACCTGAAAAGTGTTGATCTAATCAAAAAATCATGGAGTAACTTTTCCTTCAGTTTTTTGTTGTGTAATACCACCTGTAACATCGTGTGTTAAAAAAAAAAACTCATTCGCAGCCATATATAATACACATATATTGCTAGTAGGGCCTGGAAACGTCAGAAAACATTACGGCGCCGACATAGTCTCACTTAGAGTATAACGCGTCTTGTGCGCATGCGTGAGAATTCGAACTCCGCCTTAGAAGCGAATTTTAAACTTGACCACTTCCCCATTGGCCGGACGACGCCGCCGCGCTTGCACACAGCTCACCATTATACATTGAAGAGTTGGTTGTCTGTCTCACTTCCTTGGTGAGTTTCCCACTCATAGCCGCTAGCAATATAGTAAGTATTAGATATATGTTCGCAGCATGCCATGATCAAATTGAAGTTTGCCATAACTTGATAGATATCCATTGAAGCAAATGAACTACCATAAGTCAGAGAGAACTAAATTACATCTTGATTTTGAATTATTTTCCTAAAAATACACAAAACACTAAATAAAAACAATTTTTATTGACTCGTTGTTGTGTAAATGCCATTTATTTTCCTTTGCGCTTGATACAAGTAAACTTAATGCAGTGTAAACTTTTGATTGTCACAGTGACAGATGTTCTCATAAACAAAATGCAATCTGACATTCACCTATAGACTTAAGTTAAGACATGACTAGATTTTCTATCTTCTTTTCCAAGGCCTACCCTAGATGAGTTTTTTTTTTTGGAACACACGATACAGTCCGTATACGCGAATTTTGAAACACTACGTATAACAACACAAGAATTTCTCATAGATAACAGAAATTATATATTACAGTTTGATGTGCAGTGACACTTATAAGGGTAAATAATGTAATTAATTAGCACAATTTCTGTTACTTATTTACTTTCCCCTTTCCATAGCCATTTTAGAGCTTTGACCTTTGCTATTGATGTAGTTTGTTACTAATTAATTTGAATACGTGACTACTTTTTTGTATAGTAGTTTATAATAATAATAACAACAAATAACATAATTATATTTATTTAAACTGATCATATGTACACTTCCCTGTTTAAATCTTAGGATATTATTTATTGGAACACAAATTTTATACACCTATCTTTCCCGTAATCGCACATGTTTTACTTAGTCTATTAAAAAAATATTCTTCTCGCAGCAATATACATTGCTTATTGTACAATATCAGGAAGTCACACGATAAAATCTATGTAGCGTAAATGAGCACTAAATTGTTATTATGTCTAATGTGTATGCGTGTCTTGTAATTTGCTTAGGTTAAATTTGCATTTGAATATATTTAATTAATCACGCCACTTTTTTATTTGTGCGAAGTCTTACCAGCGCAAAACAAAATTATTTTCGCCTAGGCTTCAAGAAGAGCCAGTTTCAAAAGTTTTGCTTCTCAGAGCTTTCAGCTTAGTTCCGCAGGCCCTGACGACAGTCACTTCTAATACCGGGTGACCATAAATGGTTGTGATTTTTTTTCTTAGGTTGGCACTGTTTATGTTGGTGGCACTGTAAGTCTATGTCAAATTCGAGGTTAGCAGGTTAGGTTTTGCGTCAGTTTTGACACCGTGCTACCAACATAAACAGTGCCAACCTAAAAAAAAAGTTACAGCCATTTATGGTCACCCGGTAGAAGTCGAACGCATTACCGATCAGGTGACGTCGTCCATTGCAACCCACGACTACCAAAGCTCCATCGAGCAATGCGGAGAAGCCTGCTCCAGGTGTACACAGCGGATGTGCGTACCCACACGCAATGATTAAACATGGGTGCTTTTCAGCTTTTGGGAATCTGCGAAAATAACGGATTGCAGCACAATGAGTTTCAATTAAGGAGACTGTTTTGGGCGCGTCATAAAGCCATTGTTTTGACTCGTGACGTCAAGCTGAATCCGGCAGCGTGTGTATCAGGTTACAGTGCAAAACGCTGGGAGCAATATATATTTCGCGTAAAGCCGGGTTAATATTTATTGAATCGCAATGGCGAATTTTTACATAACGGAACATTTGCGTATGAAATACAGTTATTTTTGTGACTTTTTTATATTGTTTAAATGTAAATGGATTTCAGAAGCAGTTATTCGGGTACTGCGTGTAGAACTCAGTTAATGCACACTGATTATACATTTTTAGTTAACACAGTTGTGTTTAGAAATGGCAATTTAGTTTCATTATTGTTTTTTATGCGTATTTATAAAGGACAATATATAATTATGCTACATAGACTGTGAACATATTGGCTTTTATTTGAATATTAGCTGGAGTGTTTCAGTTGTTACGAGTCAACTGAGCTAGCTCGGTAAACAAGCAAGGCATGAAGCCGTGTTAAAAATTAAACCAAAAGACGGCGCTAATAAAAGCCGCATTATATAATCGTAATTATTAAATGACTTAGTTTACAATGAGCTATAGAACGTATACAATAGAGTAGATGAAAATAAATGATAGATTTACAATAATAATAAGGATAAGGAATTACATGGTGTGCTTATGCTATTGAGTAGCCTCCAGGTATTGAATAGTAGGCAAGACTTTGTAATTAAATAGCTGCGACATGTGAGACTTTCGTAATTTAGGAAAATATATTTGTTTAATCTCCCATAAAGGCGACCTAAATATTCTAAATGTATCAGTAATTCAATAAATTTACAAGGAAGGTTTGTTGTAGAACGAAAATAGTGTCATAAATGTACTATTTTTTAAATTAATAAATGTGAACAAGTTGTCATTTGTTATAGCGGGTAGAGTGGCCTAACTTCAAATTCTGGACCCGGGGGTCGTGATCTTCACCGGGCCCCTTAATTGCCAAGTCCTATTCTTGCCAAAGCATTTTTGGTTATCATTTTTCAATTATTTTTTTAAATTCATAAACAGAAACATTAAAGCAAAATGAACAATAGCCAGTGTTTTTCCCGGACTCATTGAAACTTTATACGGGACCGAGTTTATACCTGCTGGGCTTCAAACTTCAGGAGGCCCGTTGGGCCCCCTCAGTGTTTAGGGCCCGGGGGCCGTTGCCCCCTTTGCTCCATCGGTAGTTACGCCACTGAGCGGGTGATTTATGGGGATAATTTAAAGAAAGACTCAGCTATGTATTCAAGAAAAAAGCTACTTTTCTAATAAACATTCATTCTGAAAAGGCATTGGTTATGTTTTGCAGCTGACATTTAAACTGACAAATAGAGTAATGTGCGTGTGAACAAATTCTGCACACACGTTTCACTTCTCGTAAATTCTTATCAACTGTTTTTTTAATTTTCAGAATTATTTTCCCTTTTCTGTAGTTATAATCTCATATTATTTTTTAGAAAATAGAGCGGTTTATTGAATCTAAATATGTATTTATATATAAATTATGCCGTCAATTGATTAATATAATACCTAATAAGCAGGTTCTTAACAAATTTTTGCTCATCCAGTCCAGCACCGTCTCTAAAATGAAACGGGTGAGATTCCACGGTTCTATAGGTAGTCGTGTAAGATGAAATTTGTGCCTTCCATTCAATACATTGTTTTTTGATCATCAACCTTCGTTTTGTTGTTCGATTTTGAGATTCAAACTCATACGTAGCTTTGGCCACAATCAATAAATCTTTACTGTAACGCGCAATGCGTACATTTTAAAGTGTAAAATACGTATATTATTCTTAGCGTTTTAGATTGTAGGATCTTACAAAATTTATCAACATCTCACCGAACCTGGCACTTTCGTTATTCGGCCATGGTAGGCTGAGAACAGTCGGTACTGTAAAAGTTGAAGAATTTTGAATATAGTTACTAAAGATCTTACAGCTAGCATTAGAAGAATCGCTTTTACAGCAAGACTGTTTGGAATGTACTACATGAACATGGTATTCTTACCATATCTAACGGGTACAAGCGTTGAAGGTTAAATATCACCCGTCAAAGCTGTAGTTTTTGCGAGACTTTTTACACAAATGCATCGTCTATGCTCTTTTCGTATGGCGTGTATTTTCACCGACGAAACAGTATTTTTAATTTTCATGACTGATTCCTTTGCTTCAGTTCGAAATCGGCCGGGAATTCATCAACGTGTGAGAGGGTTTATAATATGGCGTATCTGTCACAACGTTGAAGTAAGTGGACGACATTTAGAACAATTATTATGCAGAAATGTGAACTATGAAAATGTAAATATATGAAAACAGAATGTACGGATACATGAGCTGCAGAAACAGTCTAGGACATTTTGGAAGCGC
Source organism: Agriotes lineatus (assembly GCA_940337035.1). Classification (NCBI taxonomy): domain Eukaryota; kingdom Metazoa; phylum Arthropoda; class Insecta; order Coleoptera; family Elateridae; genus Agriotes; species Agriotes lineatus. The sequence continues at coordinate 40,380,600 of OW679198.1, forward strand.
CCTGTATGATAGTAGTGTTTGCACGAACTGTGCATTATATGAAATTGGCGAATGTTATTTAAATGTGAGATAGGATTATTGTTAAGTACATCTGCCATTTTCATAATTCAAACGAGAAGAGGATGCTACATTTTGTCATATAACTTTTCCGTAGGAAATTATCAGTCTACAATTTCCGTAATATCGGCGGATTATTATTTATACTTCTACGCAGTTATGAATGCCCGCAGTATATTCAAAAAACAAAATATAACGGCACGAGTTACTGTTGCCACAATGCAGCCTGCAATTGATTTATATTAAGTTCGTAATAATAAACAGAAACATAGTTTATTGTGAACTGTAAAGCAACAACTGCACGCCGTATTTGTGGCAATGACAACGTGTGGTTGCTATAAATTTCTTTATTGCGTTTTACTCCATTTGCTATTGACGACCGGTATTGCGGAACTAGGTTTATCTAGAACTAAATAAACTACAGCACAATAGTATGACAAATTTGTTCTATATATTCTAGTTGTTACTTCTTTCTTAAAGTATCTATACGAGGGTCACTCAAAAAGGACTGAGAATGACAAAAAATTTTTGGCACACAGCTTATAACGTTCAAAGCTTTGCTTAGCTGGTAAACTAAGCTTTCGTACTGTTCAAGGTACATCAGCTACTAGAAGCTAGAGGAAAGAGTTTTAATCACAAAGACATAATTTGATTCTTTCGTATTTTGGAAGTCGAGTACTCAAAACACAATTGTCCAGCCAACCGGACCCTCAACTGCTATGAAACTGATGTTACAATTGTACAAGCGAAGCAAGTACTGGAAGTCATATCTAAAAAAGGTAAAACGCAAATGGGATTTCTTACATCTGGTGAAAGAGAATGTCAAGTTACTAGATATTGTAACTTGTATGAGTGTCGGAAGTGTTTATGTTTTACTATTCGTAAAAGTATGAAGGTTCTCATTTTTATTGTCATAAAATAGGCTGTACAACCGAAAAATAAATTATGCAGCAATCAACCAGAGAATAATATAGATACATATAGAGCTGAAGGAAAAAATAACCATAATTCAAATACACATATGCACCAGTAGAAAAACAAAAGAACAAGAATGAACAATCTCTACCTTGAAATACAGAAGAAATTATGGAGAAAATAAGGAGCAAACTTAAAAAATAATGATAATGGGTGCTCGGAACGCTAGAATAGGTAGAGACATAAACGGAGGAATGGAATGCATGGGACAATTCGGGGAAGAATGTCTAAAAAGAAATGGGAGAAAAATGCTAGAATTTTGTTAGATAAATAATATGCTGATTGGTAATTTTGGTATCAAAGAATGAGTGAAAGATAAACTTTTGTAGTGGAGGAAAATAATAGACTACATTTTATATAAGCCGGAAACACAGAGTAGAAACGAAGGCAGAATTAGATACTAAATACAAATTTGTGACAGTGCAAACACAATGTACGAAACTCGAAATAGAAAAAGACATAATATACACAAGACTTGAAATTAAGAAGTTAAAAACGGAAGAAATGCCTCAGCAGTACCAAAATAAGATAGAGGAAGAACCCACCATGTTAGAGAAAAGAATAACGAACTGGAGTCTAGTAAAAATAAGAAAGACCAGATGATGGAATGACGAAGTAAAAGAAGACATAAAGAAAAATCAACGAGCGTGGAAGAAGTATATGAAAACTGGACTAGAAGTAGATAGAAAGGAACAGTTAAAGAAGAAACCAGGCAAAAAAGAAAATAAGGAAAACAAAAAAGAAAAGTTGGTAAGAATTGGGGGGGGGGATAAACCATCAATATGATATGTATAATAGCAACTTTTAGAATATAATAGAGGAAAAAAATATTAGAAATATGAAAAATAACAATAACTAATTAAGGACCCTGTCTGAAGAAATAGCAGAAATATAAAGATATTACTACGAAAATAAATTTAATCAAGAGGATGAACACCGCGATAGAAACGAGGAAATGAAAGAAGAATGAAAACAAGAAATAGAGCAAGGTACTATTAGCGTGGAAGAAGCAGAAGAATCAGTAAACAAAATAAGAGTGCAGAAGGCAGAGTAGACAAAATCGAACCAGAGATGATTAAATAAAAAATAAATAGATATGGGAGATGAATGAAAGAATTCCAAAAGATTGGGAGTATAATTTAATACTACCTATTTTTAAGAAGGGAGAACAGACGAACTGTGACAATTACAGATTGATGTGCCTAACATGGATGGTGTCGAAGATATACATAAGAATAATAGAAGGAAAGTTTTGGTCTAATTAAAAATATTGAATTTAACCCTGTTTTATTGTGAAGATATTTTGGCTAATTTAAATAGGGTAAAATCTAAATCTACGTGATGTATTAAAAAGTGAAAAATTAAGAAATAATAAAGTGAAGCGAAGAATTGGCTAAGGAAGATAATCGGTATGTGGTAAAACTTAATGGATACAAGAATTGTTATTTACAAGTGAATAATTGAGGAGTTATATTGGAACAGCTTTATTTAGAAGAATACATTTGATAAGTAATATAAATAGAATGGGGTTACGTCAATCTATTTGTTGTTGAGTGGAGAGTCCATAAGGGTGTCAACGAAGCGATAAGGTCCATTCCAGGAGGTGGATGCTGCGACATGAGGATATCCAGGTTTGATTTGTTGGCTGGTTGCTGTCAAGAATTTTGGGTTTCCTGATATTGGACGACGCTTGTGACTAGTGGTCTATTCGTGAGAACTGCATTGCAGGGAGCTGTTTAGAGGGGTCGAGTTGCGGATCAAGGATAGGTTGCAGTTTTGAACGTTGTGTGAGAAAAAGATACAAGGTGCGTGATTTCTTATTAAATCTTAACGAGAACATAAATAAAGACATTTAAAAGGTGAAATTAGTTAAGAAACAATAATTTATGGTGTTATTTAATGTTATAGTGTACCATTTTAAGGATTGGGAATTTTTCATTGGAATTTGAAAATTATTTCTGGCATTTGGTTGACATAAGATGTGACTTATGATTTTGATTTAAATTTTTAAAATATTTGAAAATTAATTTTTTCAGAATATAGCTATTAAGGCAACTAGTGTTTTACAGAGGGTTTAAAAATCGAGGTCGATCATGTTAAAATTCGAGCGAAGCGAGAATATTATGATCGACCGAGATTTTTAAACTGTAAAACACGAGTTGGCTTCAATATTTTTTCTACAGCCGAGGAGTTTGTTAGCTTAAATGCCCTCAGGGCTTCGCCCCTCTCCAAAGCTGCCCTCGGGGTTCCACCCCTCTCCAAGGGGGCCCTCGGGACTCCGCTCCTCTCCAAGGAGGCCCTCGGGGCTCGACCCCTCTACAAGGGGGCCCTCGGGGCTCGACTTCTCTCAAAGGGGGCTCTTGGAGCTCCAGCCCTCTCCAAGGGTGCCCTCGGGGCTCCGCCCTTCTCCAAGGGGGCCATCGGGCTCCGCCCCTCTCCAAAAGGGCCCTCGGGACTCGGCCCCTCTCCAAGGGGGCCTTCAGGGCTCGGCCCCTCTCCAAGGGGGTTCTTGGAGCTCGACCCCTCTCCAAGGGTGCCCTCGGGGCTCCGCCCCTCTCCAAGGGGGCCATCGGGCTCCGCCCCTCTCCAATCGGGCACTAGGGGCTCCGCATACAAATCGGTCCGATATAATAACTGTACTTTTAATCTTCACAAATAAGGTTTTATACACTCTTAAAGTACTCCGTGCTTTAAATGGAATGGCGTGTTTTATAGACAACATAAAGCACGCCGCATATGACCCTTGGAAACAGTTTAAAATCACGGCTGTAGAAAAAAGTAACTAGATAACGGAACCCACCCTTGTAAAGTGTCAGGCGCTATTACAAAAAGTAATAATTTACATTATTATTCAAAAGAGGGCAATTTGTAATTATAAATACATAATTAACATCAATATTAGAAGTTCAGCACATTTAAAGGCAGAACAAAAGAGTAGCCAGTGCAATATATTGCTGTGATATTCACTTGAACGTTAAAAATTGTTGCAATTAAATGCAACGACTAACTAACAAAGTTTATTTTCCAAAGGATAATCAACAACACAGATTTCCTTGCTGTAGGATTTATCTATTAATTGTATATAATTAAATTTAGAGCATAAGTGTGTTTAAGAGTAAGTTTTAGAAAACTCTTCTTCTTAGCGAGCAATTAGCTCATAGTAATTTATAAAAAATACATGCAAATTGCACCCCACATAGTATCAATTACGTTTCCAAGACATTTTCCTGGTTTTCCATATAATTTGAGGTAAAATTTTGTGAGAGACAGTGTACAACTTAGTGCTCGTTAAAGTGTTTTATAAGAAATGTAACGTACTGTATAATTACGATTTGAAAAGTGCATAAAACCGGATCACAGCACCAGAAAAGATATCCTTAGAGCACTGCAAAGCACAAGGGGCTATCACTATCCGTTGGAGCCTAAAATCAGAGCCGATTTGAGTTGCGCTGGAGGTCGATCGTCGACAACTCATAGTTTGAGGGCCACAACTGTGGAAATGGGAGATAATTACTGAGGAGCAGGGTGTGTGTCCTTAATTATAAGTCTACAAACATAGACAGTTGTATATAGTACACATGAGAAGTACTAGTGCACATACCAGGGATCAGAAGCCTTGACAAATCGACTTGGGCAGTGCATATACTACATGGACGGACCCTTACAAGCTACAGGGCAAAGACACAGTAGAAGGAGCTGTCTTGAGACCTACTTACACTGGCAGAGCTGGTGGACTCTTTGGTTTGAAGCGAGAGTGCAGGTTGCAGGATCACATTGAACCGTGTGTACAAACTTCGTGGGAAAAATGCCCTCTTGTTGATAACACTCCCACAAATGCAGCAAGGGTGTGGGAATACTTTTCCGGCAGTACATCTGAGTGTGAGTACATTAATTCATTACCAAATTATATGTCGGATCACTTGATACTAAATGCTGACGTTCATCAATATAAAACAAGGATTCGATTTGATTTTAGGCTGCCTAAATTAAATAAAGCGAGTACACAAAATTCTCTGTATTACAAGGGACTAAAAGTCGATAATTCGCTTCCACAAGATGTAAAACAAATAACAAATATTTATAGTTTTAAAAAATATTTAAGCAGCTTTGTTAAACAATACTATTAATTTTAATGTTATTAATGATAAATAAGATATATAATAATAATGATTCTATGTACTAGTATATTATACTAAATAAACTTACTTACTTACTTACTTACTTACTTACATACGAGTGTGAAGGAAGCTGAAATTCGGGACATTTGTAGTTCGAATTACGCTAAAAATAGTAGTATATTCAGTGTTACGATTAGATTTAAGGATTTTATGTAATTAATTGATACATTTTTCCAAGTTGCGACAGCTTTTGTTTATTAACATTTACGTATTGGTGAACAATTGTTAAAATACTTACGTAAATTTGAACCAATCTCTGGCGGTAGTTTTTGTTTTTGTTTTCAGAGGGTATAAATAAAATCCGCACGGAATTTACCAAAAAACTGCTTCAATTTGAATCAACGTGAAACGTTTGTCCGTGGCGAGTCCAAATTTTAGGTTGACTTATGTGTTTTCAGACGTATTTTAATTTTGCCACTTACGTGAAAATAAACCGTTGTTAATTGTTTACGGTGTTTAATATCCAAGATTTATGGCCGGTATGGTCTGTTTTGAAAAAAAAATTAAATAGATTTTCTCAAAGATATGGTCCCGAGACGAGTTTCAACAGCGGACATTGTGGAGCGGATGCATCAACCAGCGGCGCATATTTCCAGTTTTCAGTGGGTCATCAATCCAGTGGAGATAATAAAAAAGGTTAGCGTGCTTATTGTGTGTTATGCGCTCCTTTTAGCTCGCGAAATATTTTATTGTAATTGTTGAGCTCTACAATCATATCAAATTCCCAAGAATTGGAACTGGAAAGGTTAATAATTAAAACAAAGCTCTCTCGTATTCGACACTCATTTAATTTAAATAATGTGCTTCCATGAATACACGAAACTGAACTGGTGTAATCTGTTATATATTTTTTTGAACTCTGGATAAGAGTCCCATAAAGTTGCTTGCTTGCGGAAACTTCGCTGTGCGAGCAATATAAATGGACAACAATCAAAAGTATTTGCAATGAAGAAGAGAGTGAAACAAGGGGATAGCTTAGACCATTTATTGTTTTAATTATGATGGACAGAATCGTAGAAACACAAGAAGAAAGACCCTAAAAACCAAAACAAGACACAGGAAATTGAGACCTGTAAGGATATGTTGACTAATATACGCAGGCGATACTGATCTCAGATACCCAAAATAAAATGCAGAAGCTAGCAGAAGTATGGAAAAGCAGTTTAGAAATATGAAAATGGAATAAGTAGATAAAGAAAATAAGAGGAACTGGAATTAGTATTTACATACGCATATTTGGTTAATATAATAACTGGGAATAAAAAATGGAATTAGATGTGACAAACAGAATTAATAAAACAATAAGAACGTACTAGGCACTAAATAACACAATATTGAAATAAAGAGAAATAAAAGATCACATAAAACTCAGAGTATAGAACCAAACAGAAATACCAATATGTCTGCATGTCTACGGTAAATGGTCAAAAGCAAAAAACATAATAAAATACCTAAAGAAAATCAGTGGCAAAACAAAATGAGATAGCGTGAGAAATGAGCAAATAAAACAGGAGCTGAAACAAGCTGGAATAGTTATGATAGAAAAAAGACAATATAGAAATGGTATGAACATATAGTTAGGATGGATCCAGAAAGACTTGTCAATATTTTTTTATTTAGCGTATGGCTACACACACAGATAATTATAACATATATAAATTTCAGTCATAATAAAATATATAAAATTTCATGTATAACTAGATAACATAATAGTTATGCAGTTTTACAGAAAACATATGATACTAAAGGTAATTATCGTTTAAAGTTGAATGTCCAGGTTGTTTATCCAGTCAATAGCGCGTGGTGTAGCATTGAGAATATCCTCTCTAGTGCCAGTGAAGGCTCTTTGTCTGCATTCGAATGCGATGTGCTGAACCGTTTGTCTCTCTACACCGCAGTCGCACTCTGGTGTTGGAATTAAGCCCCACTTGTGATAGGAGTCTGCACACCTTCCATGGTTTGTTCGGATTCTGTTAAGCGCAGCCCAGGTTTGGCGTGGCAGGTTGAATCCGTGGGGTGGCTGTCTTGTATCCAGGAGGGGTTGCCATTCGTGTGGAGCAAGCGAGTTCCACCAATTTTCCCATGATATCTCCCAGTTATAGGCAGTTTCTAGGAGAATATTCGCGGTTTTTACAGCTGGTAGTCTAGATTTGAGACGGTGGAATTGAGTGCTGTTGATATCATCGTGTATTGGCAGATCAGGATTACAGTTAATTCTTTTGTATTCGTGTAGGAGCAATTTGTTTCGACGGATTCTAGGCGGTGCTATGTGGCTTAAGGTTGGTAGCCAATAAGTGGGAGTGCACCTTAGCGTTCCTGATATCATACGCATTGTTTGATTTAGGACTGTATCAACTTTTCTGGTGTGTGGGCTGTTTAACCAAACTGCGGAGCAGTACTCAGCAACGGAATATACCAATCCAAGCGCCGTGATCCGTAGGGTTGTTGCGGAAGCTCCCCAAGATGTACTAGCAAGTTTATGTAGAATATTGTTCCGTGTTTTTAGTTTGGCAGCAGTATTACTTAAATGCTTGTTATATGACAAGGTCCTGTCCAGAGTAACTCCCAGGTACTTTGGGTTTGGGTTGAATGGGAGTGTGTCTTCGTTTAGAGTCACCTTCAAAGTATGTTTTGCGAGCTTATTGTTTAGATGGAAGCAGCTTGTTTCTGTTTTAGTAGTGCTTAGTGTTAGTCTCCATTGTCGAAAGTATTGATATACTGTTTTCATGTCTTGAGTTAAGGTATCCTCTATGGCAGCCATGCTAGTGTGTTGTACACTTATAGCCAGGTCGTCAGCATATGCAAATTGTCTAGAGATGGTAGGTGGTATATCTGCAATATACAGATTGAAGAGGAGCGGGGCCAGAACCGATCCCTGCGGGAGACCATTATTTAGCATTCTGGTGTCGCTTTTCTTATTGCCTAGTACCACGTGGAAAGTCCTGTTTGTCAGGAGGTTATTAATAAGCGACGTCATTTGTGTGCACTTTATAGTCCTAAGTAGTTTGTATATAACTCCAGCCCTCCAGACTGTGTCATATGCGGCTGTTAAGTCTATAAAGACCGCTCCAGTTTTAAGTTTTTTCTCAAATCCAGCCTCGATGTGAGTGGTTAGGGCTAGCACTTGGTCGGTGCAGCTTCGGCTGGGTCTAAAACCAGCTTGTGCTATTGGGACTTGCTCCAAGACACAGTCACTGATTCTGTTGTGGATTAGCCGTTCAAGGAGTTTGTACGAAGCACTTAACAAAACTATGGGTCTATAGTTTTCGGGGCGGTCGGGTGATTTTCCAGGTTTTAGAACTGCAATAATCTTAGATCTTTTGAACTCTCGAGGGAGTTGGTTTCTTTGTAAGATATCAGAGTAGAACTCAGCTAGCCATTTTTTGGTTCGTTCTCCTGCATACTTAAGAAATTCTGTATGTATCTCGTCAGTTCCGGGAGCTTTTCCAGTTTTTACTAATGACAGAGCCTCGGTGACTTCATCTACGGAAAACGGTCTTGATAGATTATTGTCTTTAGTGTACTGTCTTTTGAGTTCTGCTAGTTCTTTTCGAATCTTTTTAGAGTAAGTTTTGTCTACGGTTGATCGGGACGTGTTCACTATCTGATTTACGATCTGGTTAGGCGTTATCTCTGTCTTGTTTGCGGGGGCATGTGCGCTGCCTCCCAGCTTTTTAAGTAAGTTCCAAGCCTTTCGACTAGAGCGTTTAAAGTCCATATTCTGGACGGTGTCGACCCATTTGGCTCTTCTGTTTTCGTTGAGGCTTTGCAGTAATTCATCTGCTACTTCACTCCTGCCGTTTTCTAGAAAGCTCTTGTACAATTGATCGCTGGTTTCATTCCAGCCCGGGATGTACTCTTTCCTCAGTCCTCTTGGTATGTGTCTTTTAGCTGTTTCAATTACTAGCTTTTGAAATCTGTGATAATTATCAGCACGGGGTGGTATCCATCTTATGTTGACATCCAAATCAGATTTAAATTCTTCCCATTTTGCTTTGCTAAGGTTCCAACGGGGCAGTGGTGTGGAATTAACAAGTGGGATTTGTATTCCGATTTCAAGAAGGACAGGGCGGTGTTGGCGATGTGAAAACTTTTTTAATACGTAGCGAGTCGTTGGGAGGTGGTTTCCGTTATCATCAGTAGTTACGTAGCTCAGATCAGGGTTAGTTTCAGTGTTCCATCTTGCGGACTTAAAAGTGCCTTTATCTTTTGCGTTAAACACAAGAAACATGTTGTGAGTTTCTGCCCATTCAGCTAGTCTGAGCCCGTTTCCATCGTTTTTGTTATATCTCCACTGAACGTGGTGGCTGTTAAAATCGCCAGCATATAACGCAGGGTGGGGAATTGCTCGTATGACGTTGGTTGGCCATTGAACTGATGGGGGTTTGTATATGTTTATTATTTTAATGTCATTGACAGCAATTATTACTGTGTGTACTCCATCTTCAATGGAATTGGCCACGAGGTGGACATCATTTAGGTTATTCCTGGCATACGTTGCTATCCCATGGGCGTGATGGTGGGTGGCTCCTATTAGACTATATCCGTGGAGCGTTCCTCTTGTACGCAATTGAGCTTCGTCAAGTGTATGCGTTTCTTGTATCAAAGCAATGTCAATTTTATTATCAATGAGGAGTCTGGTAAGGCATTCGCTTTTAGCTCTGCTAATACCTTCCACATTTATTTGGCAGATTCGTAGGGTAGTTCCCAGAATCCCTGTCTGATGGCTCTGATAAGTGCCGTTTGTCGTGTTTGGCATAGCCGTGTCGTATGTATGTGCGTGTATATGTATTGCCAGGAGATCCGAATGCTTCGAACAGTTTGGCAGCCTGCTGTGATAGGTCTTTAGCCGTCAGAGACGTTGCCCAGAAGACACCACGCGGAGGCGATCTATCATTGTCTCTGCAATTGCTCGAAAACGAATTGCTCGAAATCAGTTGCTCGAAAGTCAATTGCTCGAATGTGACTTTGCTCGAATTGCAAGTTTCTCGAACAGCAATTTCTCGATTATCTGTTGCTCGAAAATAGCTTTAACTCTAATCAGTTAATATCAAATATAAAAGAAACACAAATTACAAATTATAAGCTTTATTAATAAAACATAGGTATAGGTATGTGATTAAGTTAAAAATTATAAAAACCAAATATTATATGTTTTATATGATATGTTATGTGCTATTCCACCGACATAATCATATATATTTCTGTTATGTCCATAATTATTCACTAATCTTAAAAGCCTCTGTGCACTATCACGATATATTCTTCGACTTATGGTGTGTTGTTGACCTCTGACATATTGTTCTATCCGTAATTTGTTCAAACTCTGCTCCCTCTTTAATACCGAAATAAATTTCCAGATGTTAAGACCAGATAAATTCGAGCAAAACATTTTCGAGAAATTGCGGTTCGAGGAACTTGTATTTCGAGAAAAGTTACATTCGAGCAATTGATTTCGAGCAATTGCATTCGAGCAATTTGCCGGAGACGGCGATCAAAACTGTACTATACTAGAACGAGCGGGAAGCGTCGGTTTTGAACTTAAAAAGGGAACGCGGAATTGCTAATATTTGAAATAAAAGATGCAGGAAAGCTCGGATATTTGAAATGCAAGTGCGGGCTTTTAAACTCGTATTAACACTTACTCTAACAATGAAATTGCTAGTTTTTATAAGTTAATATGTAAAATTTTCCAAAAAAGAATGCAAAACTGTAAATAACTTTTCTCATAGCAGCTCCGTCTATCGTCTTTCACTTTATTATTTTTATTTATAATAATAATAACAATAATAATAATGTTTATTTCCAGAAAAAAAATTGAAATCTTACATAATACAAAAAAAATAACAATTTTCCTGGAAATTCGAGGGCAGTCAGATGACCTCCAAGAAACGGAGGACCCTGCACTTCCCTGCCACCGACAATATGATATAATAGTAATTTGCTTTACAAAGCGGCTTTAATAGATTATAATAGTTTAATGCCTGATCACCCACAAAGAAACAAAGTATTGCCAATAACAACATAAGATACATAACAATAATAAGAATATGACATAAACGAAGAGTAGATAATGAACACATATATAGATGTGTATACAGCATTATTCAGTAATTGTGGAATTGTTAAAGAGCCAGTTTTTAATACGATGTTTAAATAAAGTTAGTGGTAAACATTTAAATAAATTAGGTACTGAATTGTAAAATTTCGAAACGGAGTAAGTAAATGATCTCTTAAAAATTTCAGATCTATGCGATTTACAATCTAATAAACCTCTATGTCTTAAATTCAAATTATGTATATCAGTACGAAATGTAATTTTACAGTAAAGATAAGGAGGAGTTTTTGTCAAAATTACTTTATGATAAAATACCAAGCAATGCAACATACGACGTTTTTCCATGTTGAGCCGATTAGTTTCTACTATTTTGTGGGATATATGTTCTCGGCGTCTAACACCGTGGATAAGTCTCAAACAGGAATTCTGAACAATTTGTATTCTTCTTTTAGTTGATTTATCAATACAGGGTCCGTACACGGTATCACAATAGTTAAACTGTGACAACACGAGAGATTCGCATAGAAGCGTTTTTATTTTCTTATTTAAGACTTGTCTATTATTATAAATTAATTTAAGATTTCCATAGGATCGACGTATACAGTTATTAATATGCTGACGAAATCTAAGCGAACAGTCTAGAGTAAGACCTAAATTTCGGGCACTGTCTTTAATAGGAATTATTGTATCATTTATTTTGATTTGAATAAGCGGCAATGCTGCAGATCTAGTATTTCTACCACAAAATAAAATAGCCACAGATTTGGCAGGATTAATTTTAAGAGAATGGGAAGCCGCAAATTGTACCAAGTTGTTTAAGTCATCATTAATAAAATTACAAGCAGCAAGGGTATCATTAGGGTTGAATGAATAATACAATTGCGTATCATCCGCATACTGATGATACACACAATGTTTTAATATTTTACAGAGGCCAGAAGAATAAATTATATAGAGCAACGGACCTAAAATAGATCCTTGGGGCACACCATATTTAATTGTTAAAAAATTGGACTGATCATGCGGCAATATTACACACTGTTGCCTGTTTCGTAAATAATTTTTGAAAAATTGTAAAGCTCTGACATCAAATCCAAAATAGTGTAAAATATTTATTAAAATGTTATGGTTTATTGTGTCAAAGGCCTTAGAAAAATCAAGTAGTATTAATGCTGTTAGTTTACCATCATCGGTAGCTCGAATAATATCATCAGTTACCTTCAAAAGTGCAGACACGCAACTGTGATTAGAACGAAATCCAGACTGTAAATTTGAAAATAGTCGATGCTTATTAAAATATGTTCTAATTTGAAAATCTACCACCTTTTCCAAGACCTTTGATAGCACAGGAAGAATGCTGATAGGCCTAAGATCTTTTAATTCCTTAGGCATATTTATTTTAGGTATAGGTATTACATGGGCCATTTTCCACTGGTTCGGAATAACACCCTCCAACAAACAAAAATTAATTAAATGAGTAATAAATGGCACCAAGAAAGGACAACACAGGTGTATCATCAGTATACTAATGCCATCGCTTCCAGAAGCTTTAGAAGTAATTGAATTTATTTGTTGAAGGATGAATTCATCGGCAACAGCTTCAAAAGCAAATTTTGTAGTAATATCTGATATAACATTTTCATAACACTAAGAACACCCGGACTTGGTTGATCAATACCTTCAACCGAGTTAAGAAAGTAATCATTTATTAAGTTAGCATTACCAATAGTGGACGGGATTGCGAAAGGTGCTTTTTTGTTATAAATATAACAATTTTTCAATTCTCTCCAAAAAAGTTTTGGATTACTCTGACCGAATTTATAATTTAAGTACGCTCTCTTTTCTTTTCTTACAGATAAGGTTACAAGATTTCGAAGTGATTTATAATAATTCCAATGTTCCGGACGTTTGGACTTTTTAAAACGTTTATAAGCGCCATCTCTTAACTTCATCAGAAATCTAATGTTATCCGTAAGCCAAGGAGCCTTTGGTTTACAAAATGTAGCCGTTTTAAACGGAGCGAAAATATCAAAAATATGTAAAATGTGATTATTTAAGAAATTAATTTTGTCATCAATTAATTCAATGTCATATATGCCATGCAACGGTAAAGTTGTTAAATATTCTAGAAAGTGATCGTGATTAAAGTTAGAAAAGTCTCGAAAAGTATGAATTACTGGTTGCAACTTATCCACCGAAATGTTAAGATTACAGTATATTAGCTCGTGATCAGAAAAAGTATGCAAATGCTTAGTACCAGAGTTAACTATCAAGTTGGAATTACTGACAAGAATATGATCCAAAAGTGTAGCTGTCGTAGCAGTGATTCTAGTCGGTTCATTTATAAGTTGTTTTAAACCAATGGTGTCGAGCATAGAAGTGTATTCGATAGTTTCAGCAGAGCTAATATCAAATAGATCAATATTTATATCTCCAACGCAAATTATTTCATCATGGGCAAGAAACAAATTACGATAATTTTCCTCAGATGTCTCAATAAATTCACGATACTTTCTCCTGTGAGGTAAGTAGATTGCACCAATTGCATATTTACGTTTATTCAGGCGAACTTGTATCCACAATTGCTCAAAATCTAAATGATTTTTTACGCTAGTAATAAGCTCAAAAGTTAAAAAAGTTTTTATATATACCGCAACGCCGCCTCCAAAGCTAAGGCGATCTTTACGAAGTAATGTGTAACTTTCAATGTAAATAACATTATCACTTATGTTGCTATTAAGAAAAGTTTCAGTGATAAAGATTATATCGTAATTATTAAGTGTAATATGATCCTTAAGAATATGAAAGGCATTCGTGAGTGATCGAGCATGAACGTGGGCAACAGTTAAGCAATTAATAGTTTTTAATTAAAAATGTATTTAAAAGTAGAAATATTCTAGGAAATAGTTAAAAACTAAAAATATTTTAAAAGAATATATTTATTTATTTATTTCTTACTTAGCCAACAGCCGTTAGGCCAATTATAGGCGTCGCTGTGTATTATGAGGAGTACTTATTAAGACTAAAAACTGAGCACAATGTATTATTTTTGTGATTTACTATTTGCTTATTGCCTAAATTTTAATTACTTTCACTACTATCTATTCAGCTTCAATCTGTTTTGCTTTATGTACTGAACCATATGCAAGTTATTATTTTATAATTATTTTAGTATGGCGTTGTTTAGTTAAAAATTTGAGTTGACTGTAATGTCTATAACTTTTTTATTGTCTTGTTTAAATACCAAATCACTGAAAGCCAGTATTTTATAAATATTATAAATAACAGCGTTTTTCAAATAAATGAGAATGGAAGCTCAGCGGATTTAGACAATTTTAAAATGTAGTTGATAGTGTATAAACCATAAAATATGAAAATAGAGAAAATTTTCCTCTTTTAGCAGCAAGTTTACTTAAATATTATTTTTTTAAATAGAAAGTAATACTATCTTTCTTTGACAGTATTTTACTAGTATTACAGGGTCTACATTTCGAAATTTTTGCTCTAAGTAGTAATCATGGCTTACTTCATGCAGCGAGAAAATTAGTCATGGGTTCCCCAATTAATATAAAGTTTATGTTGGAAATTTTTACATTGTTCGCTATTGTAAAATATTGAGCTACATTTAACGCATCAGTTGACTCTACTTCTAATAAGACGCAGTTGATAAAATCTTACTAGAAAGAGGACAGTTTTTCCCCACTCCTTTTAATTGATTAAGCCCTGCGGGCATAATTAAACCTCTAATTAAATTGATAATAGGCATATGCCTTTACAGAGAGAAAACTTACGAAATTACATTAAAAATCCATGGAAAATTTTTTTGGAATAACGGGATATTATACGATTTCTGCATTTACTATAAATAATAGTGGGTATAATAATTATGGGAAATATCCATATGTCGGAATACGTGGAGTAAAAAATCTGGTGTGATACACTCACACAACTTCTTTTTACAGTGATCTTATAATTAGTCAAAAATTTCATTTTTAATTTTTAACCATTTGTTAAAAATTTTCAAAAATTACAAATTCTACAAAAACGGTACAAAATCGAGTGTTAGTTGAAGAGACAAATTTTCTCTAGAATTTTAAGGTGAATTCAAAAATGTAATAATATACCGGGTGTTTTATTTAAAATAGGAGTTAATAAAAAAATAGAAGAAAACAAAAGAAACCCACTTTAGAAGTATTCAACTGGAAAATCACCTATCTCACATCAATACACATTAAAAATGTAAGAAAAATGTAAAGTTTAAAAAAAATCGTTAGAGCCGTTTTTGAAAAAATCGAAAAAAACTGAAAAATCACAAGAGTAAACACCTACTTCCGGTTATGCGATTTTCTTAAAAAGCTTGCTGTCTCATCTACATAGTACACAAAACTTATATATGAAGTTTCAATGCCATACCTCTTTTCGTTTTTGAGATATTCTGTTCACAGACAAACAGACAGACAGACACACAGACCAATGAAAAAAATATGTTTTTTGGGATCAGGGGACTCTAAAACGTGAAGATCTGTTGAAAACTCAATTTCGAATTTTTGGGGTGAATCCAATACTTCATTTATAGTAGTAAAAGGAAGTAAAAATAGGCGTAAAATCCAAATTTCCAACATTAGCATGCAGCAACTAAAAGGCAATATTAAGATTGCACAATGCCATCGTTTGGAGGAACTCCAGGAAGGAACAGAACTAGTTGGAACTGGAATTAAACACATGCATGCTTTTAACCTTTCATCCGTGTCGAGTAAATTTTATATCTCTTCAGTAACGTAAATTTTAAATTTGAACACAGTTGTCATAACTAAAAACATGTAGTAAGTATAAGAATATTTTATTTAAAATTTCTTACATAGCATTTGTTTAAAATATATATACCACATATAATCTTGAAAACTAATAATTACTGTTGTACATAGCTAATCACTGTTTCGAAAAAGAAATAGAAGAGATTTACATTACAAAATAAAAAAATGTTAAAATAAATTTGAAAATCGATTGCTGTATAGCATAGCGCAAACGCGTTTGAAAGCAACAAGCCTCCTTAGCGTGCTTTCTACAATTGCACTTTTATCGGTAAAGCTAATTGCATGAAACTTCTTAATTAACTGTGTTCACAAATAGCCTTTTGTAAAGCAGTTCCAAGTAGATGATTACTACCTTTTGGATTTGGATATAAAGCAAGATTTTGCAGGAATATTTAACAAGCTAGAAATATTGGTAGACAACCATTTAAACATCCGTTCAAAATAAAAGAGTTAACATATTGTACAATATTTAACTCTTTTATTTCACATTACGTTACATGATTCTAGGTTTCGTCGGTATAGGGCAAACTTCTTATTTAACTGGGTTCACAAATAACCTTTTGTAATTACATTACATTGAAAATTACTATATTATGCAATTCAAAGAATATATTAAAATCAGACAAGGATTGGTAGGCAACCATTTAAACAGCCGTTCATACAGGTTAACATAGAATAGAAATTCTTAACAAGTCGCCGTAGACTAGAGGTAGAGCTTAGGTCTAGCAAACAAAGGCATGAGGTTCAAATACTTCTTGGAGTAGAAAAGTTTTTTAAATAAAAATACCACTTTAGAACGTGCAAGACAGAACCTTCCAGTTAGTACGACAAAGATAAAGAGGCGCTTTCAACGAATGCAAGAGAGATAACATGATTTTGAGAGAGAAAGTGTGCGGACAAGGATAGACGTGACGAATACAGAACATCACGTGGCGAAATCAAAATCCAAAATGGACGCCGCTTCAAAATGGCGCCCTAGCATCACATGGCAAAATCAAAATTCAAAATAGCGCAGTGCCCCAGGCAATTTAATTATTAAAAACAAAATGGCAAGATTAGCACCCTTGCCCCAGGCAATTTAATTATTACGCAACTATCAATTTAATTAGAGGTTTAATTATGCCCGCAGGGCTTATCCATTAAAAGCAGTGGGGGAATACTGTCCTCTTTCTACTAATCTTAATAACGATTTAAAAAAATATTTTTTTATTTCTTACTAATAACTTTCCAATTTCAAATGTTTATCTTAAAAATGTAAAAATGTTGTTAGTGTGTCATACCTCGAGGTCAGTCGGTATGTGTACCTACATAAATATATTTAATTAGAAAAAGATTTTTGTAATTGTGTTTCTATTACTTAGTTTAACTACATATTAAGCGCTGTATGGGGAAAACGTGGTCAAACAAATAATTTGCATTACTAATTAAATAAATGCATGGTTTACTCTTTTCAAGAATAATAATAATAATAATAATAATAATAATAATAGTGACTTTATTGACTGAAACAAATACAAAACTAAATATATAACAGTTAAAACAAAACAAAATTTCAGTCAAACTCAGGGCGAGGTTCAGAATAGTGGAAAAAGGCCACTTTCTGCTCTAACACCTAAACCCTGCACATATATACTAGCAAGTACGAAACGTAATTTAAAGAAAAGAAGAAAAAAAAATAAGCATAATATACATATCATATAAAAGGCTTACAATTATTGTGCTCGTTGTGATATTTTTAAGCAGGAAGTAAGGTGTGTTTTAAATTTTAATAAAGAAAGTTGTTTAAGATTATCAGATAGAGAATTATAAATTTTACAGATATTAAACGACAAAGAACGTTCAAAAAATGTAGTTTTATGAGAAGGAGGAGTAATCACATTTTTAAATCTAATATTGATGTTATGAATGTCAGTTCTGAATCTGATCTTATTATACAAATAAAGCGGACTTTTTGTTTTTATAAGTTTATGAAAGAAGCAAGCGGTATGTAAATAACGTCTATTTTTCATATTAAGCCAATCAGTATCACTTAATTTATGAGAAATTCTATCAAATTTTCGAATGCCATAAATGAAACGTAGACAACTATTTTGAACTAATTGTATACGGTTACAGTCTCTACTACTTATACACGAACCATATACCAAATCATTAAAATTAAAATGAAAGAGCACACAGACTTCAGATAATAAAACTTTGGTATCATGGGTCATGAGATGCCTGTTGTAATAAAGCTGTTTTAAAACACAATACGCTTTTTGAATAATTTTATTTATATGTTCGTTAAATCTTAGTTTGTAATCCATTAGTAAACCCAGATCACGACCACACTCAGCAACAGAAAGCTTACTATTACCAACTCTCAAATTCAGTTCTTCGATAACCTCAGCTCTATTCTTTTTCGAACCAAATAAAAGTAATGTTGATTTGGTGGAATTAATAACTAAAGAATGTTTATCAGCAAACTCAACAATCTTATCAATATCTGCATTGATCATATCATTTGCCAGCATTGTATTATGCTGCGGGAAAGAATAGTATAGTTGAGTGTCGTCAGCATATAGGTGAAAATTGCAGTTTGAAATTTGATATGCAAAATCTGACGTGTAAATAATATACAACAGCGGACCAAGAATAGAGCCTTGAGGTACACCTGTTGCCACACATTGGGAATCTGATATCTGACCGTTAACGAAAGCTTTTTGTGACCTTGACTTTAAATAATCACCAATAAAATCGATAGACGATTGACTGAACTTATAAAAATGCAATTTGGCTAAAAGCAGTTCATGATTAATTGTATCGAACGCCTTCGAAAAATCCAATAAGATCAGAGCTGTGAATTGCTTCTTATCAACTGCAGTACAAATATCATCCACTATGTGCAACATAGCCGACGAGCATCCATGGCCTGGTCGAAAACCAGACTGGAGTTCCGTTAATATTTTATTACTTTCCAGGAACGACCTTGTTTGAAAATCCACAACCTTTTCAAGAATTTTTGAGAGCACTGGTAGAATAGATATGGGTCTCAAGTCTTTAAATTCGAGTGGAGAATTAATTTTAGGTAGCGGCAGAACTTTAGCTTCTTTCCATGAAGCCGGAAAACAACTACGATCTAAACAGTTATCGATAATATGAGTTAAGTGCGGCAATAAAACTGGACAGCATAACGTAATCATTTTGATATTAATATTGTCAAAACCGGTAGAATTAGTCTTAATACTATCAATTATTTTTAGAACAATGTCCTCTGTAACTTGAGAGAATATAAAAGTGGTTTCCAAGTCAGCTTTCATGTTTGCCTTATAATAATCCACCAAGTTTTGATCAGGACTTTTAGATAATTGTTGTACCGATTCAGTAAAATAAGTATTAATTTTATTCACATCAGAAAGATGATTTGGGAGATCGTTAGGTTTTGTTTTAGTGTGAATATTTAAATGTTTTAATTTTTGCCATAAAATTTTTTTACTCTTACTTTCTTGAAAGGTGTAATTAAATTTAATTTCCCGCAATTGTTAATCAGAAAGCTTCTAAAATACTTGTCAATAAAAAAACACAAATTTATAAGAGCTGAAAAAATGACGTAGTTTAAAAATTAACGCTCGTACAGCTCTACTATTAATAGCTGTAGATCTGATATACAGAACTACAAAGGTGCATTTAATTATAAAAATTACTCCATCTAGATATTCCTATTTGAAAATGATTTTCACACAGAGCAATTAACTGATTTGAACGTTTTCCATAAGCTGTCCATTTTTATGGTGTTCTTGTTATTTTTACGGACAGCTAAAACGGGATTATCTGCAAATTTTTCGAACGTTGGTTTCTAACAACGTGTTGGTTGTATTTCATCGATGGCGATAAAAACAAATGGCAATTCACTTATGAGAAAATTGACATAAATGTGGGGAGGCAATATAAGTCTCCCCCGCGGAGTGTTTGTGGCCTCCAGTGGCGCAGCTTTAGGAAAAAACACGGCTGTATTGTAGATAAGCTTGTAAATCTTAATGTTTGGAGGCTCTGAGAAAGGTGTGTAGTCTTTAAATAAAAGCGTTTCCGTGCTTTTTATTTTATTGGCGTAAAATTCCTAAAATGCAGTAGTTTTAGGCATATTTGATCGCCTCGATTGCTTTGTCAAGGTCAAAATAAGCAAATGTATTCATGCTGCTGCACAGATAAAATATCTACAGATTTTTTAACTATTTGAAAAATAAGTATTATTTTCTTTGATTTGGAAGCAATACCATACGTGCAAGTAAGGAATTAAAAATCATATTCAAAACATGCAAGTTAAATTTCTAATAATTTTAATAGTCTCTTACTTTACTATATGAAAAGTTTATATTTCTGCATTCAAAATTTGCGAAGGGTCGGCTCGTTAGTTGCTTCTTGCTCCTTGCAACTTTTGTTTTATTTGCTCCCACTGTTCTAGCTGAGATATTTTATGCAACTTATTTTTTTAATCAACAGTCAGGGCCGTAACTAGGTATAGGCCGAGTAGGCCCCCGCCTACAGGCGCACCGGCAAGGGGCGCCAAAATAGCACTGAAAAAAAATCTTTCGTACTAATGCAAAAAAACAAATAAACAAGTGGGAAATTTTACAAAAAATTACGTTGTATTTAATGTTAGCTCAAGTAATGCTAATTATAATAATGTGTATTTCCGAAGGGAATGTTAGATATCTACCAGTTTGTAACGGCGTTTGTTTTATAACTCTCACCTAGATATATCAATCAAAACATTAAAAGTACTAGCTTTTAACCCGCTGCATAGGTGGCCTTATTCTAGTTATATATTTTTTTCATTTTTAAAACTGAATGTAATACAACAGTGACGACAAACAAACTTACATTTTTTAAAACTGTTAGAGTGGCTCTACTGGTTTCCCATATTACACATACATTCACTGCTTTGGGCTCATCGCTGGTACACTGGCCCATTGGAACAATCAGCAGAACATCACAGACCGATTTCGAGAGCATTCAAAATTATCTAAAAAATAGGTAAAAAATACCTTAATGCTGCTAATAATACTGAAACACTTAGTATTAACACGAATTAGGTGAATTTGGAAATTAAAAAACATTGCAGCCAGTGGGATTCAAACTCGTGTCCACTGATAAATGCGTATATGCTCATCGTTGCTTTATAAATGATGCAGAGGCGTTCCGATTGTGGGCGAAATACGCCCGATCGGTGCCAATGAAAAGATGACGTAGCGAAGCAGGTACGCCACACGTTTATATATAGGGATTTATAAAAAGTTCTACTGACTATATAATAATATATACTTTTTTATTAGAATTGTGTTATATAATAATGTTTTCTGTTATTTTATTTGTTTTATTTTGTTATTTTAACATTTAGTTGTTTCTTTTTAAAACTTTTGAATTAAAAATGTTGGATTTATTTTTGAATACCTAGCTGTTTGTTTTGAATACGTTACATCATATATCCGTAGATAATAAATGTAGCAAGCATACAGTAACATTAGTTTAAGTTTTGAAAATTGACATTTAGAAATTTAATGGAGATAAATTATGTCAAAAAATTTGGAAGTATGTGTTGTATTAATAATGCATGATTTTTACTATTGGAACAATAAAAAATCAATAAGTCGTAACATGTTTAATATTTTAAAAATTACAAGACGTTTCGCAACTTATGGTTGCTTCATCAGTTGGTATTAATATTTAAAAATTGGGTTTACATTTATAAAGATATTATAAAGTTGAAAATTGGCATTGTTTTGAAATAATTACGACTTTTTTCTAAAATATGAAGTTTCCATTTTTGTTTTTATCTTAAAATTGAAATCGTTATATTAATGTTAAGCTCGTGTGTTACGTAGCGTTTCTGGCCGAGTGGTTAAGTTTAACTAGAAATTAGATTTCCTCTGGGAGCGTAGATTCGAATCTCATATACAGTGTGTTTCAGGTTTTACCTTCATACCCATCTATATTTTTAAATTATTAGCAAGTTGTCAATCCACGTGTACTTTGGGTTGCATATTGGATGTGCAGAAAGACCGAGTTACCTAGTCTACCCGGTATATCGCTTTAAAGCGTTCTGAGACGTCTTCCGATTTCCAATCTTCATCTTTTTCGATTACTCCATAAATCACCTTCTAGCTCTTTCTTTTTCCTCTTTTTCTCTTATTTCTTTGTCTATGCCTTCTCTCTGGATTTTTCTTGGAGGTTGCTTGGTCTTCTGCTGCTGGGTTGCCAGTTCGGGGTATGTTTTGGTAGTCTATGTTCGGCCATTCGTTCTTATCCCAGAGAATGCTATATAGTTGGGCTGTTGCTCTTGTTTCTAGGTTATTTCTGATTGCCATCTCTGATCTGATTTATGTTTTGCCCGTTTTTTCAATATTATTTTTTGCCGCTGTTCTTCTATGCACATGATTTCGATTTTTTAATATTAACTTTTAGCCCCCCTTTTCCATATTGTTTAATCACTTTTCTGGTGGTCATAATATTGAGCCATCACTACATGATCGTCTGCGAAACATAATGTATATAATGTGCTGTGTATCAGTCAAGGCTATCCTCATAGTTTTCCATTTCACTTTCCAGTTTTCTTAAAAGTCTCTTTGAAGAGAGTTGGCGACATATAGCATCTCTGTTTTAAATATTTCGATACTGCGCATCTCAATGTTATTTGCTTTGCAATTTTGATCTTCATTATAGGTTGCTATACAGAATATTGACAGCTTTAATTAAGTCAACATTAATATTGACTAAAATTTTCTTACAGGAACACTATCATACATTTTTTGAATATCTACAAATAGTGAATGATTTTTTTCTATGGCCCACAATATATGATCTACTGTGGATCTACCTGCCGGGAAGCTTGCCTGTTCTTCTGCTTCTATATTCTGGTATTCCGCTTTAAATACGTGTTTTTCAAATTGTTCCATACGCTCTATTCATCGAGCTGGTCCCAGTTACTCCTCGATAGTTCTCATCTTGGTTAAATCTTCCTTCTTATGGATGGTATAATAATTTTAATTTCTTAGGAATTTCCGTTAGTTTGGTAAACTATTGGAAGTGTATTCTGAGATGTTCATAATTTTGTCAGTTCCATGTTTAGAGAGTTCTCCGGCGATATCTCCGAGACCTGTAACTTTTCAATTTTTAAATGTTATATTGTTTGCATATCTTTCTTACCTTTTCTATCTTTAATTTTATCGGCGATCCTACTATTTCTATGGTTTGAAGATTTTGGTCTTCATAATAGTCTGGCTCAAGAAGTTCTTCCTGTTTTTCTATCAGTAGCTCTTTAAAATAGCTCTTTAAAATATTCTTCCTAGTCTTGTGGTTCATCGTTGATATTACTTCCTTACCTTTGTTGTTTCTCAAATTAATTATTGTTCTTGAATTCTCAAAGATTTTACTTTCTTCTAAATAGGCATTTACTTTTTGACAATCTTTTTCCAGGTTTCTTTGCACCCTTACGTCGTAAATGATATAGTTGTGTTTTCGTATTTTTTCTTCTTCTTCTTCCATACTTCCGGTTATGCGATTTTCTTCAAAAGCTTGCTGTCGCATCTAGATAGTACACAAAACTTATATATGAAGTTTCAACGTCATACCTCTTTTTCCTTTTTGAGATATTCTGTTCACAAACACACAGACAGACACACACACACACACTCACACAGACAGATCAATGAACAAAAACATCTTTTTTTGGGTGCAGGGGACTCTAAAACGTGAAGATCTGTTGAAAACTCTTCTATTTCGAATGTTTGGGGTGAATCCAATATTTCCTTTATCGTAAAAGGAAGTAAAAATTGACTTTAGATTTCTGACTTTTTGAACCCAAGTGTATATGTAGCTACCGATTTGCTGTAACATTGTTTAAAAATATATAAATAACTTTTTTGAAGGGTAGTATAATTGGCCAAAATAAAAAAAATAGAAGATAAATAAGGAAGGTACAGGAATGTGAAGGTGAGAAGTGAAACATACTGTAAATGTGCTGTTCACGGATATTCAAAGCCCTTGGCTGATTCCACTAATTTTGCTGTACCTCATTTTCTGTTTCCAATTCTTTATCCTCGCTTTTTGTAAATCCTCGCTTTCTTGAGCGACCCTCACTTTCTCGATCCTGTGGTTCTTCCTTTAATATTCTTTTTGCTATTTTTTCACGCCATTCTTTCTACATGATCTAATAATCTTAACATTTCTTTCAACTCATAATTCATTCTTTGTCTCCATATATCAGGCATCCTCTCCTTTTTTTCCCTCAATATAGTCGTTACAGTATTGTCCTCTTTCATCTTCTCAATGCTTCCTCTAGATTTTGTGTTAGTGTTCAAGTCTCGCCTCTATATAAGACTACTGGATGGACCTCGATATATGTATATAATTTTATTTTTCTTTTTCATGTCAAATTGGGTCCCACCTGCATTTTATGAAGTAATGCTGCACTTCTACTTCCTAGAATGAGTCTACTATTTACTTCTTCAGAAATGTTGTTATCACACATATGCTGAATAGTTAAAACTTTGCATTTTTCCAAACTCATATGTTCTATTCTCTACCACCATTTTCAAGAAACCTTCATCCACCCTTGTTCCAAATTCCATATTATTTAGTTTTCCTCGCATTTATAATGAGCCGAAACGTTTCTGACTGCTGAACTATTTTTCTCGTTATTTCCTTTAACTGCTCTCTCGTTTTGGCAGCAATAGTTACATCTTCTGCACTGATATGATTGCCTGAATACATAATTCCATCACGAATTATACGAGTTTGTCTTATTATCTTTTTTAGTACTAGGTAAAAGTGAAGTATGGTTAATGGGTCTCCCTGCCTTAACCCCCTATTCATCTGGAACTCTTAAGATACGTATTCTTCCATTCTCGCCCCTTACTTCTGTTGCGGCTGATGTCGTCTGTAAGTCTCTTAATGTTTTTGGTAATATGTTTAACCATCGCATAGTGTCAATTAACTTTTCATTACTTATTCAATCATAGGCTTGTCTATAAACTAGAAATAACAAAAACAGTTGCATGTGTCTATATATTTTTTAAATATTTGTTGTATTGTGAAACTTTGATCCGCAGTGAACCTATTTTGTTTAAATTCATATTGAAATCCCCCCCCTCCTTTTTCTAGTATACCCTGTAAAAGTGTAGAAGTCTTAGATACTATTTCATACACTGCATTTGAAAGTAGAAAGTGCAATCTCGCTGTAGTTTGAAAATATTATCTTATCGCCTTTTTTGTACACTGGATAAATCTCTATCTCTTTCTATTCGTTGGGTATCTGTCGAGTTTTGTATATTTTTTGTATTCATCCATTAATGCTTCTCTTTAACTTTATATGTTCTGTCGCCATTCTATCGGTACTTGGCCCTATAATATGTTTCAGTTCTTTGTTTATCTTCCGTGTCTTTTCTTTTGTAGGTGTTTCCACTGCCTCTTCGTTTGCCCTTTCCTCTAGTCTTTTCACTGGTGGTCTGTCTTGCGTAACCACGTTTTATTTACTACGTTCAACGTTTCTGCAAAGTATTCTGCCCTTCCATTAGTGCTTTCTAGTCACCAAACAATCTTCTTTCTTTATTTTTGCCATATTTGAGTAGTTGTTGGTAACCACTTATACAAGAGCTAACCATATTGATCACCTGCTGGCTGAAGGCAAATAAGGCAGAATAATTGATGATAGCAGAGCGGATAGGGGAGCCCATACAGATGCTGATGACCTTTTGGTGAAGGTTCAAATCTTACCAACGGCAATATTTATTTTTTACAAATGAATGTAGTTAATCTTACTAAGTCCTTCATTTGACTGAAGATTGAAGAATTTGTCTAGGATGCGTGGTACGGAGAGGACACTGGAAAATAATCCGAAAAGTAGTTACGTACACCACGGTTAGAAGAAAGGTTTAAAGTGACAGAAGAATAAAGACTAAAGCTGGTAGAAGAAAAATGACTGAATGTATACGACATACGACATAAAATCACGAACGTTTATCCTTACTTTTTGCTATGGTTACCGCAATAACAGCAATATGGTCTCGATAAACATGAAAATGAGTATAGCATGTGACCAGATCTAATCGGTGGGTGGACGTATTCGATTATAATCCACACAAATTTATTAACATGCTGTATTAATTGATGTTAAGCTATTGTAAAAAATAAAGCAAGGAAATTGTAAATAACCAAATAATCAGTGTAGGGATCATTAACGTATATACTACCTCGAAATGAGATTAAAATGAGTAGCATGAAGTAGTAGTCTAACATGTGATAAATGTCGAATCGTAGATTTAATACTTTTAGGTCTCCAATGAAGCAAAATAGTATAAATTTAAAAAGTAAAATCACGATAATAATTCAATGCTGAAGCATTATAAGAAAAAGTAAATAATTTAGAAAACAGTGAATCTGCTTTTATAAAAGTTTACTACACCACTGTAGAGCAATATTAAAACTAGTAATGTGGAAATAAGCATCTATATGTTTCTTTTAGTCAAATAACCTAATCTGCATGAGTG
Source organism: Agriotes lineatus (assembly GCA_940337035.1). Taxonomy (NCBI): domain Eukaryota; kingdom Metazoa; phylum Arthropoda; class Insecta; order Coleoptera; family Elateridae; genus Agriotes; species Agriotes lineatus. The sequence continues at coordinate 40,407,205 of OW679198.1, forward strand.
TTGCAAGTTGCTACGAAGATAAATTCCCAGATTGTAGCTGTTTGTAACCCCAGTTCGAATTTTCAACTTTTTGCGAGCAGTCGTACCTTTCACAAAAATATGGTACAAGTGCTAAAAGTGAATATTTAGAGCACGAGCTATGAAAATTATTAAATGAAGTCGTAGGCTGAGCTTCATAACATGTCGAGTGCAATAACACTTTTAACACAAGTTTGATACAATATTTTTTCTACGACCTTAAATTTACTGTTATTAATTCATAAATATAAATTTAACAAAGGTTTACATTAGTTTACATAGTAAAAAGATGGCCGTGGATAAGTAGCCGGCACATGTGACTGTTTCTGCAGCCGGTAGTTGTCAAAGTTAGTTATCAAAGATAATTATAATGGTACACATTTTACTTTATTCATTACACAATGCTTTAATTATAAAAAAAAAACGCTTTACCTTTAACGAAAGCAGACTAGAATAACTGTATAACCTCACTTCCAGTTTAAAAAAAGTAAATTTAAAATCAGCTTTTAGTTAGACAAGCGATTGGTAAAAAACCTATTTTTAGTAGGCATCGTAGAAAAGTCAATATTTAAATTCAATCAAACATCACCGTAAAAATGTCTGTCTAAGTAATACATTTTTTTAAATTTTGCGGATCTTGGTACTCAAGTCCTTTCGAAATCATTTTAACACTGGGGAAAAGCTGTAGAAATAAATATCAATATAATGATGGGAATACATACTGGTGAAAAGCCTATAAGCCTATAAATCCGTATAAATCAGCTTCAGTGATCATTAAATAAATTATGAGTCGATTAAATCAAGATGAAAATCATAACAAATGGCAAGAAGGAATGACACACTCAAATATTGACGTTAAGCTAAATAGTTTCTAGACCTAATGTGAAATATAAGACATTAATACCTACTGTAAGTTGTAATGCCATCTAAATTGGTCAATTCTGACGTTATTTATAAAGACATTTGGTAAAGATAAGCTATCTATTACGGGTGCAAATTTATTGAACCGAGCGGTCTAGCTATATTTTAAAATTCATAGAAGCCCTGAAGTAGAATTCGGCTGGCACATAGGTAATCAGCTACCGTTCGTTAAAATTCCGGAGCTTAAAATTCATTAAATAATCAACGCAGTTTGATACCGAGCAATTAAAACAATGCATCATCTCGCAGAGCTATTAACAAGTGAATAGCGTGTAAACAGGCACAGCTAGCTCGATATTAATATCCTGTATATTCTGAATTTAGCCCGTTTCATATTTCAGACTTGGCGTGCTTCTTAATTTGTTGATAAACTTGCACTAATTGTTGTAATTTTAATTTATATAACGCCGACTTTCCTCGAATTTTCAGCCCAACAAAGCACAAAATTATAGCGTACGCTGTTAAAAGCGCCTTACCTGCCGGGAAATTTATATTTGGAGCGTTTTTGGCGATCAAACTTACTTACCCGCCTTGCGCAGTTAATCCCTTTGGCTACAAAACGATAATTATAAAAGGAAGTCAGATACGAGTGTTCGAAAACGTCGGCGTTGCGCGATATTTCATGTAATTTTTGAAGTGTACATAACCCAATTAACGTGTTTTTAATTGTGGAAGCGCGAAATTGTTTTAATATCGCGTAAGCGGTTTAATGAAATGATCCCCGGGTAGCGATATGTTTTAATAACATCCCTAATGTCAACTTACGCCCCTCGGGAGCTGCATGTAACCCCTTTCTAAGAAATGCGTTTAGTTTGTTTTGTTGATCGTTGGAGTTTCAAACTTAGAGTAATTAATTGATTTTATGTATATTTAGTGATATAAAAAAGCAATTGTGAGTACCGAATTTCTATACTATTAGATGCTGTAAAATGTTCTAAAATGCAATAATAGGTAACTGTAGTTGATAGAGATGATGAATAATTTAGTAAGTAAATCAATTTGATCTTCAATAAAAAACGTAAAATCGATATTTTCCTTAGGTTGATGGATTTTTTTGGAGTAGAACTTCTTCAAATAAGTATTACAATTATGGGTGTGATTTTAATTCAACTTGCCAGAACGTATCCTATTCTATTCATTTTCGCTACTACTTACTATCTTTGTCGCCACTTATAGAATATGTACATTTGTTTAGTCATTTTTGTAAGGATCTTCTTATCGACAGCAAAACACTTGCCCTGCCCTATATACCTTTTTGTATGTAATAAACCATCAATTGTTGTACTTGAAAGCCTATTTCTCGAACAAATTAAAAAGAACTTCAATATAAAAAAATAGTAGCAAGCAGTTTTTAAAATGCCATGATGTTAGCGTTGTTACGAATGTTGTGCTCTTCTTTCATTATTTTTCCATATTGAATATTCAATCATAAACTTTTTACGAGTGCCACAATATACAATACATGTAAGAATTTTGTTGGATATATAAAAACAAAACATTTAAAGGAATAGTTATTAGTGAACCACAATACTGAGAAATCCATTAGACTATAAAATATAGGCAACAACAAGATCATTTGCTAATTAACTTTATGTGTTTATGTAACTAGATATTTTCTCGTGAACTGAAGCTTACAAATTTACAAATATAAAATAGCACGTCATCGTTTAGCACAGAAATCTAGAATCCAAGAACATGTATGTAAAATAATAAGACTTGTAAATGAGGTGATCATCGAATTTACTGTGGCCCGGGCTGGCCATTACAGATATATGAATCCCTTTGTAAATTTCTCTAAAATATAAATTGTTCTGAATATTTTATACAAATAAAGAGTTACAGATGTTTTTTTTCGGTTTAAATAGTACCCAAGAAAAATTTTGCGTATGATTATACGGTGTAAAAAAAATTCGGTAGAAATAAGGGTCGTAGATCGGTAGACTTTAGTTGAAATTGGTAGATCTACCGAAATATCGGTAGGGTTGGCAACATTGTGACGACTTCTAATCCTAATATAATCCATTTGCTCTACCTAGACATCTTAAATTCATTTAAGCATTGGTACTTAAATTTTACTTTTAGTATTTTTTCAAACGATCTATTGGTAATTACCTGCTCGTTTGTTCTTAAATTAGATTCCTGTAAGACAGATGCCGTAAATGGTAAGTGGAGTTTGTTTAGACTGCTAGTTAGTTTGAGTTTATGGTCGATCGTGTTGTTTTTATTTAGAAGAAATTCGACCCAAATCCTTCCCCACCGCCAACAAAAGTTGTAAATTTTGACAAAATTCTATATCAAAACGTAAAGATGTTATAATTTATTTAAAATTTAACAGATTTGATGTCTTAGTAAAAAATAATAGCCTATGTTTACAATTTAATGAAGGTGTTTGATAACGAAATGTTTTCAGTGAAATACAGAATTCGTGTTTTAAAACTTACAAGATTGCTGTTTAACTGTTATTTATTAAATACAGAGTGAGTCGGGAGGAATGGACCAAACTCCAGGAGTGTATTATACACGTGGAAATAATGTACTTGTTTTCAAGTTACAACATTACAAATAACAACTTTTTATAGAGAACATAACTGAGTTTTTGTAAAAAAATCTACACTTTTTGTAAATTTAGGACATAATCATTTGCAAACAATCGAGGAATACACCATGTATTACAAAAGCTAAAATAAAAATAGTGTGTATGGGGATTTTTTTATGACGCTGTATCTTGAAAACAAATGAAAATCGGATAACAATATTTGAGTACATTATTTTCACGTGTATAATACACTCCTGGAGTGTGGTCTGTTCCTCCTGACTCACCCTGTATATTTAGAAGTAAATGTGAGTAACACTATAATTCTCTAAAATTTTTAGGTTAAATGTCCTTTTATTATAATCGTTGAGATTTTTTTTTATTTGATTGTGTTACTCGGTTACTTTTTTTAATAACATTGCATATCTTACAATCCAATGGCAAATAGTAAAAGTAAATATTTCGTAATTTGAAAATTTTATTGAAATTGTACAATCCTCTGTTTCAGAGTATTTTATCACCCTTGCTTAAATAAAATATAAAATTTATAATTATGGCAAGAGGTACTACACTTTATAAATTGTTTCAATTAAGAATTTCCGGTTAAACTCAGGGCAAATTAAAAGAATGTAATATTTATTACCAAAAATAAATAGTTTATTGCTCCTTCCTTATTTTATTTAGTTGCAATAACTTAGGGTTTAGCTCCGGCGAACATGAAACAATTTTTAACTCAGGGGTCGGTTCATAAAACAAGTAGAAAAGTTTGTATGACAAATAATTTGTTGTATGACAATTAGTTTCTAATATTAGGGCAAATGCATTGTTCCCAACTGACAGTTAAATAACCTTTAAATTTAGTGCAGTAAACAAGATGATCCGTCAGTGCAAAAATAGTGTAAATTTGAATTTTAAACACCAAAATGATAAGAATGCATCTGGTAAATACAATTAATTCTATGACGTAGCAACGGCTGACCTCGTTTTGTTTTTAGTGCGACGTAAACCCACGAGTGAATCGCTTTTGTTCAACTTCCGGCAAGAACTGCAAATTCCGCCTCAACTAGCAGTTTTTAAGGACGCCAGTTAAATTATTCGAAGCTCGATGGATCTGAGACTCTGGAAACACATCGAACTTTTCGGGAAAGGTCTATTTTTGATGAACCTCAATTCTTACGAGGCTGCACGAATTCCTTGCTGTGAAACTTTTACCTTTTTGAAGAGGTGCTCCGCTGTTGGTTGGCACACTTGAAGGACGCCACGGCAAATCTCGCTTGGAAATGGCTTGCTGGTTCTAATTCATCTACCCAGGGATAGCTGTATGCCTCCTCTTCATGTAGCACAAAAAGATCTGCCATCCGATGTCTGGAACTACCCCAAAATCTTCACCGACGTAGACTCGCACTCAACGACGCACCAAGTGAAAACTTACTGGTGTAATTGCACTATCTTGGGAGTTTCTACTAAATTACACTCACAGGTGCGCTGCAACTTAGTGAATAACTTTAACACGAAACTGGTATCACAAAAGACTTTTTATTCAGAATTTAATACAGTAAATGTGGAGCTCAATTTGCCCCCAACATAAAAAATGTAAGCTTTTTTGATCCCTTATGACAATTAACTGTCTCGTAAGTAAGCAACTAGATTTACAATTGTTTAAGAGAAACTAGGTTTGATTACATATTTGAACTTACGTCCTTTTCTTAGGATAAATGTCACCACACTTTGCTCTGATTCGAGTTCTGTTAGCATCTCACTAATTGTCTTTCGATCGGTTGCCTTACAGTTTCCCATTGCTCTATTGCAATTATTGCTTTGCTAGCACTGTTTTTCGTTTACCTTTCAGGTAACTTAAACATAAAATATACAGCGACGCCTATAATTTGCATAACGGCTGTTGGCTGTGTAAAAAAATAAAAACTTGCCGTTTGCTGGTTTATAAACTTTTAATACATAATGCTCATAAAATTTCTGTACTTAACAAATCATTCTGTATTATTTTATTCTCATTATGTTTGACGTTACTAAGCTCAAATCCGTCAGTTACAAATTCAATTGCGTTGGCCCTTCCGAATATTTATCATATCTGAAACTCTGAACGTAGCCCTTCTGAAATCTGCCTTATCTCGTGCTAACTTTTATCCCTCAAATTATTAGTTACTGCTGCTCATATTAAGTGCATTTATTAATGTAAAGAACTGATTATCTTGCAATAAATAAAATATTTAGTTCTGTGCTCATTTTGATCTTATTCATTTAGTTAATTGGGCAATCAGAATTGTTGTAGGCAGTGAACTATTACAGTATATCATGGAATTTTTAGTGGTCGGCAGATTTATTGAACCATTTGAATATTTTTTTAGTACGCATTTTCGAAAGAACAGCTTCACATAATATGTTTATATAAGATTTTTTGATGATTTTCATGTTGTTGAAATTTTATATACATATATATTACTGCACAGCAAACCAGTTGAGATAGTGCAAGTCGGTGAGACGCCCGATCTTCAAGACAAATCCGGTCTTCGTAATCTGTTGAATCGGTGCTTTCCATGTGGTATGGTCGTTACTATATTATGTTATACACATTATTGCGCCATATTTGTGACGACTTCGGCTAAAGAGAATTTGCAAAGAAGATTTAAAAATGGCAAAGAATAGACATATGCAGCTGCATCGTTCGACAATTTTTTTAAAAGTCTTTTCGAAACTGAGATTCCTACTCGCGACCTCAAGCAGTCCGGCATTGTTCCATGGGGTCATCCTGACGGGTTAGTTATGCTTAACGTCTATTACTGGTAGCTCAAATATAAGTTGAAAAATACATATAAAGAAAAGCAACTGATCTTCCTCAATAGCTTTTTCAGTTATTTGCACTAATTTTCCACACAAATTGATGAAGAAATCATCCTGATAGGTTTTGTTATTCTCGAGTGATTGTCGGAATGACATATTCGTTCTTTATTAATGTGTGTGACAGTTCATATAATTTTTGGTTGGTCGCGATTGCTTGAATGGTTACGACAAAAACTGTAAATCGGAAAACTGAAATATATGGTTTAGATATGCAGACGTGTGATCAAGTTTTGGTTTGTTGCAGATTACGAACTTTTCTAGACGAGATATTGGGTGGATTTGGTTTATTCAAACATGTTTAACTATATACCTAAAATTTCCAATTTAGTATTTATGTTAAAAATCGATCTAGAGTTCTCATTATGTAACCTTCCATATAAGATATGATTTAGTGAAACACTTATTATAGCTATTAAAAATCCGAGATCCATACATAGTTCTGTTTAGCTGGTTATTAAAAGTTATTAAATCCAGTGGAAATTTATGTAATCTGAAAATATGAATTTCTAGCCGTAATATATGGCCGATGCATTTCGAAAGTTCTGCTTCGCATTTCTAGGAATAAATCACTTCGCAAAGACGTTTAAGTCATTATTATCGTATGGAACCTGTGATAGCATGATTTAATAAACCGTGGCTGCCTACTCGCGGAATTCATATCGCTGTTATTTCTCGCGTGCAACTCTGCATTAAATAACGCGAAACAAATTAAAGCGAACCAATTTTTCGTTGTCAGTGAACCTATTCAGGCTCGATACATAAAATGGCTGTATTTTAAATTAAAATAAATATTTTTGACAGACGTACACATATCTGCTTGTTGTTCGTTATTAATGGTGTCCATTTTTATCTCTGCTCAAAAGCGTATTTGTTAATGTTAATTTCCATATTTATTTTGCTTGCTTAACAAGCGTCAAATTATGCGCGAGGCGCCCAGTTTATGTGCATAAGCTGGTTGTTCACACATATTTTACCTTCCGAAGGCTTCGGCGTGGATGACAATAGCGCAGCTGTCACTTATTCTTAAAAAGCTTTATAACAACGAGGGGCTATTGTTCGCGAGAAAACCAGAAAACTTAAAATATATCATATATCACCTGATGTTACAGGTTGCAGACAAAATAATACTCAACTGGACTGCTTGACCTAAAAGAGAATGTTTTTATTCAGACGGATATAAGAATTGCAAACACGGATCCAAAAATCAGTACCCTGCTTGTCGTTTTGTAAGAGCAACGTTAATTTCGTTACTCGCATGCACGCTCTAGTTGTATTATTGCAATTTAAGCTAATATAAAGTTAATTGGTGCGGGAAATGGCAATAGACACTTATAAATTAATTGTGAAAATTGTTAAGATGGAAAAAGCTGGTAAAGTGAACAGTTGCAAGCACATGTTAATACACAATGTCTGTCTCCTTTTGAGATACAAAAGACAGAATTATTTATTTATGTCAATGGGAATGCGATTTGAAGAATAGTATTTTCTAAATGATTAAATCCCGATATAATGAGTTGACACCAAATTTTAACTACATAAACAATTTTCTAATTATCACGAGACTACATGGACACATTTGATGGCCGACTAGCGGCAGTGAAGAGGGCTAGGTTTCGATAAAACATCAAGTCAATTATAATCGCTGAGGGCATCAACGAGTATTCAATTACAACAAATGTGCCCAGATAGAAGCGAGAGCTCATAAACTCAAAAGAAAGCAGTTGATCTCAAGACAAGAAATGTATCACGTAGGACCAGATCCAGAGAATAGCAGTAGCAAAATAAGACTAGCAACAGTAACAAATGCATACAATGCATACATAGCCAGTAATGCGGTACTTACATATAACATAAGCTGGTCAATGGGATCATACATATAGTAAACAACTAAATGTATAAATACAATCACACTTACGTTCAATAGACAACTCGTTAATAAGGGTTAAAAATTAAATAAGGCAACTCAAGCTTCGATGAGACCTTAGAAGAAACTCATCGGAGGTGTTGTCATTATGACACAACGCAAGATGCAGCGTAACGACAACCAAAATGATCGTACAATAACAAGGGAATTACGAGGAATCTTGCCTGGATTCTGTCGGAGCTAATGGTAAATCGGCGCAGCTATTAGCCCCAATAGTAATGACACAATTTAAACTGTCTGGGGAATCTGAAGAATTCCGCCCGAGTCGTGGCAACACTCCAAAATTCGCAAGTTTACAAAACAGTTAATAAAGGACAAAATCTAAACGGTTGCTCCCTCAATGTGATTACTCCCTGAGTAGAATGAGGCCCGAGACAAACCATGTATCCAAAGACACCGTCAAACTGGGAAAACTGGACAGCACTATCACTTGGCGGGACCAGCGAATAATTATAGCCGCTGCGGTGCAATGGCGATGATAGAAGTTTTAACAGTAATCGCCATCGATACTAGCTGACGGTGGCGGCCCAAATTAGGACCAGGTAACGCAAACTCCAGAAAACTCAACTGCTTAATCCGTCATCTTGATGAAGGAAAATGAGTTCAACACGACGCTCCCGAACAAAAATCCACCCTAAAGGCAAGGAAAACCCAAAATTATCCTCCCGTCTAGCACAACTTGGCGAGCCTTTCTTAGTTCACAGAAAAACAGTCGAACGCGACGCTTGAATGCCAACTTCTCACACAAAATAGAAAACTTTCGTCCCAGTCGAGACTGCGACCCTAGAAATATACATCCTCAGCTCTAAAAGGCTTTCGAACCATAACAGAGTGCCACTTAGTACCTGCTAAGGAAGTGTCTAAAATTGTTTATAAAAAGGCAGAAGACTGAAGAATAATGGGGTTGTGTGGTATACGTTTAAGTTGGAAAGCGGGAAATGGGCGGGGTTTTATAACAGCCAATTCGATGAAGATGTAAAATATGATTATTATTATTTGTTGGGCACCACTGAGTTGTTTATGTTAGCCTGAAGTTGTTTGCGATGCTTCCAACTCCCGAGGCGTCGTGAGAATTTGGAGTCCTATTTGCTGAACGAACTGGACTTACAAAGAAAATGTATAGAATGTAAATTGATACGTTATATTAAACACACGTTAATACAAGGAACAGTTCTCAGCAGGTAGCCTTGGGCTGGCCCGTGAACCGCTAATAGTACGGAAGAGTTCCTATAGTCCGTACGTCAGAATTTAGCCGTGTCTAAATGGCGTTCAGCCTCCCTGACGGAGAAAGGCTGCAAGATTCTGGCTTGGGCGAATACATGTGAAAATATACATATTAACATTAGAAGTGATATTTGCAAACAACGACGTAGTAAATATTGTATCTAAGATGTACATGCAGGAAATACACACACAGTAAATGTGTTATAGCTTAATTCAGTAATTTAAGGGTACCAAATTCTGAAGGGAAGGCAATGAGTAGCGATGTTAAGAATCCTAGGGCAGGGAAGGTAACATGGAAGATTGACGAAATGGGCCATGGAATTAGGCAGCGGAGCTGGAGTACTCCCGGGGATCAAATAGTTTAGTCAAACATTAAAAATCAGCCAGTAAAGTCAATGAAAAGATTCGGGGCGATGAGTAATGCTAGTCCGATGGTATGGATCTTTGGAGTTTGGCGGTAATTCAAATGACGACAATGAAACCCCAAGAGTTCAAGCACTACATGAGCTTTGATTATTCCTAATAACCGGAGCGTGTGCACGATCGTAATGTTACCTCTGCCTACTATGACATTACGATATGGAAAACACGTAAACCACACCAGCCATAAACGGTACATGCGGTTCGTTTGATATCCCTCAACTTTCTGTCTTCACAGCAGACGCGGGACACCTGCTTCGCTTTTAACGCAAAATAACTCCTTCTAATGGTCCAAGATCAGAGGTGTGCGCTCGATACTTTACGCGGGAGAAAACGAATGTAACAAATTATCTACACAATCTTATTTCACACTTCGAAAAAATGTTGGTAACTACGCAACGTTTTTGGTAACTTCTCATTATCATCATCATTTAGAGTCTGAATTCAAGCCACTGCTTTGATGTATGTTTGTTCTTTGCTTCTTTCATCCAGTTTCAACCAGTCGGTTTTTCTAGGTCGTGTTTTCATCTCATATGCGGCCTCTCGATAACTCTCTTTGTGGATGTAGGTCTCCACTTAAAAAGTATTTCGTCCATTTATCCATTGCTCTCGTTACATGGCCGGCTCATCTCCACTTTGCTTTTGCTATTGTTTCTATAGTTTATACAGATTCAAGATAGAAAAAAAAAATCAGCAACCCAAATTACAAATATAAGCAGTGAGTTGATTATTAAAATTATTTTATTAAAATTTAGATCAGAGCGGCATTGCCTTTTTGCTGTCTTTATCAATGTCATATTCAATGTGGCATGTCTTTAATATGAATCTTTGCCCTTAGGCTCACTAGGGCGCCTTTTGTTACTTTTGTTAGGGGACGAATGTATTTTCAGATGAGAATCAGCAGAGTTCTTTGAACTAGTCATATCACAATTTTACATATTTCAGATAAAATTGTTATATATTATGTTTGTATTCCGCAGTTCTATAAAACATTGCGCATAAAAATAGTAGAATTTTGCGTAATTTGACAAAGCTTAAGCAGCGGTTCTAAGATCAAAAATATTGATATGGACACATTTTAAGCCTCTATGATTATTATAGCAATTAATAATATCTCAGGCATATTAAATAATATTTTATAAAATATTCCAGAAATGTGGTAGTTTGATTGTTGTAAATAGTATAAAATAGCATTGGCTCTCATAATAATTTGTAAAACTGTATTAAAATAGTGTTAGCCTTGATTTAAACAAAATGTAATCGGAGTAGGCTTGGAAACAATGTTAAACAATGAAGTATCAAAGACAATCATTGGGAGAGAGGAAGCCAAGCTGAAAGGTGTTGTTATTTTGGCTTCTCCAATAAATAAGTGTAAAATTGTGAATAAATATCCTTTTCCCAATTAAGTGAGTTTAAAAATGGATTGAATGCCATGTGGGTCTGCTGTAGTGGAGGGGATACGGAAAGTTCGTTCCCCACATTTCGTTTCATACATTTCGTACCCCACATTTCGTTCCCGGGAAATTTCGTCTCCCCACATCTCGAACCCGGAAACTTCGTTCCCGAGCGAGCTCAATCTGTCCCCTAGATTACAGGGTGTTAAAAAACGAGTGCAGCGATCGGAATACAGTTAGATAATGAAAGATATTTAAATTAATTAATTTATTATAATAAACTTATAAAAACAAAGTAAATTTTATTTATTAAAAATGACGGTTTAAACTAAGTATCTTCCTTAGATATTGTATACGGCCATAATTTCTCATTCTGAGCATTTTTTCTTAGTAATATTTTGCCCAAAAAGGGTAGTTTACCTGAAAAGAAAATTGTATTTGCTTAACTGTCAAGGCCGACTTGTTTTTGAAAAACTAAACATTTTCTTAAAATTCTTTACAAACCAAGCAGGCATTTTAATTCCTATAACATTTTTATATAAAAATAAATAAAATTTAATTCCCTCTTGTAAACTCAATCCGGGGACATACTGTTCTTATAAGTTTATTATAATAAATAAATTAATTAAAATATCTTTCATTTTTCTAACTGCATTCCGATCGCTGCACTCGTTTTTCAACACCCGGTAATCTTGGAGACAAATTGAGCTCGCTCGGGAACGACGTTTCCGGGTACGAGATGTGGGGAGACGAAATTTCCCGAGAACGAAATGTGGGGTACGAAATGTGGGGAACGAAATGTGGGGAACGAACTTTCCGCAAACCGTAGTGGAGTGCATTCATTAGTAGTACCTCTGCAGAAGGTTGAAAAAGTGTTTTAACAGTGCGTCATTTTTCTAACTGCATTCCGATCGCTGCACTCGTTTTTCAACACCCGGTAATCTTGGAGACAAACTGAGCTCGCTCGGGAACGACGTTTCCGGGTACGAGATGTGGGGAGACGAAATGTCCCGAGAACGAAATGTGGGGTACGAAATGTGGGGAACGAAATGTGGGGAACGAACTTTCCGCAAACCGTAGTGGAGTGCATTCATTAGTAGTACCTCTGCAGAAGGTTGAAAAAGTGTTTTAACAGTGCGTCGGGTGTTAGCTTGTATTTCGGTTACTGCTTTGGAGGTGCTAGTAGAGTAATTGGAGCCCCTGGAGGCTGGAGGTAGGTAATGACCTTTATAGAGAGCGGAGGCAACGGTAAGCAACGGGGACAGCTGGAAGCAGTTTTTGGTATCACAGAGGTCGAGCTACAGGAATCGTTCTGCGGTGGCGTACAGAGGCTGGCCAACGGACAGAGGGAGGGCCAATCATTGTGGGACTCGCTAGAAGCTCGAGTTGGCTCTAATTCCGGTCTAAAGACAACAATAAGGCCAGAAAACTTTATCTAAAAGATAGAGTTTGGAGAATTTTGTGTTGGCTTCGGTTTTTTAGTACTTCCTGCAGAAGCGTTCTTTGAGTGTGATTTGTTTGGTGACGTGTAGTTACTTACGGCATTTGTTATCACCTAGGCAACGCTTTAATTACGTACTCGTTTAATAGCGGACTTGTTTTTGCGATTTGTGAGGTTAAAACGCTATATTTAACTCGAAGTTTCCTTTAGTTAGATAATAGCCTGTGTAGTAGCTATCCGATTAGTTAAATTACCATTTCACAAAGTGATTACTTTTAAAATTATTGAAAACAATAGCACGATACATAAATTTGATAGCAAATGTATTTCTTATAATGATACAAATCAAAATAATACTTGCTAGGATGTAGATACCCGACCCATATGAGACAAGAGCCCTATTGAAAAAAATTAAACTCATTTATTTTATTTTAAATAACCAAATCAACTAAATAATACACATTAATATATTGCGGCTTATATTTTAGTTAACTGGCATGAAAACAACAAAAACTTACAAAAGTTGGGAAAATTTAATATCATTTATTCAACTATTGCTTGCATTATTATTTTAGTCGAATATACAGTATAATCTAGATTTGTTTTCAATATCTGCTGTCATGGTGTACATTAAATTCTGTTATTCTATCATCGATTTTGTATACCCTGTATATTTTACACCTTATATCAAAAATTGAGCATAGCGAATAGAGTCACCTGCTGAACTCCTAGTAACTATTTTAGTTAGCTCTCTAAATTATTCTTTTAAATAAAATTTAGATTAGACAAAGTGGAAAATATTTGTAATTAAAGTCAATCAGTTTTTGATTCTTAAACTTTACAAATAAACCTGTTAACATGAAAAAATTTGTACTGGCAGATATTGTTTTTGGTTTCACGACCACCAAATGACTTTTTTACCTTCAAACCTTTCTATTGTTTATCACATCTGAGATCTCAATGGTGAGAAATTAAACATACGCTTTGATAGATGCATCAACTCTTTCAACTAATACACATTTGATTTAAATTTTTTGTTACCAATTTGACCGTCGGAATTTAATTTGCCATCTTTTCAATAACCGCTAATTACTGAAAATTGGAGCTTCATGGAATTGTTACGGCCGTCTAAGTGCGATTAATTGCCGACTAATTTTTCGTGCGAATACATTAATCAAAATGGAACAAATCGAGTTGCCGCGAAGTAAAAGATGGTACAGATATCTCGGAGATAATTATGCACAGTCCTATTTCTTTGATGGATTGTTTAGGTTCCGATTTGTAAAGACTTCAATATCGGCTCTCATTATTGCTGCCGCTTGCACCCATAAAAAGCTGCCTAGGAGCACCGGCACTATTATTGCCGGCGTAGCATTTTAATTGAGAATTTGATACACATGCACTACTAGTGTCATTTAAAAATGTCGATTCTAAACTGCCCATTGTTCGTTGGATCATTAAACGCTTTAAGCGAAATGTGGGATTTGAAATTTGGTTATTTTAGCAACATGTTGCTTATATTTTGAAGTATCCATATGTAGAGCAATTTGTTTCTGTGTTCTTTAGTTGATAATAATTACAAACACGCTTAAGTATAAGAAGAACCTACTTAGTTTTCCCATATTTCTGATCGACATTAAAATCTAGTAAAGGATAGATGGATAAAATTTAGTTTTTAGTCAGTTATAAGCTGTTCAATAGAGAGAATATAATAACAATTACAGCAGTATACTTTGTTTATGAAACAGGGTGTTTTAAATGGAAAATTAGAATTTTAATGGAGTTTGTTTGAAATTCCTTTAAGTAGAGCATGTTAAGGGACTTAAACTGTTCTTTATGTTTATTCGAATATCTAAAAAGCGGTTGAATATAGGGGTATGAAGTAAGGTACCTGAAGAAATCTCATTAAGAAGACTTCTAAATACAAACATGCGCAGGGCTGTCCATTTAACAAAAATCTGAAATTATTATGTTTTTAGATTTTGAGCACCCTTTGTAGCATTAATATCCAGAGGCACTATTTTACACTTGAAAAAAACTCGTAGTTCACACAAAACATAATTTTTGGAACGTTTCCCTTTATTCAATTGTTTACTGCTGCTCACAGCATAAAATCGTTAAAAACAGTTAGCTTTACTAGATCTACTCAAGTTTGTATTAAAATGATTAGCATTTCTACAGATTTATTTGTCAATGTAAAATTTTGCTTCGTAAGGATTCTAAATGAAAACCCTGAACTCCCCCCCCCCCCCCTCCAACCTGCATTATAAAATGAAAAACATACGAGAAAGAAAATTCGAGTTACAGAAACATAAAATATGTAACATTTTCCTATGCATTTATTCACACAGTACCATATAAACACACTACAGATATCAATCAACTTCATATGTATGTACATGCATATCAATATAATAAAAAAACATACAATTTCTTTAAAAAATTGATGTTTTTCCCAAAAAAATCATTGTTAACAAATTTCTCTAAAGTAACATAACGTAAGATACATTTTGAGGGTAACATTCTTTTTACAACACAGATATTTTCTACACTTGCTTAAAAATACCGCATTTTTTTGTTTGATAGGAAAACTGGAACTTCCGTTGTTGTTTCATAATAGTTAATCTTCGTTCTATTAATTTAGGCCCCTACAACTACATCGTCGTCCACAGACGTATTATTTACGATACATTAGATTATCCGCAACATTTTAAAAATAAATACCAAAAGCTGATTTTATTTCTGGCGCTGGAGAATTCATTTCCTTCCAAATGGTTTCGACCTGTTTTCAAACGCAGTTTTTGCACAACTTTTTATGGTTCATTGCTGTACATCAGTGTCACATGATTTAGATACATTTATAAAAGCATCCCATCTCTGCTGTTTATAACGATACGTTTGTTAGCCCCTCCGTCGGAACGTCTAACTGAAATGAAACGTCTCGTACCCCTTAGTATTTTTATAAGTTAACCCTGTCTGTTTACCTAGCTAGCTCAGTATACATCACACTCTAAAATATTGCAGTCGCGGTTACGAATGATCACTATTTGCCAAACACAGGAAGCTAGCATGCATCTGTAGCGTTCTTGGGCTGAAACTTACTTCAAACATATACTGCAATGGTATGATGTGATAAATATAATGATATGATTATTTTAATTGTAATTACTACTACCTACATACTTATTTTTATTTAGGTAAAATTTTAGACTGACTAAACATAATTCTGTTTTGACTGGGTTCGTTAATTACTTGCAAATAAAACAGTATTATGCCCTTTATTGTACTTCATTCATCTGCAATATTACAGAAAGCTAGCTCGATAGGCAAGAAAACTCATTCCTCAGAGTTGGGTTCCGCGGTACGTTAATATTAAAATTTATGTGATAAGCCAATGGGCTGTGAATTTAGTTTGATCGCGCAGTTGCTACTTTGCTACGCTGTCAAAGTTCTACACAAATCGGTTTATTTTGTTGATGTCCGCGTTGTGATTTAATTTAACAAAAGGAGTTTTATGAGCATTCGATAAGGTAACTTTTGAATTCTCGCGCCTTCGACGGCATTAATCTATTTTTTGTTTTCAGGAAAAACCGATTCTTGATTGTTAAAAGACGCTAACATGCAATTGTTTTTCCTAACCTCAAATCTAGATTTTATGCTATTACTGGATAATTGCTTTCGATAGATGCTTTAATATGCCTGGATCTCTCTTCAGTAAGACGTACTCTTGTTCTAATTGTAACTTTCCGGTTTCTAACGCCTGTACTATGATTGAAATGTAACCTTAGTTTTCTGCAGCGTTGCGGTAGCTCGGTCGGACGGCTGCTTCTGATGGTACCTGCTTGAAGCTGGAAACCTGCGATGCTGTGGCTGCTGTCGAGGCCTCCTACACGCTGGGCAGATATGCTGCTGTTGAAATCTCGGGCTCAGGAACTCAATTCTGCCCGTGACTGAAGATCATAATCTTGAGCTGGTCTGGGCCGAAGTCCTCGGAAGGTGGTAATAAAGAAAATTATTTTTTTGTGAGGGAATTTGCTACCCACACTTTCACTGGTGCACTGGTAAATTGGCTAGACAATGGTGTACTTTTTATTATTGTAAATTAAATATTTCTATAAGAAAACTGCATTTAAATGAGAGACAAAAAACTGTGTCAAGAATTAATTTTTATTCAATTGTTTCTGCCTTTTTGGTCGTTATTAACAAATGCCTATCTAGATTATAAAAACGGATGTAGACCAAGTTCAATACAATAACTTTCTTAACTAATATTACTTATAACTAAAATGATTTACAAAATTTCTATTTCTAAAATATGGTCGTTTCAATTTGGGTTTTACTGTCTCATAGCGCCACTAACACTTTGTATTATTTAGATTGTCTTTCTCACTCGCGTAATTACACTGACTTGTTTTTAAATAGTTCACTTCCTTCATCAATTTTGTTTTACATTCTACTGTGTCCTTTTCCTCTTATTTTCATCAACTGTCTACTTTTCACATATTTTCAAATATTGCTGTCTAATATTACAATTGCCATGTTTTGCCTGGTTTATGCTTTTTGCAACGTATTATTATAATTCTGCTTCCTTTACCTTTATTTAAGATTGCTCATTAACATTTCCCATTTAATTATTCTGACATCTACGCTTCGTTTAACACGCACATATTATAAACCTTTCTGCGACAGTTCTATTTATTTGGTTCGGCTTTAATTTTGCACAAACCTCTTATTTTTGGCGAATTTAAAATTATCGACTCCAATCTATGAAAAACGAGTTCTGCCCTTTGCCTTCTCTACTCAAATCATTTCATTACTACCGGCATTTCTTTGCAATTGTGACTACAGATTGAAATTTATACGCTAAATCTTGCAGTTGCATGAACTACCTCAACTCTGTGCTTTCTGACTGGCTTTTTATTTATTTATGCTGCAAGCAGAGTTGAGTAGCGGGCTCAATACTATCTCAATACATAAAAAAAGCTAATTTATTTACACAAATATATTGACTTTAAAGTGCATATAAAGATAATAAAAAACAAAACAAGATACGACTAAAACTTAGAATGACTAGTCGGTCTTAAACACATATAAGCACGCTACATGCCAGGGCTTAGGGCTACTTGTTTTTACATTTAAATAATAGCAGACATAGTGTATCTGCCATATAAGTTTATTTAAACAACATTAAACTAACTTCGAAATAACTGTCCTTAGAGCGTGCGCATTAAACTGTATAAAAGCACGCATTCCGATTTTTTGCTTGAAAACTAAGTGCGTTCCTTTTGCCTCTTATGGGAATCATCGCCCAGCTATGTCTTTTATCACAATACACGAATCATGCTGTAATTTCCAGAACGAACATACATATGGCGGTGATTAGGAAGGACAAGTCTGTAATTGTAGTGTCCAAATAGAGATAACAAACTCTATTAAGCATTTGGGAATTATTCTGGACTCGCATCTTAAATGGGATCAACACATTAATTCACTTTGTAAAAAATTACATAGTCAATATACCTATTCAATAAATTAAAACTTATATTTAACTTATCATTATTAAAAACCATTTGCTTTAGTTTAATTAATATTAAACTATGGCATAATCAGTTGAAGCGGAGCATGTAACACAGTAATTTATAAATTAATCGTTATTCAATAGCTAATCTTAAAAATATTTTATAACAGGCCAAAATTCTATCCTACATCTATATTATATCAAGATACATGTTTTTTTAATATTAATCGCAAACAATTATATGCGTTTTCTATTCTAAAATACACTTATCAAAATAAGAACTCATTCATTCAAATTCCTAACACATATTCTACAACACAAAAATCTAAACTTGTAGCTACAATAAAATATAATAAAAAATCAGTGGGGTAGAGAGGTTTTGCTTTTCACGCACCAAAGCTATATAATTTACTGCCCTTCCATATTAAAGTAATAAAATGTTACAAAGTTTATAAAAGTAACATTAAAGCAGGGTGGGTGTTTTCAGAGATATCATTAATGCAGCAATAGAGAACTAAATTTCTTAGAATATAAATTATATATACTAAATAAATACTTATACGAAATAACTTATAAAAAATATTAAATCTAAAACAAAACAGCAATAACGACTGGTTGGCTATTAAAACTTTATAAAGGTACTTGCTAATTGCTTTTACCACATACAAGCTGCTTTAGCAGTTGAAGTGGAAGTGAAAGTAGCAGAACCCTGCGACAAGAGTAGCACCATTATATCTTGTTACCTTACTTTATTTTACTATATTTACTTTTCTATATAATGCTTATTTATTTTAATGGCAATAAAGTATTATTATTATTATATTATAAACCCGTTCTCAGTTCGCATACGTATTATTTGTATACGCTGCGCGAACACGCAATTGCAACCATTTTCTATATTAGGTTACCCGAAATTCGGGGCATGAAAATCGCAACGTACCCTCAAATTGGGCTCGCCCTGAATTGCATCACCAAACCTTGAACGGTGCGACGCGTGGAAATTTACGACAAACGACGCGAGAAAAATATTCTGGCTGCTAACTCTGATGTCAAAACACCTTTGGGGTATCGCAAGGTCTATTTAGCCTGTACACAATAAACATTGTCTTTACTTGAAGCGTAAACGCTGGCTTGTGGCACCCACAAACACTTATAGGCAACAACTATTGACTGCAAAACTTCTATCCACTTCTATTGAATTCGCCTTCAGATAATAATTGATAATTCTCTGATCCATAGGTTGTAGCTTTGACGTCATGTTTGGCGGGAGAAAAACAACACTTCAAGCGACGGAAAGTATCCACACACAGTAAGATTTTACTTTACTCTTTATACAGGCTTTCTTATCGCTTCTGTATGTAATTGGTAAATTTTTTTGTTAATAGAGCAACGAAGATTTTGTTGTCTTGCCAATTACCAACAGTTCAGTTTTTCGGTACCACACATGTTGGGGCCCACCATGACGGTAACTCTTTCTTTGCTATGCTTTCCACCGAAATCCTTTTCGTCAACGTTTTGTCTGGTAAAGAATTAAAGAATAATGTCTTTTTCCTGATACGTCGGTAGGTAAAAGTAAATGTAAACGTCTGCATTTCGCCACACATAACTCTTCTTAAATTTATCGAACCAGCTCATACTAGCGACGAAATTAGTGTGCTGCAATGATTGGGAAAAAGATAGATCTTTTTCCGTAATGAGTGGCTCAGAAATTCAGACACTTCTAGCGTGAACCATTTTAACCCATTCGAGAACAGCTTCCTCACCGTCTTTGTAACTACAGGTTTTAAAACCTGTATGATTATCGGGTACACTATTTTCCCTGTTTCCCAATATTTCCTCACAGAATCATCAAAAGTGTGTTTGGAGAAATTCTGCTGTAATTTCTTTCTCTGTTACACCTTCATCAATTTTACTTATCAATCACATTTTGTCCGATAAAGATGGCGTATTCAGCTTTCTTTTTTCATTACTCATTTTTGCAACCGCTACGACAACAGTTGGAATAAAGAATGACTACCACATTTTAAAATGTCTGCAATTTGTAGCCACTTTGAGGATGATTGTCATTAACGTGGATTATACAGGGAGATAAAAAATTAATTTGATCGCGGCAGCTATTCAAATGAATAAAACTTGCCTAATTATACTGTTTGTTGACATAGAATTGTAATTTTTTTTTGAGGTTTAAAATTAACTTTCAACTTATTGAACTTATCCCATTGATATTTTAATGTTACTTATCAATTTAATGTATACATTTGATTTAAATAACATATACAAGGTGATTCTTGACTTATACGCATAATTGCGAGGACTGATAGTTCGTGATGTGTAGTGATGGGTAATTAAAAAAGTGCCGTAAAAGTTTTTTATTAACGGAGATAACTAATTAATTATATTGAGAGTGGTGAAATAATAAAATATAAAATTATCGCATTTACCTTGAATTGTATCTGTCACTTTCCGTCACTATTTTTCAAATTGGAGCTTCTTTTATTCGTAAAAGAAAAATTATGGCACCTAACTTCACCAACGCGGAACTCATGAACAAGGTATTAACTTACGGGAAAGTATAACAAAATTCAGTTGCTGCAGCTCGGCTTTATGCACAAAGGTCTCCTCAAAGATATCATCCACGTCGAAACACTTTTCTACGTGTTGTCTAGTACGTACGTGTGGTGCAGCGTGGATTCGATGTGCTCAGGTGTTTATCGAAAACAAAGGAAACCACTTCGAACAATTATTGTGATACTCCAGTTTAAGTTACATAATTAATTCGTTATCCGTAAATAAAATACATTTACTAAATTTTTTTAATTACCCATCACTACACATCACGAACTATCATTCCTCGCAATTATGCCTATAAGTCAAGAATCACCCAGTATGTGCATATTTGTGTAGTTTATTAAACTGTTAAAGTCACATGAATTAATAATTCAGTTAATTGTAGTTCAGATGTACTTAGTTGTATAAAGTGCAGTGTAGATAGTATTTTTCATGGGCTTCCGCGATCAATTTTATTTTTGTACGCTCTGTAGAAACTTGCAATTGATTGACAAAAATCCTTCAATTGTTTCACTAACTGCACTATGGTATTAGGTATCAGTGACTGTAAAGTAAATAAGAAATACTATATAATAAACGATTGTTAGTACTTAGGCTGGATTCGTTACATAGGTAGACGGTCGTTTATAAGCGATCAAAATTTGAAACGTATTCAGGTTACATAAATATCTATCTCCCCGTAAAATCATACAATTTATTCGACTAGAACTTTCACCTCGAGTCGTAGAAACATACGACATAGAAAAATTCGAGAAAGGTGATATTCCATCTTAACAAGAT
This sequence comes from Agriotes lineatus, assembly GCA_940337035.1. Classification (NCBI taxonomy): domain Eukaryota; kingdom Metazoa; phylum Arthropoda; class Insecta; order Coleoptera; family Elateridae; genus Agriotes; species Agriotes lineatus. Next base: position 40,428,805 of record OW679198.1, read on the forward strand.
TTTTTCTTAAATTCGATATATAAAAAATAGACTAAAAGAAGTTGGAGGTATGGAAATCCTACTGTATTTGCTTATAATTTTCGACGAGTAGCAAAGAGACTCTAGTACAGCTTAAGTAAAATTATTGGTCTTTTCAATGATTTTTCTAACTATATTTTGCTTTTTTCCAAAATGCGTATTTCACGTAATGCACCTTAATTTTACGAAATTAGCAAATCTATGGACGATTGCTATACATATGAGAACGTAACGAGAATGATGTCAATAACTTAATAATTTGTCGACTTTATGAAATTGTAAACGATAAGTTATTTAATGAAAATGTCAATTTTAATTCCCCCAATATTAATTTAAAAAATATGCAATTAAAGTTATCTCCAAAGTAAGTATGGAAGGACAGTTACTTAATGTATAAACTGAGCGCTACGAGTTTTTGCCCTACAGCCTACTCGAATCGTTTATTATTAATAAATTCAGTATTTGCTACATTAAGATCAAAGCTAAAGCTGTTCTTTGCGTTCTGTGGTCAATGACTACAGCTTGTGTAACTTTTACATTAGGTTGTAACAATACCATAGTGTCAAAAGCTTCACAGTTATAAACGGTTTTGAAATAAATTAAGTGGGTTCTAAGAATTTATCAGGTTTAAAACAATTTATCTTTTATCGTTTAGACACCTGTATTATAAGAACTCCGCGCAACAATGAAAAGGCGGCGAGACCAAACCTCAAGGCCTTTAAACGGTTCAAAATTTGAGCAGAACAGCATTGACACCTGTTCAAAATTTCATAAATCTTCTAAATGAATGATGCCAGGATTATTGTTAGATTTTTCCTTAGCGCAGATTAAAATTAGTTTCAGCATAGCAATAATGATCCAGCGAGCGCTGACTCCATCACCTTTGTTCTGCGTTTAATAAAATCCGGCCCGGGAAAAGCTGATTGATTGAAATTCATTTTAAAGAGTCGTTTATATCGACATGCTTAGTCGCTACTAATCCGCATTCGGATAATCATGACTGTTTACAGTTCGAGCGAAATTAAAAACTGCCCCTCGATCTGATTTAATTAAATTATTTGGTGGACGTGTTTGTTAGCTTTCGGCTTAGAGGATTTGACTTTGTCAGGGTTGTAGATGGGGTGAATGATACGGGTGTTGCCGCCAGTGATAGATCACTGCATTAAAGAGTTATTAAGTTGGTGTTTGGTATTCACATTAGGCAGTAATGAATTCTATCTGGCGAAATCTAATAAAGTAGTAATCTTATTTAGGGAGGTTTATCGGCGAACGTGCGCCTTATAATAATGTTAATTTAGTTTGTTAAAACGCGGCTCGTTCGCTGTGAGTGATTCACCGAAGGTGAGAGGACAATAAGTAGAACGTTTACTATTAAATAGGAGACTAGTAATTAAAACCTCACTCATTAATAAAGCCTGTCTGAAATGGATTCTACTGCAAAGGATCAGCAGGAGTGACCGCCGACCTGATTCAGTAAATCCGCCTTAGGGTGTTTATTATGACTATTCAACGTCATATCACGAGCAGAATTTTGAAGTGCTGAATCAATTGCTGCATTGGATTTTTTAAGACGAAATCGAATGTCATTGTAGTTTTGATTTTATTCTGAAAAAATGCTGGGAAAGTAAAGATTTTTCTAAATGATTCAGCAAAGTAACGTTATCAACCCAAAATTGCAAAATATAATCTACAACTGAAAAATACTAAATTAAAAATACAACAAAACACAATCGTACATTTTTGTAAACCTAACAAAGAATTTTTCATAACAATATAGAATTCAATAAAAAATCAAGCAATCAATGCGTTGTCGAATAAATGCATTGATGCAAAAACGTGTTCCTTATTCATTTTTCGATAGAAAAATCTTTGAAACAACCCAACAGCTCCATATAGGTAACAGTGCTGAAACCGAACAAGATCAAAGAAGTGTATTACAGGTCTAACTCGTTGTGTAATAGTTTTGTTAAGAAAGTTTCGGGTAAGTATATAACAGTAAACGAAAGTGGCCAATATAAACGTCGTAGCTTTTAGTATTCCAAACAATTAACTCAAACAGGATGCCGGAGAGGGGCCATAAACATGAAGAATGCGTTATAAATTTACCTACTTTTTATTAGCAACAATAACATAGTATATAAGGGTGCAAGTCTTAACAACTTACAGTAATATGCTTCGCCGAACCACGCGGAGTAGATGAGGAGCGGCGAAGGACAGATTATTAGGATGTAACAATTATCTAAAAGAAACAACGGCTTGTGTCAAACATCAATAACGACAATAATATACACAAAGTCATTAAGAACACCAAATTCGTGAATGCAAAACGACCCCAGAAATCAAATTGTTAACGTATCAATTAATATGACAGATTTGATGCGCGAATAGTATACGGGGTTAGTGCAAGTAAAAAGATCTGATTTGATAAGAGCGGACGCAATCGATTGAGCGAAGTAATAAAAAGGCACCGAATAGACAAACATCATTTTTATTAAAAGGACATTGGTTAAGTGACTCCCAGATTCGATGTTTCAATGAGAACACCACAAGCATAATGTATTCATAAAAAATGTTATTTATCGCTCGCAATACACAATTTTCGCCTAATCGCCAAATAACGCACTCGATTACCCATGTATAATCGAGTTTACCCACTTATTATTTTTCTTTTACAAATAAAACACAGTATAAACTCAAAGAGGCTTACGACATGAACAAGTGAACAAGAAAGTCATACCGTGTGGATACGTTGACTGCACTCATAGGAAATCCTATGTTAGTTTTTCAATGATAAAATATTGGCTCTGTAACGGTTTAGTTCGTGTCACCTTGGCATTTAATAATCACATTGGTATTTAACCATTATTCTGCTAGGCATAAAACTAATTTGTATTTCTTACATTGTAGTAATTAGATTAAAACGTATTATGCACTTAAAAACTACGAGTGTCACGCGTGAGTTTGTGCTCGCAAACCAGTTAATTTAATCGTTGAGTGCGTTTATTAATAGAACAAAGCAAGCTATGCGCGGGCTTAGAGGCGCGTAGAGTCAGTCGCTTTCCAATAAGCGAGCTGTGTGTCTCGCCCGAAACAAAATGGACGCCACGTGAAGTATTTTAAGTGCCACCTTGGGGAAGAATCCCCGAGAAACAGCAGTTCATAGCCTGAAGCTGCTATTCCAGTTGCCGTTGGAACTTCGAGAAAGCCATTGTGTATTCTTTTTATGTATTTCCATGGATGCACGTTCCTTTTACAGAGTATATATCTTTTCACGTAGACTGTTTGGTTTTCATTTCTGGCAGGATTTGCATGTACAATAAATTATAGAATTATAGGTGATCACGAACTGGCGGGAACGAGCAATATTGACATTACCCTTGGTTACACTGAGGTAAGAGCGGGCCTTGTGCTTCTCTGCCTGACTTAACTAGGAAATAAAGGGCAATCTAAATTTATAGTAAATTAGAGTATAGGGCACGGAAAAAGCCACATTGCAGCTCCCCTATTGTTCTTAGAGGTAAAATGTAAATACAAAAGTTTTAGAGGCCGCTTTAGTCCGTTATCTTACTTCCAAAGTTTTCCTATAAAGCGGAAAAGTGGAAAATATACAATCAAAATGTAATCAAAAATAGAAGTTGCCTTGGAAATTGAGCATCGCCGGTATGTTCTTTTAGCAGACAAACGTCAATTACAATTTTTATGTAAAACAATAATTATTGTGGTAGTGGTACAATATATGGTGTGTATTCCAGTCTCCATGCCTTATACACCTCTATTAATTTTCTCAGCATGTATGTGACTTCATATTCTGCAAGAAATAACTGGTCACTTGCAAACAACGTGTGGACTCTTCTAACAGTACTCCCATTGTTTTGCATGTTCGATTCCATTCTTTTAGCACTTGGTTTAGGTAAGCCTTGAATAATGTGGGTGGCAGACAGCATACGTACTAGAAAATAATGGAAAGAAACATGGAGAAAAGAAGAACAATAGAGCCATCTAAAGGGAGGAATATTGAAAGCAACAAAAGAAAGCTGCGCAACTGCAAAAGTAGGCGATAAAAGCATAAAGAGCATGGCGTACAAGGAAATGAAAAAAAAATTGAGAAAATAAAATAAATAGAAGCGATATTTACACACTAAAACTAGAGAGGAATATAAAAAATACAAAAACAAAAGAACATAATTGAAAAACAAGATAATTCGGAAATAGAATGAAGGACAACTTCATAGAAAATCAGAAGTCATTTTATGGTACACTAAAACAGCTGAAACAAAACCATGCCAATACATTTAAAACATCAGCGACAAGCAAAGAGAACAACTCACCCATGAAGGGGATATAATCGAAAGATTAAGGCAATATTTTAAGAAGACGCTAGAGAATAGCCACGAAAAAGAAAGGGAGAGAAGCAGCACTACAGCTACAATCGACTACGTAGAAGTCGGGCACATAACAAAAACAGAATTACAAAAGGCAATACAAAAGATAAAACCAGAAAAATCAGCAAGAACAGAAGAGATATCCCCAGAAACCTTAAAGTATATAGGGGAGCCGGTAAGGAATACATAGGGTGCCCGAATTTCGTGGGGACAACATGGGTAACTTTTGTATTTGAAGAGATAGAGAGATGGTATTTGAAGAGATAGAGAGATGGTTAAATTAGCAAAAGGGTGCAGGTTTGAGAGCTCATTAAGAATCCATCTTCAAATTTTACTTGTCATGGCCCACTTGTCTAAAATTAAAAAAAAATCTCCTAATTTCTTTTATATGCCGTAACTTTTTTGTTACTTAAGATATTGAGATGCAATTTGAAGTAATTTGCATGGCAATTTAAATACATTTATTGGTACTTAATAAAACCACTTTTGTTTGTGAAAATTTTCAGTAATCTAACCTAACCTCAAAATTTTAAATTGGTGCCGTGCAATTTTTTTGGCCTTTTTAAGAGAGGATTTTTTTCTGAATGCAATGATGTATACTAACTAACATGTAGAAAGCTATTGGATGTTAAGGTAGTTGGATTAGTAGGTAGTTACTAGCGTGGGTGTGACATGTACAGAGAATGAGAGAAGTGGTGAAGCAAACCGTCGAAGCAAGACCAAGAGGAATACACAAAAGGCACGTTGTTAACATATCCTCTGTAGAGTCGTCGGCCTCTTCTTTTTGAGGAGGCTTTAGCCATTGAGACCCCACGGTTGCTAAAGCTGGAATGGGGAATTGTAGTGAGGGAAGTTGGAGTTGCTGGGGTTTGACCCACATCTTCTGGCCTGGAACCAGAGGATTGCATACCTCTTAGCTACCTCCACTGCTAAGACATGGGTGGAAGGAGTAAAAACAATAGTTTAACAGAGAGGATAGAGTGGAATAAGAGCGAAAAGAGTGAAAAAAGTGACGCTAAAAAGCACAAAAAGAAGAAGTGTGACAAACTATTCAACATGCAGCCTGTAAGGTAATCCTCAATGGTAGACCGCTTACAATTATGTAAGTATGTAGTATATTTTAAAATAAAAATGTTAGTGCCTGCATAAATTGAATTTAAAGACAATTAGTATATTTGAATTCAAACTCGCCAACCTTAGTAACAATTTGCGCTTAAATATGTAGTGTGGGGCAAATTACGATCAACGCGAACCTTCGTGCGTGAACTTTCGGGTAGATAGACATTACGCAGTTGCACGAGGCCCCATTCGAAGATACATCAGCAGTTAGTTTTTCAGAAGGGTATAAAAGCAAGATGCTTGCTGTGATGAAGACACTTGAGTCCAGCGCTCTATCCACCAGCCCTAAGTTCCAAGGCGGGGCTTGAGCTCTGAAACCTGCAGTTAGAGCAAGCCTCAGTCCAGCTCTTCCAGTCCACCGCCGCGCCACCGCCGAAGTCATCCCGCGGGTTCCAGCTGAGCGAGTTGCCACGAGTTCTCAGTGCTTTCCCTGGAAAATCCACCTGGAAATCTGACCAGCTCATGAAGCCGCCATCGGTAATAAGTTTTTCTATAGTACCTATCCACTTACCAAGCTGTTATCGTTGATGAACCTTCCCGTAGCATCTACGCGCTCATCTAGCTTCCCTCCTCTGGAGCCGCTCCGCTGCCTCCTGCAGAGAGAGAAGCACCTGGTGTCATTCCCACCGCAGCTGAGTAAAGGTACTTGGTGCCCGCGCTTGAAACTCAAGCCACCACGAACCTTTGGATATCGGCTCCATAGCTAATTACGTAAGCTGACCATATGCATGCAAAGGAAAACATTGGATTGCCACCAGCACCATAAATAGGCAAAAAGTTGAGTTAATACTTTACCAAGGAGCTCCTCTTTCTGCCAAAAGAAAGGTCTTTTCAGGCGGACCTGTAGCCTCCTGCAGAATCCCGAAGAATAAAAGTCAGGGGCCTGCATGCAAGTCGGTAGCGTTCGTGTCTCTGGCCGGGCTTCCTTTAAGGTGAAATCCATCTTGCACAAAACCTTTCTGGCGCAACCACGATTTGCGGACACTAGAATGGACATTCACGAGGGTTTAGTCACCCTTAAAATGTATACACAAAAGCTTTGACCTTATCGCGTCTTGTTTACATGCGTGAGCTGCCCAAAACTCGACTGCGGATTTTATTTATTGTTTTATGTACATATAGTCGGTTTTTTTGCTTTATGATTCAGAGCAGGCTTTGCTTATGCATTTTTGTAACAGTGTAGGTAGTTGGTTACAAAGAAAAAACACTAGTAATGTCAAAAATACTGTCATTAAATAAGGTATTGCTTTATTTTAAGAAATTGTATTTAAACATGGTTGTTAGCTAACTGTACAGAAACGCCATAAAATTTCTATATGTTCTAATGTGAAAATATATTATTAAAAACTTGCTGATGACTTTTTTTTTTGCAAATTTGTGTTGTAGAAGTTATTATTTATGCTAAACGTATAAGAGGGATTAACTGTTTTTTCAACATTGCCTAAAAATGCCACCGTTCATACACTTATGATAGTACCATTGTTCGTGTCAAACAGTGTCACACCCTGGTAAAAATCCTGATGTGCAGCCTGCATGCAAAATAGTATATCTCTTTCCCTCCACCTTAACTTTAGATGGATTACTTTTCAAGTCTGTCTACCTATGCAGACTGGTTCCATTGCGAAATACCCAGTTTCATCCAAAAATCGGAACATGCATTTTTTACTAAAATTTCGAAATTGTAAATATTTCTTCAAAGAAGTAATATTCGCCGAAATTACATGATTCTTCTCACAAACCAATTTTCTTCCATTCACAATTTTGTATTTATATCCCATATTTTTTAATGTGTAGTATAATTTTGAATGAGTCCTGATATAATTTAGTTCCTCTCTTGCACATCGCAATAAATTATCCAAAGTTTCTTAATATCCTCCCTGAAGCTATAGTCCTCCCAAGTTAAAAATTCTTTTTCCTTTTTCATATTGTCATTGGGTTGTTGCTGGAGTTGTGATTTTGCTTCATTTAGAACAGTGGTTCCCAAACTTATTTGGCTTACCGCCCCCTTTTCAGACAAAAAATTACTCAGCGCCCCCTGGAAAGCTACATTCTTTAAGTGAACAAACAGAAAGATATTGTAGTGGTAGCTTTTTGAAACTGATAGTTATCTATAAGAGTATTTTTAGGTAGGAAATTATTTTGAAAGACTAAATTATTTAGCAATTAAAAAGTACAAGGAGGGATTTACACATTAAAAGTACAACATAAATATTTGAGAATTGTTCAATGAATGATACATTCGATACAGTTATTGTTAAATTGTGAATAGTTTATTAAAAAGATTCAAGCATATAAGTTGATTTAGTTCGGATAATTATTTGGTAACATCAGAGCTTAGATTTTAATTGGTATTAACTGAAAATTGGAATAACTAAAGTGAAAGCCAAACTCAAATAATTATCTGAAAAAGTCGAATATAAAATGTTATAATAAAATATATCATATAGAAATTTGGTATAAATTATTATTATTGCTAGAGAAAATGATATTTTTAAAATAACCATTTTTTTCTGTATTTGTAACCTGTATTTTAAGTAAAAGCAAATTTGAATAATGAAAACCCTTTATTATAATGATATTTACTTTCTGTATGGTGTATTAAAGGATGTGAAAAAGTAAAATTAAAGAAACGGAGATTAAACGAATTTAAATAAACAGACTGAATAAATATAGTAACAAATGGTATGAAGAAGAATAAAAACATTTAATAATGGTACATAGTCTTTATGGGATAAATAAATCTGTAACTTGCATTTAGTGTGTTTATTTGAAAAATAATGTTACACTATGTTACACAGCAGATGAAATATGTACGAACCGTTTTTCTAAATCTTCTTATCTTCCCTTCCTTCTTTAAGCTTTCACCGCCCCCTTATTTTTATTCACCGCCCCCCAAATGCACCCGAGGCTACTATCGCCCCCCTGGATCGTTCCAGCGCCCCCCAAGGGGCGGTATCGCCCACTTTGGGAATCACTGATTTAGAATATTAAACAGAGTTGCATTCAAAATCTAGCATAATAACAAATTGTAAGAAATTTTATAATGGTTCAATTATTAATACTTACATCAAAGATTTGGTCAACTCTTCCAATGATGGCTGTTTTACTTAATTTACCATTGATATCTTTTATATTAGTAAAACAGCGTTTTATAGACACTTTAGTTTTACTATTAATACTGCTTTTTCGTGGCATTTTATTAAACGTGATTGAAGTGTCAACGTGCCAATCTCGGGGACCTTGATTTTGACGTTAGGTATATTTTGTAACTAAACTGTTGTACACTGCTAAAATAATATAAATGCAAGGCGTGCTCTGAATCATAAAGCAAAAAACAGACCAGACGTTGCAGAATTGATTTTAATTTAGGATGTTTGATCTGTATTATGAAGACCAATAATTGTACTTTATGTAGACTGTTCTTATTCCATTTCACTCGAAAATAATATGAATTCGTGGCTTACTGGCTATCCATAAAGGCAAAATGAATTGTTATTGCTAAAAATTATCCAGACCAAAGTACAATATTAGAAAACATTTAGGGGTTTACATTTTAAATCTGGGCACTTAAATTGACTGACAGATTATTCACAAAGCAGTGTTGGTTCTATATATTTCTTTTCAAAAGTTTTAGTTACCGCTTTCTGTAAAGAAAACCCATTTTCATACTTTTATCACTTGCTTCTATTTATTTTTGTTTGACAACTACGTGCTTTAGACTTAAACATCCATAAGACTGTAAAATAATCTTTACGTTGGTGCATATATAAGCCTTTAGTAGTTTCCAAAAATTCTGAAAAATTGATTCTGGAAAATACTCTTTCTGAAAATCCCTTGGAAATATGATTCCTTTATGCCGTTCACATATTGACACGGTTTAAAGCTCACAATTTAGCTCGGTATACAGAGAGAAATATTGAACAAGGTCAATTAAAGCACAGAGTTGAAATATTTTATTTAATGCAATCTAACCAGTAGTTGAAGTTATTAAATGCATTCTTAATGAGATGCAGAAAGCATAATTAGAGGGATAAGGGCAAGCATAAGCAAAGCAGATTTCAGAAAGATTGAATTTAAAGTTTGAGTAAAAGAAAAATTTAAGATGGCTAAAATAATATAAGTAATATGATAGGTTTGAGCATATTTGAAGCCGGACCAAATAAAAGTAAATAATACAAAAAGTTGGTTATGTGCATAATGAATATGAGCGTAGAGTTATTAATAAGTGTACAGGCCAGTGAAAAGCAAGCAAGCTGAAGAATAGATGGAAATCGAAACAAGATCAAATAAAAATTGCAAAGAGCAATATAGAACGAGGGCAACTGAAAGGAAGAAAAATTAGTGACGTGTTTAAAAATGAACTCAAGTGCCAGTGCATTCTAAAACTAAGCTTATAGCAGAGCAGTGAATAAAAAAGTTGTATGTGACGGGAAAGAACAATTTTTATGTATAAGAAATAAATACAATTTTAGATTTAAGCAACGAACATGTTATCAAATTTTATTTCTTTTTGTAAAATTGTAACTAATACTTGTTTGCTTTAAACAAATTCAGATCGCGGTTACTAAGCAACGCGATGCTGATTTGTTAAAAAAAAAAAGAAATTAATTCCTGTAAATTGACAAGTTGAGGGCAAATTGTGCTCCTAGTATTTCAATGTTTTAATACAATAAAAATTATTTACCAAGCTTAAAAAGTATGTTAATCTATTCTACAAGCTACCAGCAATCTGTGTTTGTGAAGGTTTCTCCAGTATAAGGTTTTAAACATTTGCGCAAACCAACTTCGGCTGTGGAACGGCACCTAGCATCTGGAGATTCCGAATATTGACACCGGACTATTTGAGCTGCAGAAGTCATGGGTCTCCAGTCCAACCGGCCAGGAAGAGGTGCAAGGGCGTCCCAGAACAGGATTTGCTGCCAGAGAAGCGATCAAGCCATCGGCGTCACCTGCAAGCAGCTCTGAGGTGAAGATCGGCCATAAGGTAGGATTTGGCATGTTTTTGAGTGATTGGAGTCTGGAAGGCTATTGGACGTCAAGAATACACCTTGCGAAGGGGAGTCATCGTGTTTCCGAGTGTCCAGATTTGTCCCAGTTCAAGTAAATTGCATGGTGTCAGTAGAAAATGCGGTTATACTAGAATTTGATGCTATCACAGGAAGTTAAACAAATGGATATGCTAGCGTCGTCACATCTGAAACAAAAGCAAGATAGTTGTTGTTAGGCGGGAGTTTTAATTCAATTTACATGATGGTTCCTTGCACAATTTTTACTTTTAAATATTAAAATAAACGCTGTATGCACGAACAGCCTTTTGTGGTGAAAGTCAAGCTGTGAGGTTGTGAGTAATCGAAGCAAGTAGCGCAGTTGTACCAAAATAAATTGCGTTTTGGAGCTATCCTGAGTCAAATATTTTAAACATTAGTTTCAAATAGAACTCAAATTTGAACCCAACCTGAGAGATTAGTCTTGTGTTTTTCCGGAGCAAACCCAGAAAATTATTGCAATTCGATAAAATATAGAAAGGGGCAATTAACCATTTTATTAAAAGCAATAAATACATTTCATTTTGATTAGCCTAAAATACTGACAGGCAAAGTTTTATATTTCTCAAATTTAATAAAAATACCCTGAGTATTGTGTGGTGAGTTGCCTTATTTAATTATTTATATTCTAATTAAAGCCTTTACTACATTATATTAGTTGAAACACTTTCGTCATAGACTTTTACTACTCAGCTTTAATTATTTAAATGTTATCCGAAATTTTGGAATATAAATTAAGCATTATTTTTGTTTCGCATGTTAGTAGTAGAAGCCATGCAATAGAATCTTAGAATTTCGTTTTTTTATTTAAATTTTACAGTTTAAAGTGACATTATTAACTCCATAACAATCTTCATAAACAGTCTATTATTCACAAGTGAAATAATAGTAGTTTGTATACCAAGGCACTGAAGTTTAGCTTTTTATCACGAATGTGGATTTAGTTGCCGAGGCCCGTAGAGGGATAAAAAGGAACTTCAGTGCCGAGGAGTACATTATGTTTTATTTAAAATCTAGAAATCGTGGAATTACAACATTTTAACCAACATTTGTAGGTTATGTTAATGTCGGTTGACGTTTATCTGTTGCCTCGCCACCTGCAAAAAGTCGTAAAACAATGGATTACTTTACTGCCGATTTCTCGTATTTTAATCACGATTTCGAGGTACTTTAATGCCGATGTCAAATAAAAGTGTTTTAATTCACTAGTGAATAAAAAAAGTTTAATTCACTAGTGAATTGAAAGAGTTTCAATGAAGAGCAACATATTTTTATTCTTTTTACAAATATTTACATTCAAATATCCTTTCTCTTTGTAGTTTGTAATATATAATTATTCAAATTTAGATCAAATCGACGATGCGTGGGCAATATTATATCTTGATTTGAATAATGTCTTAAATTTTTTATTCAATAAAAACACATATACGCCACGTGAATTAAACATTTATTCATTCAAAGATATGTTTAATTCACTTAGAGTATAATATTTATTAATAAATTAGAAAATTCTCTGATTTTTTTAATGCAAGTATTTGACAAAATGCTCCATTTGGAAATATACAGATGTATGCATCGTTGGTATTAAAGACATTTGTACCTTTTTTCTCTACGCCAACGTGGATAAATTTCACAGTTTTATTGACTAGTTTGTTTGGTAATTACTAGAAAATTATAAATAAACTCAATATTAATGATATTCTGCAATTCAAATGCTTTTTTAGGAAAAATTTCAATATCCTGCATTTAAAAAACATCGTGCGTATTTAACATGTCCCTGAAAACCCTTTGAAATCCTACGCCTTTTGGAATAGTAACGGTTAAGGGAAAAAGTATGAGAACCCAGAAGTTCTTGTTAAAAATCATATTTTGTGTATATTATATCTGTCATTTTAAACTTAAAGCAAATCGATTTCCGTGTTTATCTTAAAAATTTACCTTAAACAAAAATCAAACTATCTGTATGTTAGTTATTGATACACCATGTTAGTTGTCGTTAAGAATAATGCGCCAGCTAGGCACTAAATATTCCATAACCCAATCCAGCCGACATAATTTACAGCTTTCTACCAAGAAAACAAACCAGCTTTGTGATAAAATTATTCAAAATTATTCAAAACACCTCACAAAAAACACAGGCCGCGAGTGAATTATGAAAACCGTAAAAAATATGACAAACGCTTTATACCTTTGTTATAATATTTTTGAAATATATCAGGGTTTCGTGATCTGAGATAAGGGCGCCAGATCGTGGAGGGAGAACATTGCATTATCTGATTTCAGTTTATGTGGGTGTGGACCTTTTGTCAGTGGGTTAGATGGCAGTGCCAATTCTTAGTGGTATGACTAGAGGGTAATCCGCCCCCAATCAGGTTCTATTGTCATTGTAATTCGAAGTCAGGTGAGAGTGACATGCAACCCCCACGCCCATTTTATTTGCCCTCTTCTCGAACCCGCATCTGTTTGTACTAACATTGCTTGAGTTTGAAATGAAATTATGTCTTGGGGAAGCAAAGATTAGAAAGATAAAATTACTGCAATTCGCCCCAAGCTAAAGCTTTACTGCAAGCTCATACAAAGGAAGGAGATCATATAAAATTGTGTGAAACATTAATGTAAAAATTTGATAAACTAAATTGTTAAATATCCTAATTACATTTCATAATTGGCATAAATTATGTTTAGGGGAAGCTTTAGATAATTTAAGCTACCCTCAGCCATAAAACAGAAAACTATTCCAAACATTTGGAATCATTTGCAGCCTGATGCCCGGCTGTCTAGCGAAACCGAAAGATTAGGATCTTTCCAAATTTTAAATTTCCTACAATTTATCCCGAACAATACAGCGGTCTGTTTGGGTACGCAAGTCCACCTGTAGATTATAAAGAGGTCTCGACTGGAGCATCGGGATGAGAAATGATCAGTCGTTTAAAACAATTTATCACCACAAAAGAAATATGAAGGGTATAGAGAAATAGAATGACCTATGAGCTCTTCCGTGCGAAAATACGTTAGGTTTCTGTGGATTTCAGAAAACATTTGATACGCAAACGAATGGATGTCTATTGTGCATTTTGAAATGGTTTTTAAAGAGGTATGGCTACTGCTACGACCTCATTTTTTTAAAATACACCAAAAAAGAATTTCTTCAGCAAATCAAATCAGTAGAAGTGAATGAGTCAACGAAAAAAATATTAAAATTATAAAATTAAATGAAACGTCTTAAATGTATTAGTAAGTACTATGCAGGTTGAGTCTTCCATTGCGACTATATAAATCTCAGAAATTATGGTAGATAGAGAAACGTAACTAAACAAAGATTATTATTATTAAGCAATATGTATGTATGTATGTATAATCTGTAACCTCATTTACCTTGCGGTGTAGAGGCTGGTGCTTTATGTGCTGGCATCTGGCGGTACAATGCTCAACTTGTCCCGATTTCGGGATACAGAGTTGGAGCGCGCCTTGGGTGCTTGCGCAGCAACCATTGTCTGAGTTGTGTGTCTTGGTGATGTGTTGACCTTGTTACTCTGTCTCTTAGGTCTATTAAGCAATATTATGAGCTTAAATTAACAATATTGTTCTTTAGAGAAGGTTCCCCGTCTATTGGAGTTTTGCAGATAACTACAACTTTTTTGATTTAAATCTTAGCATATAAAACGTATTTTTTTTAATGGAAACCATAGTTGCATGACAGTATTTCAACCAATTATTATGTTTTCTATTTACGGTGATATACGGTTGGATAGAATAATTTTTGAATGAGGTATATATAGTTTGATCAAAAATTATTTTCATCTAGTATGGCTATGGACTATTACTTAATTTATGAATGCAAGTATAACTCACTTATAAATGAAATGTCAAGATTGACATTTAGGTATAAAGAAAGTTTCATTCATAAATTAGGAACTATTTCATAGCCATACTAGATGAAAATAACTTTTGATGAGAGTTTATTATGTATGTATATACATTAAAAAGTGAAATGCAGTTAACTAACATTTGCAAAACAATTTAAGAGATAAAAATAATCCACAGTCGCAAAAATCCGCGGAACCATAACACAGCAAATTCAGCAGTTAATTACTAGGAACTAAATAGAAATGTTTCTTTTGAATGAGTTGTACTCAAAAATACACCAGAAAATCAGGTAAAGCTTTATGTATCCATATAGCCATTCGTAAGTGCGTATTTCGAAAAATATAAGTTTGATGAAGATCTCCGTGTGTTATTTATGTAACCAGCTGTTGTAAACCGTTAATATTGTGGTTGATGCGTGCCATGCATACGAATAAAAAATGAAAAATCCAATAAAAAGTCCGCTTAAGTGGCAACTGCCGTTATTAAAGCTATCTTAATAAAAATTCAGCAGCTAATTGCTAGGAGCTGAATGTAGATGTTCCTTTTCTATTACTAGTACTTAAAAACACACCAGGAAAATAGGTAAGGCATTATGTTATATTATGTAAGTGCATAAATATAAGCTTGATGAAGATCACAGTGTGCTATTCCGGCAGCCAGCTATTGTAAACCGCTCATGTTGTGGCTGATGGGTGCCATGACTACGAATAAAAAATGATAAAGTCTAATGAAAAGTCCGCGGAAGTCCCAACCGCCCTTATTAAAGCTATCTTAATGCAAATTCAGCAGCTAATTGCTAGGAACTAAATATAGATGTTTCTTTTGTATTCCTGGTACTCGAAAATACACCAGAAAAACAGGTAAGGTTTTATGCTTCCATGTAGCCATTAGTAAGTGCATATTCTGAAAAATATAAGTTGGATGAAGATTTCCGTGTGCTATTTCGGCAGCCAATTATTTAAACCGCTCATGTTGTGGCTGACGGGTGCTATGAATAACAATAAAAAATAATAAAATGCAGTCAAAAAGTTCGCGGAAGGCTCAACTGATTCTATTAAAGTTAGACTAATGCAAATTCAGCAGCAAATTACTATGAATTAAATAGATATATTTCTTTTAACAAACCAGAAAAACAGGTAACGCTATATGTCTCCATGTAGACATTCTTTCTTATTTGTCTTTTTTCAATCTCTTAGAAATCAAATCGTTTAGTTAGTACAAACTTATTTAAATTTTATGAACTTGTTTTATTTTTAAATTGAAAATTAACAACGGTAATCTAAGTTAAAAGAAATTTTATAATTGTTAAAAACAGGGGATTTAAATGGGCGGTTCGCAAAAAGGATGAGAAAACAAGGAAAACGATAGGAGTATATGGAGAAGGCTTGAGCAATTCAACAATAGTAAACATTTTCTACGCACACAAAAACATAAATATACTACAGAAGTAAATAACAAAAGAGAGAGATCGTCAACATATTACGTAATTATAAAAAGAAATTTTAAAGAACGAAAAAAAAGAATACAAGAGTAAAAAGGAGTCTGAAATATACTCCACCCATTGCTTGATGTTGCCAAAAGAAGATGTAGAAAAAAAATACTCTAAACAAATAATACAGATAAAAGGAACAGCCAAAAAGGGAAAAAAATGTATGATATAAATTGAGTGAAAAAGGTTCGGCACGAGAATACAACTCAAGAGTGCAGGAGAGTTACAAAATTGGAACGAACAGACTCCAATAAATATAGCAGAAGAAGTATGTGAAACTACCAAAAGCAAGCAGTTTCAGAGACAAACAAGATGGTGGAACGAAGAAATAAAAACGGAAATAAAACCTAAGAAACAGACATTGGGAAAATATTTGAGAAATAATACAAATAAAAAAAACAGCGAACGGAATCAAATAGATGATGAAACAAGCGAAACAAACATATTGGGAAGAGTTTTTGGGAAAATATGGTGCGAGACCACCTTGGAAATCTAAAACGTTTTTACAAAGCCCTTAAGTCCCGTAGAAAAGGAAAACCATATACCATATACAAAGACAAAGAACCAATTTTCGAAAAATTTCCACATTTACTTAAACATGTTGTTTACCTCGACCTGAAAAGCTTTAACAGCTTCATCGGCTGATGTAAATCGCATTTTCGCAAGTTGTCTTTAGCTTGGGGAAACAGTTAAGTACAAAGTCAGCGCTGTATGTCAAATAATTGAAATTTAGATGGCATCGTAGTTCAAAAACTAGGCTGTTCTAGCAGTGAAGCGGGAATCTGACCACCCTTGTTTGCGTTGTCTATTTTAATAATTAGATACAGAAGATTTGTCTCTGTATGTTTTTCATTGTTAGTTAGGTTTAATTATTATTGTACTATAGTGTGGCTAAAGTCCGGATACGGCGCTGGTTTAGTGAATGAATTGCTCGATTTTGTATCTACAGCTATAAAAGTGAATCCAACCTCAATCGCGGAGAAGAAAAAGTCAGTTGCAGCGTGCCTACTTGCAAAGGCGCAGTTCAAAGTGTGAAAATGTCTGTAGCAATATAAATTAAGTTATTTGAAGCCGCGCAGTACGTTGAATTTACTGCCTAAGTGTTTGGATTGAGTGAACTAGTGTTTGCACTTTAAGTAAGTGCCAATTAATCGTGTACTTAGCAAGTGCGCATTTGCAACGCCACTCCGGGGGCGTACACATTGTTTCGTTACTTGGTGCCACCCCAATATAAGAGGAAAATATCTAAATTTTAACATTAATATTTTTATGCACAATTAACATTAGTCAATAGGTTTTTAATACTAAAGGACGCGGAAAATCATTCTCTTTAATTTAGTACCACTACTATTTTTTTCCCATAAAAATGGTGAGCAGGAATATGCATAACCGTGATGACTGATGAGCCATGTAATTTGCTTATGTTTAGAGGTATGGCCAACCACCCAGTATAAGTTGACGCTTATTTGTCATAATAACATTTCTATGAAAAGGTCACTGCTCACTGTAACGTTTCAGCTTCGGGTCGTCAGCAACAAGTTCATGTTCTAAAAGACGAAGTTATACCTTTAACTTGATCTTTAAATAAACTCATTATTTATAATGTGAAGTCATGTTCTTATGTGTTTTATGACTTTGTTGTACTAGGTAAATTTTGTAAATTTTACAAGAAGATTATTCTTTAGGCAGAAAAATCATAACCTGTACTTACTTGATATTATGTAAAATGACAAAGTGCTGTTGGCTGTTGTGATCAAGTAGCCTTGTGTTAGTTGTTAAGGCTACGATTCAACAAAATATAAACAAGTTAATAAACATATCCTGAAGTATTCACATTCATTCTAATTTAGTGTTTTATATATAAGGAATTACTTTAGTACAACTCTACGAAGTAATATACCTTAATAAATATCTGTTGACTCTACGACGATTTGAACACACACTATGGACAACTGAGCTGGTCAGGCCACTTCCTTCAGTGACGGTATGCAGCAACCGGAAACATCACCTGGGCCTTCTTCTGCAATTTTCCTAGCTGGAATAACATCCACAACAGCAATAACAATCCTCATTTATAAATCTATAAATGTTACTTGCATTTCATTTTACCAAAATTATAGTAAAACAACCCTCGATAGGTCATTTTTGGCACTTCCACAGAGACTTCTGAAAAGCTTTTGCTATCGTTACCCAACAGTCTCAACAAAATTCTCTGCATTCTCTTCTTCTTCCTTTGCCTTATCCGTTCCGGACGTTGACTACTATCATGACTATCTGCGCTTTATTAGCTGCTGCGCAGAAAGGTTTGATAGATGTCATTCCGAACCACTTTCTAAGGTTTTCGGGCTAGGAGATTCTTCTCTTTCCTGGCTCTTTTCGTTCTTCCATCTGTCCCTGTATTATAAACTGTAACAACCGGTATTTCTTGGAATTTCCCATAATATGTCCAAAGTATTCCATTTTTCGTTTTTTGATTTGTGACATGAGTTCAGGTTGACATTTCATCCTTCTGAGGAGTTCTTGGTTGGTGATTCTATCGACCCCGGATATTCTTAGTACTCGCCGGTAAGTCCACATTTCGAAGATTTGTTACTGCGTTATCAAGGCAACCTCGTTTCTACACACATCTCACAAATAATGTGGCCAAGTGCAATAAACTATATTCTTTTTCAAACAACGATCAATGATCTTCCAGTTTTGTTAAAGCATTAACTTGCACCATTGCATCATATTTTTCATCTACATCGAGTTTATGTTCTTAGACATTGCTGCGTCGTTATAGCGATTCTGTCGCTGAACCTTTTCGCAGGTCTACATATAACCCTAGTTTTCCACAGCCTGCTTTCATTGGTAGTGCACATCCGTGGCCAACGCTGGCAGGACACATGCATTAGAAACTTCCGCAGCCTGCTATCGTTGCACACACGTATCCAGGGCCTCTGTTGACCGAGTGCGTACAGCAACCGCTTTTGTGGCCTGCTATTGTTGCTCGCGCAAATCCACGGCCTATGTTGACCGGATGCGTGCTGCTTTCGCAACCTGCCGTCAGTGTTCATGCACATCCATGGCCAGTTCATAAAAATATCCTGAAGTACTCACACGCATTTTAATTCAGTGGTTCATATGTAAGGAATTACTTTAGTACAACAGAAGTAATATACCTTAATAGTACCTTACACGTTACACAAGAGAGGAAGTTTCGATCATAAATAACTTTTAATTTTTGTAAATAATTTCAGAAGAAAAGGACTTTCTAGATTTTAAATTTTTTTCAGAAACTCAGAAATAGAGATGGGCGCGTGAGTGAATTTTCGCTCACGTCACGCACGTTTCACGCTTGCTTTAAACAGTCACGTTCACGCACGTTCACGCTCACATTCACTCACGTTCACGGCGTGACACGCCACTCACGACGTGACACGCAGCTTTTATTTCAAAATTTAAATTTAGATAGAACAGAATGTTCAAATTTAAAACCAATGAAAAAACCCTAAAGAGAACTAAAAATATGTTTTGCACCTGACATAATTTACGTGATATGTTGCAATCAGAATAGTTGACATAAAAAGAAAAAAATGAAAATTGACTACAATAACTTCGACAAGGGATAAATACTGATTTCTCGCAAATATATTTCTTGCAGCTGTCTTCAAAGACATTACTTTTAATACTAAAAGCTGTCATTGGAATTGACGTTTCCCTTATTGGTATGAGTACAGAAGGTATATGTTGCTAGGCAACACTTTTAATTCGTAGGTTTGAAAGTACTTTTACGTACAAGGATCAACATTTTCAGCGTTAAAGCGAGTATACAAAAAAACATTACTTTTATTAGAATAAGTTCATCTACACAAGTACACAATAAATTGGTTTAAAAATATCATCTACACATCTACACAATACATTTTTGGTTTAATAATAAAACGTAATTAACAGTTTCAGCGTTAGCCGGGTATAAAAAACAAACCATTACTTTTATTAGAATAATAAGTTCATCTACACATCTACACATTAAAATGTTGATTTAAAAATAATATGTAATCAACATTTTCAGCGTTAAGTCGAATTCTGCGCTCTTCTAAAATTCGCCCAGCTGTAGAAAATACTCTTTCGCTTGTAGCGGAACTTGCCGGTATCTTTAAAATTTCTCAAGTTTTTTTAACAGTGGCGTATTTACACTGTTTTTCCAAAATCCTAAAATGTCATCTACATTTCCGAATTTTAATTTAACATACTAATTTAGTTTTGTTTCGACATCATCCTAATTACATGTGTCATCATCAGAGCTATCTCTAAGTGTATAAAGATAAGAATCTGATGCTGATGTACCAGTTTTGAGTCGTTTGCTATGTATTTCAGCATTATCATCTATAGCTTTATTTGCATTATAATCTTCTCTTTTAGGTAAAGGTATGAACTTTAATGATTTATAATTAGGGTCCAAAAATAAAGCCACATAATGTAACTTGTTTGGCACAATTTGTGATTTAATGAATTTAAAAGTTGCTGCACCCTGCAGTTTTTTATTCGTTACTAAATATTTAACGTGAAATTAACGTGAAACGTGAATCACGCCTTGGAAATTTTCACTCACGTTCACTCACGTTCACGTCACGATTTTCAAATATTAGTCACGTTCACGACGTGACACGCCGTGACACGACGTGACACGACTGTTTTCACGTCACGCGCCCATCCCTACTCAGAAACAATTAAGTAATTTTAAATATGAAATTAATTATGTGGATTTATCGTCATTGCATGCTCGTTTTTGAAATCGCTGCAGTGAGAAGAGAATTTGAAAAACCCTACATAATTGTCAAACATGTAACTTTTTTGGAAAGTTTTAATGGAATTATTCTTTATGAATGAATTCCATGTAGCCCTGTAGATCTTCTTATAGTTTCCAATTTATAACGATACTCATTGGCACATGAGAGAAAATACAGGTAATAGTTAGTAAATTACAGTTTAGGTACGATTAATAGAGTGACGGTTGTTATTTTAATTGCCTTAAATAATTTTTACCTCAAAATCGATGTTATCAAATAATCAATTAAATATACAATAATATATTTTTTCTATTTCTGTAACTAAAATGCCATTTAACATACTAACATACACGTCGCTAAATGACCTTTTAATCATGCCTTCATAACCTATGACTAAAGAGCCTCTTAGTCACGAGCTGAAGTTAGCAACGATGTTTTAGTCATGGGGTGAAGTTAGGTTCAAATAGTATTTGCTTTATTAGCCACAGCCAAAACTAAAATCAAGTTAGTTTTCAACCGTCACTTTGACATTTGTCAAGCATAATTTAACCTAATATAATAAATGTCAAAATTTTAATAAAATAATATGATGTTATATTCTCTAAATTTCTGGTCGTAGAAAAAGTATAGTATGTAACACATTATATAAACTCGTCTAGACACTCGTTTATTAAACACTCGCTGGGCTACGCTCCGCTCGTGCCTAAAAAACCCGTGACTAAAATGACGTTTATAAAACTTGTTACATAATATACTATTATCTTACAGTAGCGCCTATTACCATACATTATACAACTGTTTTCAGTGACTAAAATGAAGTTTTATTCACAAGTGAGTTTTCATTATTTATACTACTGCATTGTTGGTAGCACTGTCAAGCTATGTCAAATTCGTAATTTTCAGGTTAAGTTTTGCGTCAGTCTGTGTCAAATAACAAACAAAACCTAACCTACGAACCTCGAATTTGACATAGACTGACAATACACTTCAGTACTGTCAAACGTATATCACAAATCATAGGCGACTAATTATAAATTTATTTCTCGGCATATTCTGACTGCGCAAACTATTTGGGCACAAGAATTGCTGTAAGATAAAACGTGGTATATTACACGTGAGCGAAATGCCATTATAAGCTCGTGAGAAATTGTATCGCTCGTGCTGGGGCACTCGCGATTCAAAGTTCTCACTCGCAAATAATGATGCATTTCTCTCACTTATAATATAATCTACTATAGTGTATTGAACCTGAACAGGTCGCAAAGCCTAATCCATGAGAGCAGAATGGCAATAATATTACACAAAATTAAAAATTCCTAGTGATATAGACTCTATATCAATATTAATTCCAACTATTATCGAGGGCACTAAGAAAATATACTGTGTGTATACACGATTTAGTATGAAAACTGCTGTCAAAAGATTTATAGCGATTTTGGTTTCAAACATATAAATTTTGTGAAAAACTGACTAAAATTTTCGAAGAACTCGTGAGAAGCTTTGAGTATCGTCGAATGTAGGGTTAACAATATTTAAAGTGGTATATTTATTTATTTATTTATTTATTTATTTATTTAATTCGCACTCAGCCAACAGCCGTTAGGCCAATTATAGGCGTCGCTGTGCAGTTATGAGGACTTCCAACTCCACTAACGACTGTCATGATGTTGTTATGACCGCCTGGACCAACTTTTTTCCGTGATAGCCGTACCACGAGGCGCCGAGAGATGCAGCCATGGAACTCCCATCCAAGTTCTGACCAGAGACAGCGTTGCTTGACTCTGCTGATCGAACGTGGACGCTTGTTCAAGCTACACCACTCGGGACCTAAATATATGATTTTAAAAGCCATTTAAAGGAAGTATGATTATTTAAGTATTAATTAATATTATAATGGCATTTTATACACTAATGGTTTGTTTTTCCGTACAGAAAAATATATGGATATGGCGAGTGCACTTGCTGTAGTTCATAGATATGCTCAACATCGAACAACTTTCATTCTACCGTAGCACCAGATCGTATTAATACTATATTGCTTAATAACCACATCAACTTTTTCATTCAAACTTTTAGTTCGTTCGTAGCTAACGCGACATCTTCCGTGAACCGGAACTTTATTAAAAATTGTAACTCTTACCTGTACAAAAGCCAATTTAGTAATGGCCTTTTCAAAGGAATATTAGTATAATTTCCAAAATAACGCGATATAAAATGGTTTGTCAGATGGATCTGATTGTATCAATGACGACTAAGCCATAAAAAATAACAAAATTTAGATGAAGTATTATGAGGTTCCCCGCTGTTGTAGACAGTAATCAGGTGGTCTGGATCTAAGATTACGCGCCCCAGACTTGTAATTGGTAACTATTGTGCCGTTCCCTCTGTATTTGTGAATGGCCCTCATCAGCCACGTGTCTATAACTGCCTCTCGAGTTTCGCGATTCTGTGCGTCTAGAAAAGCCGAGTTTTGCTCAAGTACGTAAGCACCCTCTCGCGGTCAACGCTAACACTTCATTAACTGCGCACTTACGATTAAGGAAGAAAGGCACATGATCAAATGGTCGCTTTGCAGTTTGTGTTACTATTTGTGTACCCGGACATAATTTATTATTAAACAATCAGTGCCTTAATACACGAGTTTCGATCGTATCCGTTGGCGATACCCAATTGATTCGTATTTAATAATAGTATATTAGGAAACTGGTTTAGAAAAGTTTTATATTACTTAAAAGTGACATTTAATATAAAAATATAACCGAGCTGATCCGAACCGAACTCGTTCTTATCTACTGAAGCACAATAGGCAGCTCCAGTTAATGTTGAATGAAGTGATGGTACTTTCTAAAATTATATATACAACTCACGTTACGTAGGCAATATACATATGAATCAATAATACAGTAAGTCCGACATAAGCAAGAAAATGTCAGTATAATACCTTCTCAAATTATATCAATACACGTTTAATTGCAACAAACCATTTAATTTAAATGTAAGGTGGTACCTTACCTGTCGCCTCCAACATCAACCAAGGAAACGAAGTCCAAAAGGCCCACAATCGCCAGCAGAAACTTAAATTTCGAAAATATGATCTCCAAATTCTATTAATACAAACATTTAGACAGCTCTTCTAATCTCAACCATAAACAGCTTTTTGGCGTAAATTACAAGAACCTCAAAACAAGCCTCGCACATCTTGAACTCACACCCATCGAGATAAACCAAGCCCAGCCAAAACAAAACAAAACAAATAATCACCATAACTATTACAAAAAATCCTAAAAGGAAATCCAAGATCCCGAAAAGAAAAATCCCTGACACCATAGAACGCATATAGTGTCGCACAGACGCGGAGCGCCTCTGGAACTCTCACTTCTGACGTAAGTCGGTTTAACATTCTTTCCTCAGTCCGAAGCAACTGATGTAGGAGATGTAGACTTGTCACCAACCATTCTGAAACCTACCATTTCTCAAATTAATCAGCTAGTGTATTTTCCTAGTTTCCATCACACTAACCGAAAACTAAGCAACAGAAGACCAATGAAAATGCAGTCTCCCATAATGTATCGGACGCAAAAGTCTCTGTAGATTTCAGAATAGATTGGTTTGTTTTCGTAAAGCGGCCTTTGGTTTTCTTGGAAATCAAAACAGAATAAGCAATGTTACAACTACATTGTGACGAAATGACACTTGAATCCCTAAACACCAATGTGCGACCGTGCATAACCTCACAGCAACTCAAACGCATAACCTCACGAAATACAGCTGATAATACATTAACCCCCATCAAAACGAGTTGTTCACGTACAAAAATACGAGGTACCACGCTCAAATGAACTGGATACGTAAAAATATGCATTAGTGTACACGAGCTGTAAAGTAGTGTCACTTCTACAATAGAAACGACACCGCCTAAATTACTATTTTCATATTATCCTCTACCTATCCTTCACACTGTAACAAACATCCACCTCTAATTACAAACCAAGCAGGTGAGTAGACCAGTAGATAACATATCTAGAGCTGTAACAATGCAGGCTATTGCATGTACTTTCAACTTCTACACCAAAGAGGGCAGTCAGAGCTTGCGATCGACCAGTTGATAAAAAACGGTGCAATTAAATAATTGGGATTTGTTCTGAAGGGCAGCAAATCAAAACAAAACTCTTTAATCGAAGCCGATATTTCAGAAAGCTTGATTCCTTTATCAAGGTGACTACAATAACTTACAATTGTAAAAACATGATCAAAGAAAACCAAAGTTCCACTGATAGAGAATTGAGGTTAGTACTTCTGTACCACAGATAAAAACAGGCATAGCTAATTTGGTATATGAGGTAAGAGGTTCAAAATAATACCTAGGAAATTCGATTAAGTCACAGCCAATTATTTAATTCAAGATAAACAGATTGTTTTTCTGCAGTTTCTTGTGTAATGACTAATATTTAGTTCTCTGAATGTCATTTTTTGGCAGTGGTCTATTATGATATGTTTTTCGGACTTTTTCCACTGCCTAGGAGTAGATCAAAACTCCCGAAACGTTGTGTGATTTACACCCTAGACAGTGGAAAAAGTCCGAAAAACATATCATAATAGTTAGTTAGTAACTAAAGAGCTCAAATGTCACCAGGCAGTAACAAGCGGGAATTTTGAATAGTCAGTACAGAGAACTTAAAAGAAATCATACAAGTTATGTAACACACAAAAAAAGAAGATCTCTAAATTGTAATGTTAGTTATGGATGGTACTGGGTTGGAAGTTAATAAGTTATATATGTAATGGTATGAAGCTTACAGCAACTCTGGTTGCATTGCTAACGTACGAAGACTAAAGCAAGATTCAAATAGGCCCAGAACTGGTATTGTATTTATTAAAACTGATAATTACATAAGACATGCTTAGCAATAACTCTAAATTAATTAACAGAAGTTAGTAATTGAACAAAACAGTATCGTCGGGGTTGCGGTCAGCTTGTTTCCAATATTTCTGCTCGGTATGGCAAATGCAGCTAATTAGTGATGACTGACAGATTAATTGTGTAACGTCAAGACACTATAATGAATTCGCTTAAGTACAAAGGCGTTTCGAGCGTCACAGAAGTTATGCAGCGTTTAGTATTGATAGCATGATGCCAACAATTGATAACGCAGCTAAAGTGTCATTAAGCAGTGTAAGAAGGTACAAGGATGTAAAGAGCATTTGAAAAGGAACCTGAAAATTAAAGAAGACTACAAGAAAGTGCTAATAGCTTGTAAATCAGTGTTTATTTAACTAAAAGTGATACACACAATCAAAGTGCGGTTAGAGTGTTCCAGAATAACATTTAAGAAATTAATTTAGTAGTTAAGGGCCAAATATTGTAAAAACTTATTAGAAACAATTGTATAACTTGTTGCTATTGTGACCCAGACGGTCAATTGTTGTATTTTATTGGGGAAGCCAAGCCGAAAGCTGGTGTGTAATTTTGGCTCCTCGTTGTGAATTGATTTCGTTGATAAAAGTATATTTTTTGTGCCAGTTGTGAAGTTTTATATATCGCAAAATTGTGCCGAGGCCAGTTATGCTTAATTTGGTAGAGTTCTATACTGCAGTCCCAGAGAAAGTTGAACCTGAAGCTTCGCCTATTTGTGATTGTCTTTGAAGTTAAGTTTTGGCAAGTTTTGGAGCTGCGTGAAGCAGATAGATTGTGCAGGGTCTAAAAGAGCCCTTGTTTGTGGTTTACAAAAAGTTATAAGCAGCTAAAACATCGCCAGAAGGCAAGTACGAGCTTGGCGTCACTTTCAACAGTGGTCCGGTGCGAAGTCAAGTTTCGATCCCGATTAAACAAGGCTGGGAGCTTCGAGAAGTTGACAGCAAGGTGCAACACCTGGGGAAGGCTTCGTTAGTGGTCCAGAGGCAGGTAGAGGCCGCTGAAAACGTTTCAGGGGCAAATTACGACCTTGGCGTCATCCGTTTTGCGGAAACCAGAAGTCGATTTGGCGAGTAAGCAATAAACAAATGCGAGTTGGTGTTCGTTTGAAAGAAACACATTCCAGGTTAGCCAAACAACTTGATTATTTGAATTGCACTGTTACTATTTACCTGAGGTGAACTGTTTAAGTGTTAGTTTATTTGTAATCAAAATACGCTGAATTTCTGTGATTCGGAACAGCTCTGTTTACAGACAATATTTGAGGTTATCTGTCGTTCGTTAAATCGGTCATTTGCTATACAATGGTAAAGTTTATACTGTGTTACAACCTAACCCTTTGATATTGAAGTGTTAATAGCTAGCCGGCGTAAAATTTTAATAAGTTGTCAATAAAACATACTAATTATTGCAGTAAAGAATTGAATAATCATAATTTTTAATTGGCCCTGAAAGAAGCAAATCAAATATCTAAAACTGTTATTGGTGTAGTAACTATTTATTTTATTTTTAATTACAAATAATATAAAACCAGAGTCATGTGCACCATAACAGCATATACAGGGTGTTTCTAAAATAAGGGTACATATTTTACAGAAGTATTCCAATGTGGTCCACCTTTAAAGTAATATGAAATCTGTAAAATCACGATTGAATGGTTTACATTACTTGGAAACGTGGATAATGTTATCAAAATTACTTAGTTAAGTTGTTGATCAAGTGAGTCTACTAATGAAATCTAACGAAAATAAGTCAAATTTAGTTTCAGTAACGCATTGTTTGTCTTTTTGTGTAAAAGCTGATACGATTTTTATGTAGGTACACTTGCTTTCATTGAAGTCGGCTACACCTAATTTTTGAATGTGCCTAATGATAACTAGCCTTATTTATGCTAGAAAAAAGTTAAAAAAGCGTCTATTTGACTTTTTAGGTGTAGTAAATTTCAGTGAAACCACGTGTACAGTAGTACCATCGAGAATGGCCGCGATGCTGCAACGTTATATCAAGAGTCTTTTTTAATTCCAAAATATAAAACATATGCTGCATATAAATTGTTTTGTTAATTACCTATATTGAAACTTCAAAGCTTAATATCTTAGAAAGGATTCATTTGCTGACACGAGTTTATTATAACTTTTTGATTTATTTTTGATTGTAAAATACTTCTGCAAAGTAGGTATGTCCCTTTACTTTAGAAACATCCTGTATAGTACGTTTAAAGGTATGTGGAATTTAAAAAACCCGGTAAATAAACAAATTATTTTTATTTCTTAATAAAATAATGAACTCGTATTAAAAAATATTTATTTAATAAAATTAGTCGAATGCTTGGACACCTAAATTATGAAATAAACAATAAATTGATAACGGCGCGTTTAGGACATATGTCTATATAGACTTTTCGACTTTAAATAAGTTCTCGAATTCATTCTGGAGATATTGCTTGTAAGTTTTAGGACACCCTGTATATTTTTAGTTAAGCTCTTATACCAATTCCAGAAAAAAGGTGCAAAAAAGTTATTTTGATTCTAACTAAAGCCACCCCTGGCTATGCAAATAGTGCCAGAAGAATGTAGAAAAAATTTTTATCCGTTCTTACACTAACTAGTCTAGTTTCATTCAAGAATAAAATTAAGACACGTCGCCTCGGCTAGTACAAAATAAGCTTTTGACATCAAAAGCTATCTGAAAGGCCTGTTACAAATAATGAAATTGTGACAGTTGATTTATTCTTGTTTTAGTTGCTTTAGAACTCTACATATTTGCGAAATGAAAGTGTGAAGTCATCGTCGGATGGAAGTAAACTTGTCAGGCCGTGCTTCTATTAGATTAACTTTAGACCGAGATGTTTATCGGCTGTCCAGGTATACAAGCGGCTTTGAGTTTTTGCTTTGTGCTTGTTATGTGTGTGTGTGTGTTCTGTGTTATTTTTAGGATTCCCTTTTCCTTGTTTGTTCCAGGCAAACAGTAACACAATCGATACTTTTGCTGAAATTGTAATCGATCTCGGCTTATTCACGCTTTGTTATCCGATTATAACGGTCAGGGGTGTAGAAGCGGGGATTATAGCATCGCATTTGTTATACGTATTAAAGAATATTGAACGTTTAATGTTTGTATTAAATGGTATAGCAGCAACACAAAAAGAAAGATACTGGGTCAAGTAAACAGGTATTGTGCAGAAAGAGGAGAGAATGAGGTATTATTCGACAGGTTAAAAATGAGTTTGAACTTTGAAGATCGAGATGAAGTTAAGAAGTTTTTATTTATTTAAATAAAACAGACATACTTGTACCCCTCATCCTTACTTACCTTTGAAGGCTTACACTTCACCGACTAGCTCAAGATACGGTTTCTTATCAGGGTTTAACAATTGTGGGATTTTTAGTTCGTTTCACTTTCATATAAAGGTAAAAGTTCATTAATCAGAAGAAATGGGCGCCATAACTTTATTTAAAAAGTTTTAAATCAATAAGTTTACAAAGGTTACGTATTCTTTCTAACAGTCCACAAATCAATTGTTATGCATTAGAGGCTTATACCTTTCTAATTTTAATACACATTATGTAATTATTTAGCAAGTTTTATTCTTCTCTGACAAGTTAGAATTTGTTATAATAAAACGTTAGGATTAATGAATCTATCAGTATCTAGGAGATTTCTTATACCTATTTAATTAATAACCTCCGGTTCGTAAGTTGAAAATATAAAGAGCTCTCTATACCCTCGTATTTCTCTTTCCTAGGTCTTAATTACGATTAATAATCGATATTTAGTTTAATTGGTATCATTCCATGTAGTATAAGAAAGGTCCTTTATGAAAAAAAAACTTATTATTTGACAAGTGACCCAAAAACCAACTTGACAGTCACAGAACGATTTAATCTCACTTCAGGCCACATCACCTGGTAAGTAACTATTGTTTTTACTTGAAACTAATCTGTTATTGAATATTCTTAAGGCTTACGCCCTAATTTAATTATATTTAAGCTATGACGCGGGTTTAAGTCTAACTAACGATATTAAACCCTTTCAGGACTAACATACGGTTAATGCAGAGAACCCTTGAACCTGGACCTCTCCATCTGCCAACATTAACTATGAAGAACTCCTCATCGAACCAAAGAAGTTGCCCTTGACTGGTGAGTGATCTCCTAACTGGTTATAGATTTCTAATTGCGTCCTCTCTTTTCCTTATCGCTCGTAACTTATCGACACACTTCTCCATGGCGAATATACAACTGACCAGAACTGGCGTCAAATGAAAAAGACCAACGAGCTGGTAGTCAAAGAGGAAGCCCTAAGAGCTGGTGGTCAAAGAGGTGACACTAAGAGCTGAATCAAGGAAAACCCTCTATTACGATTTGTATGTATTAGTTTGCCGTCTACCTACCAGTTATATAATAACTGCCCTTTTCAGAAAGAAAATGTTTGTGGAATTTATCCTATCTGCCTGAAAAATTATTATGTTTTAATACTATGCTGTATGAGTTAAATAAAGGCTTACTATTGTCTGCTTGTATCCTTTCTAAGCTAGGATTTTCAATTTGCTTCGCTTCTGCATAGAGAAGCGCCCTTTTGCTTTCTCAATTAAACAGGAAGTAATAATTTTTGTTATTTATTGTTCTTTTATTAATGTAACCATGGGCCTTCTAAATTAAATTTCAAAAAGGGTAGGCAACTCCTCCTACTGGTCTTGCGCTTAAAGTTGCCTATCTATTAGGATTAATTAATATTGAACGATATTCCTGTAGAAGCTACGATATGTACTGCTACATACTGTCTAATTAAATTGCTCCATATGTAATATTGATGTATTAAATAAGGCGTAACTAAACCAATGAGAGGAAAAAACTTATAATGTAAGGTGCTAAATATTAACCTGTGGCTCGCTTTCTATTTTATTAAAAACTTAAAACTTAGCTACTAATCTTTTGAGGCACAGATGCCTAAATCATAATCTGTTACTTGGTTGTCATAGAAATTATAATTATAAACACAATATCTCTAACAGAAATTGTTTTCGAATTTGAATTCTGCAATCTTCTAGTTTCTAGTATATAAAACAAGTTACTTTTCAACTTCATGTTGATATCAAAAGGGGGGCTATAAGTTGCAGCCCTGCGAGATTCCCTGAGACATTTCACAACCTTCAGATCTCCCTTGCAAATTCTGAAGAAATGAATTTCAGAAGCTTCCAGTATTAGAAGGATCAGTGTTTTTTAATTTGTTTAATAGAACGTTGTGATCTACTTTATTGGAAGCTTGCTAATACTCTCTATACAGGGAGTCTCAAAAAATATGGCCCACCGATTGAACTGTTGGGTTAAGAAGGGGTAATACACTTGACTGCAGTAGTCCACCTGGCTAAGAATAAGAGAGTTCGCCAAGTACCATTTGGTTTCATTCGGTAACCAAAATTTGAACTTATAAATGGATGACAGCTTCATGTAACAAAGTCTGCATTTCTTCGTAACATGCGACTCAAAAGTTAAATGGCAATCGAGAAGGACACCAAGGTTTTTGACGCACTCGGTAAGCTCGCGATCACCAATCACAATATTGACGGAAATATTATAGAGATCTTCTCTGAAGGATAGGTGAACCAACACACATGCACAGCGACTTAGAGGGATTAATTAGGAAACCATTATCATCTGACCAATTAGAAATGATGGACAAGTCTCTATTAAGGTACTTGGCAGCAATATTAATTCTTCCGGGTTCATCGCAATTCTTCCTGGTTCATCGCAGAGAACAGGAATATCACCAGAAGGTTGGAAAATATGCATAATCACCCCTATTTATAAACAAAAAAGCGTACAAAAATGACAAAACTATAGAGAAATTACTGCTAAGTATTGTTATGATATTGTGCCCGTAAACGGTTTTGTTTAATCCATCAGTTACGTTTTAAAAATAATTAAATAAAAATACTAACAGACTTCGTTATGGCATAAATGCTAAAAATTATAATATTGAATAAAATAAAAAAGTTTTTGAATAGGACAATGAATGATATGTCAAGGTAACGCATTTTTGGTGGGTTAGTAACTGAACAGAAATGTTAACAGATTGCTTTTGGATCAATACAAAACAATGCTAAACTTTGCTAAAGTAATCTAATTCAGAAGTGTACTGTGAAGTGATCTTAAAAGTAGTGCAAACTTATGTTAATAAATGTTAAAATTAATACTAAATTACAAGTTGTTCAAATGAAGGTAAGGATGGTCACATAGAGCATGTCGACATTACAAAAAAGTTTGTATATGAATGACGTAAAGAATGTGTAACTGAATAAAAGTAATAAGAAACAAGGTACCTCCACGCAAAACTAAAAGCATGAACTGATGAGAATCAGTAAAATTTGTTTAAGTGAACATCTGTGAAATTGTGACATTTTCTAAAATAAAACGGAATCTAGTAATAAGTGGATATAAAAATATATAAGATGTCAGTTGTTAGCTAATATTAATTAATTAAGAGATAGCAAGCCGAAAAATAATAGCTCCAACGAGTAGAAAATATTTTCTGGTAGTTGGTTTTCATGTAAAATCAGTAATTAATTTGAATAGAGCTTTAATTAAGAAGGTAATATAAAGAGCTATAAATTAACGTACGAACCATATATAATTAAGTGGTTAGTGATTGAATGCAAAGCCCATCTGCATTGGTGGAGGTTATTTAAGGGGGCGACAGGTATTCTGAAAGTGAACTTCGCTGCAGTGTAAGGTTTTCATCTGCATATCTCAGCGGTGGTACAGTTGGAAGTAATCTCGCTGTAAGCAGGAAGACTGCTGGGGTATTGGTGAAATGAACACAAAAAAGTATCTAAACTCAGTGTTCCTCTATTATATCTAAATAAAAATAGAAAAAGTTAGGATTCACCTAAATAAATAAACACATTGGAATTGTCTGCTTTGTTCAATAGTAATATAATTGAGTTTATTTAAAAGCATATACAACGTTTGTGCAAAAAAAAAAACATTTAACCAGTTTTACATTGGATCTAATGGCGATTGAATCAAATTATTATATTACCCATGTGTAACAACCCAGCCATGATTAAGTTATTCTTGTTCGACCGCGCTAGTTAATTAATATACAGATCTATAATAATAGTGAGGCACTAACACCCCATGAAGGAGATTGGCCTGCAAGGCTAAAGGTCAGAGCTTCCGCATCCTCGCTCTCACACCCGGCTGTCGCGTGTCAAATTCATGACACGTGGTGATGTGGTGAGCATCACGCATTAGACAACCGCATTATTACCCCTTGTTCTTTCAAACGCAGGTCCCCAATTATTTAAAGCGACTGGGTAGGCCGCCCGGCAGCCATCGCTTCTGGGATTTGAACTCCAGACTTCCGCACCGCAGTCCAATGCTCTAACCACTGAGCTACACTGCCGACAATATACTGATTTAACGATTAAAATAAAGGACAGAACACGTGGATATTCAATTAAATATAGACCCAACATTTATATATATATGTAATTTTTGAGTAGCTACAAAGGTACAAATTGTAAAGTAGATATTAAAATAATCATAAGAATCCAACCGTATTCATTATAATATAGTAGGAAATCTGTTTTCACGAATAATGGAGAGAATGCTAACGATACAAGTAGGAGATACGCTAGAAGACAATCACTATGATTCCAGACTAGGTCGAAGCGTCCAAGATGCCATCTTTATACTGCAGCAGATCAGTGAAAACCCATTAAAGAAGCGGAAAGTATACATCGGTGCTTCATATACTTATTAAAAGTTTTCGATAGAGTAAATAGAGATTATCACTATAGAAAAAGTACTGAATAAATGATGTTATATAATAAGAAATATAAAAAAGAATTACGTAAGAACAAGACATGAAAAATTCAAGATATTCGAAATTATCAACAAAGTTAGAAAATGTGCATACTTAAGTCATTACTGTTCTCACTGATCCTAGATGATGCAATAAAAAAACAGAAAAAAAGGCAAAACCCCAAGAAGAAGGCTATTGGAAAATGGAAGAAGTCAGAAGTCAGTAATGCTGACGACATTGTCTTAATAACGAAAGATGAAAATTTGAAAACAGAATTAAAATTTAGAGAATGATTATAAGCAGAAAAAACCAGACACACAATATTAGTCTAGATGGTGAAAATGTAAAAGAAAAAAAATCAAATAATTGGGCTTAATACTAACAATGCAACGGCTAACAATGAGACTAGGGCCATGTTTATACCTTTTTTATTTAGCAATAGATTTGGATGAAATTTGATACGAGGATACTAGGCATACTTTCTGATTGACGGATAGATATAGTTAAAATTATAAACTTCCGGTTTCACCGGAAGTGTCATTAACTTCGATTTTTTAAATGGATTATGCTATATATCTTATGTTTTTCAGAAACTACGGCTCAAACTAGGTGTGATGGTCTTGTCAAATTTTCATTTTTACAAACAAAAACATGTTTTTGTCAAATTTTATTTTATACCGTAGAAAGCCGCGACTTGAGAAAATCGGTCTAATTGACTCTAGTAGCTCATACTAATAGCTATTTTACCAATGGGATCAATAAAAAATCCTTCATAAACGAATAAAATTTGCTAAAAATGTGTTTTAAAAAAGTAATTTTTTAATGGAACGTACTAAGAACCATCTTGTCATCTAGATAGTAAATTTAATTACCAACCTAATGGTATGCATCATGCACTACTTTATCTTTATATAAAAGAAACATATTTAATTAATACATTTTTAAAATATTGTTGTGTAATACGTAAGCAAGTTTTAGCAATACTGTCATCTGTCTTATGCAACTTGAGTCATAAATTCCTCAAAACATAAAATATAACAGACCATCTATTTAAAAAGTCAAAGTTAATGACGTTTCTGGTAAAACCGGCCGACTTGATTACATTTCTCTGTCAATCCAAAATGACGTCTACATTTTTTTAAGTACCCTTCTTGGAAACCATGCAATATTTAATAGGGAAAGTGGTTCTTTACAGGACTATTGCGGATTTTTTTTCTTAAAGACTATTTTGGGAAATTGATTTTTTTTATTGCTTTGCAATATTTGTTGGCTGTAGTTACTTTACTGGAAATCAACTACAAATCTCTAGATTTTTACGAAGATATAATTCTTGTTTGTTATTATAATGGTTCAATATTTAGGTATAATTAAAAACAAACACAGGTGTAAAATTTCTGAAATCTGTCAACGCGTACTGTAAAGGTGCTCTTTCCGAACTTGCTACTTAAACTACTATTGTAACAGAAAATTTCGGGGGTTTTCACGGTCATTCTCATTAAGTAACAAACAACTTCTGGGATTGGACCGTGTTATTATTATGATGACTCAACGTTTCGCCCACTTTCGTAAGGAGTTTCATCAAGAGGAAAAGCAAAGTAGCACAGAAACTCAACGTGTAAACCACGCCAGAGGCGAAACTCTTCTAACGAACGAAAGGAGAAAGGCGAGAATTCATAGGCCAGTGCCGTCGCAGTTGAGTGACGGTGGGCTGGGTTTAGAAGCGTTGAGTTCTCCGATCTTGAAATGGTTTGTTACTTGCTATTGTAAAAAATTTCATCCAAATTCGTTCATAAGTAAAGGAGATAGAGGCATGGTCGTAGTCTTTCTGTCGCCTGGCATTGGAAGAAATTAGGGGAAAAGCCTATAGAGACGATTATCAAAGAAGCACAAATAAGATGGCTTGGACATATAAAGAATGGGAGAAAAAAAGAACGACACGAGGAATATACCAGGCACGATTGTGACGTTTCACCGCCTTACTAAGGGCGTCAACGATTTATACGCTCAAAATCGAAGAAATACGTTCACTCAAATATATATTCCAATAGAAAAAACACCAGATAATTACCCAAAACAAAATATGTTTTTAGCTAGTTACAAAGATTAATTAAAAATAACTTTGAATTGTGCATTACAAAATTAACATGTTCTTCTGGAACGGTGTCTGGTTGCACGGGGCGAGCTGCAACCCGATGCACCGGCAAGTATTGCGGACCCTTATTGGTAATCCTCCGGTACGCACGACGATTCTTCGGGGAACATGCTAAGTAGGCCTTTTGGTAGTCCGCTGGCAAGCACGACGATTCTTCGGGAAACGGGATAACTAGGTCTTTTGGACCGTAGGTCGGCTATGTCTTCAAGCTTGACCTTCGACTCAGCAGTTGTTTACAGTAATTTAAGCTGCCATTATCCGGTGAATTTAGCGATTTTAGGGGTTACCTGGGGTTGGTGTTAGTGCCTAAGCACTGGTGCGGAGGTTGCTGGTACCTTACGAAGGCTGGGCGTCGTTCTTGGAGTGAACGCGGTGTCAAATCCTGCAGAAGGCATTTATTTGCCTTGAACCGGAAAATGCCGTTGACAATCCATCTGCAGAGAATTTTCGAGCTGAGGAGTCGAACGTCCAAGTCCAGGAATTCGCCTTTTAATTACCAAAAAGGGTCCTCCCGGTTGATCTTATGAGGGGCGGCTACAGAGCTCTAGCCGCCCGCAAGCTGGGTGGAGGCTGCGGTTACTACAGGTTTAATTATTAGTAAAATAAGGTTATGCGTTGCATATAACCTCTCGGAATGCCGAAATTTTTAGCCCTGCAAGACAGTACAGCCAATTAAGCTAGGGTTAAAGGCTCAGGGATTCGATTTCCCAAAAAAGTTCACCAATCAAGGTAAAATCGGATTCTAGCGGCTTTCCTCTTACGAATGTGATACGGAAAGTTTAAACTTCTTTGGCTGACAGTTCAACCTGTCATTTCTCTTGAAGCCTGTACTGGTAAGGGTTGGAGGCCTACTCCGTTAGACAGTTCGACCTGTCAGACCAGAGGACCCAGGTAAGAAAGGAGAGGAATAATAGAGATGATAAATCCAAGTTGGGACTGGAGCTCAAGTTACTGCAACTGGCACTGAAATCTTCTTTTATACCTGTTGTTCTGTACTTCTTTAACCATGATTGCACTAAACTGCGTCTCGGAGCATCGCCACACGGTGAATATTCAAACGTTTCTTGGTTTTTCAAATAAAGCTCCATGAAGAGCGCACCATGTTCTTCCGTCGACTTCTCCATTCTTATTAAATAATCCGCAATCTTCCTCTAACTGGAGAATACCGAGTTAGGAAGCTACTATACAAGGTTGCCAAACCAGCGCTCTGTAAAAACAGCAAAACATTATGGGACACCCGATACCTTTTCTACCGCGTTATGGGGGTACTTGTCCTAGCCTCCACTGAAGAGGGAATGATGCTGTCGTTCATACATCGCAACCATGTGTATAGCGGGTAGGATATGTTACCGTCAGTTCACGCGTCGAATTGATGCAACGTTAGATTAGGCGATGTATCAAATTTAAATACATTTAAAATTTGATGTAAGAGCTAGCGTTACACGATTACTGAAGAAGAAAGAGAGAGAAAGACCAAGAAACACGTGTACATGAGAGGTAAGGGCTGAGGTAGAGAAGAGAGGCGTAAAATAGGAAAAGGTAAGTTAATTGACGTAAAACAGAAAAAAGACACAATTCAACCCACATAGCCTTACACCTGGAAGGGTAGAAAGTCCACAGGAATAAGTAACTTTATGAGAGACTTGTCATGATTTGACATTACAAGCTTAAGTTCATTAATTTATTGTTTCTGTCATAGCTAGGTAAATATTTTTTCTCGTTGCCTTCGTACACATTGTAGAATAAATACAGCGAACAGTGCTACCGTTATGTTTTTGTTATGTATTTAAAATGGTTTTTAATTTTCTTCATAAATACATTAATTGTAACTATATAATTGCATGAAAGAAAAATGTGGATATTAATAGGAACTGAGTTACTATTTTATAACATCCAATTGCCGTTGCATAACAAAACACTTTCTATCTTCATTAAACAACAAATAATAACAGACGCTTAGTAAACTTGGTAGGTAAGTGTTAAGAACTACAGCGTAGTGTTAATTTTCTTTAACTAGTAAATTTGATAAAAACATAATGGTTATTGAAAGGAGCTTGTCGTTTATACAGTGTGTCCCCAAATCTTGTAGTCATCTCAATTACAAATTTCTAGACCAAAAATAAAACTACTTATATCTAAATGCGTTTCGTTAAGCCAGTAGTCTGCTTCAAAATTTTTGTACAAAATCTTTTAATAATAGAACTCTTCTATCGAATTGGATGATATTCGGTATGACACACCATAGGTAAATCACATATGTATGAGGTGTCCCACCGAATATCATCTAAAAGCCATCTAAGCTTTCTATTGTTCTAGCAAAATATGTTCTTTAAATAGAACTTTGAAGCAAAATCTGGTTTAATAAACGGAATTTCAGTATTGGTAAGACCCCTTAAATAATTTATTGCATTCAGGAATCTGTATCAATGCGCACATATTTTAGTGACACCCTGTATTACTATGGATATTTACAACTACTGTTTGCTACTGATTTTGTGCAGTCCAAATGTATTTAAATTAGATTATGTGTCCCCATAATCTAATTTCTAATCATTTCGAAGGAATTAATACTTTCCCGCAACTTTATAGATAGTTCTCTACTGTAAGAGTCGATATTGAAAATCTATTCGTTACTATTCATCTATTTTTAAAAAAAGTCAGGGTTATTCTAGTGAAAAAGAATTTTAAAACTTCGCAGGATGCTCTAATGACCGACATAATTAAATTTCAGCTGTAAACTAAAATTGCAGCGGTCTTACGCATTCTGAAACACCGTTGCTCAATGTGGTACGAAGTATCATACAAGAGGACAGACTGGTGTAGTGTAAAGAAGAGGTGTGTTGGGGGTTCAACAATGCCCTCCTGCCGGGAGACAACAATGCGTGCCGGGAACATCTGCTAGCGCAAGGGGGAGCCTGCGGGGGCGAAGCACCTCGCCAACCAAACCAAGCTTCCTTGCATTGAAGATAAATTTATGATTTGCGGTATATGGGGATGAGGCACTGACAAATTCAGAAAAATTAAATTACAAATTAACCCCGGTAAGCGCTTTTATCTGCCAGGAAAAATTCGGCCTGCAGCATGTGTTTTTGAAATGGCGTGAGTTGCAGTTAGCACTGAAGGATTAATCTGATTACTTAGTTTATGTTAGTGTGTACATTTTATGCTAGAATAATGATTATAGGCAGGATTTTACTAAATTCAACGAACGTATAACACCTTTCTCCTAACAGTAACTATTATCCATTACAAAATTAAAATACAGACACGTTATTGCTATGTATTGTTAAAGTAATATTGCAAATGTTACTCAATTAAGAGAGTTGTAAAACATCAAGATAAATCCGCGGAAGTCGATTGTTAGGCGTGATAACTTTCTGAATAAAGTATTCAATTATTTATAACGGGTTGCTTAATATTCCATTAAATTAAATTATGCTTACATTAACGAGGAAATTTTAAATATAATCTTAAAATTAAGAGGAACCCATTCTTAAAGGCACAATAATTTACTGTAAAAGCCGTTACTGCATCTCGAGCTTTAGGATATTAAATTTAGCAAAACGAACATTTAGAATTTTCATAAAAACTAATGTACAGATTTTATGACACTTTCAGGCGAGTGATTGTCGAGGCGTTTCCAAAACACAATGCTTTTTGAAAAAAATTGTTGAAAATCTATGTTTCGAAAGACTAGAAAACACCAGATTCTTTAGGACAAACTTTTTTGCTCTTTTTATAATTTCAAGGAAAATATGTACTTACCTGTAGGTGTATTGAACTGAGTGCGCGGTTGACACTTGATAAAACAGTATTTATCAGTTAACTTTTATAAATAATAAAACACTTGCGACCGGTCTTATAAAGACCACTAATCTGACGTTAACTTTAGTTCGCTGTTAAAACAAACAAAAGTGCATCAAAAAGTTAGTGCTTATGACAATTCATTCATTAGTAAACAAATTTTGATGCGCTTTTGTTTATTTTAACAGCGAATTAAAGTTAACGTCAGATTAGTAGCCTTTATAAGACTGGCTGTTGGTTTGCTTTATAATAGTATATTATGTATCAAGTTTTATAAACGTCATTTTAGTCACGAGTTTTATTAATCTCGAGCGAAGCGCAGCGGAGCGAGTGTTTAATAAAATGAGCGACTAAGTTTATAAAACGAGTTGCATACTATACTTTTTCTATGACCACAAATTTTGAGAATATAACATCATATTATTTCATTAAAATTTTGACATTTATTATATTAGGTTAAATTATGCTTGACAAACGTCAAAATGACGGTTGAAAACTAACTTGATTTTAGTTTTGGCTGTGGCTAATAAAGCAAATAATATTTGAACCTAACTTCACCCCATGACTAAAACATCGTTGCCAACTTCAGCTCATGACTAAGAGGCTCTTTAGTCATAGGTTATGAAGGCATGATTAAAAGGTCACTTAGCGACGTGTATGTTAGTATGTTAAATGGCATTTTAGTTACAGGAGTAGAAAAAATATATTAAAACGCTTTGAGAATGGAGAACCAAATATGTGTAAAAGTTTTAATACATTTTATGAAACAAACTAAGTGTTTTATTATTATTTTTAAAATTGACTAAATATGTAAGTACATGATTGATCCTAATGTGCATTGATTTTTATTCAAACACGAGTGTGTCTATGCAGTTTTTTAGTTCTTGCATATGCACTTCTAATTTTATTAAATTTACTAAAATTAGTTGTGTATTGAACACACTGTGAAATATCGCAGTATTATTTTCCAAATCCTTAGTGCGAGTAATTTGCTTACTGTAAGTTTTATTTGCAATTTTCAGAAATGATCTTCATGATTTGCTATTCTATTTGTAAGTTACTAGTATGCATATTTAAGGTCTAAAAATGAACAAACGTGGGTTAACAGTGGGCACTTTACTTTTAAAAGTTAAATATTCAATTCAGAGCAGGAGAATTAAAGATGGACTGCTAAAAAGACTAAATATAGTCGAAACTGAATGAATCTGTACAATCATTGGATTAAGTAGAGATTATGAGAGATTAACCGACCAAAGAAGATGTGCTGAAGCAATACCACCTAAATAAAAAGGCCACAGACCCAGGAGTGTTTACATGTGTTTATAACCTAAAAAAAAAGAGTTTCTTGTAAAAGCGGAGTTGCCAGTCATCAACTGAGCCCTCAGTCGCACCTATTTGCTTTTTTTGCAATGGAAAACAAAGTTTCAAAAGAAAAACCAAAATTTTGAATAGCAAAGTCTAATATACATAGATAGCGCAATATCAATCCCAAAATGTTTAATATAAAACTCAAAATTTCGTGTATTTTTTATATATTGCAATCAACGCATTTTAAGCCATTCATTTATAATATCAATTAATATCATTTCAAGCATTTCAAATATTATTAAAATGTTTCATACATGTGCTAATTTGATTTACAATTATACAAAATAGCATTGGCCTTGAAATAATTTGTTGTAAAACTGTATTTAAAAATAGTGTTAGCGTTGATTTAAATATAAAATATAATCAGAACAGGCTTTGAAATTATAATAATAATGTTAGATTTATATAAACAATGACAATTGGGGAAGCGAAGCCACAAACTTGGTAGTGTTATTTTGGCTTCCCCACAAATAATTCATTTAAACGGAAATAAATACCCATTATTCCAATTCAGTGTGTTATAATTAGTTCAGTGTCGTTTGTTAGGCTGTAGAGGGGTTTACTGTTAATTCTTGGCATCTCTGCAGAGGTTAAAAGTGTTTTGAATTGTGCTTTGAGTAGCTGCATTTTGGTGGCTGTTTTGAAGGTCCTGGCGGTTTGGTGGGGGCCCTGAAAGCGTCATTTAGGCAGCGGCGCTCTGAGTGTGAGGTAAGGACCTGAGTTGGAGGCATTTTGAAGTAGAGCGTGCTGCAGTAAAGCTTGTTACATCAGGCCAACGGAGCGAAGGGGCCCATTTGACGCG
This sequence comes from Agriotes lineatus, assembly GCA_940337035.1. Classification (NCBI taxonomy): domain Eukaryota; kingdom Metazoa; phylum Arthropoda; class Insecta; order Coleoptera; family Elateridae; genus Agriotes; species Agriotes lineatus. The sequence continues at coordinate 40,470,344 of OW679198.1, forward strand.
GGATATGCTGCGGGCTCGATTTAACCTCTATTTTGCATCGCAGAAGCCAATACAAGGTCAGGAAAAGTTTATCCTAAAATTGAAATCAGTGAATTTTTTTGGTGGCTTTTATTTTTGTGATTTTACTTCCGGAAGAAGCTTTCCTTGAGTACTTTGTTAGTGGCGTCTGTTTACTTAGGTTTTTGTTATTACCGGCAACGCATTAATATGTAATCTCCGATGTAATTGTTGCAATAAAGCCAACTTGTTTTGTAAAAATGTGGGGTTATATCGCAATATTTAACAGCTATAAAAATCTCATATTGTAGCTATCCCAGCAGATAAATAAGCAGTATTTAAAGCGATTATATTCAATAAAACCACAACAATTAATGTGTATAGACAATATATTAGAAATAATTGTACAAATCAAGATAATAATTTGATAGGATGTAGAAACCCAAGCCAATTGAGACAGAGCCATTAATTAAATTTAAATAAATAAAATACAACAAAGCGAAAGCCGGGCAAATTAAAAGATAGGCAGCTATTTGTGATCAACACAAAAATCAAATAATAATATTAGAGTAGCAGATAGGGAATATCCTAGTAATATATATCCTTACGAGATGCGAGATTTTTAGTGCGGTTTGGAAACTGTTATTAAGAATTTAATGAAAATTTTGGAAATCGAGTAGTTTTTGTTCATTATATAATCAAAGTAAACGCTAATTAAAGATTCTAAAAATCGAATAGTTTTTAGTCGTTATGGAAATCACTGTAAATGCTAATTGTTAAAAAATGAGTCTGTAAGTTTGTGTTAGTATTTCTTCATTTGTTGCACTTTTTCCCACTTGTTAACGAAATGAATATGGAAAAGTAAGAGTTTACGATAGAGAAACTTATTTCTTCCAAATTGTTTATTAGAGCTGGAGCGCGGATTAAGTTGTGCAGAATGTTTTAATAGAATGAAGTCTGTGTTTGACAGGGAATCATGTTCATTAGCTACCATAATACGCTGCTGTATTGAATTTTGTTTTGTCTTTTTTCTCTAAGTGATGATCTCGGTAAAGGTAACCCAAAAAGTGCTAAAATTGAGAACACATTGCCATGGTATGTAACATTATGGATATGGATCGCTATATTATTGTTTCGATCCAGACAGTCTTGGGCAGAGGTTTGATAGCAATAAACAGCATTTCGTAAGATTACTTGAAGGTTCAGAAGCCTTATGCTCTTTGTACAGCATGGGTCTAGGAAGAGCTGGGAAAATTACTTTAAAAAAGTAATTAATTACTAATTACCAATTACCGCCCAATGAAGTAATTTAATTACCAGAGATTTCAATTACTCAAATGTAATAGTAATTCCGTTATCAATTTCTTGGTAATTGTAATTGCGCAACATAAATTACCTTTTCAATTACTTTGAATAGACATTGTTATGATATGATATATCTGTATTTAATAGTATTTCGAAATCTTTGTACTAGTACATAGTTTAAAACAAACAAATTGAAATTAATAAATAATTATTATAAAACAATATCGTTTAAAGCAGGAAACAATTAAATTATAAATCTACCGTACTATACTCTGTAATATGTACTTACCGCAGACATATTTTTCGCTTCTTACACAATCATTATTAGCAAGCTGCACTAATACACCGTTGGAATTGTAAATGTTGCACAAAATTAGATGTTATAGGAAATCATAAAATATACTTACATTGTTTCTTGAGAACCCTATTGCGTCAGGTAACTTAATAAGGTCTTACCTTATTTTTTGCATTCTGGCGATTTAATACACAATCGCGGTCAGTAATTTATCAATTGCATGGCCAGTATGTAATTCAATTATCGCCAGTAATTTCAATTACCACACGTAATTGAAATACTATAAAGTAATTTAGCTACTTTATAGTAATTTATTTACTCAAAAGTAATTAGTTATTTTCAAAAAGTAATTTTTAAGAAAAACGGCAATTTCCAATTGCCATATTTAGAAAAGTCATTCAATTTCAAGACAAATCAACAAAAAGTAATTTAATTACAAAATAATTAATCACTGCTTAGCTCTGAGTCCAGGAAAATTCACCGAAAACAATTCATTGAAAAACAATTCACTGACAGAACAATTCGATGTATTTAAGTTAATTAATTAATTTTAAAATGTATTTTTTTCTTGTGTAAATAGTGTATAGAAAAAGCTAGGAAAAACAAAAAACCATAAGTATAAAAACAACAAACCAAACATATACGAGCAAAACAAACAAGAATTAAATATATAAAAAAAATACAATCAAATCCACTTCCGACTTTTAAACAGTTTTAATCCTTTATAAAATGTAAAGAGGAGTTCAGACAAGTACGGATAAGATGGCTATGTTTTACGAGTATCCTAAGATAATTTACTATAACCACAAAAATTCATTTCGTGATATTATTTTGTCGGTGACCTGTGCTTTGTTTAATTGTTTTTCAATGAATTATTCTTTCGGTGAATTGTTTTTCGTGAATTATTTTCGGTGAATTGTTTTCGGGCAACTTCTCGAGACCCGCATAGCAAAACCACACTCCAGACAATCCTGAGAAAAAGCAATAGACGACTATTTGGGTATTTTAAAAGAAGGCTGCAATAGGAACTACCGGGGATCTCTCAATTTATTTTGATGCTTGAGGATCGACAGTTTGTTTACCTGTGGTCACTAAAATATTCTTAAAAAACTCTCGAGAGAAAAAATCATTTTACACAATGACAACGTCCCTTCGCACACTATCGCTTGAATAATTATTGAGCATTTGAAACAGAAAAGAATTGAAATTATGGGTTTTTAGTTATTTCCCGATTTGTTTTTGTTTGATGAAGTTGTCCCAGTTTTTTAAAACGAGGTAAATAACCTTCCTTCAGAAATATGGAAAAAACTGTTATAGGTACACAAAAGGAAGAAGAGAGGATTTATATTTTTTCCTTTTCCAGTACCTTACATTTAGTATTTTCTTAAAATGTTGGCTTTCTCAAGTGTTTAAAACAATGTGTTATTAGAAATAGACAAATGTTTCTCGAACAACGTTAAATCGTTTTCATGAAAAATGTGCATTATTAAATTCCTCAACATACACAAATAGGAATAATGCTTTAATAAAAAAAAAATTGTTTCTACCACGAAAACGTTCAGTAAATAGAAATAATTTCTTTATTATAGTTTTTCAGATGCAACAGAAAAATAAAAATATCCATATAATCTAATGTCATTTATTTTTTAAAATATAAAAACAAGGTAAAGATTCTTTATGCGCTTTGTTTATTGCGTAGTAGATTTATTTATTTAAGTCAAAATTAACATACCTCTTGCGTTTTGTGAGTTAAAATAACAAGGATTTTTTTAAATCAAAAAGTGACAAACATGACAGTCTAACTAATAAAAGTAACTTTTCTTTTTATCATATTTCTAAATTACATAATAAAAGAATTTACGAGGTTAAAAAAATAAACAGTTAGTTACATCAAGCTACACATAACTAAGTAGGCTTACTTATTTCTCATCTTTTTCACTATCTGCTATAGTTTATGACACTGTCATGAAAATAAAACTAATCCCGAGAATGCTCAACCAATGTATTTAGAGGTGTCAAAGCCAACAACGGCTTGTATTAAAATAACAAAGTTTTACCTTAGGATAACCCAAAACATACCTGGCTAAAGTATCTTCATTATCTTAGTTTTTTGATATCGTGAAAAACAAGTGAATTGTGACTTGGCCCGCTACATATAAACCATTTTATTCTAGCTCTAATAGCAACTGACATTCCCATTCAATTCAATCGAAAATGAGATGCCCTGTACTTCCTGATTTACATAGCAAAGCGTAAGAATGCCATCACAAATGGGGAGTGACAATAAACACCTCATTACTATTATCATCAGTCATTTACATTACATCGACGTTCTAAACATAGACGTTTTCTATTTTTGAGCACACCGCTCATTACACGAAAAGTGTTGCAGTGTTGCATTGTGTGGCTTCAGTACCGTGCTGGGTGTTGAATATCAAAGTGAGAGTAGGTCTATCAGTCGGGTTTCTCACCTAGACAGGTGTGTATCAGGCTTTCCGATTGGTGAGCCTCGGGGCCCCTATTCAACGTAACTCCCTATTGGTTACATACCTTTTGTCTTATATTTGCGACCATCATGTGGGGCGTTATTTTATTGTACCGCGTGTAGTACCTGCACATTTGATTGCCGATGATCTAAGTGACGGTACTGGGGATTTTGTTTGGATATTAATTTGGCAAGTGGTTTCTGTTGTCGGTGTTATAGTTTGCATTTGATGCAAGCTATAGAAAACGTGCGCAATTATGAAATGTCAAACGCTACTTAAATCCTTCAGATTCGTTGAGATTTGAAAGGTTTGTAGAATGGATTTTATTACAAGGCAAAGGTAAATAAAAAATGAAATTATGCATCTCGGTTAGCGCGATTTTATAAGCAGCAAGTTTTAAAAGTACGAACTCGTTTTAGACGAAGCACGTTCGTTGAAGCCAAGAACACGTTCATTTCATTGTCAGTGGCGACACGCGAATTGCTTTAAAGAGGCAAGTTCAAACAAAATTAAAAAAATTAGAGAAATATTTGGTTTGAAACTTCATTATCAGAGTCTAATAAATTTAACGTTACGTGGGACACTTTTCTTGGAAAAATTGCAAAAAATAAAATTATTTTTAAGTATTTAATACATTTTCTATATTACACATTTCTTTAATTACACTGTTTGATTTATGGGTGTTGTTTGGCATATAGCATTGTATTATATAGTTCGGCAATATAATAGCAACTGACGGTCTACAACGTTTAAATGAAAACGATTCACTGTAAAGTTTATTAATTGGCCTGCACTACAGTATTACAAATATACAGTGTCTCTCCGGATTACTACTGCCTTCAGAAAGAAAACCTTTTTATCTTTTATCCCATTCTTTATTTTCTTCTTATAAAAACCACAGTATCATGGAGCAATTTGAAATGTGATATACAGGGTGATTAAAAATTAATAAAATATGAAAATAGCCAAAGAGAAAAATACCTTTACTTTGGCTTTAGAGGCTATCGCCATAAGCAAATTATTTGTAATAAAAAAATGTCTAAATACAAAATTTTAGAGTCATATTAGCAACTTGTGTTTTATTTTAGTTTTAAACAATGCGAAAGTCAAATATTATCAAAACAATCAAATCGTGCAGTCATTAATTGATAACTGTAATTTTGTCTGAATGATCTTGATTAGAAAGTGAAATTAGAATTATTAAAAAAATGTTGAGACAAAGGATTTTTAGTGAATGTTGCTTCGGTTAGGTGACTAGTGTTCACATTCGACTGTAGCAGAAATTTGCCGTGAACGGTAGTCGGCTATTACAATCGATTCCACAAAACAGAGACTGTATAAAAAAAGAAAAATGGAAAGAAAAAATATAACGAAGATGATGCTGCTACCATAATTGCTCTTAATGGTATTAAGAAGTCCTAAAATTATTGCCTAACTAAAACACATTCTCAAAATTTATTAAGAATTTTCAAGGTAAATAAGATCAGACCATGCAAAACCAAAAATGTAGCATACTTTGGAAGAGGTTGATTATTCCTAACGTTTAAACTTTCTGTTTGTGTCGCGAAAATTACTTGATGGATGAATCACCTTTTATAACGAATGTAGTAGTAAGTTCACAAACTGTAGAAGACAAAATTGAGGAAAAGTTAATATTTTCATAAATAATTATCGCATGCATAATCGGTCCCTACTAGTTTGTCGGTATTTGAATTTTTGAAAAATAATTTTAATGATTTTTTATCACAAATGTCTTTAAATGATAGGAGAAAACTTTATTTTCAACATGATGGTTGCCCTTCTCATTCAACTCTCTTTGTTAGATGAATAGGAAGATATGGGCCTAATCCTTGGCAATCTAATGTGAATAATTCTGAAATATTAAAAACTATTTTGCTATAATGTAATAGAAATTACTAAATTGACCTAACATGGTGTATATCCCTGGAATGAGAGAAAAACCTTCTTTCACAAGATGCAATAACCAATTATGAGTTCCATAAGAAAAGACGCTATGCTATAACTCGAATTTCAAAAGTTTTTTTGAAAAACTAACTACGCCACTGCATTTCTATTAAAAAATTGCATGAAGGACGTAGAAATTACTTTTCTCTATTTTTACAAATAAGCCAGACGTAGCCACAAAACGAAAAGTCGAAAAGACTTGTTTATAATTGGAAAATTTTGGTTTTCACCATTAAGCTTAACAAGCCTACGTCTATGCTCAGCGGTAGGGTTACTGCAATGGCGTCGGCGTAAGAAGGGGTGGTTGGGCGTTACCCTCAGCTAGACACTGGATTTGATTGGAACAAAGTTTATTATATTTACACATACAAATAAGCTTATAACTAGGTAACATTTATATATAGAAAAAGAAAAGAAAATGGCGGATTGGCATCCGCGATTGGAAGCGGGTGTGGTCCTTCGGAGGCGGGGCCGGCGGCTTCCTCCTGCGGTTGCAGCGGCGGCGGTGGCGACTGGCGACGGGGCGGCGAGCTGAGAGCAGCGGCGGCGGCAACGTCGGCGGCAGTGCGGATCTCCTTGGCGGAGGCGGCGGCTGGCGGCTTCCTTCGGCGGTTGCAGCGGCGGCGGTGGCGACTGGCGACGGGGCGGCGGGCTGTGAGCAGCGGCGGCGGCAACGTCGGCGGCAGTGCGGATCTCCTGGGCGGAGGCGGCGGCTGGCGGCTTCCTTCTGCGGTGGCAGCGGCGGCGGTGGCGACTGGCGACGGGGCGGCGGGCTGTGAGCAGCGGCGGCGGCAACGTCGGCGTCAGTGCGGATCTCCTGGGCGGAGGCGGCGGTTGGCGGCTTCCTTCTGCGGTGGCAGCGGCGGCGGTGGCGACTGGCGACGGGGCGGCGGACTGTGGGCAGCGGCGGCGGCAACGTCGGCGGCAGTGCTTATTCTTCTCGGCGGAGGCGGCGGCTGGCGAAAGTGGCTTTCCAAAAACGGCAGGCAGCAGAGTCCAATGCGTAGGATTGGCTTCTAAGTCCCCGAGGGTGATAGGCTCTGGAGAGGCGGGAGCTGCTAGCTGGTCCTGGAAGCTAAAGTGGCTCGAACTCCAAGTCCCACGAAGGCGGCAGACAGCTAAGTCCAGTGAAACGGCTGTTGGTCCTGGAGCTGAAGTGGCTGCTGGTAGTCCTGGAAGCTGGAGTGGCTGCTGGTAGTCCTGGAAGCTGAAGTGGCGGCTGGTGGACTCTCCTTGGCTGAGTGTGCTGGTTCGACTCTCCTGGATTGAGTGAATTTTTCCAAGTCCCAGGAAGGCGGCAGACAGCTAAGTCCAGTGAAACGGCTGTTGGTCCTGGAGCTGAAGTGGCTGCTGGTAGTCCTGGAAGCTGGAGTGGCGGCTGGTGGACTCTCCTTGGCTGAGTGATGCTGGATCGACTCTCCTGGATTGAGTTGGCGATGGAAGGCTGGATGGTTCCTGGTGGACTCTCCTTGGCTGAGTCGGTGATGGAAGGCTGGATGGTTCCTGGTGGACTCTCCTGGGCTGAGTGCTGCTGGTTGTCCTGGAAGCTGAAGTGGCGGCTGGTGGACTCTCCTTGGCTGAGTGGCTTCTTACTGCCAGCGTCTGACTATTTAAAGGAGCCAGTCCTTTGTCCAACGCGATCTCGACGCTCATTGGTCGAAGTAGAAGGGATGTTTTGCCCGATTTCGATATATTTTGTAATTATAGCATTTAATTGAGCGGCGTGATCAATTAGCGACTTGGTTTTAGTCGCAATCAATAGTTGATGAAATGCCGAGTCTAACGACACCCAATTTGCTATGATTTGAGTAAAAAATTAGCTCAACTTGGAATTTTTAATGCAATGTTCCGCGTAAAGCTTAATTAAGTATTTTTCTTATGGCGTGTGTTAAAAAGTTTATTATGCTTTGATCGGTTGCGCGCTATTTTTATAAGATTATTGAGACCAATTACGCTTTTCTGGGATGCTTCCTTCGTTAATTAAAATTTAATTTGTAATCTGCATCTTTGCTCGCTGTACTCGGTCGTGGCCCCTGATTTCTTCGTTACAATATGCCTTTCCTCGGGCCGCTGAACTCTCGGCCGCTCTCCCGGGCGCGAGTTTGGCTGCCTGATGGAAAAATTGCTTTTTCTCCACCTGTATATGTGCTATCGCTCTGTGGTTTGTTTTAATAGGTAGCGGTTAATTTTTCCTATCTTCTGGTATCCTTTATGTGTGATTAAAACAGAGCGCACTCTGTTTAAAGGGCGTTTTAGTGAAAAATTCTTAATTTAATCTGCAAACATTCGTGAGGCGTATTTCGCTGGCTGTCACCTTTCTTGGCCGGCCGGCTCCAATAAAGTTTTATGGTTGCAATCTTGCTGCACTTTAGAAATTCGTTGTAAGGACACTTATTTTTATGATTTTAGGGTTTTGAAAGATACTTCTGCGTAGGATCGCGGCGGTTTGTTGAACAGATGTAATAATCTTTGTTCTTCGGGCGCCTTTCGGGCGGCGTACGTTTCCTTTGTTTTTATTCGATCTGTTTAACGGTTCATATCAAGCTTGTCTCGAAAAAGAGCTCGGGGATAGGGAATTCATTTTTCCATATCTCATATAGTTAACGAGATTCCCTATAAAAACGTCAAAATTTTCCCACCGTGCACAATATTTATTGTCCCTGGTATAGAATGTCACATTATTTTTCAACATAATTCCCTTGAACATGAATATGTTATTTTCTACCAATGTTAAAGCATAGCTGTGCCATTCCTGAAAAACTTTGATGACTGAAGACTCTGTTTCAGCTTTAGTTTTTTGGAAATAAATAAAGGTTGCTAGGAGATAGGTTACGGGAGTGGGATAGACGCTACATAACTTCAACCAAATATCACAAATTGCGTTCATAGAAAGAAGGCTCCTATAAACAGGAGCGTTACGGTGAAGAACCGCAGAAGAACTCTTAAAAAGCCTTGATGAGGCACGCGCAGATAAATGGAAACACTTAATGGAAGAACTCGACTTTACACACTCTACGAAAAATGGGAAATAGCACATATACGCAAAAGAAAACTCCTACAAAAACCAAATAAAATAGATAGTCGTCTAGTCTCGCTCTCGAAAACTCCCCCTGATAAAGAACATACCAGGGTAGTCACACACCGACTTAAACAAATAGTGAAAAAAACCAATGGAAACAAAAACTTTTCGAAACCTTTCACCATAATCGAAGTACAACAAGCCATCACCAAACTTAAAACGAGGAAAGCGACAGGAGAGACATTTTTCCTGAATTTATTAAGTACACTGGACCTGAGGCCAGAGAATGGCTGTCCCAGTTTTACTCTGAAATTCTCGAAACTGGAAAATTGCCTCCAGCTTTGACAAGAACGAAAATAAGAGCCATATTAAAACCTGGGAAACAAAGCTCAGGGGTTGCTAGTTATAGACCAATATCTCTCCTTAGTGTTGCATATAAACTGCTAGAAAAATTAATGTATAATAGAATCTCCAGGACCATAAATCAAAATGAGCCCCCTGAATAAGTAGGATTTCAAACAGATCGAAGCTGTGCTGACCAAGTGATGACATTGACAAAATATATAGAGCAAGGGTTCCAAAGGCCACTAAAAACTTCGGCTGTATTTTTGGACCTCACAGCAGCATACAATACAGTATGGAGGAAAGGAATGTTGTAAAAACTAATCAGCGTAATACCCTGTATTAAAATTTACAATCTAATAAGGAGCATGCTGCAGGATAGATTGTTTAAAGCTTACCTAAATGATCGATTTAGCAAAGCACGTCACTTGAATAAGGGTTTGCCGCACGGCTCCGTCCTTGCTCCTCTACTCTTTAAGGTATGCATTCACGACCTACCGGAAACTCGGTCTAGAAAATTCATATACGCAGATAATATCGCACTAAGCATACAACACCGAGTCTTTAAGGATGCTGAAGAGCAACTAACCCAGGATGCATCCTTCCTTTGTTCATACTTCAAAAAAATTAAGGCTGTGTCCAAACCCCGACAAAACAGAAGCAACAACTTTCCATTTAAGTAACAGAGAAGCAAAGAAAGAGCTTTCTATTATGCTTAACGGAACAAAGGTGAAACACAACTTCAAACCAAAATATCTGGGTATAACTTTAGACAGAACACTGACTTTCAAACATCACCTAGAAGGAACTGCTGCTGAGATTAGTACGCGGAATAACATCATTCAATAGCTCGCCGGCACTACCTGGGGTGTTTCAACTAATTCACTAAGAACAGCTGGACTCGCGCTAACATACTCAACCGCAGAATATTGCTGTCCAATATGGTTAAACAGCGCTCATGTAAACAAAGTAGATATACAGTTAAATAACACAATGAGAATAGTGACGACGACCGTTAGATCTACTCCTATAAGGAATGGTTATCGATTTTAAGTAATATACCCCCAGCGCAGCTCCGACGAGCGAAAGCACTACAAAAATTAAATGAGAAGCTTCAAACCGATAATACGCTTCCAATTCATCATGACCTAAGAAATACCCCTGCAGCAAGATTAAAGTCAAGAAGATCCTCATCCTGTAAAAGATTTGAAGGTGCAAGAACTATGGGAAGAACAATGGCGAGAGAACCCTCTTGGAATAGATGTAGCATTCATACCACCCTCAGAAAAACCTCCTGGCTTCGACTTTCCTTGCCACCTCTGGACCAATAGGGTACGTACGGGACATGTGCGGAATGCGAATACAGTGCGGAGGAGCAAACCATGGCCCATATTATAACTGAATGCCCAATTTATCGATATGCTAGAAACCCTGAGGATATCTATACCTTAACTCCAAATTCAATAAAATGGCTTACTAACCCAAAGATTGAACTGTAATAATTAATATAGATTAATAATTAATTTTAATTTAGTTTTAATTTCTAAATATCTAACTAAGTTTAGTGGAATAATTAATTTTAATTTAGTTGTAATCCCAAGAATATCTCACTACCCTGATAAAGGAGAATTCCTTCTGACAATTGTTCTTTTCTTTTTTCGTTAATACGATAACAAAGTGTTGTAACTAATGTTGCACCATATTGACCAATTTGTTACTATTTGATAGGAAGACGCAGAATACCCAAAAATGCCAACCATATCTGCATTAATTTATTTTGGTGCTAAACCTTTCTTTTGTATGTATTTAGTGAATGATTAAAGCTCAATTTTTCAAATTTTTCAAAATCTTCGCGCAGGCACTACTTCCAATTTGTATAACTTCTAAACTATTAAAGGTCAACTAATAAAATTTGGCAAACAATTGCGGTTGCTAGGGGTAATAAATATTACACAACCGTTAATCCACAACCCCTTGACACAGCCAAGCAATTCTTGAGTAGTAAACGGATCCTAGTGCTCGAGCATTCTCCGTATTCTTCCACTTTTACCTGCTTCCAAAGGTGAAAGTTCGTTGAAGGGAGTGCATTTTCAGTCCTTGAAGATATGAAGTCGAAAACGGGGAACCTGCTGAAAATTTGGATTACTGATCAGCGCAAGCCATGCTTTGAATATCGGAAAACGCTAATAAAGCGGTGGGTAGATATGTGTGTATTGATAAAAATGGTACAGAGTAATTCCTAGTAAATGTTAAAAAATCGCCGTATACAGGGTGCCCGGATTTCGTAGGGACAACATGGGTAACTTTTGTATTTGAAGAGATAGAGAGATGGTTAAATTAGCAAAAAGGTGCAGGTTTGAGAGCTCATTAAGAATGCCTCTTCAAATTTTACTTGCCATGGCCCACTTGTCTAAAATTAAAAAAAAAACAAAATCTCCCAATTTCTTTTATATGCCGTAACTTTTTTGTTACTTAAGATATTGAGATGCGATTTAAACTAATTTGCATGGTAATTTAAATACTTTTATTGGCACTTAACAAAACCAATTTTATTTTTGAAAATTTTTAGTAATCTAACCTAACCTCAAAATTTTAAATTGGTACCGTGCAATTTTTTTGGCCCTTTTAAGAGAGGATTTTTTTCTGAATGCAATGATGTATTACATGATATAGAAACTTCTTCAAAATTTTGAAAAACAGAGCTTATTCTTTTTACAGGCAGAAATCACTAGTGCCATGATCACAATAATTTTGTTTTTTATTTATTACGTTATCTGTGAAATTATGTTTCGAAACAAAAAGCACGCTTATCATCATACGTGCCTTCCAGTAGTGTCAGTGTTATTACTTCAACTTATAATGGAAAATTTAGAAAAATATGATGTATTTTGTGCGTATATCAAGTGCTACAAGAACGTAGAACTTACACGTCAAACATACGGAACATACTGACACCACTGGAAGGCACGTATGATGATAAGCGTGCTTTTTGTTTTAAAATATAATTTCACAGATAACGTACCTAATAAATAAAAAACAAAATTATTGTGATCATGGCACTAGTGATTTCTGCCTATAAAAAGAATAAGCTCAGTTTTTCAAAATTTGGAAGAAGTTTCCATATCATGTAATACATCATTGCATTCAGAAAAAAATCCTCTCTTAAAAGGGCCAAAAAAAAATTGCAAGGTACCAATTTAAAATTTTGAGGTTAGGTTAGATTACTAAAAATGTGCACAAATAAAATTGGTTTTATTAAGTGCCAATAAAAGTATTTAAATTGCCATGCAAATTAGTTCAAATGGCATCTCAATATCTTAAGTAACAAAAAAGTTACAGCATATAAAAGAAATTAGGAGATTTTGTTTTTTTTTAAGTTTAGACAAGTGGGCCATGGCAAGTAAAATTTGAAGATGCATTCTTAATGAGCTCTCAAACGTGCACCTTTTTGCTAATTTAACCATCTCTCTATCTTTTCAAATATAAAAGTTACCCATGTTGTCCCTACGAAATTCGGGCACCCTGTATACGTCATGTAGATATGGAAATTAACGAAGTCACTAATCATAATTCCTATTCAGAATTCATCATCGTTCATGAAGTTGTTTTGTGCCAAAAAATCAAAAGGTATTACTTTTCTGTTATTTTATTCTATAAGATGGAAAGCAAAATTAGCATAGATATTAGATATTCTTCTTGTTGCTGTATCCTACCGGATATTGGCTATTACTACTTTTGGAAATCGCTGCTCGAAATGAAGGCTTTGTGCTTTTGCCATACCACTGACGTAAGTTCTTTAGCCATGGTGTCTGTCTTCTACTTGCACTTATTTTCCATATAGTTTAGCTTAAATAATTAAATGTAAGATTTAAAATCTTTGGTTCCGCTTAATGTGACCAAGATATTCTAATTTCCTTCTTTTGATGGTATTTATAACATCTACTTCTTTGTTCATTTCTTGTAATCCTGTCTTATTTCTAAGTTTGTCGACCACGAAATTTTGCGTAACCTTCTGTATATATCCACATTTTGAAGCCATTAAATACACTTGTACACGAAGCTAAAGCTAAGAGAACACTTAAGTACAAATAATTGCATTTATTTTCTGCAGTTTGCAGAACAACTTAAGTATAATAAAGTCACTTATTAACTACTAAATTTTCAGTTTAGTTTGACCAAGAAAACTCGGTAGGCGTTCAAAATTTCTAATAAATCTATCAAAGCAACTCTTAATTTCGGACTTCTAATTCACGTACATGAACATAACAATGCATAATTGCTCCATACTGCTATGTATTCTTGAAAATTGTAGGTTTTACTCGCCAAAATTTGTCAATCGGTCGACAACTCACAAATTATCTCTAATAAAGTTTACAACAACACTACTAAACAAATTTGCTCCAACTGGCACGTATTTTTAACCTAATTTTTATGACCGAGTGGTAATTATTGCGCTTCTGATCACGTACTAATAATCTAGCTCCACCTAATTTTTCGGCCTACTAGGAAAACCCTGCATAAATTTACTGTTGTGCTTCCGTGAGATTCAAATACTTCCATCTTCCCAGAGAAAGGCACATTATAAATACCTACCTACCTTAAAAATATGTATGTTATAAATTGCTTATGGCTAACTAAAGTGCAGTCTATTCGTACAACCGCGTATAGTTAATTTTCACACAAGAACGCAAATCGTAACACTCCATATAGAAGTATAGGTAAAACTCATACACACAATCATACTATTCGCATGCGCATGCATGTTAAACTTTTTACGAACAAGCTGTGGCTTGCTCCATTCTGCATTTAATTTCTACGCTCATTTTTGGTTTACAACCTAAATATTTATATTTTTGCACTTCTTCTAGTTGTTTACCTTCAATGACAATGTTTGTTTGGATATATTGATTCTTACTAATTATCATATTTTTTCTAGTTAATATTTAAACCAAAAGTTTTACTTGTATTATGTATATGATAAATCAGCTTCTTACTAACAACGCTGTGTCGTCTGCGCATCTTAAATTATTTATCTGTACTCAATTTACTTTAATACCTTCCGGTATCTTTTCTAAAGCTTCCATGTACATTCTTTTGGAGTATACAGTGTGTTCCAGGATTGATGTTACAAGAGGTGAGGTGGACTAAATATTTTTGATTAAACCGGCATTTTTTGAAATTAAACAAAATAAATTGTATTTATTAAAAATGACGGTTTAATGTAAGTAAGTAGATCTTCCTGAAATTTTGTATAGGGCCATAATTTATCACTCTAAACAAATTTTCTTGGTAAAATTTTGCCATATCATAAACAGAAGGGGTAGTTTACCTGAAAAGAAAATAGTTTTCGCTTCACTGTCAAGGCCGACTTGACACACTGTATATTGAAAAGCAGTGGTGACAATACACAACCCTGTCCGAACGTCTTTCAAGATTTTTATTCGTTCCGTTGTTCCGCCGTTGATCATAATAGTCGCTGTTGCAGTCCAATAGAGATTATTTATAATTCTCTCATCTTTATTGTCCAGCCCTAAGGTTTTCAAAATGTCCATTAACATATTATGTTTCACATTGGTTTTGTTATAAATATTTAAAAACGCGTATCTTATTTTGTACATTAGGTAAAAATAATAAACACCTTTGTAATCTTGATTTGAGTATTTTCACTCCAGCTGCCTACAACGCTGGACCAAAGCAACCCGCGGACAGTATCTAAAAATGTAAAGTAATGAATTTGACTTTAAACGAAAATTACATTCCCTAAAATTTCGAAACATAAATGGCGCCCTTCGCAAGAGACCCAGGAATTCGTACCGTTACACATTGATAAGTAGGTTATTCTTTAGATTTTGATATGCCCCTGTAACTTCTTTAATTTTCTGGTGCATATTAAATATATCACATTTTGCATCTAACTGTTCAATTTCTTGACATTTCTGGGCCATCCAGTTTTGTTTTGCCTCTCGTCTTTTTTTACAGGTTGTGTGATATCTTTTATAAGTATATTTGTTTTTATTTTTTATCTCTCTATGCTTATGCATTAATTGTAAAATTTTATCAGTTATCCGTTTTTATTATTGATCTTTGCTGATTTTTATATTCCAATATTTGTGTTTTTTTTTCATGTTTTGTTTTACTTGCGCCATATTATCTCTTAATGTTTGTTGCACTTCTTCTGGAAGATTGATATCTTGCAGCTGGCTTCTGTCGTGCTTTCTTTATCTTGCCTTACATGTAATTTTTTCAATTTTACTTTAATACTTCCTACAAGTGGATTATGGTCCGATTCAATGTCAGCGCCAGAATAGGGCTTAACTGCAGTTCTACTGCTTCTAAATCTTTTATTTATTAGTTACTAATCGATTTCATTTCTAATTATGATATAGGGCGTATGTTTAGGTGATGCCATTTAAAATGAGTGTTGGTTATTGTGAATTCTTCTTCTTGAAAGAATTGCAGTAATCGATCGCCTCTGTCATTTCGGGTTCCGTGCTCTCCTACTAGACGGCCATGTCTTCTTTTTCCGATATTGGCATTAAAGTTTCCCATTAATATGTTTATTTTGTCATTCCTTAATTTGTGTAATAATGTTTTAAGCTGATCATAAAATTCTTCTTTAAATTTGACCTCTTTATTCTCTGTAGGGGCATACACTTGTATAACCTTAACATTCTTAGGACTTGCAGCTATTTCAATCACCATTGCCCCTTCGGAAAATGGTATAAAATTAATAACAGGGTTTTGTATAGCTAACTTCCTAACTAAAATTCCGACATCGTACCCATCTTTGCTGCAGGTTCCAGAATAGTATACTTCTCCTGATTCTGACCATCTCATTGTACTAAAAATATCTTCAAAAATATTTAACTTTATACTCTTCATTTCTATTATTGCGTTGTTTAGTTTTTCTGGTGCATATAAAGTTTTCACATTTCCAAGTAGAAATCTTCAGTGCTGACCAGGCGATTCTTCATACTCTCTGGCCATTTATGGCCTGCCGTGGACTGAGGGCGGTATCTTAGTTTTGTCAGCCATTGATGTTTTCCTGAAAATAATTAATGGAACGATGGTTTTTCGTTGCCTTCCGTCCCGCTGTTATGACGTCGTACAAGTGAACTTTATCCCCGCCGTCATCTATCATGGTTCCTTTACTGTTGCTGTCTCTCTGATGTCCACTGAATGGTGCTACTAGCAATGCTGCTGTCCACCACTAGGTCTGTTGTTCCGCGGGAGGTACTCTTTTTTCCTTCTACCCCCCCATATCTGGGAAAGCATTTCCCGATCTGCCACCTGGCGGGGTTACACACTCCCTCTAGAGGATATGGAATACGTCTAAGCTAGAAATACCGTCGACTACTAAAATTGCAAATAAATAAGTGTTAGCTGGAATAAATACAACAACTGTGATAAACTCTAACATTAAAAATATACTATTTTGTCAGGTTAACAAAGGAGCGAAGCAACAATACACGGTAAGATTGCAAAGATGAGCTGGAAACGGAAGGATATTGTAGATGATGAATTTAAGGAAATGGTTTGATTGCACTTTTCTTAAGCTGAATAGATATTCTGATAACCAAGCTCCTAACGGCACCCTATTAAAATGATGCCAATCATTGTGCATATTATTTACTGTTTGTAGCGCCATTGTGGTCAAATGGTTAGGAAATTTGGCCGCGGTGCTGAAAGTAAGAGGTTCAATCCTTACACCTGGAATCTGGCAGAAGGCGTACCAAGTTGTGGTAACAGGGAAGTAAGGTAGCGGTCGAAGACGTGATGCTAGTCACATCATCATCATTCAGTATGCTGTTAACAATGATCTGGAACAGCGGTTTTTAAACTTTTTGTGCCCCGTTTGATAAAAATAGCAAGAGATGTAAAGCTATCGGACAGAAGCCTACCTGGAAAAGATGGGCTGACGGCTGGACGACTTCAGAAAACTCTCTAAGTTGTGTCAAGAAACGCAGAATTTTAAAAGCCTAAATAATAAGAACTGGAAGAACTAGCATTTGAATTTTTAGATATAATTATACATTTATCTATACAACATTTTTATTTATAGTGAGCTTCTTAGAGACAGTTTTTTTATACTCGTTACACATCATGTAATTTACCTTGTCATAACACGCTTTATCGCAGGAGGAGACTACAACGCGAAGCACCAGGAATGGGGTGCTAGAACAACCACCGCTAAAGATAGAGAATTTCTAAAATTGCTCACCAGTAACAATCTTAACTCCAGATTTGCTCGATTTTTGCACTGTTAAAAACATAGCACAAATCTACTTAAAAATTCAGTCATGTCTCGATATGACATCAGACCATTCTTCAATCATAGTCATGCTAAGCACACAGTTAATTAACAAACTTACATCAATTAGACTTAGCAACAAGAAAACTGAATGGGACACTTTTACAGAACTAGCTAATGAGGAACTAAACTTAGAAATACCTCTCAAAATCTTTGATGAAATTGATGATGCACTATAGCATTTACATCTTACTATATAAAGCGCTGCATGGGACTCGACTCCCCAACTGAAATCGATCGACGTGCACAATACTCTTTCTATGGTATTTAGAAAGGCAATAGTTGAGAAAAGAAGACTTCGCAGAACTTGGCAGAAAACTATTCAATACTATCTTTCAACCCCCACTGCTACTGAAATAACGGATTACTCATAATGAAAGGTCACGTGGAAGTTAAAGCAACAAAAGCAAGCAATTCCCCCAATACGAAGAACTGATCGAAATTGAACTAGAAACGAGCAAGAAAAGGCCGACACATTTAGCAAACGTCTTTCAGCCATTCTCTTCTGAACTGACTCTAGAGAAAAAAAAATTAAATACAACACTATTTGGAAACACCAAATATCTGCTGCCAATAAAAAAAGTTTACACTAGCGGAAGTTAAATCCCTAATAAAGTCCGAACTACACCCAAAGCAAGCACCAGGCTACGACCTGATCACCTGTCAAATCCTAAAAGAATTGCCAGAAAAGGGACTTAAACTAATAAAGGCCATATTTAATGCCATACTAAGATTGGACAATCTCCCAGCACGGTGGAAGGTAGCCCAAATAGTACTCATACCTAAACCAGGAAAACCTTAAGAGCAGCCATCATCTTACCGTCCGATCAGTCTGCTACCAACAGTGTCTAGGTCTCTGCGAAACTCCTACTTAAGACAATGAAATCAATCCTAGAAGAACATGATCTCATACTTGAACATGTCACCATCGAACAAGTACACCGGATTGTAAGTCAAATCAACCAAGCCTATGAAGAACAAAAAATTATACCGCTGCATTCTTAGACATAGCCTAAGCCTTCGATAAGGTCTCGCATGACGGACTATTGTTTAAGATCAAGAAAATCTTCCACACCTTCTACCGACTGATGAAATCTTATCTAACTGGGAGACACTTTCAGGTAAAGTTCCAGGACGAAACCACAAAATTACGACAAATAAACTCCGATATACGGCAAGGAAGTTTCCTAGGACCCTTCAGTACTTACTGTATAGAGCAGATATATCTACTAACTACCACAGTGCTTCTCAAACTATTTAATGTGGTGGACCAGTATTATTTTTAAAAATGTATGACGGACCGCTACATTTACTAACAAATGAACCAATAACGAAATATAAGTAAGTTATTCATAGACTTTAAAAGATGTAAGGAAATTTTTAATTTGTATAAACGTACGTCTAACTTTGTATTATTTTTTCGATTCCGAATTACGATTCCGCCTGTACATAAGTATCTCAAATTTTGTGCATGCATTCAGTTGTTTTCTAGAGGCACACATCTTTGTTATCGGTCCAGTCAGCGTGCCCGCCACGCGCGTGTTTCTTATTCGATTCGCCGCAGACGTGAATTTGTCGAATAAGCGCCTACGTTTTGAGTTAGAATAAAAGACAGTTGAAGTGTGTTAGAGAGAGCGAGTTTGCGGTTTGTTCCTTTGGTGTGTGTGTGTGTACCGCCTGCTGTGTTCCGTTATTTGAACTCCCGCCGATCCAACGCAAGTGTTGTGAGTTTCGCATTTTATGGACTCATTGAACTACAGGGGTTGCGGTGGCCGTTGGGCGAACTTAACGTTGTTGTTTATCGATATGAGCTTTGAGGTTTTCGTTATCGTGGGGCGGCAACCCCTAAAACGTCGTTTGGCGGACCCTCCGTGAAAACCCAGTATCGACGTACCGGGTTTCGCAAAGCTCCCTCTTTTCGTTCAGCCAATTTCCGTCCGGGCTTCGATTTTGCCCTTGTTAGGGAGATTATCTCAGGTTCCACCTCGTCGGCCATTTACCGTTGTTTTGAAGCAGTTTCACTAGATGTTAGAACAGTTGTGCAGCAACGTAGGACGTCGATTGCAGTTAAGCCAAGTTTCTGAGAGATATCATTTTTATTGTAGTAGCTTTACAGTGCCGAATTTTAACTGTACAGAGTGTTTTGGCGAAGTGCCAGACAGTTTGAGTAACGTTGCGGTCATTGTAACATTTATTGTTTGCACCATTGCATTTGCTAAACCTTTTATAGTTGTTTACCTGTCACTTTAATTCCTTACCGTCAGATTACATAATCCTTTTCAACTTTACGTAGTGGCAGATAAAGTATGTGTCGCATTTGATCGATGTTTAGTTGATTACTGCCTTTTATTGCTGTTTAATTGAGTCAGTGTTTTTAATAGTTTATTGTTAATACCGTTCATAAGTCATTCCTGTATTTGATGTCCATTTTAGCGCGTATTTACTAGATTAAAACGTTACACAATTTACATATTTAACAGTTCAACCAGCTTGGTACAACGCATTAATGTGATAAATGGGCTTCTTATTATTGGTCAATTTATCTATCCGTGGTTCAACTGATGACAGCGCCACGCGAAATAGATGAATTTTCATACTATTTCTATATTTTGGGGTAGTAGACTAACAACAGAATAGAGTCGATTATCGAAATCAAGAATCGACTTCGCGGACCGGTAACAAGTTGCTCACTGACCGGCACCGGCCAGCGGACCATCACTTTGAGTAACACTGAACTACCATACGATCATGGCTACGTTTGCAGACGATACCGCTATTTTTGAAGCCTACGAAAGTCCTTCTATTGTATCGTAAAATTAGAGGTTTCTCTGAACAAATTACAAAACTGACTGCGAATCTGGCGTATAAGAGCAAATGAATTAAAGTCTACACAAGTCATCTTCACACTTAGAAGGGGCTGCAACTATGCAACAAGTAACTCGAACCTAGAGATATTGCAAAGAGTTCAGTCTAAAACCTTGAGAGCAATAGTGAACGCCCCTTAGTGAGTAAAAAACGAAGTCATCCATCAAAACATTCGTGTAAAATTAGTGAAAGAGGAAGTGAAGTGCGTGAGTGCTAAGTATCTTACACGTCTTAAAAACGGCAGAAACAATCTGGCAGTGAACTTGCTGGACAACAGTAACACAACCCACATACTGAAAAGACACAACCATCTAAAACTACAAGACCGATACTGACATAAATTTGTGTGACCAATATTACTTGTATATAATAAGTTATTTTTAAGGGAATTTTCCATTGGGAAAACATCCCGCATGTATTCATCTTGTAAATTCACTAAATTTACCTATTGCTCACCAGAGCAGATTGTAAATATAAATAGAGTGTAAAAAACCTTCATAAGGGTGGACGAACGGCCTTCGATAACTTGAAGGACCACGTTTATAGACGAATATCAATGGTTAACACAAGTGAATAGACATACAAAATTAGCTTTTGACGTAGTCACTCATAAATAGAATAGTACGTTGTGTATCTAGGACGAAAAGCGTAACATTTCCAGACGACTGCGAATATTGTTGGGCGAGGGGAATGACGAGCCCAACAATACAGGAGTCTGAGAATGTTGCTTTTTGTCCAAGATACACATACTATTTTTCCGCCGATTGATACGAGTAATTAAAAAAATTAGTAAATAGTACTCAAATATTCCCTGCCTAGGCCGGGAATATTATTCCTGTACAGTTTTATTGTAAATTGCCTAGCAACGGCTGATGTAATCGAATGTTTGAATTATTCCTGTACAGTTCTATTGTAAATTACCTAGCAACGTCTGATGTAATGGAATGTTTGACTTTGCTCAACAAAATTTTGTCAATAATGTGTCAGTTCTAGTACGATTGGCGGAAATAGTACATTGTGTATCTAGGACGAAAAGAGTAACATTCCCAGACGACTGTGAATATTGTTGGGCGATGAGAATGACGAGCCCAACAACACAGGAGTCTGAGAATGTTGCTTTTTGTCCAAGATACACATACTATTTTTCCGCCAATCGATACGAGTAATTAAAGAAAATTAGGAAATAGTACTCGAATATTCCTTTCCTAAGCCGGGAATATTATTCCTGTACAGTTGTATTGTAAATTACCTAGCAATGGCTGATATAATGGAATGTTGGAATTATTCCTGTACAGTTTTATTGTAAATTACCTAGCAACGGCTGATGTAATGGTATGTTTGACTTTGCTCAACAAAATGTTGTCAATAATGTGCCAGTTCTAGTACGATCGGCGGAAAATGTAATAATCGTCGTTTGCGTTGATTGTTTATAAACACTCAACGCAGACGACGGTAATAATTGACCAAAATTATATATTTTTCTAATGTCAAAACACCATCATATGTTACTTCCTAGTTGAACTGAGTCAACTAGCTTCAAGTGTCCAGTAGGTGGATTTGGAGTGTCGCTCGACGACACATCATTTTCTACAACGGTAAAATATTCTGAATATACAATAGCTTCCAACAAACTTATTGTTATATGATATTCCGAAAAATGAAATTTGTAACTGGTAGACTGGTACCGTTTAGAAGAAAATAGAAAAGTAAAAAATAATTTAATTTATTCAAGACTATTAAAGAAAATATTGATGAAACAGGTATTTGCAAATTCATGTTTGTACTTTTATTTCTATTCTTACTATTATTTCTTTACAAAATTTTACTGGGTACATTATACCAGTCCCAGGACTGATGGATGTCAAGTTTCTAGGTAATCACGTACTGTCGTAATTATATTTTTATAAAACTGTTAATACAAAACTCTCATTCGTTGCAAAAAATATGGATGGCAGTGTAGACCACCAAATCTTTTTTGCCATTAAGTAAGATACCACTCCCAAATTCGTTTTTCTAATCCGAAGTACTAGTTTCTAGTTCAGTTTATAATTTATTTCTGTAACAATTCGTGACTTGTGAGTAGGTGAATTATCGTGCAAGGACTGCATAACGATTTACTTTTCCAGATTTTTCTTTACCGGAAAAGTGTTCTATGTTCGTTACTGATTATTATTAAACGAATAATGACAGATGACTTTTCATTAGAAGGTCCCCTATCTGGTCGTTTTCGAGGTGGATTTTCTATTAACCTATGTTCTGTCATTATATCTACATGTTCACTTTACAGTTATTACTCTTTTTGTAACGATCTACATCTTGTATTTTTCAACCGGTCCTGAATGGGCTATAGTACAATACCAATTCAATATTGACATTAGCGTCTTTATATCCACTCTTTTATTTTCTGTTTAGTATTTTACTTTTAGCAGGCGTCTCAATATAAGTTAGTACAAGAGTGCTATATACAAAATGTCAAGAACAACAAGAAAGACGTATTTAGAATGAAGATTGCTTCACAGGAATAATTTTTGATATTTGAAGGAAGTTCAAAAGAAGCACATGAAATGTTGATTGGTTTACGGTGATGATACAGTAACTCTCAAGATCGTGTACACTTTTAGATTGATTTCTAAAATGCTCTGGATCGATTGATGACGAGGAATGATCTAGACGCCCTTGGATTTCATACAAAGACAAAAAGTGAGTGAAATGGTTCTATCAAATAGCAAATTGATCATTCGAGAGATAGCTTATGATTTCCACATCTGATTCGGTTCAATGCAAAATATTTGAATTGAAGTAAAACAAAGCGCTTGTCCATTTTGTTGAAATTACGTGGCTGTGTGGCTTCAGATCATAACTTTTTGAAGAGTGTTGTAGCAAGAGACAAATCTAGGATATATGGTTGTGATCCTGAGACTAAGATTTAAAGTTGGCAATGGAAAATGTCCAACTCACATCAGTCGAAAAAGCACGTCAATCGAAATTCAACGTCAACGTTGGTAATTTCTTTCGATTTTAAAAGAACGGTGTACTGTGAACTCTGAATAATATAAGGAACTACTAGCACGTTTGGGAATGATGTGGGCAAATGTTTTTGTTATACAACGATAATGCCACTTGCCACACATCGCTCCTTGACCGATAGTTTTTATTGGATAAAATATTACCGCTTGTAAGCAACCGCCATATTTTCCTAATTTGGCACTCTGTGATTTTAGTCTATTTCCAAAAATCAAAATGAACATGATAGGAGAGGTTGAAAGCGGCCACAACATTGTAATTAAAAGCACTTAAGAAATTTGATTTCTAGAACAGTTTTGACATTTTGCAACGACGTTGGAATAAGTATGTGCCAAGGTAAGTGCTCTAATGTGGATTAAGTGAAATTTGTAATTTACTTAATAAACCCGTATTATTTAATCACACATGTACATTTTTAAATTAGTGTAAAATGCTCTATTTCTATATTATCTTATATTCTATATTAAAGTTGAAAGCCGAGCCCATATTAAATTAAAAATATTGGTTAATTATTACATGTTTTTCTGGCATTTACCAAACATATGCTAAGTGACATTTTACGTAAATTTGAAAGTGCATATAAATGCATATTTTGATATTTTTTATAAATGCATGCATATTTTCAGTGTTTTAAGCCAGAACTGCATACTATTCCTGTTTTTTTATTAATTCTAATACATTCACATGTTCAAATACTCGCTAAAGAAGAATTTTGAATAAACCTGACTGCAAATTCTGTTCTTTAAGGACACAACTCAAATACCATTGCCTCCAGAGCCTATACTAACACGTTGGGGTACTTTGATTCATGCAGCAGAATATTATGCCGAAAATTTCGAAACTATAAAAACTGTGCTCAATAATTTTGATAAAAACGACGTCATATGTATAGAAAATGCACAAAAACCTGTTGCTGTAAATTCCCGAATAATTGCTATTTATTCTATCCAATTTTGCATGTTGAGGTAAAACAATTACTAAATTAGAAACGCAAGGGTGGTAAAGTCAAGACTGCATCGAATTAATTAATGAAACAGAAATTTTGACTAATAAGGTGCGTGGACCAAAAGCATTAAGTATCAAGCAAAAACTGAAAACCTTTTAGAAAAAAATACGGGTTTTCACTTAATAAAAAAAATAATTTGTTACTTGGGCAGGGTGAAATTGGTAACGAATTAAAACATTACACATTAACAGAAATTAATAATTTTAAGTACGCCCCGGTAACGTTCTGCGATGTGGAAAGGAGCTTTTTTAAATATAAAAATATATTTACCGACAAAAGACACAAATTCATATTTGAAAATTTAAAAATGTATTTAATTTTTAACAGTAATTGTAGTTCGCAAGTGTATTTTTATTTTATTATTTATATGGAGTTAAGTAGATTAAGTATTCAGTACGCATGTGTTTTGTGTATTATCCCGTTTTACTTGTGATTTGTATTTATTCTTAATAAAAAAAAATTATTGGTATATTTCATTGTTTAATCTGAAATTTCATGCATATTTCTGCTTAAAATTAACTATAGCTGCATATACTCTAACATTTTAAGATCATATTTAAATGCATATTTCCGTGATTTTAGAGAGCATATGTACATGCATATTTTGCCATTTTTAAATGCATACAAATCCTAAGTCTAGTTATTACTCACAGTACCGGTATAGCACTGCTAAAATGTTCAGCTTTATAACAAGTAATTGTGCAAATTAAGTAAGCAATTTATATTTGATATTATTTTCGTATGTGCACGTTATTACTATACTGCATCCCTATTCTGCAATAAACGTATAATAGGGAGTTTTTGCAAAACGTTTCGTTAAAATAGCGGTCCGCTAAAGTTAATGTTACCTATCGATGTGAATGAGCCAATCCAAATCGATTTTTTCGATTTTAACGTAAAGTTATCATAACGTTATCTTAACGTGGCGTTTTGCAAAAACTTCTTAATGTATAATGGCTTTACTCCTTTGGTAAACACATATATCTAATACTTACTATATTGCTAGCGGCTATGAGTGGGAAACTAACCAAGGAAGTGAGACAGATAACCAACTCTTCAATGTATAATGGTGAGCTGTGTGCAAGCGCGGCGGCGTCGTCCGGCCAATGGGGAAGTGGTCAAGTTTAAAATTCGCTTTTAAAGGCGGAGTTCGAATTCTCACGCATGCGCACGAGACGCGTTATACTCTAAGTGAGACTATGTCGGCGCCGTAATGTTTTCTGACGTTTCCAGGCCCTACTAGCAATATATGTCTATTATATATATGGGTAAACACATGACAGCTAAATCTCAAACCTTGTAATTTCGGTGGAAGTTTCTAGACAGGAAAATAATATAAGTACAACTGTTTAACATATAATGTCCGAGTTGAACTAATTACTATTATAAAGTATAAAACTAATAAACAAAGATAGTTTTATCTATCCTGTCAATGTTATTGTTTGATTCACACAGATGCGTGCATCAAAACCTTTTTGATTATAATTAATCACGTAATTCAAGTCATAACTGTTTTATCTCATTCAAAGGTCGTGGTAAAGCCAAATTTGCATCTTGCCGTATTTGTTTGCCTCTGTTAATGTTGGAAAGGAATTTGTAAGCTTCCCTTAATGGCTTTAAAGCGGATGGATACATTTTCTACTAGAACTTAAGCCGACTTAGCATATTTGGGAATCATGGGTTTATGGATTTCGTTCAATTGCCTCATTGAGAAAGCTTAGCATTAAGGTTTCTTAGAATAAGCATTTTTCCTAAATAACGTGCGATGCTCCGATTGGCTACGCAGGATCGCCTCAGCCAATAGTGTTTGAGCTTGCCCCTCCTTGAATTGGCGAGTTCGTCTCGCTGTAAATTCAGAGTTAGTTAGATTCAGAGCCTCGAGGAAGCAAGTTCAGCTATGCTTTGTGCTAGTTTGCGTTTCGGTCTAACTCCCTGGTAAAGTCGTTTCCAGGTTGTTTTGTGTTACGGTTACGCGCAATTCGCTATTTTCGCGTGGCCAATCCAAGCGTGTCACAACAGTTGAAGCTTTTGTAAAAAACCATCGGTCCATCAGTGACGTTTGTAATCGTTGTTACTCAATATACTCGTGTTTGTTAAGTCTTGTTTCACTCCAACAACTAACTGAACCCAAGTTAGGGTTATTAAGTGGCAGTTCCCGGCAATCCCATTGAACCGGAACTCGCAGTGGATTAATTGGGGGCCCCATTCGTGGAAGCCTCTTATCAAGTTAATCGTACAAAAAACAGTTATCAATCTTGACTTAAAAAATTATTCCACTTTTTGATTACCTATTTTACCAAACGCATAGAAAATAATTAAGTATATAAGTATTGAAGAATAATTTAAAGATGTAAGTTCGCTACAATGCACTAGAAAAATAATGTTACAAAGAGTTTTCCACGCGAAGAAAAAAAAAAGATACAAAATATAGGTGTGAAGATACCTTGTATATTTTGTAAAACTCAACAAATGAAAAGGAGTGAGGCAATGAGATAAGAAATTAACTTTTAATCAATAATATAGATAGTGGACGACACTAGATCTCTCTCAAGTGAGATAGTGAACGCTATAAAAGCCTTGTGGGGCTAATCTGCAAGATAACTAAAGATAGAATAAAATGCATGCAGTTAGAGAAGGTCCACGTTCCAAGAGGGATCGAAGCAAGCTGAAAGAGAGAAGGAGAAGGTATAACCAAATCAGTAACTTCAAGAGCAATGTTAAAAGAGAAAACGTGTACCAATGGTAATCTTTGTGAGATGATATTTTGCATGCGGAATATTTATCTATCTGGCTCGAATCGGATACAAGCCGAGCATATTAAAAAAATTAAATTATGTCTATTTTTGCTTTAACTAGGGAATTATTAATTAAATAAGTAATATGTTGCACATAGCTTAGGTGTTTTACTCTTGACGAAACTAGGTATATTTTGGATTCAACATATACAGGGTGCAGACTTTAAAAAATAAAATAGTTTTTTTTAATATTTTCAAAAATGTTTGTTTCAAAACTTCTACTTGCGATGAAAGTTCTCAGTAAATACCTTTACTGATTTTTCTTTAAGCATTTCTGCTGTAATTTGATCTTATATACTGCTGCTTTTTACGTTGTATATGTTTGTATGTGTTTCTGTATTTCTTCGTTTACAATTGGTGGTAGTTTTTCCGAATTCAAGTTGATGATTCTGCTTTCAGACCTGTTCTGTTTTTCTACTTGCTTGTTTTTAATTTTGCTATAAAACAGTTCTCTGTAGACCGTTTCTGTTCTTTAAAGGATTCTGTCTTTATCGAATGTTGTTTCTCAGTTTTCGTTTTTTCGGTTGGTTAATTATTAGTGTGTGTGTTGTACTAGTTCTTTTGAAAACTCTTAAACATTTATTCCTTTGCATCAGTTATTTCACAAATCGGGTTTTATAGTTTATAATATTTGTTGTTTCTCGAGCACTACTTTCATGAGTTGGAAAAATTTATCTTGTTATGATTTGCCCTAATAATTTTATTTGTATCCTTTTTTATAGTTTCAACTATTCTTTGATTGGTTTTGTTGATAGAGGTGCTTTCTTCAAGAATGCTTTTGATAAAGTTTGTTTTTATCAGTCGCCTGCATTCGTAACCTTTGTTTTCTGGTTTGAATTCCTATATTTTTTCCTGTCTAGTTCTTCATTAATTTTGATTTTCACGGTTAGCAAGCTATAATCGCTTTTCGTAGTTAACTGATTCATTATTTGCACATCTTGTACTATTGCTTTGTTATTGTGAAATCAATCTCATTTCTACTTGTTCATTTGGGCTTATCCATGCCTATGTTCTTCTTTCTCTTTGATGAAACAATGTGTTCATACTATATAGGGTCTATCTTTTCATGAGGTTGATTAACTTATGCCCTCTCGAATTTCTATTCCCAATACTAAATTCTCCTACATGTTGTTCCACATTGTCTACCATTTTTTCCTATTTAGGCGTTAAAGTTACGAATTATCAAAGTGTTCTCTGAGAGAAATTCTATTGTACGTGTAAAATTTCTTCGTAGAATAGTTCTACCTGCACATCGTCTTCCAATCTCTAGAGTATCTATATAGTTACTACTATCTTATTATCTTGATTGCCTCTATGGAACAGTATGTTTCTGGATGGTAATTCGAAGCACTTTCCGCATTTTCTTTTAGTCTCTGAAATGTCAAAGACATCTCCTTTGGCTCTTGGGTTAGCAGAGAGGGGAGGCGACGTAAACAAAGTCGGAGGTCTTCATTGATACCACGTGGCACAAAATAGAGATCTATAGAAGCATATGAGATGGGCCTATATTCGAACATTGATAGTGAACGCTTAAAAAATATAAAGAAATGTAGTCGTTTCTTTTCAAAGAGACTTGTATTATTTCTTATAGTTTAATGTGATTTTGGATACATAATTTGTCGGTATCATTCTGCTACCATTCCGATATATTTTAACAAAACATTTGCTATTGTTCTTTAAATTAGCTGAGATGTATACTACATCAAAATGTGAATAACACAGATTGTTTTAGCTAAAACCTGTACAACGCGTACATTAATCGAACAAAATGAGTCATGTACAAACATTGTAAACTTTTGCTCTACACTTACTTTTGAAATGTTACCTTATTTAGATAGTTTTTTCCGACAGGAATATATATTTCTTTACTACATTTCAAATAAGAATGCAGTAGGTAGCGTTCTTACCTCAAACTCTGTTTTACACTAGGAAAATATAAGTTTGTTTGACTGTTCGTGTTTTACAATAATGTTGTTCTATATAATTCAAATAAACGTTGTAGGCCAGCTTATTTTCTTTACTATTTATTGGTTTTTCTTTTTTGTAGTTTTAGCATTCATACAGAATGTCAAATTGGCAATGTTGACAAACTATTTGGTTTTCAGTTGGTTGTAATGATTACGTTGTATCGGTGAATCATGGCAATAGTTATGATTGCTACGTAGTTCTAAATACTGCATGCTTATTTGAAATTTAGTATAGTTTGAAACTAAAGTTTTGCATCGCTCAAGTAAGAAATCTTTGTTAATGGTGCTCATTTCTACGATAACAATCAGAACCACATTCTACAAAATATTCCTAAGCGCGTGTGATGCTTACTTTTGCTGAAATCATACATCTATATACTATTAATCTATACAGCCCTTGCTTAATAAACGTCTCCAACTTTGTGCAAATTAAATTTACGTGTTTTAAAATCGATCTATTATCGAACATGTTAAAAATTCATTGCCTATTAAACCATGTCTACTATTCTATTAATTTGTTAATAGTAGTAGTATTCTATTGTTGCACTTAATATGTACGTGTACTGTTCTCTAACTTTTATTCGTTGATAATTTCTTATTGTAGATTTATGAAATCTGATAGTAAGTTATGTATTGTCTCGAATTTATTCTGATACGGGATATACTTTAACCCCTTAACCGTTTTTGGCATTATTGTATTACTTTTTGGGGCATTTCTAATTCATATTTTTTTTCTATGTGTAACAATGTACTATTACTTTAAAAATAGCTTATCTTGTCTTAAGTATGTACCAAATGTTAAGTAAGTAGGGGAAAAATTAAATTGGAAACCAATTTTTAATTGTAGTAACAACATGTATTACAGTGATTTATTTATGTAGGCTCTGTACGTACAGTCGCAGCAGATGCAATAGGGAATTCCAATTACATTGTACGATATTTTTTGGCTGTACAAGAAGATGTTTTATTTATGAGAAATATTGTAACTTCATGCTAAGGCAATATCGTAACTTAGATTAACAACTTTTAGGAACAGTTTTTGCCAAGTATTCTTCTTTTTGCATACAATTATAGACGGAGAATAGGTTTAGTGGGAATCGTGTTCCTACACCAGAGTAATAATATTGCATATTTCACGGTGACCGTGTCCATTTATTGCAGGGCTCCAGTACATCACGAGACAATATATAAAGCGGTATATAAAGAACTACGAGCTCAGTAAATTAATACCATACATTCTCCAGTTATTTATATCTCTCGTGTGTTGGCAATATGTTACATGTATTAATCCAATAAATAAATATGACTGCCATAAATCGCCGCTCCGTTCTTCCAGGACGATAAAAAAACTGGATATAATTTATAATCCAATTAAGTGGGCCTTGGGCCGAACAAAAGACACGTTCTATATAATGTGCCAGCTCCGCACTAAACTTCTATACAATGGACAAATTTTGATCGATTTTATACATCCTTTCGCGCAATTTGCTTTATATTTAAACAGAATAACACGGCTGTCACAACTACTTCTGAAAGGGTTTAACATTCATTCCATTGTATAATTTTGTATTGTTAGGAACTGGATAAACCAACTTCATGGATGAACACTTTTGAACTACATTTAATAACGACTTATAGCTACCCATGCCGCAAGATTGCGGTTAATATTAAATTATTGCATAGAAAAGCTTAAAATGAGCATAGGCGCCGGCAAAACCTGTTTCTTGTGGGGGCGACATTTGCAGGAACTCGAGATCTTATATTATTAGCACAGAATAATACCCTAAATCAGAATGGCCTCTCTGTGTCGGCGCTTTTAATGTCAAAATACTCAATTTTTGTGACCTTGAAAATGTCCGCCATGATCCTAGTGGTGTGCAGAGGCGGTAAATTCAAAATTATGCTCCTAAATTTTAAACTGAAACGAAATAATCCGTACGTTTAAAGTCCACGCAATTTATATGGAAATGCACAGTACACCATGTGCCACCAAAACATCTTTTCTGTGCACTCATATTAAATTAATATTTTGAAACCACTTGCACAAAAAAACATAACCTTCTTATAAGGGGTCATTGACTGCCACAAGTACACGTGTAAAATATGGAAAACAGCTGACTGCACACCACCAGAACTCGCGCATGCGCAAAGAAAAAACTAGCTGAATTTTAAGCCGACAGGCCATTCTGTATTATTCTGTGTTATTAGTAGATAGCGTTGGCATTTTGTTTACATGCCTCCCTCTGATGCTTATGTTCTATTAATATACAGGCGCGCTGTTAATTAACGGCACTTCTACAAACAATGTTTACTTGATTTGTAGTCTAGGTACATAACAACAATGTATTGTTTGAGGCTTTCGCGGTTACTCGAATTATTCTTCTTAACATAGAATTTCGGCTTAGACCGCGTAGTATTTGTATATGAACACCCAGCATTTTCTGGCTTAATGTGCCTTGCACCTTGTGAAGTCGAGCAAAAACCCGCGCGATGGCCATGCTCTTTGGTGGCTCGTGTTGTTTGAGTATCTTGAGAACGAGGATACTTAGGCAGATTTGGCCGTTTTGCTGTTTGTGCATCCATTGTGCACTGACAGTGCGACTTTCACTCTGATGATGCAAGCTGCAAGGTCTTGCGAAACGTTAGTGAATATGGATGCACAAACAGCAAAACGGCCAAATCTGCCTAAGTATCCTCGTTCTCAAGATACTCAAACAACACGAGCCACCAAAGAGCATGGCCATCGCGCGGGTTTTTGCTCGACTTCACAAGGTGCAAGGCACATTAAGCCAGAAAATGCTGGGTGTTCATATATAAATACTACGCGGTCTAAGCCGAAATTCTATGTTAAGAAGGACATAACAACAATGAATTAGTAACGATATGCCAGATAAAAAAAGCTGCAACATTTTTGCGTTTATTACAAAATCTTGGCGAATGTTTAAAAAAGTAATGTATTACTGTGAATAGGCCGGTTTAAACATTTTTACAGTCATGTTACTTTCCTTATGCATACTCGGTGCACAATATAGCATATAATTTTTTTTGAGACTCGTTATAAATATAATAAACAAATGGCAATTCTCAGATGCTCTTTGCGCTACACAAATTAAATTAAACATTAAGGGTTTAATCTCAGAATCTTCTAGCACAGAATCACTTTTGTGGTGTTGCCAAGGTGTGTCAGGAAACATTACTACTTATATCGAAACGCATTATGCGAACTAATTAGACAAAAAGGAATTTTTACCTTCTATTGCTACTGATTTTTTGCACACTCATAGCTATAACTCGACATCGTTTACCTCAGTCGGGAAATGACAGCGTGTGTTGTATAGACTCAAATACAGTTGATCGATATGTGCTTATTCGATGCTCACGAAGACCCATTTACTTATATTGGAGACAATAACGTAGAGTTGCATTGATATAGAATATTAATTGGCTGTTATATTGCTTTTTATATTCGTATAACTACAAGAGAAGTCATGACTCTGGATATCTTTAGAGGATAAAATCCCATTTATTTACTAAGGAACTGTCATACAAGGTACAAACAAATCAAACATACTTATATTTTTACAGCTTATGATGCAGCAGTAAAATGACGAATGACCTCGGGTTTCAGCTTCTTAAAGCTTAAATAGAAGTTATATTTTGTTTAAAACAATCGCCAGCAACTGATTGAATTAAAATGACATAACTATTTGGTGCTTTGATGAATTAAAAACTAATAATTACAAATAAGTTAATTAATACTAAGTAGTTTGACATAAATCCAAAAATGTTATAGTTTTTTCGCTTATATCTAAGACGCACTTAACAGCCAATTTAAACTATAATAATATTGAATACAGTCCATCTCCTACCTCTAACAAAATTTACACCACATTTCAGCTCAAATTATAAAAAAATATCATGATCTAAATGATTTGACATACGGAAACAACTTTATTTTACAATCTTGTCCTAAATTAACTCTACATGCTTACTACAATTCGGCTCGTACCACCTTTTTATAACTTTATAACCTTTGTAACACACAATTTAAGGGTATTCCATTTTAGGTTCTATTGTGCTAACCAAAATAAGTATGTATATAGAAACGTCTGAACTCAGAGTTACGCTATGAAATATCAAAAATCAAGCAAGGATTCCATGTAACTAGAATTTTAGCCCAAGATGTAAATTTACTGAAAAATCTGAAATCGTTAAATTTCGTCTGAGTGATATGACGTGTAAGCCTAAATATTCGTATTTTAAGGTATTTGTACTGCAAAATCTAACCAGAACTAACATATTATAGAAATATTTTAAACAATTACAATAATTAACATTATTAATAAATTAGATTTTTTGACCGAATGCCTCGAATCACATAACCTCGCTCATTTCACTTTTCGAGTTTATGTCATTTTTTAAAACTCATAATTTAATATATGAGCTGCGAAGGTGTTTACAACCAACCGTAACAAAGATTGCTTTATGTGCAATTTACTTACTATGAATCCAAAGGAGCCCTGCGTCATCGTTACACAAAGTTAGAACAGAAATCGTTTTCTCTATGCGTCACTCTCGTTATTTACGAGTGCGACAAAGATAGCATTATATTAGCACGTTTCTGGGTATTTGGAAATGGATTTGACTAGTGCGGTATGTGTCTGTAAAATACAGTGTTGCCGACTTTAATTATAAATCCCTAGATCAAATAAAGATATTATCAGAAAACAGTAAAAATAACTACATAAAACTATTTGGAAAAAATTGGATGCCATTAATACGGAAATGACTTATACATAAATTAGGTCAATTTTCAGGAATGTTTATAATCTTTCACCCATTTTTGTAATAAAAACCGGAATTATAGGCAACATTGTATGTGTTCATAAACATATGATGAACATTTGATCTCTCCTTCACATTTTTTGAGGGTATATGTCGTATAAACGCTTTTGACAGTTTTCTAGTAGTTTACTAACAATAAGCAGCAATTCTTTCCCAGGGTTAAGAAAAAGTGTAATTTTATGCATTAATAAGTCATGCAAGACAAGACATTGGCTCACAGTTTTGGCAATTGTTGCTGAATTTATTGAACTATTTCGAGAAGGAGAAAACGGTGGGAATTTACTTGCTTTATCTTGTGTGCAATAGGCATGGCAAGTTAATTTATTATTTATGTTTTTTTTTACAATTGTTTGTCTATTGCGACGAGCGGCTGAGATTTTAATAAGAATTAGTACGTCTACTGTTAAAAGGGTGAAGACTCGTAGAAGTAACCAGCTAGTTTTATCTAGTCTTGATACCTACAAAGTGATCCCGCAAGAAATCGAAAACTCCAGACCTACCAGATTCTTCTAAACTGGTCAACAGAAAAACGATATAAGTATGTATAAGATGCATATACAAAGTATGAGTATGTTGTTTATTTGGTTTTATAAACTCTACTTATATTTATTTCAGAAAGAAAAACATATTACTCTCAATTATTTAAATTATCAGCTTCAGCAGCAACATTTTATAATATAGGCAGAAGCCGTTTAAACATTGTTCTACATGACGTGGGATTTAAATTTCTCAAAGAGGAGCACTTTAAGCGTACCACCACAACCAAAGGCCAAACAACCTGACCACCTACGCTGCACACCAATGTCTAAGGATTTCTACAAAATTTCTAATTAGGTGCCTGATAATATTCAAATTCTAAATCGATGGTGTTATTTTGGTTTAAAAACTTCTAAACTTTATTAGTTAATTATAATAAAATAAAATTTAATAAATATTATTGAAAAATATTTTTTTCCGCCAATCGTACTCGAACTTTGTTGAGCAAAGTCAAACATTCCATTACATCAGCCGTTGCTAGGTAATTTACAATAAAACTGTACAGGAATAATATTCCCGGCCTAGGCAGCGCTATAGTAGCAGCTTTAAATGAGTTATGACTTACCACGGGTGATATACAATCAGAACATGTACTACATCTGGTATAAATAATCAATATACGATTGAAAAATGTTCGAAGAACATTATCGCATAGACAATATCGAAACAAAATTATAATCTAAAATACTTTATCATGCAGAACAGTACACAGAGTGCAAGAAGCAACAAAATGGCTGGAGGAAGCAATTAGAAAAGTCTCTGGACCTTGTTCTTCGAAAAGAAGAAAGTCTGGATGACAGAAGAGATTCGACAAATGATAAAGCCTAGATGACGTCTCAAAAGTAAATGGAAGAGCAAATACAATAGTAGGAACCGATCTTTATAGAGAAAATAAAGGCTGCTAGAGGTTAGTGGTTGAAAGCGAAGTATGAAGTGATCGAGGCCGTCCAAAGAAAATGTCTTTTTAATCTGCCCAAAAAGTTAAAGAAACAGCAGCGATGGTTCGCTCAAAACCAATAGGGCATTTCGTGGACGAAAATTGTAGCATAATGGTTGACATGCCTGAACCCAAAAATTATGGTTAGAGAAGTCGAGAAAGCTATCAAACATGCCAAAGATGCAAAAGCCTTTGGTCCCGAGGGAAGACATATGGACATTTAAATACTTTCAGATTATGATGCAGGATACGGAACGGGAAACAAGAACGAAAAAGTCATATGACACAGTTAGACAGTTTATATAAATTTAAAACAACAGAAAAATTTATCGTAGACCTATCTACAAAGAAGACACAGTCCATAATAATGATCAGGAAATCGGTCCTCCGTAAGCTTACTATTAGCAGCCAAACAATTACCCAACACATGAACTTGGCACCAACATATCAAGCAGCAGAAATATTCAGCAAGGAGTACAATCGCAAGCCGCGAAAGCAGCTGCGCAATATTTTTTAGTATACTAAGTACATGTCCATCGAGGGTAATGTTCGAGTCTACAAAACCTGGGCAGAACAAGCGTAGAAACCTGTAAATCAAAACAGATACTACGTACGACAGAAATGAAGACTTTGAGGGCAATAACAAAACTCACATTTAGAGACAGATAGAGAAATTAAAATATCAAAGAAACATGAAAGACCCAAGACCTAGTAAGATAGATAAGGACAAGTAGAGGACAGTGGTCGGACCACATGGATAGGATAGGCAACAACACACCGGAAGACATAGTAACTACATTTATACCTAGCTCAAAAAGACCAACAGGATCACCACCTAAAAGATGGTGCGCACGCTGGACGTCCGCATCTTAAGAAATTGAGTAATCGAAAAGGTAGATAAAATGATCTAGTCCTAGATTAAGGAGAACAAGATTATGCTACGATAAACAATCACTTATATCACAAGTTAGAGCTCCGAGTCAAGTATAGACACTTTTACGCTGTGTAATATATTAGGTAAATTTTTTCCAAAATCGCCTTTTAAAAATATAAAAATAAAAGTCTATCGCACCAAGGCGAACGGTGAAGGTAACCAGTCACCTAGGTAAAGTAAAGTAAAAATGACTAGTCTTGTAAAAATCTCAAAAGTCCTGCAAAGTGACACTTTCAAGATCAAATATGACCCGCTTTCTTGACGATTTCAGGAAAACTTTACTGTTTTATATGTAGCCTGGCCAGATATTACCTTCATGATAAAGACATTAAAATGGCAATAAAATCCAAACCGAGGAAGTGGTAGTGTCATATACATTTTCCAATTACAGTTGTTTTGTTAGTTTAGTCATGTTTTTTAGGATACCAGTTTGTAGATACAGCCCAAGAAATTACTTCTTTTGAATACAACTAGTAATTAGAAGCAAATTTCACTGAGGCCTTATTGAGAGTCCAAAAATTTTCTTAATTGATGTACCGTAAAACGGGGAACTTGGTCATATTAGGCAACTTCGTCAATTCGGCAACCGATGTACTATTGTGTAATCATAACCTCAAAATCTACAATTACCGTTTCGCTTCCGTTGTGTTTGCGTCGGAAGTATATCTATTCCTGTAATAATGCCG
The DNA here is from genome assembly GCA_940337035.1 of Agriotes lineatus. Taxonomy (NCBI): domain Eukaryota; kingdom Metazoa; phylum Arthropoda; class Insecta; order Coleoptera; family Elateridae; genus Agriotes; species Agriotes lineatus. The sequence goes on from OW679198.1 coordinate 40,507,660, forward strand.
AAGAAAAGCAGAAAAGTATTGGGAGGTAGGAGTTACCAGCGTTATGATCCTCAGTAAGTTGAAGACGCACTGAAAGATATTGGAAATGGCCTCTCGGTGTCGGTTTCCAGCAAAAAACATGGAATACCGCGAACAACGCTTCAAGACAACTGGCATGGTGGACACATTAAATCAGTGGACCGCTCAAAAGCCTTAACGACCTTGGAGGAGGCGGAAATTGTTGGTGCCATAAATCAACTTTCAGCTTGGTCTTATCCATTAACAAAATTAGAAATAAGACTGATTATCAAAGGTTATATTGATAAAAAAGGACATAAAGCAGTGATTTTTTGTGACAACCTTCCTGGTGAAGACTTCATGGTGGGTTTCATGGAGAGAAACAATTTAACCCAACGTCATTTTGTGCCTTAATACGTATAACCTTAAATTTGTTGTAAAATGATGCAATTATTTATGTACCATAATAAATTTACCAAAATTAGTTATCTACCATGACGAAGTTGTCCCTAGAAACGTACAACTTCGTTTATAGACGAATTTGAGTTAGATGATGAAGTTGTGCAACAATCGGTACAACTTCATCAGGAATTGTTTAGCGATTTTTCGGGCGTATAAACGTTATTTATAAAAACCAAAAGACGGATAATAATTGTCCATCCCTAACTGGTAGGTATCATCTCATTTTGTTTGATAACTTCAGCGTTTGAACGTGCTAGCTTGGGATGGGGACGTTTCGCCCCACCGTTTAGCCCCCACCGTTTAGCCTCCACCGTTTAGCCCCGCCGTTTCGCCTCCGGCGCCGATTCGCCCCCAACCATTTCGCTACCAAGTTATGCAATATGCAGTATATTTTTTCATTAAATTAACACGTTGTGTTAATTTCTACTCTAATTTTGTGTACCTGGACATTTTAAAATTACATACATAGATGGGCATTATTTGAGATATTAAAACGACCATTATAGGATGAGTTCCTGTTATGAAAATAGTGTCATTTCAACAAGAATTAAAAATATTGCAGAAAGTTATGGTAGATAGATACTATGGATTATTGGTTAGGCATTGCTCATAATTTTGAATTTTAAAATATTTTGTAATATGTATTGTTTAATAAATATTTTTTTCAAAATTATCTGACGTTCAATTTTTGTTTATTATTTTCGGTGGCGAAACGGTCGTGGGTGAAACGGTACGGGGGCAAAACATCCCGTGGCGAAACGGCGAGGGCCCAAACAGTGGAGGCTAAACGTCGCGTTCCTTTTATTTTGTACTACCATGTTTCTTTGATATTTTTAAATTATCTTGTTTTCCTTCTCTCGCTTACTCTGTGCGCTACTGTTACTTATCAAGGAAAAAAAATTCAATTGGAGAATTATTATTTGACAATTTTATCCATACATTTTATAATACCACATATGGAATGTAAATAGTGACGGCATTTATATTAATGTGTTCATTTTAAATCTAAAACAGATCATAGAAATTTAAATAGAAAGTTTCCTGCAGTTTTATTTTTATTTCTTGAACATCTTTGCGGTAAAGTTTAAAAGGACAGCGCAGACCTACAGTTATAAATTACTTGATAATATGATCTTTCAGAGAATTAAGTTCAATGTTATGTGAACATGAAGGTAAAAAACAACTTGACTTTACCTTTGTATGCATTAAATAATTTTCGGTTTTAACATTTCAGCTTCCGGTTCAATTTATTTCTGTCATGGAGATTATGGTAATTGTCAAATGACTGATTGATGTTGACAGCATAGATATCAAACTCAATTTGTACCTGACCGCTTCAAGTTCAAACATGCTTCAATTGCCATACTGCTCATTATAGTCGATTGATCATACGGCACAGTCAGTGTTTGTTTCATTTTCCAAGTAACCATTTCTAACATGGCTACATTTGTTTGAATATTTAATTTAATTTCTTTGAATTTGAAAATGTAAGCTTTCGGTGTGTTCATAGTCATAATTCACTGCAGCCCTTAATGAGAGTTTTGTCTTTCATAAAGATCACTTTAGAATTTACAAGTAGTGCCCATTTGGTGATAGATCAATGTTATGTTTCGGGATTCCAGGGGTTAGTTTTAAAAATCTCAGTCCTTGTACTAATAAATGCATATGCATCTGTCTTACTCCTTGATCACCGCGACGTATAATTATACACATTTGCAACAATGTGGTTTTCATCTTTTATGCATAGCTACAATATTATGAAGCAAATAAATTACCCACTGTTACTTTGCTTTTTCATAAATTTCTTGAATATTCGCTTTCGCCTATTTGCAACATGGCATACAACAGCAATTTAAAGAACTGTCAAAGGACCAAAGGAGTGAATTTGCACAAACAAGAAATGTAAGAATTAATAATAAAACAAAAGTGCCAATAAAAGAGATAAAAAAGGGGTATAATTAATAAAATCATATATGGCAACCTAGGGCTAAGAGACCTTACAACATTGTTAGAGTAAAAGAGATGAACTTTATGGCACATTATAAAAAATAGAATGGAAGCCCAATACAGTCAAAGAAATGGTCTACATACAATATTTTCTAGGGTCTAGGTACCTATACGACATTTCTCTTACTTCTCAATTTTCACAATGTTCTGTCTACTCAGTCACCGGTCGTGGCTTTTTTTATGTTTATCTTTCAGCTTCTATGAGATATTTCACGTTTTTGTAATTGTGAAGCAATCCGCTGCCATATTTTTTTTCGGCCAGCGTTTGCTATCCATTGAGATGGTCTTTTATTTGCTATTGCATCCAGTATGTTGCGTAGCATATGCACTAAGCAGCTGTCGACTTTACAAATCTGAGCCCAGAACTTGTATGATATTACGGGTAAGAAAGGGACTGCTGCCGAATCGGCTTTCTAGCGGTTCCAACGCTGGGCTCCCGATTATTTAGCAGCAACCGCCGCAGACTCGCAAGCTTATCATAATATTTACAAATATTGTTCAGAAAAAACGTAATTCGGTTCGAGGATCAGCGGTCGCCGCACCGATAGAATTAGTTCTTGAAAATATTGTGCAATCTTTGGCATTCAAAATGAACTGTAAATGTGCAAGGTAAATTAGAGCATATTTCTATCCGTGTGACTGGTTTTTAGATGATTAACTGAAACGGTTAAAATAAAAAAAAGACTTGAACGGTATTAAATACCAACCAGAGAGATAAAGTTGGTGCTGACAATTTCTCAAGTAATTTGTTTCAGTGGACATTTGGGAGACAACCAACTAGATTTGTGGATGTGTATTAAATGTTCTGTGTTGTCTTCTATGTTCTGTTTTATTGTGAATGATTGGATCACGATTAGCCAAGATTAGGGTTTATGTTTATTCTATTATTAAACACATTATTTTCGTTTTTAGCTCTTATGTACAGTCTCTCTAAACTTGTTTGTTGTACAACTGACTTTGCATTAAGTACAAAATAAGGGAAATAAAGGCAACTAATATTTTATTGCTCCACCATTTGCGTCAATTACAGCCCTTAAATGTTCTCAGGCCAAAATAAATATGTTTTATTCTGTGGATATGACGCATTCCTTTTGAATTATGAAAAATTAAAAATAATTGTTATATTGGATTGAAACTGTGGAATGTAGGTGAGCGATTCATTATAATTTCTTACTTAGTTTTAGTCCTAGCTGTTTTATAATGCATTATACTTATGGGTGTATTGTATGTTATATGTAACCTCGAATATATATATATATATATATATATATATACTTAGTTATTATTAAAAATTAAGAGCTTTCCAAATACATTTATCACGAGCCGCGACTGTCTCTACCATCGTCCAATATATAAGGGATTTGGACTTATTATTTATTTTTTAGCTCCATAGCTGTGAGTTGATTTGCTCTGTTACTCGCTTCTCTTGTTTTATTGTGTTATTTGCCTGCACTAGTCTTATCGTTTCAAGATAGGGTGGCGCCTAGGTATTTGAACCGGGTGCACATTTTAAATGTTCTACTGTCGAGATCACTTTGGTTTCTGGTTCTTATAACCATGTACTCTTTTTTCTATAATTTATTACTGAGCCCCATTTCTCGCATTATCGTTTCCGTACAATGTAGTTTGAGTCTTCTTCATCTCCGGACATTCACCTGATAGAAAACAGCGACCGCAACAGATACATGATGCCTGAAGTAGAAAAGGTCTTGACAGCAGGCTTACAGACTCAAAACTGCATACGTTGAAAGCTTTGGAAATTTAGAAAAGGGCAGATATAATCACGCAAAAACCTTCATGATCTAAAAAAGCGTCGTCATTACTTTTTTAACCAATTATAGGAACTTAATGTTCTTAGGAACGAGATATGTTTGAGATGCTTCTGATTTAATTTTCGTTATTGGTCATAATTGCCATTCTGTCAAATACATTTTGCCCCATTCTAATAGAAGCCATTCAGCTCTAAGAACAAATTGCAAAATTCAGTTGAGCTGGAACCACACCACAATTGATTGCAACATTCAAAGAGTTATGGCGAGGTTTCTCCCTATCTACTTTGTGCACTGTTTGTGTTAGCGTTAATCACAATTTTGGTATTACAAGAAGAAAAAGCACCTTGCACTTGGCCTTACCTTTTTCTCTTATTTCGAACTGTCAGAATCTTATTATGTAAATAAGCAAAGCGTAGGTCATATAACCCGTACAATACACACACAACAACCTCAATAAATTTATTATTTTCGTAGCAGCTCGTGCTCGGAGTTTATACGAATACGTATGCATTTGATATCGGAGTGTAATAGCCGGGCCATTGTAGTCCGATTTGTCCGTGGCCGGACGAGTGAGTTATTTCAAACACAATAGTTCATTAGTTTATCGAATCAGATCGGACTAGTCATTAATCTTACCTGTTTGCAGTCGCCCAGACGAGTTGAGTTCGGCTTCTACTTTTAGAAAAATAACTCTTGGGCTATCCTGGGAGGAGACACAACGAACTTCGGTGGCTCGATACCCAAAAATGCCACATCATCTTCGCCTGGAATAAGTTATTCTAGATTGAAAATGTCAAAGTGGATTACGGAGGATTTTTATAAACAGTCGGTTTAATGCCAGCTGGTAAGATTCAATAAGGGCAACCTGGCTTGGTTGCTCGAACTATTTGTTAAAACGAACATGAATATTGAGCTAGGCATGCAAGTTTTTATTTTACGTTGTAGTCAGTTATAGTAATTACGACCAAATTTTCTAAAGTAATGAGATCGTATTTTTTATCAAAATTACCACTCTATAGATGACATTGTATAAGTTGTAATTTCGTAAGTAATCTGAGTGTTGAATGTTATATAATGGACGGTAAAATGTCTTTTCAATTATAGAATTCTATAGAACAATATATTGTATATCGTCCCAAATATAACATTATTAATATTATACACTTGCAAATACTGGAATGCTGTAAGTTGCTAGGGAATCTCTTTTTCAGCACCAGCCCAACGGTTAGAATCAGTCAAATCATTATCATAAGCGTATCTTCTGTTTGTTTCTTCTTTCTTATGTTCTTGTCGATTTTTAGTGTTAAGCAATGTTAAAATGATGTATTTTTGGGACTTCTTTGTATTTTATTTGGTGTAGTTCGGTTATTATAAATTATCATTGTAGTTCTAAAACAGACAAAATATTTTTTCATTGGTTATTTTACAGATCACGAATATCTTTTAAATACTACAAATTCTCACATGTAAAACTTTTATGGGGTCTAAGATTTAAAACATTTCTGAAATCATTATATTTCTTTGCCTATCTAAGTGTATTTGTGAAATATCAAAACTTGTTGGCGCTCAAAGATATAGGACTATTTCATCATTTAAGAACTAGACGCATGTCTCCTCTGTAGCTAGTGGTGGGCCCTCAAATACACTTTTATAGCGTACAATTTTTTGAATTAAATCCAGGAGGTTGATTTAAAGGTACGATATGCGCTAACAACTAGGCAGGTTTCTTAATCAGCTACAATAAGGAGCCGAGGGACAGTGGGCTGCTAATAGTGTGATTAATTGTTTAAACCTGTTTCTAATAAGCGGGTAGAGCTATGGTAAAGCTCTTGCGGTTCCAGTCGGCAGGTAGTGAGTTCGAATCTCACACCCGGACATCTGTTACATGGTACGTTTTACGGCAACAATACCAACGCCTTTGGTAGTCTTGGCCCCTAGAAAAGACATTTTTTTCTAAATTCGAGGAATTAGGTTAGCCATCTGCCTCGACAGCGGCTGAATATGGCTTATAAAACCACACTTTGTGTGATTAATAACACGTTACCAACCTACAATAAGAGGAAGAAGAAGAAGATGAAACTTGTATCTTCAAACAAAATTGTATGCATCTACTACCTGTTACACTCGAACAGCAACGCGAACATCGACCTACGTAGATCGCACTGGACGAAAAATGGGGTACCGTAGAATTTTAAAGTATAACTTTTTTCGAGGGTGGCGTGGACCTGGTGGAAATAATTTCTGTGCTGGGATCCAATTGTGCTAATCCCATTACTATATTTAAGTGGTATTGAGGGTTCCAGGGAGGATTTTTTCGTCTTAAGAGCGACCTGTGCCTAGTCAAGTGTTTTCCTGACGTCATTGACAAAAATGGTGGAGCATGAATCCCCCATTCATTGGCTGAAAGTAAACGAGGCACCGTGTTGTTTGGTATAGCGAAATACCGAGGAAGTTTGAAGAAACTTGAACTTCTCGTAAAGTCAATAGCATTATGACAGGCGTATTACTAGGATGGTCCGGTATCATAGAGCATGGGGTTGGTGTGTGAATATGAAACAGCTTCTGTCAAAATCAGAAGATGAAGATGACTGTAGTGCTCTTCAAGGGGAATTTTGGAGTGCATGATACTGGAGACGTACTGGACACTGCTAAGTGGTACACATTTCTGATTTAGTCTTTCGGTTAACGTTTAGCATTTTCGTTTTCGTGGCTCTTATGCTTTAGCTAGTTGCTTTAGCACTATATTGGTGATACACCTTCCGTCTTAACTATAACGGTATTGTTGTATTCTTTAATATTTGGTTTTTCTACTAAATGCTGACTACGCTACTCAAACCTTTCAATACCTGGTCATTTGGTTTTGTTTTTTCGCATTTTGCTATCTGCCCAAGTATATGTTATACTCGTCTAGATATTCTAGTCTGTGGTTGCTTATTTCTATGTTGCTGTGTTCTACTTGGTTGATCATTATTTTGGTTTTCTTTATATTTATTGTAAGATTTATTTTTCTTGTTGCTTCAATTCACATATTATAGATTGCAGTTCTTTGAATTTTTGGGACATAAAAACGATATCATTTAAAAATCTGGTTAAGCATTTTCCCGTTTATGGTAATACCTCTCTTATTCTAATCTAAGTCCTTAAATATGTTCTACAAAGTTCTACAATTTTGAGCTCATAGAATCAGCCTGCCTCACGCTTCTTTTTATTGGTTTGTATTATGATTTTTCTGTAATTATATATACTTTTATTCGCCTTCTGATATATACAGTGTATTATTTGAGCATATCTGTAATCAACTCGGCTATTCTGTAGTGCATTTTCAACTGCCCATAGTTCAATGCCATCGAAAGCCTTAGATTATACTCGCTGGTTTTATCTATTAGCGTTCTTATGGTAACTAGGTGGTGTGATGTGCTGTATTCTCTACGGAATACTGTTTGTTGTATTAATATTCCAGTTTGTTGTTGAGTCCGGTAAGTATTATTCCTGCTATTATAACTAAAAATGAAAACATTAGGCAGAGAACGAAGGTGATTGACGTCGTAGAACACACAGAATCACTGTAATGGAAATGGGCTGGACATACAGAGCAACAAACGAACAATAGATGGAATAAGAAAATACAAAAATATAATCCATGTACAGCAAAGAGAGGAAGGCAACTCTCAGATTCTCTCAGATTCCTTAAAAAATTGCCGAATTTGGATGAAAAAAAAACAAGGATAGGAACAACTGGAAATAAATTGGGGAGGCCTATATCCGCTATTGGATGGAAGCAGACTGAAGAAGAAGAAGAAAGAAAATGATCTACGTAGAGATGGCTATCTTCATTCAAAGTTCAAATTCTTCCATTTGCCAACCACAAGGATGAATGAGCTTGTACACCCTTATTATAACTCTGAACCATGTGATTTTTCCTTCCTCCCGCATGTGAGGAAGGACGATTTCCAACTGATGAGGAGCTGCTGATTGCCTGTAATGAATAATGTACCCAGCTCCCAAAGGAACCTTCAATAAGTTGATTCGATGATTGATTTCGAAGATTACAATTGCGTATTAAATGTCAAGGAAAGTACTTTGAAAGATGGTAAATAAATATAAATGTTTGGAAAAATGTTCTTAGTGTAGGCACTGGCATAAATAATATTGAACGCTAATGCAATATAGAATTCTATTGACACACAGATAAACTAACAAAACTAATTTTTATAAAATAGAAAAACTCAAATGTATCTTAAGAAGCAAGTAAATTGAGAAAAAAATATGGAAAGCATTTTTTTTATCAACACAAGGGGCGAGATTACTTTTTTACTTTAAAAACCGTAATAAAGCAATATTTATAATAGTGCTGCTATATTACCGCGAAGTTTAGCTTCACAAATGTGGCGAAGTTGTGGCTGCCCCCAGCGAGAGTTCAAGATCTTCGCTGATACCCTGGAACAGATCCACAGCATCCCGAACGACCCAAACTTCTTCCACGACAACTACTGCAAAGATCGTTGTGTCATCGCCGATAACCTCAGATTCGTCCACTCCCCCAGTTGAGGATATCCCCAATATCGCTTATCGTCCTATTGAAGAACATGAAGTGCTCGTCGCCTTGGTCCGCAGTAAGAAACATCACCAACGGTAACGCACCCTCCGTCGATTTTCTGAAGTAATGTTTACACTCTTCACGTTGCTGTTCCACTTCTGGGTCTACAAACCATAAAAACCAAAATTTTTCGTGGGACACACCAGAGGGAGAAAGGACAAATAAAGTGCATCAGTCTTGGCAATGTCGAGAAAATTCTCACTATTTTCTGTTTTTCTCTTTGCTGCTCAACATGAGTAAGCTCCATAAGGTCAGACGGTGAACAAGGAAATCTACTTGTGGGTTTTGAGGTAAATGAGACATGCAGCGATGAGAAAGGAGCCTCATCTTTGGGAAAGTGGTGACTGGCAGCTTTACTACGGCAGTACGCTGTCATACTTTCTAGGTTTTTTGGTTAAATACTTTATTACTGAAGTCTGTCAGGTCCACACAGCCTTGACATGGCTCCCTGGAATTTTTGGCTGTTACCAAAATTAAAATCGTCCTTGAAGGGAAAGAGGTTTGAGAATGTGGAATGGGCCAAGCAGAAGGCGACGAAGCAGCTAAAAACAAGTCCAAAACTGAGAATGAAAATTGTTTCGAGAAGTGGAAGAATCGCTGGAATAGAGCTGTATCTTCCCGAGGAGAGTGCTTTGAAGGGGACTGAGGCATCGTTGTCCCAGATTAGTTTTTTTTTGTAGGTCGGATAAATACAGGACAAACCTTGTACAATGTGTTACAGCAAGGCTTCGAAATGGTTTGTTTGGGAAGAAACGTTAACTAAGACTATTACTACGTCATCAAAATATTTGAACTATTTGTAGCACCCTGTAGGTACCTATGTTGATAACGAGGGCAGATTGTCCCTCGAAACGTTCGTTCTTAATATTTTCGTTATTTAATATTTTTAATTGGCAGAGTGGCGAAATACCCAAATAAGAATATGAATTATGTAGATACAATAGTACTTTGGTGCATTTGCTATTTACACTATTATCGCAATATTTATGAAAGGGCAAATTTACAAGGTAATTGTGTTTGCTACATATTTGTTTCAAGGCATTTAGTGATTATTTATATTACCTACACTAGGTGTTGTCGCTTTGAGTGTTGGCATGTATAGAATAGAGTCTGTTAGTAACCTACTGATAAAATAATTGATCGCAAGCCTATGTGTTAGTAGCATCTTCTTTACGTCTCAGCAGTGGATCTTTTTATAGATTTGAGGGCAATGTTGTCTGTTTGTCGCCTAATTTTTGCTTTGAAATATGATGAATGAAGTACAAATTATTTCAATTTGAAAAGCGACACCTGACAACGTATCTTATTTGTTTTAATTGTAATTTTTACCCGTTTGTGCGCTAAGTAACGTGCGCAGAGGGACTACAAGTGAACCAGACTTTGCCGGACATTGCGTTTTTTTCGTTTTCTGAAGGTCTACAGTGACAATGATTAATTTTAGCCAGTGAGCAGTTAGTCAAGCGGAACAATAATAAGGATAATAATAGAAAAAGTCCGCGATTGTTTATGACGTCGTTGGGTCGATCTAAACATCTGAAGTTATTCAAGACGTCAAAAAATAAATTAAAAATCTCTTATTTCTATACATTCTACCTTCATCTGGTCAGCCACATCTCATCCGCTGGGCCAGGTGGATAACACTCTTTCAGCAGATCGAACCATCTTCAATACTCATCTGTGCGGCCGCACCAATATGTCTAACCTGAATGTCAGGGTTGAATGTTAAAAAATACGTTTCGGGTTATTGAATTTTAAATAGGAACATTTCGCATGACAAAGTGGAATCGAGCAGACTGTAGCCAACGGCTGTGTAATTTTTTAATTAGTTTTGACCTACACAGCGCTTAAGTGTTGTATAAATACAGTAATTAAATTACATAAGGTACGCCAGCTTAATTTATTTGCTTGTGGAAGTGTAATTTTCGTAGGTTGAAAGAGACGTTCTGTTTACGGAGTTGTTAGAAAATCTTTATTGTACGTGGACAACTGGACAGATATGAAGATGTAGGTATTTTTTCTCATTTTTAATTTCGAAGTGGTGAGATTTTCAGTTCTATAACCATTAAGTATTGGGTCTTCAGCTAGGGTTCCGCGTTGTCCGGAGTTAATAGCAATTTTCCGTAGCAGTGACTCATCAGTTTTTTGACAGACAATTTGGTCTAGTTTATCAACGTATTAATAATACTACCTGATCTCATCATTTGTAAGGGAGCACGATAATGGCTTAAATGGTACTGAAAAACAACGAAACAGTTAATGAAAGGACATACCTACTTTCAATGCCGGTTTAGCAAGCAGATTGAATTAATCGAATATTAAATCTCATTTATTGAGATCTCGATCTGTAACTACACGAACGACATTTAAATTCGAAGAGCAGGAAGGTAATATCATTAAACCTGCCCAAGAACCGAATGGTATCAGAGCGTAAAAAATAGTGGCTGAAGTTGGGGGTTCAGTTCTTGCATGTATTAGTGATGTCAGCAAAGTTCATCAATCAATAGCGTGGTCAGATCATCAATAACACTAATAGCCAGTCTTGTGAATTTAAAATGGCTGTTATGCTGGAACAATGTAGTCTATTATAAGTGTAGATTTGTTTTCAGGTTGGTATATCAACGATCATGTGCGTAGGATTCGGGAGGCGGCGGAGACAACGACCCCCTGGACTTTAATGAACGCGAGACAAACGAGTTTCTACCTCTATTTGTTGAATATGAAATACAGTAATATGGCTTTTTGGCAAATTTGGTTTGTCGCTTTTTATTTGTGGCTCGTTTTAAATATTTAATTACTTTCACGTCGGAAAATGCTAATAAATTGCCAGTATCGTGCACCGTTTTGCATCACTTTGCATTTCGTTGAGGAAATATGGCCGGACATGTTTAATTTTGATCTTTATATGAAATTCTTTGAGACCATCCCGTCAAATAAAGTGCTTACAAAATAAAACACGTTTTTATGTTCATTATCATTATACATACATATTTGCTATGCTTGAAATTAAAGTTATATTGGAAGGGAAAACGATGTGAATGAATGGATTTTATAATGTCAAAAGAACAGATTCGCTAAGTGAATCACACCACAGAACATATCACGCTAATTCTTGGCTAATTTTACTATTTGCATTTCTCTATATTGCACAAGCTGTCAAAGTTGGTATATTAAAGGTTAAATACATTTTCTTTGCCTTTCCGTTTATGCTGTAATACAGTACAGATCCCTGCGGGTCGTCACTTTACAGAGACGGATTTTGGCAGGTGTAGCGACGTTTTCTAGGCCATTTTGGTAGATGATTGCAGCGACTTCGAGCTGGAATACGTCTCTGGCCCACATGGACCGTTAGTATTGTGTAAAAAGCATATGGTCACTTCCTGATTGAATACCTTTCGTTGACCGCTTGAGAGCTCTTTATGTGCTGGTGACTCCAGCATGCCAACGTGACTTTAACTCTCTACCGATCTCGTGCAGCTTGTTGTGCCTAGTTCTACGTTTCTTCTCTGGGAGGAGTAAGAATCCTTCGAAGGAGCTGCGGGGAAAGATTTCATCTTTGCAAATTGACCACTACTTACCTGTGTTTGTGACTTTTTGTGTGCAGTACTGACTTCTGCTCGAGTAGTGCATGTTACTTTGAATTTCGACGTTGAGACCTTTTTAAACTATTTTTTTAGAATTCATTGAACGTTGCCGTTGTTTTTGTGTGTGTAATTTTTGAACGTGAATCTTTTTGTGCACTCTGTCTGTTGATTACACGTAAGTCTGTTTGTACTTTATTCATTGTATGTACGAACCTGTGATCCTGCCTATAAGGTGGATCTGTGATATTAGCCTAGTACCATTGTTTTCGATTGTTGTTTATTGGGTGCACCCGGAGTACTTTAGGAATTATAAGTAACCCTGTATTGGCTATTTTGTACAACGTTGTTAACTGGTTGTGTTTATACAACATTACAGTTATATTATAAAATTATTTAGGACTTGTCTTATTTTGCTACTTTCTCTTATTTTAGATATATTGCATTTGTTGTAAAAAGACTTGTTGACGCGCTCAGTATTTATTTGTATTTTAGTAATTTTGTAAATAAATACATGCCGCCACCACTGTTTAGCTAGCCAGCTCCTCCAATGTACCTGTACAGTCTCGTGGCAACTTCTAAGTATACGATTCGAAAAGTTGGTATCATAGCTCCCATATTTATAATACTCGTACATTAGATTTGTCAATTTGACACTTGTCGAATTTTATTAAAATGATGTTTTTACAAGAACTTAAGATGTTTTCAGTTGAATGAGATTTTCGAAATAAAATTTATGAAAATGGCTAATGAAGATGAGCATTCAAGCCTATACTGACGAATTTAGACACAATTTTTTGATAAAAATCCGCATCAGCCGTTGTCCATACATTTATTATTTTTCGAAAATTCTTTAAATTTACAACCCTATCAATTACTATATATTGATAGAAGAAGTAGAAATTTGTTGTGTTTAAAGTTGTTTATTATAGAAGCTGTCCGAAAACATGATGTAAATAATATAATCTGTCTAGCTTCACCTAGATAAAAAAGAAATTTTATAAAACCCATAGATAAACTGTTTTTGGAAGAATAAATAATTTTCCATCACATCACAAGAACAATTTGAACCAAAAAAGATTACAATCTTGTATTGGTAGTTGAGAAGGTGTGAATAATTGGAAACTTATTTGTATAGTTTGATAAAATAAATGAGTTGCAATTGGCACATTAATAGTAATTTACGATACAAGTGCGTAAAGCTACTCTTTAGGCAAGAGTGGGGCAGAGTTAAAACCCGAGTGAGCGAGCGTTTTAAGCCCCGCGAGTGACTAAAGATGCTTTACGCATGTGTATCGTACAATATTTTATCTACGATAGAATCTAGAAAACAAGGTAAATATAAAAAAAAATAAATGTAAATTAGGATTACCAGCAACCGGTCGTAATTTTGAGTGTTTTAAAAATTTTAAAACACGTTGCTACTCACAACGTGCCTAATGAAATCTTTTAAATACGTTACTACTGACGACGTAAACTATTGAAAACATGTTATTAAACAGTCGTTTTACAAACTGAAAACTGGCAACTAAAAGGCAATTTTACACACTGTCGTAGATAAAATTAATTTAGAATATTATTGTATATACATTCTTCTTCGAACAGCTCTTCTCTTCGTTTTATTGTTACCATTATTCTTAATTGCTTGTACTGCTTTGGACTGTTTAGGTGCTTCCTTATGTTTTTTTATTGTTTCTTCATTTGTTTATAATTGGATCTCAACGTGTCGTAGAAGTTGAAATAAATAAATACGTTTAATTTGCATAAAGTAGACTGAAATGTTATGTTATGTTCTAGTAGCTGCTTTTTATGTACGCTATGTAATTGTTTTCAGTGACTAGAAATCGCTATTATTTACAAGTGTGGCGAAAATGTTTTTATGCCAGTTGACAGTTTGTACCTTTTTAAAACTTTATTTTACAAAAGCAGCTACTATAACTATAACTATAAATGATGGCATACTCCTAATACTTTGTATATCACACGTGAGCTGCGTCGGTAGGTTTTCATCGTCACCGATCTGGCGCAGTTCGTACGCGGTCCTGTTGTCACAGTACTCTTCATAATATAACGATAAACATGTGCTTTAACTTAGCATTCCTGAAGCAGTACTTAAGGTGTTTGCCTACAAATTAGATTGCCTCTAAGAGCGTGAGTTCGAATCCCACCACTGCGATGCGCTTTCTTTATTAAAAACTTAGAACCATGTTCTTCTGTAATATTTTTATTTATAATTCAATTTTTAAAATGCTAGACTTGTGTGCTAGTAAACAGCTGATTTTACTCTTAGCTCGCTGATCTATGATATGTCATTTTTAGTTCGACAAGCTGTTAGCAAAGTGCCTAGCTTTAGTAGCGGTCGTAGAAAAAAACTTTTAACACGTGCCTACTACCTGTACTGTGTTATGGTGCTGAAGACTGGACAGTGACAAAAAGAAATTTAACTAGTCTATAGAAATAACATAGAGTTTCTCAAGCGCATTATGATAAGCATAACGTTGAGAGATCGAAAAACAGATATATTTATTTAGACACAGAAGGGAACGAGAAAAAGTTACATAGTTGAGAGAGAGATTTACAGGACATGTAGTCAGAGACACCTACAAAAAACGGCATAAAAATATATTGAAGTGGAAACTCTATGATTTCACATGACTAAGAGGACGTTTATTAATGAGATGAAGTAATGACCTGACGGCAAGTTTAAACTGGATGATAAAAACTAGAGACAGACCGAAATGGAGAAATTTGGAAGAGGCGTATATCAAAAAATGGTTTGTACGTAATATGAGCTTTGTAGTCATACATTACTGTTGGGTAAGTACAAAATATTCATATCAATTAAAAATGTTTGTTTATACTTCCTTAGTTATACAATAAATATAAATAAAATCTTATTGTCATCATAGATGATAGGCACAATAGATTATAACCTATGTAAGAAAAGTTTTTGGGAAAAATCGTTAGCTGTAAATTAACAGGAACTGGTATCTAGTTGACCTTAAAACAAAATTCAAAACGCTTATATTTCATATGTTGAGTCATATTTGTCCGATAGTATACGAAATGATAGCTTAGTTAAACAGGTGCCAAAATGTGATATTGTAAACATCTTGCAAAGTAAACATTTTGTAGTTTCAATTATTTGTGAAACTATAAAGAACTGCGAGGAGGATATACCATGTATAAATCATTCAAAACGTGGACATTTGGTTAATGCCCCAATCAACTAGATGGTCGTTGTAATTGCAAAAAACCGATTGCGAGTATCAATTCGAAAACTATCTCAAAGATTTAGGGCTTCTTACATTAGCGTCAGTCGAGAACAGAAAGGGTCGATTTGATCAATATTGTAATGGTAGCCTCACTTAAAATATAATAATAGTAGGGTTTTAAATAAAATATTAAATTTATAATGATAGCAAGGATTACTACACTTTATAAATTGTATAGTTTCGATCAAGAACTGCCTGTCAAATTCAGGGCAAATTAAAAGAATGTAATAATAATTACGAAAAATAAATTGTTTATTGCTTTTTCTCTATTTTAATTATTTACAATAAATTAGGGCTTAGCTCCGGTGAACGTGGAACAATTCTTAACTCAGAGGTCGGTTCATAAAATGAGTAGAAAAATTTGTATGACAAATAATTTGTTGTATGACAATTACTTTCTGATATTAGGGAAAATCACTGTTCCCAACTGACAGTTAAATAACCTCTAAATTTAGTGCGGTAAAGAAGATAATCTGCCAGTGCAAAAATAGCGTAAAATTGAATTTTAAACACCAAAATGTTTTGTTTCAAGATAACGTCAAAACTCACGCTCGATTCGCTTTTGTTCAACTTCCGGCAAGAACTGCAAATTCCGCCTCAACTACCAGTTTTTAGGGACGCTAACTAAATTATTCGACGCTTGATAGATCTGGGCCTCTGGAAACACGTTGAACTTCTCGGAAAAGGTCTATTCTTGACGAACCCCAATTTCTACGTGGCTGCACGAACTCCTTGCTGTGAAATTTTACCGTTTTTGAAGAGGTGCTCCGCTGTTGATTAGCACACTGGAAGGTCGCCACAGCAAATACTCGCTTATAAATGGTTTGCTGGTGCCAATTCTTCTATCCTTGGATAGCTGTAGGCCTCCTCTCCATGTAGCACAAAAAATCAGCCTTCCGATGTCTGGAACTGCCTCAAAATCGTCACCGAAGTTGGCTCGCACTCAACCCCGCACCAAGTGGAAACTTGCTGGCCTAATTGCACTATCTTTGGAACTCCTGCACTTTTGAAAACTACACTCACAGATGCCCAGCAACACTGGTAAAAACTCCAACATAAATTTGACGCAACAAAATGACTTTTTATTATTAATTTCTGTACAAAAAGTGTAGTTCAACTGGCACCCAACGTAAATTTTTTCAGTTTGCTTTATTAATTTTGACAATTGACTGTCTCATAACTTAGTAACTAGATTTTCATATGTTTAAAATAAATTAGGTTTGGTTACATGTTTCAACTTATCGACTACAGTTTTGATGTCATGTCTTTGCCTAACTACTAAAATTGTCTTTTTCTTGGAATAAATGTCACTACACATTTCTCTGCTTTTAATTTTTACTGATACATTTGAGTTCTTTTAGCATCTTACTAATTGTTTTTCGATCGGTTGCCTTACATTTTTCCATTGCCCTATTGCAATTATTGCTTTGCTACACTGTTTTTAGTTTACCTTTCAGTTAACTTGCCGTTTGCTGGCTTATACCAAGATACCAGACATAATTTCTGATTTGTTTATAGATATAGTCAAAATGGTTGACTTCCTGTTTTACCGGAAATGATACTAACTTTGATTTTTTAAATGGAACACCCTGTATATTTTATGTTTTTCTGAATCTGTCAAATTACATATAATAGTCTTACCAAATTTCAATTTTTTTAAACAAAAAAATTATTTTTTCAATTTTTATTTTTTACCATAGAAGGCCTTGACATGAAAAAATCTATTCTATTTGACTCTAGCAACTCTTAATAATAGCTATTTTATCAATAAGGTCAATAACAAACCTTTAATAAAAGAATATAATTTGCTAAACTCGTTTTTTAAGAAAAAGTCAGTTTTTTTACATGGTACCTACTAAGGGCCATCTTGCCATTAGACAGAAAATGTAGTTACCAATCTAACGATATGCATCATGCACTTTATATTTATTTGAAACTGAAAACTGATTAATTAATTATTTTTTAAAATATTTTTATGTAATAACTAATAATAGCAAAACAAATTTGGCAACACTGTTGTATGTAATTTGAGTCGTAGATTCCGAAAAACAAAACATATAGAGTGATCTATTAAAAAAAAATAATTAATTAATTAATTTTCAGTTTCAGATAAGGATAAAGTAGTGCATGATGCATATTGTTAGATTGGTAATTACATTTTCTATCTAATGGCAAGATGGCCCTTAGTAGGTGCCATTTAAAAAACGAGTTTAGCAAATTATATTCTTTTATTCAAGGATTTTTATTGACGTTATTGATAAAATAGCTATTCTTAAGAGTTGCTAGAGTCAATTAGAATAGATTTTTCCAAATCAAGGGGTTCTATGGTAAAAAAAAATATTTTAAAAATAATTTTTTTGTTTAAAAAAATTGAAGTTTGGCAAAACTATTATATGTAGTTTGACTCGCAAATTCAGAAAAACATAAAATATACAGGGTGTCCTATTTAAAAAATCAAAGTTGGTATCATTTCTGGTAAAACCGGAAGTCAGCCATTTTGACTATATCTACCGGGCAATCAGAAATTATGTCTAGTATCTTGGTATAAAATTTTATCCAAATCGATTCATAAATAAAGAAGATATAAGCATGACCCTAGACTCATTGTCACCCGGTATACCATCCTAATGATAAAATTATATTTTGGTCTGATCTAACCTCTTGCCATTTCGCTAGTATAATCAAGGATTGGTTAGAAGTTCACAAGATTCTTTTTTGTACCCAGAAACCATAATTCTCCAAACGCCTCTTAGGTATGCTCCAGTAAAGATCTTAGGGCAAGTAGAGACATTTATGATAATAGCTGGGAGGTCGAAAATAAAGAACAGTTACGACACAAATCGTTCGGGAATGAACAATCTGACTGTCCAGAATGAACCACAATGGACTTTTAAATGTTATTTGGATTGTGTTTTTTTTGTTAATTAAATAGGATAGAAAAATATCCTAAGCAAATGCTTTAAATTAATTTGCAAATAGTGCACTTGGTTTTTTCCGAAAACTTTTGTTACCTACCTTGTTAAGTTTATATTTTAAAACTTCTTTGCTAGCAATATTTCTATTATTCGAGAAAAAGTTATAAACAAAAATACTGTGTAAGCAGAAGAAGATAAAAATATTCTTTAAACATTTATAGTAAGAAAAACTATAGAGAGGGATAAGGAAATTATAAATTTTGAAAAAAAAATCGCATTCTTTATTATAAGATAACATCGATGGTGTGCATTACAGTTCAAACAATTTGACCGAAATACAGGAGAAAATAGCAGTAAAAAATAAAGTCGTCTTCTCTCTCAGCTAACAAAAAAAAATCAGAAATATAATGGGAAGTATTTCACGTTTCAGCTCACCCCGAAGGATGCACGGACATTTAATATAAATCACTTGGTTAATCTAGAGTCTTGAAACAATCTAGGGTCTTGATATCTAGATAAGACAAGAATTTTTAATCTCGGCCTAGACTTGGTCAAGTCATGTCTAGAAATTTCAAGATAAGACAAGATTTTGCAAAGTCTTGTCTTGTAATTGTTTTGTCTAGACAACGTTAGGTAGAACTTTAGTTTGAAGTAATGGTAAAGTAATGGAAGTAGGTAAAGTAAGTAAGTAAAGTAATGGAAACAGCCCTATTGACATAATAACATTGCCTGGTCAGTGAATATATAAATAAGTAGTAAAATTTCAACTAAAAAAATATTGTTTGATTGTTCTTCTACGTGATTAAATTAACATCAACTTTGCTGGAAGAACATTTTAACAGATGTAATAAAATATTCCCTCCAATTCAAGCAGTTGCTGTTTTACACAATAAGGTCCCGGGTGGTGTAGCTTGATCAAGCGTCCACCTTCGATCAGTAGAGTTAAGCAACGCTCTTTCTGGTCAGAACTTGGATGGGAGTTCCACGGCTGCATCTCTCGGCGCCTCGTGGTATGGCTGCCACTCAAATAGTTGGTAGCGGATGTCATAATAACATCATGACAGTCGTTAGTGGGGTTGGAAGTCCCCATAAAATGTACAGCGACGCCTATAATTGGCCTAACGGCTGTTGGCTGAGTGCTAAATAAATAAATAATTATAATATTTATTTCGAAAAATAAAATAAAAGTACCTAATAATTTTTATAAAACTGCATTATAAATCAGTCTAAAGGAAATTAAATGGCAATCAGATGACCTCTGTAAAAGACAACTATGCTCTTTCTTACCACCTAGCAAAATAACCGAAACTAATATAATCAAAACTTAGTAAAAATACTCAAAAATACACAATACACAATAAACAATTTACTATATACAATATGCAGTATAAAATATACAATAGACAATAGACATTATACAATGCACAGCCAATCACAATTATATAAAATAGCAAGTTGGGTACAATAATAAAGGACTTTCCGAAATTTTATACCATTATTAAACAGCAAACTTTAAAAGTAGTCAATGGAAGAATTTTCAGTGAAGGAGGAATGGAATGAATAAAGTTTCGACACATTATAAGAGAATCTATTAATTCCTCATGTCTCAAATTCAAATTATGGATATCTGTACGAAATTTGATTTTAAAGTAAAGGTAAGCAGGAGTTTTAGTACGAACGATTTTATGAAAAAATACTAAGCAATGCACAATTGGACGTTTTTTCATGTTGATCCAATTGGTTTCTTTAATTTTGTACGTTATATGTTCTCGACGTCTAATGCCATGAATAAGTCGCAGACGTGAGTTCTGTACCATTTGCATTCTTGGGCTGGTGATATTATTGACACAAGGTCCAAAAATTGCATCGCAATAATTGAACTGAGACAACACACGAAAGTCTTGATATTTTTCTTCAAAATGTGCCTATTATTGCAAATAAGTTTAAAATTTGCGTAAGTTCTGCAAATGCAAATATTGACATGCTCACGAAATGTGAGTTTCTAATCAAAGGTTAGACCCAAATTTCGGGTACCGTCTTTACATGGAATTATATCATCATTAATCATTATCTAAAGGAGGCAATTGTCAAAGTCTGTTATTTTTATCATAGACTTTGTAGGATTAATTATGACGCAGAAGCATATTTAACTAAATTATCTAGATCTTCATTTGACTACAAGCAACTGCTGTAACTCCAGTATCCTAGGGATTAAATTCATAATATAACTGTGTGTCATCTGCATACTGATGATTCACAGTCTTTTAAAATATTACATAAACCGGAAGAATAAATTATATAAAGTAGAGGTTCTAAAATCGATCCTTGCGGAACGCCATATTTAATTTTTCGAGAATCAGATTGTTCATTTTGAAACAGAATATACTGCTGCCTATTTTGAAGATAATTTTTTATAAATTCTAAGGTACTCTATCGGATCCTAAATGATATAAAACAGCAAGAAGTATCTTATGATTAATTGTCTCAAAAGCTTTGGAAAAGTCGAATAGAATTAAAGCTATAAGACTAGCTTCGTCACTAGGGCGAAAAATATCATCCGTTTTTTGTAATAATGCAGAATCATAAATACCTATGATTTAAACGAAATCCGGACTAGACGTTTGAAAATAACCCTTTTTGAGCTGAAAACCTACAATCCTTTCCAAAACCTTTGACTAAACCGGAAGAATACTAATAGGCCTAAGATCTTTAAATTCTTTAGTTGTATTCACTTTACTTATATTGATTTAATAATATCCCGTTTCCATTCTAATGGAAAACGCCCTCCAATAAGCAAGTGTTAATCAAATGAGTTATAACTGGCACTAAAAATTGCAACATAGGTGTATCGTCTGTATATTGATTCAATCACTGCCAGTAGCCCCAGAAGTAATTGAATTCAAGTGCTTGAGAACGTCACCATCTGTAGCAGCAATGAAATTAAATTTTATATCAATATTAGACGTTACGTTATTATAAAGTATAAGGATATTTGGATCCGGTTGACCCCGACCCTGAACTGAGCTAAGAAGCAAATCGTTAATTGTATTAGCATTAACAATGATTGGTGGAATAAGATTAGACGTTTTTTTATTATATACATTAAGGTTTCTGAGTCCTCTCCAGAGAAATTTAGATTTATCTTGCATGCATTTATAATTTAAGTATGCTTTTTCCTCATTATTAACGGATAAAGTTATTGTGTTTCTTAATAATACTCGTAATTTATAATAACTCCAATGTTCCAATCTTTTGGACAAAAAAACAAACTAATTAAATAAAGTAATTTTATCGTCAATAAAATGAATATCAAATATGCGATACCGATATTGCTAAAAATCATTAAAATTAGAGAAATCACAGAAGGTATGAACTATAGGCTGCTGCTTCTACACATCGACGATGATATTGCAGTAAATTAGCTCGTGGTCAGAGAACGAATACAGATGTTTCGTACCAGAAACAACTACCATATCAGGATCACTAATAAGAATAGTGGACCCGTTACAAAATATTTTGCAATTCACAAAACTTCTTTGTAGACAATGTTTAACGTATGGCACTATCCATTAGGTAAAATTTGAATTTTTAAGTTTTAAAAACTACACGTCCGTGACATTGACCATACACTTGACCATAGCTAAATATTGGTTGTGACAAATATTACATATTCCCACTTTATCCAGACTTTGACTTTGCGATTTATTAATTGTCATCGAAAATGCTAGGCGCACAGAAAAAATGGGAAGAGTGCCACAAAGAAGAGCTAGGAGAAGGCGGAACAGAATTTTGAAATAATAGATTAAAAAGCGATGACTGAATGTAACTTAAACGAAAGAAACTGTGAGGAAGGAAGAGTATGAATAATAGGTGTCGGATAACGTTGAAAGATGTTTTAACAATATACGTATACTTGTAAAAACAGGGAAAGCAATAAACCAGTGTGTAAATAAGCACAGCCACATAATTATAATAAGCAGAAAAAACACCTTACAGCGTATGAGCAATACCGATTTTCTTTAACTGTCATTTTACATGTATTTTGACGTTTGTCTCACGAATCAAATTGATTTCAAATAAACATTTAGTAGTTACAGTAGTCCATTGCAAAAATCAGCAGAACGCCGCAGGCTGACTTCGAGAATACACTTGGTTTACTGCTCCTGCATGGCCGGCTGCAACCACTTGAAAGTTACAATATGTTGGTTTTTCTTTAAAAATTATCCATTTATTTTTAATTTAGGACTTTTGTTTACATCTACACAGTAACGGCTTTCATTTAAAAAAATTATTATAGAAATCGACCCGGTGGTATCAAAATAGATGTCGAAAGAAAACGCTTCACGTTTTACATAGATAGATAGAGTAGCAGTAGAACAGGAACTCTAGTAAGCTTGTTAATAAGTTGTTTAAGACCAATTGCATCAAGCATGTAAGTATATTTAATAGTTGCAGTACAATCAAATTCAAGCATATCTCCAAGACAAATAATTACATGATATGAAAGAATCATAGAAAGAAACTTTTTCAAAAGTATTAATAAAATTACGAAAATGTTTTCTGTATGGCAAATATACTTCACCAATAGCAAGTTTACGTTCATTTAAATTAATAGAACATAAAACTGTTCGAAATCCGGATTATTTATAGTAGTAATAATGTACATTAACGAATATCAAGTTATTCAATTAGTATAGGCAGGGAACACTATTACCATGAAGCTTGCATACTCGTTAATTTCATAGATTTCATCAATGAAATAGCAGTATCAAAATTGCCAGGACTCATTTTGGTCCTGTATTAAGAAGTGGCACACTTAAGGTAAAAGCGGTCTTATTTAGGTACATTTAGTTGGCGCAGCACGCGAGTGAATGCAGCATGCAGGCTTCAGAAAAATGATCGTGACAGTGCCCGCGGTCTATCACAGTAGGCCGTTTCCGGTTTGAGTACCTGCATTTGTTAACATTTGTTGCATTGGATCACCGCAGCCACCGCCACCATCGCTCAACCCTCTGCTTCGTATTTATGAGGAAAATTTATATCTTTAGATTGATGATGAGAATATCCACACAAGAACCCAAAATTCGAATTGCGTGGCTGTAATATAAATACTAAAATAGCAAATTATATTATTGTTGCTATTTGTTATATTTATAAATAGTGTTGTATTTCCACTTAAAATACGAAATAAGACTTAAAAATTATGGTTTTAATTTTACTATGTTAAAGGTCGTGCTATTCTGTTGCTTCTGCTTAAGCAGATTTATTTAGTAGATGTTGCTATTTAATTAATCAGTATTCAGTTTTATAAATACATTTTGAAGTTTGAACTATACTTTATTGCTTTCCAAGCAGAAGCCGTTATTTTGACATGTGAATTAGGAGGAGGAGGCAACACAAAAAAGTAAATTTGATTTACAGTAAACACCGTTGATTAAATTTTAAAAATCAAATTGAGGTTCCAGTAATAATTATGTCCATTCTTTATTGCTGGCGAAAGTAGGCCGATTTTTTCAAATATGAAAATGAAATTATTTTCCATTTTAAAAAGAACAATAATTGTCCACACTAACGACAAAAACAATTTAAAATTGAATTTATAATTTATATAAAGGTCGCTTTAGCAAATATTTTTAATAAGAGGAACCGAAAGGTATGTTCACGCCGATTTTGAGGTTCTAACTGTTCGCGGGTAAAGTCCCTGTATATACAAGTATTGGAACTTGTATGTGATTTGTTTTGGATCCACAAACTATGGAGTACCTGATTTGTGCCGACTTGAAATTGTATGCTTACTTCTTTGAAATAATACAAGTGAAATATAGTTTTGCTAAATTACATGGTCATTGATTTGTGGAAGTAATAGCTCATCTATTAGTACATATAGGATCTCTATTTGCTACTAGAGATCCTGTATAGATTAGATTAGATTTAGATTCCACGACTATCTTTTGATGGCATGCGCACGTCAGCCCTTTGGGCTTTTTGTACTGTCGGGAGTTTTCAAGTTAGCAGGCCGACATCCGTATATTTTACTAGACTTGCAATGTCCCCTATTAGCTTGGGGTTGTCAATAGAGTTACGGCTCCAATCGAGTTGGTGTCTTTTACGCTCTAATGCTGGGCATTCAAAGAGGATATGATAAGCTGTTTCATCATCCTCATGGCATAGTCTGCAAACAGGTTAATTTCTATAGATATTGATCCTGTGCATAAATTCTCTGAATGCCTGTTAGTAGATTGACTACTTGCTTGATTCGAGTTCTGTTCAGTCTCAACAGGGTTTTGGTGGGTTGTGGATTCGGAGTTTTTAG
Organism: Agriotes lineatus; assembly: GCA_940337035.1. NCBI lineage: Eukaryota > Metazoa > Arthropoda > Insecta > Coleoptera > Elateridae > Agriotes > Agriotes lineatus. The sequence goes on from OW679198.1 coordinate 40,532,576, forward strand.
CAATCTTTTCCAGTGTGTTGCTTCATTGTAGTTTCTCACCTTAGTTCATGTGCGATATTGACCCATTCATTAATGGCTGAGCGGTAATGGTGACCTGGAATCCAGCATACTTTTACTGTATTTCCCTGGCTTAAGGTTTGAAGTTTGGATATGCATTCCTTGACCAGTCTCGATGAAGTACTGAAAGCGTTTAGCGCTTTCAGTGCTGCCTGCCTGTCTGAGAGAATGTGCATGTCTCGATTGAGCAGCTTCTTTTCCATGCTGATGTTTGCGCATACGTTAATAGCTTGTACTTCAGCCTGAAAGATGTTACAAAACTTTCCTAGACTGACTTTTTCGTTGGTTCTAGGATTGGTACTGTACACACCGGAGCCTGTACCCCCTTCAAACTTAGATCCACCAGTGTAAAAAATGATATTATTATTTGTTGGAGTTGGTAGTTGGTCCGGATTCCAACTTGTGTGTACAGTAAAGTTCTTTTCAAAGTCATAGGCTTTGATTATAAGATCAAAACCCATTTCTAATATTGGGTTGTTGATGTGTGACATGATCTTGCCATGTCCTAGATTATTAGCTGTGGTCATTCAATGACCAGTACTTTGTGATCTGTAGGCTGCCATTCTGGCTTCACCTTCCAAGAAGATGTGCAGAGGTGGCAGATTTAAAATAGCATTCAGTGCTTGTCCTGAGGTGCCTTTAAAGGCTCCAGTGATGCACCAATTAGCTAGATATTGTATTCTGCTGATTTTGTGGATCGCAGTTGCTTGTTTTATTTTGGGCCATCAGGCGATTATTCCATATGAAATTATTGGTCGAACCATGGTTTTGTACAGCCAGAGGGTCAGTTCCGGTCTGAGCCACCACGTACTACCTGGCTCTTTTCCCAATAACTAATGTTTGTATGCACCCGGTGATTGTTTTGTCTAAGTGGGAGTTCCAAGTTAGTTTGGAATCGATGGTTAGACCTAAGTAGTTAACTTCGTTCTCCCAGTTGACATTTGTCTCAAACATTTTTATGTGGATTCTGTTTGTGATGTTCATTCTACGAGTGAAAGCGACGAGAGTGGCTTTGCTGGTATTAATTCTAAGATTATTCTCTAGACACCACTCTTCGGTTATCTTTAGTGCTGATTTCATTACATTGTCTACGGTTCTTTGGTATTTACCTTGAATCGGTATGACAATGTCATCAGCGTATTCTTGAGTGTAGTAGCCTTTGTTATTGCGTTGGATCAGCAGTTCATCAACTGTGAGGCACCACAGGAGTAGAGAAAGAACTTCTCCCTGTGGGCATCCCCTTGTCGCCTGCACTGTCTTTTGCTTGTCAGATAACTTGACTTTTACAACTCTAGTGTTGAGCATTGCCATAGTCTATCTTATCGTGGTGTTATCGATCTGATGGTTTGTCATTGCTCTTTCAATAGAGCGATAGGAGGTGTTGTCGAAGGCACCTTCTATGTCTAGAAATGCTTCGACTGCGTACACCTTGTACTCCAAGGTTCTCTCAATTTTCCCTACTAGTTGGTGTAGAGCGGTTTCACCTGACTTCCCTGTTTGGTAGGCATGTTGATATTTGTGAATCGGGAGTGAAATTAAGGCTTCCTCCTTCCAGTATCTGTCTACCAATCTTTCCAACGTTTTAAGGAGGAATGACGTGAGGCTGATAGGTCTGTAAGATTTAGCTTCTGCATAGCTGCTCTTACCAGGCATAGGGATAAATACTACTTTAGTCATTCTCCAGGCTTGGGGAATGTAGCCTAAGGCAAGACTTGCTTGGAACATGTCTTTGAGTGGGTTCATCAGTATATCTATCCCTTTCTGTAGCATTACGGGTTGTATGCCGTCGTTTCCAGCAGATTTGAAAAGACTGAAGAGGCTAGTTGCCCATCTAATCCTTTCTTTGCTGACTATTCTCTTAGCTGTTTCCCAGTCTTCCCTCCTAGGGGTATGATTGGGTTCAGCCAGAGTAGGTTGTTCCACTGCTCCGGGTAGCTGAGTTTTTATCAAAAGAGATAAAGTCTCCTCTTCCGTTGTAGTGTATTCTCCGCTTTTTTTTTAAACTATACATATAGTTTACTAAGAGCTGAGCAAACAGGCTGATTTGACATACATTTTTTATCCATATTAGATATTTGACATATGTCGAACAAGGAGATTGTGGGAACCAATCTTGCTAATTTGCTTTTGATGGGAGAGTTTTCAGAGTATTGATCATTCTTAGGATCTCTAGAACCGACTATTAGAAATATACGTCCAATTTAGTTAAAATTTAGATTTGCATGTGTGATACTATCAGTTGTAACATGTTAAAAAATATGTAAAAAAGGCACTCTTATCACACAGGCCTTGCAGAAAGTGATCCAAACCAATCAAAATATATCCCGTTGTTTGCCCAACTCTTAGTACCTATATACAGGGACTCTATTTGCTACTGTCTGTCACTGCCCTCCTACGAGAGATGTTCAAGGGGTCTAATTACTTTTTTGCCGTCTTCAAAGTTTTTATAGGTCGGTCCACAGCCATAAATAGTGAGATTGTCGTTTGAGAGTTATTGCCGTCTCGTCTTTTATTTTTTGCGCGTTTCAAGAAATTTGTATGATATTCGCTTGTTAGCCCACTGGCCAAGTACATTTTACCCGACAAAAGATCATGTAGTTTCGGATTTTGGATATGTTGTATGTACCTAGGCCCTTATTAAAAATCCAAGTTTTTTAATATAGCACGCCTGTGCGCGAGTCAGTACGACCACTTTAGTGTCACTTTTTTCGGTGTTTGCTTGATAACTCTTTACTGGTGAGTTCTACAAAAAAATTGTTCGAACAGTTTTTGTACAGCACAAAATTTTCTATAATTTACCTTAATAAAAATTTTTTCTAAACCTCATAATTACCGAAATACCGAGCCTAGTATAGGTACATATAACATATCGAAAATCAAAAACTACATGATCTTTTGTCAGGTAACCACCCCTTTTCATGACCTGGCCACTGGGCTATGTGTATACTATCACTTCCTATAAGAGAGATTTTCTTTTCTACGAGCCTGACAGGCGATATGACGAATTAGCAATCGCCGAGAATTTGACTTTGGCAGTTCGCGAATCTTGTCAACAGATATCTGCCATCATTTCTATCTTAAAACGAGAATGACTACGAAGTACCGAAAAAAGTCCTACTTAATTGTAAAATGGTGTTATCAGGGCCAAACGTTCCGAACAATTCAAAATTCCTTCACAACATTTGAAAATAGGCGTGCTTCATCATTATCACTTTTGCACAGTTATTTAAATTTTTGAAAAATTTGGATTATTTTCCATAAAAGCACAAAAGGCTTGGTGTTCCCAACGAAGGCGTGGATTTCAAGGAACTCATGGTTCGTGCTACCGTTAATGACCATCCAGATTATTCCATTAAACAAATTGCTGAAGCACTAGATTTAGGTGCTTCCACCTACAAACTACAAAAGGCTCACGAAATTCTTCCAGATCATCATTTCAAACTTATGCAATTTTGTAAAACTGTGACAGAAATGGCAAATAATGACAAAAACCCTCCGGAAAGGCATTTTCAGTGATTTTATTTATTTATTTATTTAATTCGCACTCAGCCAACAGCTGTTAGGCCAATTATAGGCGTCGCTTTGCAGTTATGAGGACTTCCAACCCCACTAACGACTGTCATGATGTTTTATGACCGCCGGGACCAACTTTTTTCCGTGATAGTCGTACCACGAGGCGCCGAGAGATGCAGCCGTGGAACTCCCATCCAAGTTCTGACCAGAGAGAGCGTTGCTTAACTTTGCTGATCGAACGTGGAAGCTTGTTCAAGCTACACCACCCAGGACCCCTGATGCGTCGGCATGGTCGCTATAACCCATAACGTGCGTTACTGGTCGCAAAAAAACCTGAATAGGTAGTTTGAATTCCAGACCTAGTACTTCCAAAGGGGGAATGCAGGGTGAGCACATGATCGGTGCACTTTTTATTGATGAAACCCATCTTTTTCTTCATATCCCGTCTCCGCTACAGAGTTTGGAAATCATTATAGAGATGTGTACTCTTGACACTGCTGCTTAAAGATTTGGTTGGAATTATAGTTATACCATTCCCTAGGATTACCCAACCACGACATCTTCTTTCTTCCTACGCTACATTTGCCCTTGATTTTCTCTGAATGATAAGTTGCAGCAAATAATAGTGTTCTACCCGTACCACGTGTTCCAAATACTGAAGTTTGCGTCGTTTGATTTCCGCTAGTATAGATCCCTAACCTGGCCTAAATACTTTGAGAGGTTTAATGAATTCTGGTTCCACCAAGATGGCTGCTCTGTTCACAACACTGGTGTAATTCAAGAATATCTGAACAATACATTCCGAAATAAACTGTTGACTGGACGAAACACCATTTTGGGGTCAGCTAGATCTCCAGATCTCTCCCCCAATGATTTATTCTTAGGGGCTATATAAAATGGAAACTTTATAATTTTTCGGATAATAGACCAACCGATTTGGAGTTGCGTTCGAAAATGTAAAAGGAATTTTAGGGTATTAGCCCTAATACGTTGGCTACTGTGCAGAAATGTTTCTATGATCGTCTAGTCTAGGCTACTGCTTACCGCAAGAAAACAAGTTCTTTTAACAGAAAATAATTTAAACTTCTTGAATTTTGTTGTTTTAAATAAAAATAGTTTTACTTTTGTTTGCACCTTTCTTTACTACGATATAGTTTCTTCTTTTACTTTATTATTAATCTCTAAAGATTATTTTTTCAAATCTATATTTATTATCTGAATTTAATCACAGATTAACGCAGTACCTTGTACAACATGTCTGTGATATATTAATTGATTATTTAAAAAAATACACTATGTGTGGATAGGTCGTCTGCGTTGAACAATTACTTAAACAATTAACACAGACAACTCGTGAATAAATATCATTAATATCAGAGTACCCTAGATCGACTGTCGATCGATCTTGGTTTTGGCAATTGTAAATTCGCCTTGATTTACGGGTGGTCCCAGTTCATGCATTTTCTCTGTAGATGCCTGGGTTTTACCTTTTTTTGATGATTTCTATTGCATTGAAGACAATTTGTTTGGTGATTTATAATGGCGACTATATGATTTTTCTAGTGTGACCCTTTGGATGCAAACAATTACTATTTCTTTAAAAATCAATCATAATTGCACTTGCACGCACCTTATAAGATTAAAGGCAATGAATGATATTTTTGCCAAATTTCAAAAATACTAAATGTTGTATGTTAACCAACGCCAAAGTTTCAACGCCCGTTTTTTGTAAAGGGTGTTCAAAAAACTCCCATGTTTGGAGTTGGCGCTGATTCGGTTGAACGTTGATAATCATGCTGATCTTTCGATTTCTTCGTTTGACGCTTTAAGTTATAATAAAGTCCAAGTAGTTATTTTATTTACTAAAAATTGCATTACCAAAAATGATTCCTTTTAGTGCAAGACGTTTAATTAAGCAATTTTTTTTTAATGGGAACAATAATGCAGAAAGATATAGAGAGGACATTTTACAACTAGTTTTCAACGAACTCCACGATTATGAATTACGTGAGGGCTATTTTCAGCAGGATGGAGCGAGTATAGCATGTACTATTTATTTTGATATATAATATCCAGTTGGTTAATACAGTACATGAATAGAACAGTTGTATGAATGACTGGTGGCAGTTATTAGGGAAACCAAATGCGTTTCTATTGGAAATAACAATTATTAAAATAAGATTTAAAATAATTCACATAAAATCACGCCGTGCTTCTCTGGCATTAAATGTCTCGGAGAGCACAATTTATAAATTAAAGAAAGACGGGATACAGTGCGACACATTATTTAGTGAAAATATGACCCAGAAAGTGAAGCATGCAAAATGGAAGTCGACGAAGCAGTCAAGAACTCCATCAGGGACACTATATACAAAATGTATGTAGCTAAGAAATTTGTAACTATGGAAAGCTTAAAGAAACGCTTGGTTGACGAATCTGGAGGAGATTTTACACATTTAGTTTCTTCTCTAAATACATGGTGCAAGGAAATTGGCTTCAAATAGCACAAATCAAGCAATAGGTTCTATCTTATGGAAAAACCAAATATTCAACTTAAGAGAACCAAATTTCTTAGAGAGTATATGGCAAATTTAAATTCAGAATCTCCTTTGAAGCCCATTTTTTTAGATGAGACATGAATTTTTAGAAAAAGCTGGCTAGATGGTAGTTTAGAAACAACATCCAAAAAATCAGGGGAGGGATATATATAGTATTAGTTGTTCATGCAGGCAGCGCTGAAGCTTTTGTGGATAATTCTAGTCTAGTGAGGGACACAAAAAGGTGATTATCATGATAGCATGAATAGGCAAAATTGTGAACGTTAGTTTAAAACACAATTTTTCCAAATTTAACAACAAAATCTCTGATAATTATGGATAACGCTAGCTATCACAGTGGTTTAGCGGAAGAAAATCCTACTAAATCTTGGTCAAAACTAAAATTAATAAACTGGCTGAAATTAAGAAATATAGATTTTCCTGAAAATGCCATGAAATACGAAATTTGGTCGATTGTAGCACTGAATAAACCTACTTCAAAAAAATATCATCTAGACGAATATGTTAAACAATTTGATCATAAAATGTTAAGACTGCATCCTTACCATGCTCATTATAATGCGATAGAAATGGTTTGGTCAGCTTGCAATCGAAGATACGACAATCTAATTGCAAATACGCATTCAACTCCAAGTGAAATTGTTGAAACTTGGAATAAGGTGTTGGACGAAATTACAGCCGAAAAATGGGAAAAATATGTTGAGCATGTGGAAAATCTCTTAAAACAATCGTGGGAAGTTGAAAAACATTGTGATGCTTCAGATATAGAACCTTTTATAACCAATTTAGGTGATGACAAGGACGATGATGATGATGATGATGATAGTGATTTTAATTCTGACGAGTTATAACTTTGCGTGTTTGTGTTTGTTTAAAAAAATGTTTCATGTGTTTTTTCTTATCCAATTTTCATTTAATTTACTTACCTGGTGTATATTTAGTATGGTTTTTTAGGTTATGTTGTGTTGAAATGAAAGCTTACGAATAGGAAACTATGTGTTAATTTCTGTAAAAATAACAACTACTTACTGAGTCAAGTTTAGGTGAACATTTCATATTTTAAGTTATTGTTTTTGTTTTAAATGTGACTAAGGTTTAGTAGTTTGTTAATATTGCATTTATTTGGAAGATAACCGAATATTCATGAACAGAAATTGACAAATTGACTTAAAATTTCCAGTGCGCAGCAGGCTTTTAATGTAGCAGCCAACATATCTTTATTATATTTACATTTTACGACACGATATATTTTTTAACATGTAAAATCGGTTTAATTTCATATAAGAAAAAAAAAGACATTGGCAGATGTCATGATAACCTACAAACCGAAATGTCATTTATTACCCTAAAATTGCATTTTTAAGAATCGACATACGTAAAGTCACTAGATTATCACGTGACTCCGAATGGGTATAATTTTCACTATTCAATTCATCTGTCATCTGTCAAAAAGTGACCAATGAAAATCCAGAATTCTGACGTTTCTTGGCCAATTAAAAAGATATAAAGGCCGGTTGCAGAAAGCAATGTTAAGTCTGGTGTTAGCTAACGCGACGTCAAAGTGAACAAAAACCAATCAAATCTCAAATGCTTATGGTAACTAATACATTAGTAAACAAAATTTGATGCGATTTTGTTCACTTTGACGCGATGTTAGCTAACACCAGACTTAACATTGCTTTCGGCAACCGGCCCATAAGTGGATATATCTTCCTAGAAGGTATTCAAGTGACTATTTTAAACAAATGTGATTTTTATTAGAGAAAGTCAATATTAGTGTTCTGTTACTATAGAAATAGAACAGTGATTCTTAGTATGCGTCTTTCCATGGCTCGTTGTGAAATGTAAAGTTTCTTTATAATTCCGTTGTTAAGAGCATACATTTCCGTGCCATCAGTTAACGGCGGCAGCACTTGTTGGTCCAAGACTTTTTCTTCCAGTGTATTTGGTACTTTAAATTTATACATATTTTGCAGTCTGCCATACGTTTCCCCATGCTAAAAGCAGATTTAAATAGGAGAATGTACACACACTAAGATAGGTATACATTTTTATTGGTTGCTTATATAATTTCATTACGTGTCTTAATAATGCTTTGCATATTAACATTAAAATTCATAACAAGATCTTAAGAATAACATTAGATAAAGTGGAAATAATTATTTTTGATTCTATATTGCAATATGCTACTTTTTCATACGAGAATGAGTTTTTTTGCGAACTTTGCTAGTAAAAAAATATACGAGAATGCAAAAGAATTTCACAATCGAGTATCAAACAACGTTTTTTCGAAAACTGCACATCACCACATTAGCGGAAACTCAAAGAAAATTTTGTCTACATTGTGACCTTTTCTTTAATAAAAAATTGCTGAACGTAAAAGGCTTACTTGTTCTAGATTGTGAAGGACTTTTACATCCAGTGAATAAAAAACTGTCACTTTGACAACCGATTTAGGTCATAAAAGACTTTTGCATCCAGTGAACAAAAAACAGTTACTGTGACAACCGATTTAGGTCATGTAAATGTCAACATTTTTTATCAGTTTTCGAAAAATTACAAATTCGTAAAAGTCTTTTATGACCTAAATTGGTTGTCAAAGTGACTGGTTTTGGTTCACTGGATGTAAAAGTCTTTTACAGTCTAGAACAAAAAATACTTTTACGTTCAGCAATTTTTTATTAAAGAAGAGGTCACAATGTAGAGAAAATTTTCTTAGCATGTCGCAATCTAGAATCAAAAATAACAATTTTTGCAATATTACTGGAAGTATTAATTTCCTTTCATAGTCAGTGTCTACACTTGGTATCCTATTATATAAATGAAAACCTTTATTTATTAGCAACATGCATTGTTAATTTTCTTCATAGATACAAAAGCTACTCACAACTTCCTAGGGATTCTTCAAATTTCTCCCTTAGTCCACTAAAAACAACGTCTTAGCCTTAGTAACCATATCTTCAGGCAATCTTTGATGTTAGTTACATATTATTATTTTAAATGTACTGACATTTTAAAATTTCATACTATTTTTACTAATATACTAGTAAATAAAATATTGTATGCACCATGTATTTTACTTTAGTTATCTGAAGGGCTGAGAGACACAGGCCCGAGGTCTGTAACCATGTCAGCATCGGGGAAAAACATATTCATAGCTTTCTTAATGAACAACCATCTATTGTAGTGAACATATTGGCAAAGTAGGAGTAAAAATATGATAGGCCCATATTTTGATGTTAATTCAAAGTAGAGACGTGTAATACTATCCCTTCATTTCGGAAATTTTAACAACTTTTGATGTGATCGTCAAGGAATAGAGAACAATGTAATTATATCGAGAGATAAAAAAAAAATTGATCATCAGCGGGCTATGGAAATTCAAACGTATGAATAATATGTTGGTGGCACGGTAAGTGAATGTCAAATTAGAAGTTAGCAGGTTAGGCTTTGCGTCTGTTTGTGTCAAAACTGACGGAAAACTTAACATGATAACCTCGAATTTGACATAGGTTGTTATTGGATGCAAAAAAAGGATGATGTAAGCAGAATTAAAGAAAAAGCCGAAACTAATCTTGGAGAGAACTATGAAGTTACAATCCCAAAGAAGAAATTGCCTAAAGTAAAAATTGTTGGACTAAGCGGAAAATTGGCAATAGAAACGAGAAGAAAATAATATGCCAAAATAGTTTTTTGGAATCACAGGAACCATCCATAACAGTTGTACATATAAAGGAAGCCACAACCAAAAACAACAGGAAAAATTATACAGTACCTGCGGAAGTAAATGCATGTGCCTATCGTGTAATTATGAAAGAAGAGAAAATTAATATCAGCTGAGATAGGTGTAGAATTTATGATGCAGTTGAAGTAACCAGGTGCTTTTCATGTAATGGATTCAACCATAAAGCGAGTCAATGTAAATCGAAGATAACATGCCCAAAATGTGCCGGTTCTTACCTTTTGAAAGAATGTAAGCCTAACGACGAAGAAAAGAAATGTGTAAACTGCTGTAATGCTAAAGAAAAACTAAAAAATAATTTAGATGTAGAGCATTTTGCATGGAGCTTTGACTGTCCAGTTTACAAACGTAAACTAGAACAAGAAATAAGTAAGATAGATTTTTTAAAATAACAGAATCAAATACTGATATTATTTATCCAAATGCACAAAGTATGCAAAAACATGTTGAGGAAATTGAAGTTTTAATTGAAGACAGACGTCCAGCTATCGTGTTTTTAAGTGAAACAAGGTTCACAGAGAATATTGAAGACTGTGAAATAAGTTTTCGGGGTTATGTCACCATTCGTTGTAATTCCGTAAATCGTCATACGGGCGGAGTGGCAATCGTTGTGCGTAATAATATAAGTTCAAATTAGTGTCAAACTTTTCATTTAACAATGAAATCTGGCTGCTATTCATTTACATAACGCAAGGATTTCACAACGGATTGTACACTGCTGTTTATCGTTCTTCAAGTGGCAGTATTGCAAGATTCTTAGAGCAGTTTGAAAAATGGTACGACGACACAATCCCAGACCACACCAAGCATTTAATTGTAGGCGATTTCAACTGGGATATCTCTAAAGATTCATTCTACACAAGCAAGCTCCTACAATTAATAAATACGTTAGGTTTAAATCAACTCCTAACCGAATTTACGCGCGCAACAAAAAAATTTTAATACAATCATTGACCTCGTTTTAACAAATCAAGACAATGTAATTTGCAATGTGCAGATTCCACAAATTTCTGAACATAATGCAATCGATGTCACGTTACGAAAGGTTGCGCAGTATTACAGCAATTTTGAAAGAGTTAATATCACAACGTTCGCTAATTACCCCTCACAAAAACTGCTTGGTAAACTAAATAAATATAGCTGGGTCACATTACTAGATAGTAAAGATGTAAACCATCTTACCACACATATGGTCAGCAGAATATAAAATTCCGTAAATGACCTCATTGACAACAAAACAATTACACTTAAAACTGACACCCTATGGTTTAGCTGTGATTTACGTAAGCTCCAGGCGGAACGCAATCAACTCTAAAAGACAGCTAAATTTACAAAAAACACGCAGGACTGGCAAAACTATAAACGTATTCGGAATTTTTACAGCAATAAAATTAAGGACAGGAAACACCAATATTATGAAAATAGAATAGAAAACTGTAGTGGAAATCCGAATAAGATGTAGAAAACTGTCAAATCTTTAATGAAAGGACAAACAAATACTTCTTCAAACATTTTATTTGACAGAGAAGAAATTAGCAATGCCCAGGATATAGCTAATAAATTTAATCAGTACTTGTAAATAGTATATTAGAACTAAACAAGTTCATTGTTATAACGACCGCTTTGAAGAAGCTACATTTTCGGATAATATCAGTACTTTTAAATTTAAAAAATTACATTAAATGATATTAAAAAATCAATAGCTAAAATTAAACGACATGGTTCTTTCGACCATATTACAGTTGCTGTAATTGCAGATGCCTTACCAGTTGTAGGAGAGATATTTGTTAAATTAATAAACCAGTCTCTCGGAACAGGGTACTTTCCAGAATCATGGAAAATATCTAGAGTTGTTCCAGTACCTAAATTAACTAACAAGTGCGAAGAATTTCGATCAATAAATGTGTTACCGGTATACGAGCAAATTATCGAACTTATTGTGAAAGATCAACTCTTAATCATTTTAGATGAACATGACATTATAGATAAAAACCAATCAGGATTTAGAACTAAACATTCGTGTGAAACGGCGTTAAACTTGGTTCTCATGAATTGCAAAAGTGACTTAGAATTAAATAACAGTGTAGTTACTGGTTTTCTAGATTATAAACGTGCATTTGAGACTATCGACAGGCAGCGGTTAGTGAATAAACTACATAACTATGGAATAAGTGGTAACGAAAATATGTGGTGTCAAAGTTATCTCACTCATCGACTACAAACTACACATTTCGATCAGTGCCAGTCAAACTGCATGGAAAACCACTTGGGTGTACCCCAAGGCTCTGTTTTGGGTCCATTATTGTTTATTTTGTATATAAACGATTTGGAATTGAATCTAAAACATTGCACCATAAGTCTGTTTGCAGATGATACATTAGTGACAGTGTCGTCGACTTTTGTCTTATTTCTGATCTTGTAGGCATATTCCTATCATGGATCTCTCCAACTTTCTTTGGGCGACTTACATATTATTGATTGTTGTTTCAAGTGGCCATGTCTTTGATGCATAGGTAGGTATCGGGAGTATGCATTGGTTGAATACTCTCGTCTTTAGGTGTTGTGGGAGACTGGATCTGAAAAACTGTCTTAGCTTCCCGAATGCAGATCATCCCATTTGGATGCGTCTTTTTACCTCTTTCACTTTACAGTCACCTGGAAGTGCTATTCATTGTGCCAGATATATATATTCCTCAACGATGTCTGTCTTTTAATCTTCAATTTCAATTGGGGTTACGTCTCCTTTGTTTGACATTATTTTTGTTTTGTTAATGTTCATTTTAGCCCTATAGTATCATTAGCTTCTCTTAGTTCTTTAGTCATTTTCTTTATATCTTTCATGTTATTGGAGATAAGCAAGATGCCGTCTGAAAATCTCATATTACTTAATGGCTTTCCGTTTACATTAATACCGAGGTTCTCCCAGATTAATATCTTGAACCTGTCTTCTAGACAATTGGTAAACAATGTGGGGGAGATGGTGTTTCCCTGTCCTATTTCTCATTTGAATTATATAGGCTTGGTCTCATAGACCGTCTGAATTGTTATGGAAGCTTTTTGGTAGATGGCGTCAATTAGTGTTATATATCGGTGATCAGTCTTGCATCCTTTCAAGGAGCAAATGGGTATCCATTTTTTGACTGTGTCAAAGGCCTTCTAGAAATCTATGAGGGTCAAGTACAGGGGTTGGTTATATTCATGTACCTTCTCTATCAGTTGTCGAACAGTATGCATGTGGTCAATGCTGCTGTAGCCATGTCTAAAGCCAACTTCTTCTGTTGGTTGAAATATCTCGAGTCGGTTCGATATTCTGTTATTAATAATGATTGATAAATATACAATATATTTACTATTTATTACGACGTCTTAAACTTACTTTAAAATTAGACAGGTATATTCTACAATTAAAGTACTTTGTTTTCATGTGATAGGGTATATTAGATTCGTGTTTTCGTTGTTCAAGTAAATGAAATAAAACCAAAGTGAAATTAATATACAATACCGAACTGCCAAAGTTAGTTAGTTGAACGAAATGGTACAATCTAATCGAATACCGCTCGATTTCTTTGGTATAATGAAATATTTTGTCTTCATATCTCAAGAAATCAGTGTTGCTTTTACAAAACGCTGATTCTGTTTTCAAGTCGGAAAAGTATTTTCAGATATGTCAAAAGATTCTTGTGATATTATTACTGAGTAGATGTGTCCTCGATATTTTTTAAATATGATCTAAAAAAAAGTAATTAAAAATAGTATTTAATTGTCATTATCGACACAATAAAAATGGAAGCGACATGGTTTTTAGAAGCGGATGAGGTCAGTATGTGGTAATAAATTAATAATCTAAAATGTCTACATATAGAATTCACTGCAATTGAAATGGAATAAACCCTTTGAGTAACGTGTTCAGAGGATCAAAATAGACAAAAAAGTCTTATAAACGTAGGTTAAATTCTCAGGCTTTACGGAGTGGTTATTAATAAACGTTTTATATTTATTCCGAAGCCTGCCGTGGAAAACATTCAATAACATATGATTTTCCCGCCATTAAATTGATTTAGGGTACCATAGATTTGACCACCAAGATCATCGGACCTTAATTCCCTCGATTCTTGTCTTTGGGGGTGGCCAAAATGTTTAGTTTATACAACTTAAGTGCAAACAGAAGGGGCATCACTTGGTCGAATTCTGCACCCCAACGAGCTGCACGTGCGATCCATATACAATCTAATAACTACATCGACGTCAACGGTGGTTTGAAAATCTTATAAATTAATATACCTTTTCCGAATGTGGTATCCAGAGCATTAGCAATTAAACGGCTTTTCATAGTTGCATTTAGTTTGCTTGGTTAACTTTTATAAGTAAAATTTTCCATTGAGGATTAAACCCACATATACAGGCTTTTTCTTTGTTGTGATCACATGAACACATTTTTCAAATACCGGGGTCTCCGCCCAATTACCCTGTACATTGTGAATAACAAATGCAGTATGATCCATGTACCTTATTAAAGAGTTTTCTTAATGCTATATGTTTTTCTAATTTAATTAGAGGAAAATTTACATCGGATCTTTTAATGCGTCTGTAACTGCTTAGCGTTTGCTAATATTTAGCAACATATTTACTAATGGTGAACAATATTTAAATTTGACTACTGGTGCAGCTACCAGAATCCCATTTTTTCTTGGGCAGCAGTAATAGTTATTGGTTCATATGGTAATATTCCAATAAACTATGTATTAGAAACACATCACATATGCTTTGTTGAGTTCGTTTACGATTGCTACTGCACCCGTTTCTATCAATACTTTTTTTTAAATCAACGCTAAGTATTAACTCGTAGATTTATTATCGTGCGTTCGTTCTTCGAACAAATGTTGATCTAAATGGACTAATATGTGTTGATACCTCGTTTACAGCTCGCATAAACGACAATATTCCCTTTGAAGGACAAATCATTGTCTTTGAAGGAGATGTTGGGCAGGTTTTACCTGGCATGTGGCTAGACATGGCTGTAACTAAGCAAAATTTCACTGTAGTCAAGCCAACATCCAAAACAAACAAGTAGGTAGGTATTCAAAAATAAATCCAACATTTTTAATTCAAAACTTTTAAAAATAAACAACTAAATGTTAAAATAACAAAAAACAATACATATAAAATAAGAACAAAAAATCAAGAATATAAATCAAAATTCTAATATTTTTTTAAAGCTTTACACGAAACTTCCCTCGCAAGTTAAAGTTTTGAAACTAGAAATGGAAGAGAATATTAAAGAGAAAATAGTTTTCAACCTGTATTCGTTGTTTACCGTCTGTTTATTGCATAAAAAATGTAGCAATGCCAAGGATAAAAGCTTCAGCTATATTCAAAATATTATTTTTATCTAAAAAATTGAGATAAAGCAAGAACAGACAGAAATTATTTTTGTAAAGATTTTTACCATCTATCTGTTGGGATGAAAATATGCCTATTTTTATGAAGACAAAAAGTCTAAGCGATATGCAAAATTCAGGTGGGCTGGTGCAAAGAATAAAAAAAGTGAACATTAAAAAATAAATTATTTATATTCAACATCCTAAAATAATTAGGTATATGTTAATTAAAATAATAGTTGCTTACATAAAAACACTTGAAAAAATAAAAAATTGTACTGCGCTTGAAAGATTAATTCAATTTAATGCAATCATCTCATACTCATTTTCATCATCTTAGATATATTTATCTACAATGCTAATTTGATGTTAAAGTTTCTCTTTTTTTTTAATTCTTAATGTAATTTTGAACATGAAATATCGTTATAATTGTACGGTCAAAATATTTCGGACAATGGAAGTTTTCCACTTATTTCTTTCTTCGGTCCACGGTCCGCTGATCGTGGAAAATAATCTTTCCACATTGGCATTTTAGAAGGTATTGCAAAAAGAATTGACAAAATTGTAATCATTTAGGAAGAAACGACAGTATTTGCTTTAAAATGTTTTATCAATCTGAGACAGGAAATCATCGTAAAATGGCAAGCATCTAAAATATAATATTGATATGGTTTTAAAATGGCAAAGCATTTAAAATAAAATATAATTAACATGCAGCTTAATTGTAAAGCAAATAAAACATTTTCTGTTCTGCAATGGCATTGGCAATTCATCAGCAAATTGACTTTCCATTAGCTAAAACAAATATAATTTATATAGAATCATAGTTTTTCATTTATTTTGCATGTGAATTTATAACCAATACTAGTTATTTGTCCATTTGTGGTTGCAAATTTTATTAAAATTAGTTAAAGATGATAATTTTTGTACTAAGTCATTCTGTTGGTCAGACATTATCTGTAAACTAAATATTATCATAAAAGATAAAACATAAGTTAATTTCTTACATATTTGTTGTGTAAAAGGGTTAATGATGCATAATAATTGGATACGGGCACATTTAAGAACTAGTTAACCTAAAATATGACTTGTAAAATTACATGTTATAAAAGGTTCATAAGTTAGAATCTGTAATTTTAATATTTTAAATTGAGTTATATCTAAGGTTTTATAAAATTGAGCTAATAATAAAAAATTCAATTTTACCAGTAGAAATCCTGTGGGTGCTACTTGCAGCCTCGCTGAAAGTCCGACGATGTTCTGGACATGATATCGCTACCCGGCCTGCTGTTAGCAAGGCAGGAATGTGTGATCGAATCGCTCCTGGATATCGGCTTGCACTTGGATGACCTTTTGGATGGCTTTCGCTGAATCCGGGAGCCCCACTATGGGGTTGCAGTGCACCACACGTACACTGCTCGCTTATGCACTTGGAGAAGCACTTATAAAATTGGCTGGACCTCAATAAAATCTTTTCGAAATACTCTGGCTTGTACTTGACCAATTGTGGTCTACATTCTACCTGTTGAGGAAACTCAATACAAAAGGAAAACTTTCACAAATCACCTTGGGCACACTCTCAATAAAAACACAACTTTTTGGTAAACTTGGGTATTTAATCGCACATAAAATATTATTTATTAGGGAGCTTCTTCTTCTTCTTGTTTTGCCTCTCCTTTTACTGGAGGTTGGCGATCATTACAGCTATTTGCACCTTCGATATGGCTGCTCTAAATAATTCTATGCTAGTCTTTCCGTACGATTCGCGTAAATTTCTTAGCCAGGATGTTCTTCTTTGTCCAACACTAGGGAGCTTATCAAACCACAACTGATTCTCTTAAAGAGGTAGCCTTCAGTCGTCTTGATTACAGTTTTGTTTTTAGGTGCATGAAATGCCAAGCCTACTTTGATTTTAATTTGTTTTTGCACAAAAATAATGCTATTATGAAAACATCATATGATCAAGTTTTACAAGGCCTACTATTTTATAAGAAATCTTTAAATTATCACATTTACTGGACATTTTTACAATTAATATTTGTATTGTTGGTTATGTTATAAATTACTAATAATCATTATTTTACATATAAGGCTACTAAAATGTATCCATAGCAGTATATATTAATGCTACTGATAGGAACTTGAAAATTTGCCTACTCACTACTGCATTTTAAAAGTTTAATTTATTAGTATTTATTTTAGATATAAATGGTTCTTGCTTTCTATTCAGCATATTCTGAAATTTATATTTCACATGAGACGCAGATATCAAGGCTATATGAGACACGTGATCGACCTTAAAAAATTCTGAAATAGTTTTAATTTAGTAATGATAGTTCGCATAGAATGTAATGTGTCGACCATATTCAACGCAATTCTCATTATTATAATTAGTATTATTTAGAATAAATACGACAAACTATTTTTTTTTTGTAAAATTTCTTGCTTCTTAATTTTTTTTATTAAACATTTCTTCAGAATTGCATAAAATTCTTAGCCTCATGGTCAACCCTTACATATTTAAATAACTAGAATCATGTGTCCAGATGTAGTGGAATTAGAATTTCTTAATTGTTATTAAAAAATGGGAATGCCGAATATCCTTCCGTAGATGGGGAATCGTCGTCTATAATACTACAGAAAATTATTGCTTCTGAAATTTATGGGAAAAACTGAGTATGGTATTGCTTTTGTTTCGCCCAAGAATAAACGTAGTAAAAATTGTTCGAAACTAATTTATACTCGAAACATTAAAATACATATATTATGTTAGTGTAGATAATTACTAAAACTGAAACTGTTCTTTGATATTCTAGGTATAGAATTTCTAGATAGTTTTATTAGGCGCGTTGCTGCCAAATAATTTAAAATTGAAAACAGTAGCAAGTGTGATACTATTCGAAATATATATGTGTATATGGAAATAGGGTTAGTTATTCGTAACATAATTATATGACACTGAATTAGAAACAACCGGCAAAAAGGTAGGCGCAGAGGCCTACATTTCTTCGGATGGATTTAACCCATTTAATACGAGCCCTCCATTTTCTTTTAAAGGGGAAGTTTCTTATTCGTCCTGTATTTAGAATGACAATTAATAAATCTAGGGAGCAAACACTAGATTGGCGTGGGTTTATATTTACGGAAACCTATTTTTAGTTATAGATAATTGTATCTGGCACTATTCCCAGAAGGTTTGTTTAGACTGGCTGGTATAAAAAAAATATCTTACAAAACAATATACAAATTTTAAATACTAAAAATTTTAATTATAGTGATATTTCCTATATGCATTATTCTTATTTTCATTAGTTGTGCATCATTCGCAATTGGTCTGCTAGTTCTATTTTAAAGGCTGCGAAATTCTAAATTCTTGTTAAGAACATATCGTCTATAACCTTAACGGAGCATGTCGTTACAGCAATTTATAACTTTTTCCTCAAGTTCACGTGCATATTCAAATTATGCTCTAGTTTGCAGTTGCACATAAGAAAAGGTCGGAGGAAATGCGTGGTGCGTTTGATAGTTGATGGGGAGTATCGATTGTCAAACCCCCCGGTGCGAAGTGTCGCCATGGAGACCACGACTCTGTTGTGGGGGACCGTGGTGCCCTGACAACAACGATATCATAATGGCCTTATGTGGTGACACATATCTTAAGATTCCTAAAATTAGAGGACCGAACTGTAGATCCCGCCGCCTTAGACTTTGGATGTATCCTGTAAAGGATAACTTTCCATCTGTTGGATGTGTTGGAATGAAAAGTTGAAAACTGCTACAGATTTAAGTTCTTGTAACGTTAACTTACTAAAGTTGTAAACGTTTTTTGCAGGGTTTATTTTGCGTTGGCCTCTTCATAAGTGACTCTCGCCGACATAGACTTTGAATGCGTCTTGTAAAGGATGTGATAATTTTTCATTTGCTTGCATGAAAATTGCCGACTTACCTTAGATTGTCATATCATTAGTTTGCTAAATATGGAAGTGTTCTTTATAAGATTTATTTTTATTCTAATCAACTACAACTATATAAATTGCTTGTTGCCTGTTATAAAAATTTTTTGATAAGTAATATTTTAAGTACGGAAGGCAGAAAGAAATGGAGAGAAGTATGGAAAAGGATACCAAGCATGAATTAAACCCACTACGCTGTACACCGAAAGGCATCAGGATTAAGTAAGAAAGTAATATTTTAAGTTTAAACAACACTCAAGTAATGACATTTTATTTATTTCTGTTAGAGTACAGAATAACTTTAAAATAACATTATTAGAAGAATATTTTAAGAATGTTTTTATAAATTTTTTATAATACCGAGAGATCAAATAAATTTATAATTAGAGTCGCCTCTGATTCGTGTTATACGTTTTGGCAGTACTGAAGTGTATTGACAGTCTATGTCAAATTCGAGGTTAGTAGGTTAGGTTTGTTTGTTATTTGACACACACTGACGCAAAACCTAACAACCTCGAATTTGACATAGACTGACAATACATTTCAGTACTGCCAAATGTATAACACGAATCACAGGCGACTCTAATTATAAATTTATTTGATCTCTTGGTACATATGTAGGGCACTCCTTATTCAATTAGATTAAAGGGGATTATCTACTGTTATTAGAGCTAGAAGTAAATAGTTTGGATATTTATGCGATCAACTTCCCAAAAACAATACAACAGAAAAAACAAAAAGCGTATATTTCTTTTCACATAGGAGCTGTAATAAAAAAAATAAAAATGTCACCAGAGTTTGTTGTTAGTGCAAATTCTAGTTGGACTTGATATCTACAAATAATATATTTTTAGCTTTATCACGGTTAAGTTTGTTAATATAGAAATTATGAATATTTTTATTTGGCAGATACATATCAAAAATCGCTATAAATACGTAGTATTTGTGTTAGAAATACATTCCTTAACGATAATAAACTTAAAGACTTAATGGATATAAAACCGTAAACAACTTGCATATACGCAACTTTTTAATGATGTTACTGCATAAACGCTCTGAAATGTAACTTCTACATTGTTTTTCGGTACCTCAACTATGACTTATCAGTTATCAGTGATAGCTGAAATTTCTGTCCGACTGCTGATATAAACGTAAGATGCAGTTGGTTTTTGTATTTATATATTCTATGGCGAGGTTTGGTCAAAATACTATAGAATTAGTGATGGGCTTATTCGAATCAAAAATAACCGGTTATCCGGTTATTGAAATAACCTGTGTAACTCGGTTTTCGTTCCAAGTATTCGGATGAAAAATAACCTCATCCTGATACGTACTACGTGCCGCGTCTCAGCAACCTGCGAGTGATCGAAATTCTGTAAATAATACGTCATTCATTAACTCATATAACCTTTTTCTAACGTATGTACTTGATTGACCCAAGTGAGGCTCGCGGCTGCTTGTTGATGTTATTAAAACATTTGAGACTCCCAGTCGACGAGTTAAATTTATGGGGCCGTTCCTATTAAAGATAACGTTCTGCTGAGTATGAGATTTGCCGAAGCTGTGTTGGTATTAATTTATAACGGCCTAAATTTTTGCTTCGAAACGCGGTTGATTATGCCTAATAAGGGATAAACAGAAAGCGAAATATGATTTTCCAATATCCTAACAGATTTATATTTAATTTTTAATAACGGAGCAGTCTGGACAAGAAGTGGATTTCGATGTTGAAAATTTTAAGTGTGCGTCCTTAGAACCGCGGAAGGCTGAACGTAGATAAATTATGGATTCTAAAATATTACCGGTATGATGTGCAAGCAAAAAGGGAAGGGTGCCTACTAGAGAATTTTAGGAACTAAAAATAGATTCAATAGATACTTTGTATCGCATATTTATAATTTCTTTCTGATTAGTATTGATATAGCTATTTTCAATGGTTTAAACTTCTTAGAAATCAAATAAAAAATCATTTATACAATTATTATAATTAACGATTAACTGAGTTCCTCTGCTATCTGCAAGTTACGATGCCGATGCAGATGACGGTGAACCGCCAACCGGCAAACCGGCGGACTTAATCGAAACGAATCGAGAGCCAAAATTGATTCGAATGATTATTCAAATAATCAATCGGTTATTAATATGATTCGAATGCAAATAATTCGGTTATGAAAATTGTCCGGTTATGCCAATCACTATATTGAATAGACAATACTTCCCCTGTAATACAGAGACGTTGCTCTATGAAGATATGGTGAAGTGCAAAAAGTTGCTGCTCTATGGCACGCTGGTTCATGGTAGTAAAATAAAACCAATTAATCTAATTATACGAAACGTTTCTATAGCGATCATTTTGTTTAAACCAGTTTGTCATATTAAGAAATAAAGAAATATAACCATATCATGTAGAAATTGATTTTAGGACATCTCGAAGGGTAGATGTGCTGCATAAAGTGAGTGACAGCTGCTTTGTACTATTCTAAAGAATTGTGAGGATAAAATCCAGTTGTTAACAGAAAAGGATTTTATATAAAAATATGTATTAAAAAGCCTGATATCCTTAAACACTAAAAAAGCATTTTTTTTTAGATAAATCAAGCTTTCAAGTTCTTATTTTTTTATAATCAAATTCCTATTCGTTAATAAAAACATAAAATTTTCTTAAATACGCTTTCTACTAGTAGAAAATAGTTGCCAATTTTCATTCTAATACTCTTTCCTAAGCTTCAGTAAAATGGCGAAAGTCTGATTGTGACTACTCTCTTTAAGAGGGAGTAACTCAGCGGATAAGGATTTAATAAAAAGTAATTATATGAAAAATTCTCCTTAATTTTCAATAAAGAATCATCTCTTAAAATCTTTCGTAATCATTTAGTAGCACCCTCCTTTTATTAAGTTAGATATTGCAGCATTTTACGGTAAGTATATTGAGTTGCTTATTTTCTAAGCTCATGCACATCACATACTCTCTCGTGAATCAACTTGTATTAGTTTGTAATAATAATATTTTCTCAAACCGTTGTTTAAAGTAGCCTTTTCTATACTAATTTTAGTATGAAAACTAGATCTTGACCTGACTGAAATAAAAAACTTCAAAACTAAATAAGCCCTTTATATACGTATCTTTAGGAGTAATTAATATTAGCTAAGTTATTAGCCTGTCAACATGATTTTTACCAAGACATTTAAATATTTTGAATTATGTGTAATTACGGACTTTTTACTTAAATTTAAACGGTTTCAGAAAAAACAGTATACATAATACGCCAGAAAAGCTTAAAATAATCAGCCTGACGCCTCGTATTTTAAACAGTCGTCTCATTCTGTAAAGCATCACTTTCTTGACTTGTTATGTAATATATTATTGTTTTAATTTTCTATTACCTACAAATTTAGCATACTGTTGCGATCAGTAGGTTAGAAATTTTGTTAGCTTACGGAGGACTGTGAGTCATACAATTATAGACGAAATGTAAATCGTTTAAATTCCTCTGGAACTGCCGTATAGTATACAGTGTGGTCCAAACTTTAACAAAAAGAAAAGGTTCGGGTGGTGTAGCTTGATCAAGCGTCCACGTACGATCATTAGAGTTAAGCAACGCTCTTTCTGGTCAGAACTTGGATGGGAGTTCCACGGCTGCTTTTCTCGGCGCCTCGTGGTACGGCTGCCACGAAAATAGTTGGTCCCGGATGTCATAATAACATCATGACAGTCGTTAGTGGGGTCCCCATAAAATGTACAGCGACGCCTATAATTGACCTAACGGCTGTTGGCTGAGTACCAAAAAATAAATAAAACCTTTTTATTTACGTCATTAAAATATTCGTAATGGAAATTTGGTCATAGTAAATTATTTGTCTGGGTGATCTGTAGCTGTTGTTCTTGTCCCTGTTAGTCTTTCAGTTGTTGTTCTGGTTGGTTATGTATCTGTTGTTCTGTTTGATCCTGTAACTTGTAGCTGTTATTCTGGCTGATCCTTAGGTGTTGTTCTTGTTGGTCTTTCAGTTGTTGTTCTGATTAATTCTATAGGTGTTATTATTGCTCTTACCGGCTTTGCAGTTGTTGTTCTCATCGATTCTTTAGCTGCTGTTGATGTTCACGCTGGTCTTGCAGTTGTTCTGGTTGGTTCCATGGCTGTTACTTTGTTGGTCTTTTACATGTTATTCTGGCTAATCATTCTCCGTTGTTCTAGTTGATCTTGCCATAGTTGTTCTGGTTAATTCTGTCGCGTTTCTTCTTGTTCTTGTTGGCCTTTCAGTTGATGTCTGGTTAATTTTATATCTGCTTTTCTTGTTATAATTAGTTTTCAATTGTTGCTTTGGTTGATTCTGTGCCTCTCGCGTTTCAGTCGCTGCTGTTGATTGGTCTTCCAGTTGTTGTTTTGGTTGATTCTGAAGCTGTTTTTCTGCGTTACCTTGTAACTGTTCTTTTGGTTGGTTCTGAGCTGTGGTTATTGTTGGTCTTGCAGTTGTTATGCGGCTGGATTCTGTAGCTGTTGTTCTTGTTCTTCTTGGTTTTACAATTGTTGTTCTGGTTGACTTTACAGCTGCTGTTCTTGTTGTTGTTGGTCTTTTAGATGTTATTATGGTTGGTTGTGTTTTGTTGCTTTGCTTAATCATGTATCTGTTGTTTTCGTTGATCCTTAACCGTTGTTCTAGTTGATATTGCTATTGTTGTTTTAGCTAATTCTGTAGCTGTTCCTCTTCTTCTTGTTGGCCGTGCAGTTGTTTTTTGGTTGATTCTGTAGGTATCTGTTGTTCTTATGGTTATTGTCTTTCGATTGTTATTCTGGTTGATTCTGTAGCTGTTATTTTTGTTCTTGTTGGTCTTTAAGTCGTTGTTCTGATTAGTTCTGTAGCTGTTGTTCTGGTTGGTCCTTAGTTATTGTTATTGTTGGTCTTGCAGTTGTTGTGTTGGTGGATCCTGTGGCTGTGGCTCTTACACTTGTTGTTCTTTCAAGCGTTGTTGTGGTCGATTTTGTAGCTATTGTTCTTATTGTTGTAGTTATTCTGGTAGATCCTGCAGCTGTTGTTCTTGTTCTTGTTCGTATTGCAGTTGTTGTTCTAGCCAATTTTATAGCTATTGATATTGCTCTTGTTAGCTTTGCAGTGGTTGTTCTCCTGTCTATAGCTATATTCAATAGTTGTTGTTCTTGTTCTTGTTGGTTTTTCATTTGTTGCTCTGATTGTTGTTTGTGTTGCTTTGCTTAATCCTGTAGCTCTTGTTCTGGTTGATCCTTAGCCGATGTTCAGATTGATCTTCCAATTGTTGTTCTGGTGAATTGTTTAGCTGTTATTCTTGTTTTTGTTGGTCTTGTAGTTCTTCTTTGGTTGATTCTGTATCTGTTGTTCTCGTTCTTGTCGTCTTTCAATTGTTGTTCTGGTTGATTCTGCAGCTGCTTCTTATTCTTGTTGGTCTTTCAGTTGTTGTTCTGCTTAGTTCTTTTGTGTTGCTTTGCTTAATTATATACCTGTGGTTCTACTTGATCCTTATCCGTTGTTCTGATTGATCTTGCAATTGTTGTTCTGGTTAATTCTGTAGCTGTCATTCTTGTTCTTATTGGTCTTGCAATTGCTCTCTGGTTGATTCTGTGTCTGTTGTTCTTGTTGCATTTCAATTCTTGTTGTGGTCGATTCTGTAGCAGTGCTTCTCCTGGTTAGTCTTTCAGTTGTTTTTCTGATTAGTTCTGTAGCTGTTGTTCTGCTCTATTCTGTAGCAGTTGTTCTGGTTAGTTCTTAGTTGTTGTTATTGTTGGTCTTGTAGTTGTTATGGTGGTGGATTCTATAGTTGTGGATTTTGTTCTTGTTGCCTTTTCGATTGTGGTTGTGGTCGATTCTGTTGCAATTGTTCTTGTTTTGTCGATCTTGCAGTATTTCTGGTTAATCTTGCAGCTGTTGTTCTTGTTCTCTACGGCCTTGCAGTTGTTGTTTTAATCGATTTTATAGCAATACCAATTGGTACTGTTCTTGTTAATTTTGTAGTTGTTGTTCTGCTTTGTCTGTAGCTGTTACTTATTGTTTTCTTTTATACCAATGCCAGATTCTGCAAACTTCCATAATTAATCATTTTTTAGCTTCTAGTAAATGAAATAGCTTTTCATTGAATCTCCTCAATACGTATACATGTTCCTTACTTAGGAAGCATTGAAGCAAACTGCTTACTTAAATTTTTTATTGGCAAGTTGCACGTAACTTATAAACAGAAGCACATTTCAGTCGATGCTGGAATTTTTTATGTGTAGGTACAATGATGATACTTTTTCTTTTACCAACTAACTTCTCATGATAAAGTGATATGCCTTTTAAGTTTCTGTACGCTAGAATGTGCTTGCAGGGAAATTGTAAATTTATAAAATAAAGACATTTTCATTGATTTGCATGCAGTTCTAATTCTTCTCCACACGAATAAAAGTGTATAACTTTTCTCTTTCAGCTGGAAGGCTTTAAAACACTTTTTTGAACGCTAATTCTTAATTTTATAATAGAAGGAAATATGTTACTATATCGTCCGCAGGTTTAATTACTAGTTTATGTTCGCTATACATGTGTTAAAATTTTATTTTCTTAAACCCTTGGACTTATGCTGTTCTTAGTGGATGCTAATTTGCATTGAAATATACTACGGTAAAAATATTCAGTTGTCGATCTTCTAAGCGCAGGCTCGTACTTTTCTTTGAATCACCCTGTATTAGTTTGTAATAGTAATATACAGGGTGTTTCTAAAATAAAGGGACAAACTTTGCAAAAGTAGTCTACTATTAAAGAGTTCTAATAAACCCGTGTTCGCAAATAAATCCTTTTTAAGGTTTATGCCTTAAAGTTTTAATGCAGTTAATTTCAAATAAACAATTTGTATACATTTTGTGAAGCAATTTTTTTACGATTTTGCTGTTGTCAATTTGGAAAAGACTCTTGATAGAACCTTGCAGCGTCGCGGCTATTTCCAATAGCACGATCGTGCATAAAAGTCATATCCGTTTTCACGAAAAGAAAAATTACAATTGCGTTACTGAAACTGAATTTGACTTATATCCGGAATTTCAATTCCAATGAAATTATTTAAATATGGTAACGAACTCGGTAATATGTTTTCGTCAAAACATGGTGGTGGTGCATCTGTAATGTGAAGCTGTAAAAACATTAACAATAAAATGATATTTTATGTAAATAAGTTTACACCACATCTTGTTATACGATAAAATTGATTTTAACGACACGGCGCCAGCCCACACATAAGGCACGAAAAATCCAGACTGGCAGCGCGGACAACATTACTCAAAATCGGGACAATGACTCACATAGGACCGCTGCCCTGCTTGTAACAAGAAGTGCCAACTAGACTCAGTGAAGCAAGGGGTGGTCCAACCCCTAAGGGCAACGGCCTAAGGGACGGTAAATGGATATAACATTAGATAGAGCGCCACCCATTCCTTCAATAAAAACGAAAATGCAAGAGTAAGCCCACCGTGAAACCGGAAAGCAATTGAACCTAGCTTTCAACTTTTCACCTCAGTGACATCTAAAAGCTAAACGGGATATAGTAGAATCGGTAAGTACAGCATCACGACTCCCACACTGCGACGACGAGCGCCCTGACCTACCTGTGACGCTTACAACTTTATCCAGGCTCCACTTCACATTTATCTTACACAGTAAATAACTCACCCTGAAAATGAGCATGCACAGGCGCGGGGGGAAATCACAAGACGACACATATAACAAACCGATCTATTACTCTAACACATGAATTTATATACACAGGCGCCGACGTCCGTCAGCGTACAAAGTACAGTCTAAATGAGTGCGAGAATATGGTTCTAACTGCGAGCTCAGAATGGGTCACTTCGCTTGCTTTAATGCGAGAAAATGGTTCTAATACGAGGAAAAAGGGGTCACTTTGCTTACCTTAGTGCGAGAATATCATAGCGGACTGTTTTAAACGCCAGCTAGCGCACAAAGAAAAAGAATGCAAATATTACATTTAGTTATCTAATGGCTAACTTCTATACACGCTACCTTATTTACTTCAGTTTTGCCTGATCCTCAAGGTCGGTGGCTCACCTCACAGCGCAGGGAAGCCGTACTTGTTGATGACACATACCCCTCACAGGAAACGATACGGCCCAAAATGGCAACGGGGCTCACATGGAAACCGACAGGGTGACCTTTTGCACGCCCACGTTTGATAAATCCCACGACGACGTGGTATAATGCCTGTACGGCATACTAGAATACGGGGCATCGGCCGACATAATGAGTGGGGCATCACCAGAAACTGCACGTTTAACGGCACGGAAACCCTCTCGACAGGCCGCTCACGCGCCCGAAGGCGCGTGGCGGCTACCAAAAGCTACGTTCTAAAAACCGCTTGCAGTAGCGGCCGGTAACTAACTGACTCCCAACATAGACTAACTCAACAAAACTGGCTTGCGTTGCCGATCGGCAAGAGCGGCCACAACGCAGACAGACGAAACATTCCAAACCCTCTCTGTCGCTCTCACAGGTTCGCGTCTTGAATTTACTGCAGAAAGCACGTCAAAAACCAAGCTCGCGATGGCGGCAGAAGCGGTAACAGCCCAGGTGCGAGCAAGACGGCGCAAGGCCAGAGCAGCTGGGCGACGATTTGAATAAAACTTGCTACTCATTTAAATTTAACCAAAAATACTAAAGAAAGCTATATACAAGAAAAGTCGTAATCTTGACTAAAAGTTAAATAACTCATACATACAAACAACTTCGAAAATGTCCTGACAATCTCTCTTCTTCTTCTGCTGCTTCTTCTTTATATTTTTATTTTTAGGCTTTAGCCTGTGTTAATCGTTTTCTATGTTTCCTCAGTTTATCAAAATGCTTCATAGTCTTTTCGGGGACCTAGCTCTCGCTATCTGAACCATTTTGTTGGTATATTGATTCTATAGGCTGCGATTTTCTTCTACTTATTCTACTCATCACCAATTTATAGGGGTAATATTAATTATGTTTTAAATGTCTTCACTACGCTCTTGCTCTCTTATAGTTTTTCCTACTATTTTTCTGAGGACCTTCATTTTAGCTGTCTTCATCAATCTTTTTACTCGTGCTGCGTCAGGTTTTATTTTAGACGCATATTTCATGCTCGGTCTGATATAATTAAACTTTTATAAATTTTTGGTTTTGTTTCCGCATGTATGTACTGCATGACATGTCACCATTGTCCTACGCCTCCATTCTAAAATAATCTACACGTTCTTCCATATATGAACTGCCGCAGCCTGATTATTACAAAACAACAACTAGTAGTTTTATGGATATTGTATTAAGACCACGAACGACGACATTTTAGATAGAATTTTCTTCGCATCATAGTTTTACTTCTATGATAAGAACTAATGAGAATTCGTAAATCATGATAGTGTAGTTAGCAGAAATCCGTAACTCTTCACTCAAAAAAAAAATGATTTATGGATTGCTGTTGGCAGGGGCGGTGGTTGGGTGGTAAAGCCTTTGGTTCTGAGCTAGACAAACTAGATTTCAACTGCTACAAGAATCTTATGTCGACTATTTAAGCTATGTACCTTATATTACGGTAAAGCTACAGAAAGAAACGAAAACTATATACAATATAAATTTTATAATATTCGCAGCTTTGTAAATATAAATACATTTTTAAATTTATTTTAAAATGACGAAGAAGCTATTTTTACGATGTTGACCGTGTATGTTTGCCTCCTCAATTAAATTATTCGAGCATTTATTGGATAGCTAAATATTAAAACAAATGCCCGTGCACCTTTCTGCAGTATAATCAGCAAGTCCTCTATAAGCTCAGCTACCTACATAACGTGATGGAGCAACCCATTGATATCGCCAATCATATGCGAATCTCATTAAATTTTTTGAACTAAATTTGCTCCACATATAGCAGCAAATATCAACTAAAACAACTACTTCGATAATAATACACCGTGAAGGGGGCGTTTAGGCGGAATCGGCTTCTTCCAATTCATTATATCCTCAATTTTCGCACGTTTGGTGATGGGGCCGAACAAATTGCATTTGCGGCATACTTTTCTTCCTGGTTATTATAAAGAAGTTCGTTCAAGACCGCAACGGTGAGAAGGTGTAAACTTTCTGGGGCCCAGGTGTTAGGCATTAGAGTGATGACAACCCTGACTAACCTCTGACCCGCGCCGATAATGAGTTGGCCAACCACACCCTTAGGTCATTTACGGCCGATCTTTTAAAGTCTGAATCATCTGCTGATATAATTTATAGTGTGTAGAAATACGAGCCGCCAGTTGAACTTTCCTGCGAAAAATTCGATTATCTTGTCATTGTGGGTGGACGTAAGATTAACAAATGCTCGCGTCCGATCGGGGTGCAAATTTATTTGTTACATTTGCATTCTAAATTTGGTCGACGCAATTAAAGCATAATTGCGGTAATTGGATGCACCGCGAATAATTTATTGAGTTATAATTTTAGAGAGGCTCGTTGCCATTTTGCCGTGTGCTGTGCTGACACCAATGTTTTATTACCCTGTATATCCTTATCATGTGGTCAGACACGTAAAGTGACAGAATACGGTTTTATTAACGTAAACCAAAGATTAGTATATTATACATCAAGGTAGCGAAGCGCAGTATTATAACCTGAGCGCATATTAGATACTGAGCGCGCAGCGCGAAGTATCTAAAGCGCGAAGGTTATAAGACGATTCGCTACCGTGGTGTATATACTATTTTTTGCACTACCAAACGGCTTAATACCTAAATTCCCAACAAATTTCGAAAATATTTTAACTGGCAACCTGACAATACAGCTCTTTAAAACGTCAAAATTAAAATAGTCATATTTGGTAACTTAGCAATTTATTAGTTACCACGGTGAAAATTGTTTGTTTTACTTTCTCTCCCTTGGTGGAGAAAATCAACTTCACGACCTAAAAATAGGCCAATAACGATGCGTTCTGAGACTAGTAGGGCAAAAAATTCGTTATATAGCAACGATATCAATGAACACAAAATTAGTATTGTGGTTTTAACTTTATGGGATTTTTAGGGTATCTATAGAAATGAATGGTTGGGAACTAAAATTGATATAACTTTCACGAAGGTGAAACCGATGTATAAATAGGCTATACTAAATAAATCGACAAAAGTACCCCTAAAAGTATTTTTCCATGACCGGGAGTAGAAGTCCGTTTCTATAGCATCAAAATTGTGACAGAAGTAGAACATTTGCTCCCTAGAGACTAAATAAGACAAAAATTTCCCTAGGGAGTTTTCATTATGACTGACACAACAATTATGCCAAATTCGAAGTTATCAGGTTAGGTTTTGCGTCAGTTTTGACACAAACTGACGCAAAAAACTAACCTGCTAACCTCGAATTTGACATAATTGTGAGCTCTTGTCATAATGACTTACAGTGCCACCAACTTTAAAATTTGCCATAGGTTACTAATTTTAAAATAATTGTAACTAAAATGTCAATAAATGACGTTTAAAAAAATGGGTTTTTCGTTTTTAATCTTCCTGCAACGTGAAAAAAATAGTATATGCAACTCGGAGAGAATGCTATTTTGCTTCAGTGCAATTTCTCTCCCTTATTGTATAATCTACTATTATGAACACCATTGAATATCACCAATAACTGAAAATAAACAAGGATCATAATAACGTTTAAAAATGCAGGATTCTGAAACAATCAAGCCACACTATTAATAGATTTTTTTAAGTAGTAAAGCTTGAATTTTACTACTATTTAATCAGAAGTGCTTCTTTATTTACAGTTCATTGAATAATTAAATTTAATGTAATTTTTGTAAGTAGTAGATACTTCTTACCTATGCACAAAAAGGAGGACTTATGCAGGCAGATAACCGCAGCTTTGTTGTTAACACTTTATAACATACCATAAGATACATTTATTTGCTATGACATAAAATTTGTTACTCAAAGATAATATATTGCGATTGTTCTGTGCTTCGGCAACTAATTTCACTTTAATATTTGTATTAAAAGATGAGAGCAGCCGCCCCTACCGATACCTGCTAGTTGAATAATACTGCATTTGCATTAACATTACGTTATTGGATTTAAAATTAATAAATAAAGCTAACACTAGAAACTTTAATTCATAATTTACTCAATTACAATTTACACAAATTACACAATTTCTTTTCGTCGAAAGGTGACGATGTAGCCATTTTGTTTTCTGTTCGTTCTCATGACATGGTAATTAGTTCGGCAAAGCAGCTAAGGCATGTACAAATAGCTGTACGACTTGAACGAAAATAAAAATTAATAAAGCGCACTGCATTTGAGAAAGAGAGGTTATGACTAAAGTAAATATAATGTTGACATGTAGAAAGATGTAAATAAACACTCGGATGAAGGCAAGCCGCCGATTATGCAAGATAGCAGCTCAATGTGAAAGATGACAACGGCAGTGACTGTTAGTAGAACATGTTTGAGTTGACGCTTTCAAACTTATACAAATTTCAAGTTGTGGTGCTCAAACTATTAATTAGGTACTATGTAGAATTTGAATAAATGACTTAAGTTTTGATATGAATATAAGTGCAGCCTGGTATTTGGAGTTTTATTGTGGAAAAATAAACATAAATATGCGATGACATAAAGAAAAGGGCAGGAACTCAGTGAATGAGAAAAGATCACAATAGATGAAAATGGTATGAAATGGGAAAAGCCTACATCAAGCAGTGGATTGAAAAAGGCAGCTCGTGATCGTGCAGTTTAAAATAAAAAGTGACAAACGGGAGTGTTTTGGACTATTTACTAAAATTGTGATTTGAAATGCCAAATGTATATTTCTAAATGCCAATTTTACGCAGTTAGAAAAATTGTAATAACTAAACTGGTTGCTTAGAAAAAAAATGTATTTTATAATAAAAGGAGTGTATCGGAGTGTATTTTACAAAACGAGAGGAAATACACGCATTTTTTCAATGCTAAAAAAAAACAACGTGTATACGAGCATACATTGTCAAATGCTTGCCAATTTAGCTGATATACAAGGCTTGTACCGTAAGTGATGCCTGTTAGCCTGGGAAAGCCAAACAGAATAATTAAGGTAGGCATTGGTCACTTATTGTTTTGCTATGACGGTTGTTTATTAAACTGATTATTTTTTCGTAACGATCTCGACCAATCAGAAGGCTGGATTTAGTTAAGTTATCTTGTATAATTTCGATTATACTAGATTAACTTCACTAGGCAACGCAATACATAACTATTGTCAAATTGATGTTGTTTTCATAGAGATAACTTTCAGCTAGGTTAATACAAACAAATCGAGCTGCTAATAAAATATTTATTTGATCCTAATTTAAAATTTACTAAAAAAATAATCAAATGGAATACAATGCATACTTCGAACAGGTTATATGTCTCAAACTTCCTGCACAATAACAAATCGTGTCAGTTTGACAGAATAATCCTCCCGCTGACGCGGTCGAACTATTTAACCTGTCAAACTGACACTCTTTTATTATTGTGCAAAAAGTCATCGACATATAATCCGATAATACCGAAGTAATTATAGTATTACTTCTGATTATACCACTCCCTATAACATCAACCAATGAAAAATTGTAAAAATGCACAGTTACGCCTCGACTAACTTTTTATTATGTACATAGTAACAGTGATAATCATATACCTTCTAAACTACTAACTGAGAGTCAAATACCTTCACAAACATCGCGTTATTTGCTGAAAGTACAATTGTCATAGTAACCACACTAACTGCACTTTTAATATTTTTTAATATTTTTAAATAAATTGTTCAAACGTTGTTTATTGACTCGTGCTACAATCTAGCCGAATGCAACTTGTGTCTTCTTGATTATCAAATCATTTCTGTTTCCACTCGATATATTGTTTTAGGCAATCACGCTCATCCTTTGGAGTCACGTGATTGCCAAGCAATATATCTCGTGTAAACAGAAATTATTATTTGATAATCAAGAACCCACTAGTTGCATTATACGTATATGATAGGTTTATTCCTGTTGAAAACTATTTCAGTATGGATAGTAAATTGAAACAAAGAGTAGTTATAGAGTTTTTGGAAAAGGTAGGTTGTTCTGCCTCTGAAATTCATGGACAGCTTTTAAAAGTGTTTGGTGAGTCGACAATTGACGTTAGTAATGTGCCTAGATGTGTGAGCAAATTTAGGGCTAGTGAAACCGATATTTTTGATAGGCCACGCTCAGAAAGACCGGTTACTGTTGGAACTGATGAAACAAAATTGCGCATTGATGCAATGATTCGTGCAGATCGACGTGTGACTGTTCGATAAATTGTTTGTGCTTTGTATATATAAATAGCCAGCGATATATAGTGATCTTAAAAAAGCTTAAAGAAGCCCTTAGAGAAAAAGGCCTCAGAAAAATTTAGGTGGCATTGTCTTATACAATGATAATGCAAGGCGCCTTACTGCATTTGCTACTCAAAAGGCGATCGATGGTCAGTTGTGCCAGATCCAGCATTTAGTCCTGATTTAGCTCCATCGGATTTTCATTTCTTTGGCCCAATAAAAAAAGTATGAAAGGAATTAAATTCGAATAATTGAAGGAGGTAGAACAAGATGTAAAACAATGGGCGAAAACACCAGTGCATCTTTTTTTCAAAGTGGATTTGAGCGATGGGTTTCAAGGTGGCACACATGTATACAAATAGAGAGGGATTATGTTGAAAAATAATGTTCAAAGTTTGAATAAATATTGTACGAGATTTCTTTTAGATATTTCTTAATTTAGCGGTATTACAGGCCAACAGGCATTAATTACGGTATAAGCTTCGTATGTAGAATAATTAAAATGTTTCATTTGGAATTTACCTGTTCGGGAATGGCAGCATCGTCGATTTGGTGCAGATTACTGGAAGAACTACTGTGCACTTGTAAAAATTCACCCTTTAGTTGTAAAGTCCTTTAAAATAGCCGAGATCTTCGAAAAAAGTTTGACCAATAGTGTATGTTAGAGATTGTATTAAAAATAATTTGAAAGGCAAGATGAACAAAAAATAAATCCACTCATAAAATGTATAATAACTCGTTAGCTGAGACAAGCTGATAATTAATATCCAAAAGTGCTGTCGAACTCAGAGGTTAACTAAAGTGTCAACTTACAATTCGTATTAAAAAAATGTACATTACCGGAAAATTTGAGTTTTAATAAAAAGAGGTGTTACACATTTAATTCAATCATACAAAGGCATGTCCTATCCTGAATGAGATTTCTCATGTTAAAAAAGGATTACCCAGCTAGTATAAAAGTAATTATTCTTTTTAAGATTATTATCCGGTCCAGATATTGGCAACCATCCTGGCCACTAATACTTTGTTGACTACGGCTCTAGATAATTCGATTGTGGTTTTACCAAACCATGTTCCAATTGTTTTCCGAAAGATTTCTTTTATTCAATGCTTTGTGTAGTCCATGCGATCAACTGACCTTTAGCCTGAAATTATGTTACGTTAATAACAGATACCTTTTATACCCCACAGACAGCGTGGTGTTACAAGCAATCAACTTCATAAGACTCTTGTTTTATGCATAAGCAACTCAGGACCCAATGAAATATCACATTAATATATTTTTGTTTCGTGGGTTCATGGAAGCGCATTATTTAAATTAAATGAGTATCGAAACGAGACAGCTTTGTTTTAATTAATAACCTTCTCCCATTCTTGCCAGTTTAGTTATGATTGTAGAACTCAACAATTGCAATAAAATATTTTGCTAAAAAAGCCCATAACATAGAATAAACATGCTAACATTTTTCACTTTCCGCCACTGGTTGATGATCCGCTGAATACTGGAACCGCACACTTATGTTTAGAAATTCAAAATGTCTGCTGCCTGCATCTCGTTCACCGACCAATTTCTTTGAAGAAAGCTGTATACGTCGCTTCAAATCAAAATGCCAGCAATTAAACTTGGATATCTAACAACACAAACAATTGACACAGTTTATTTTCGAGTGACAGTTTAAATAAAACAGAATTTCAGATTCCGTCACCAAAAAACAAATAATTTAACCTAAAAGCAAGAAGACACCGACATGTATTCTATATCTACTTGCTATTAAGCAATCACCACCTGATCATTTGCAAACTGCAACGTATACAGTGTGATATGATTATTTTAAACCTCATCCTTTTTATTTCCTCTAAGTTTCTTAGATGGTTTTCGATAGTTTCATTACAAGCACTTAGTTTTTTATGTACGATAATTTTCTAAAGTTCTATTACTTTTTCCGTGTGCTCCATAGGTTCTCTTCCGATATTTATCTGAGTAGGTTCAGCCTTAAAGCCTTCTCTAGGTCCACATTTTGGCTGTGCTATTTTGCTTCGATATCTCATCTCGCAAACTAGGATTTTGAACTTCAGCTATTTGTTAAAACTTAAGATTCGCAACTATACTTTAAAGTTGACCTGAATACGGAATTTTGTATTCTATTTGAAAGCACGTTTATTAGTTTGGTTGCTACCCCACTGCTGTTGATTACGTCCCAGTCTGTTTTCCTGTTTTAAAATTATTGTTCGCAAGTGCATAATCGTATTTGTTTGTTTTAACGTTTGAATATTTATGCGTATTGTTAAACTGAAAAAAATCGGTATTATCATAAATACAGTTTTCATAATTTTTTATTTGAGTTAAGGTGGCACACCTTAATTCTGTTTAAAACGAGCTGTTGAAAATTAGTTGTTGCTTTACTTACACATAAATAAATAAAATACGAATTCGTAAACTAACAAAACTAATTTAACATTTCAAACCGCTAACCGATCTATTTATTGAGAACCCAACTCCGCCAACTCTATTATACAGTGCTTTCCGTTATCTGTTCTATCGAAATTAGTTAAGCCTTTAGCTGTTTGGTTTTCCGGACTTTCCAGACAATGAGCAGTCACGAATGACGACATTCTTTGAAAGATTAAGTCGTTCTGCAAGGTCTCGGATGTAGAAATTTTGAATTTTTACATTGTTTTTGCAAAGCCTGCGACACCAAGGTTGCGAAAAAATTGAAAAGGTGTAATAGATTTAAAAAAGTATAGAATTTGAAATCAAATTTTGACATATATATCCTCACAACACCATTAAACCTTATTATAGAACACATATGAATAATTTTATGCAAAAGTTTATACTTTTTATCTATAACAATGTTTAACAAACACAATATTAAAATATTTCGTCTTTGTTTCTAGCTGTAATTTAAGGTTTCATAGTGACGTTGCTTTTAGGAGTCGTAGACGTAAATTACTTCCCTTAGACGAAAAAGTTTCGAAATTATTTTATATTTAAACAAATACTTTTATAATGCATTCAAAATTACCGAAGTTTTTAAACATTCTTCCTCAATAGTGTCGCGACGAACAAATGATAATACATACTTCTCTATCTAATTTTAGCTTTACCTAGAGCTCATTTAAATTACCTTTACTTGGTAAAAAATTGCGCCTAATAATTTACATCTTTATTATGTTGCATAATTTTTATAAGTTGTATACTTGTAAACGTAAATATATAATTCTGATACATCCGAGCTTTAGAGAAAACCTTTTTTTACCATCTCATAATTTATGTTTGGAAATAGAACTATATAAAAAAATAATCTTTTTATTCCAATAAGGATGAGCGGCTTGTATAAATCCATAAAACATGCAATTACACACTTACAAATAGCCATTTTTAATAATGTTAGTTAAAGTAAATCAAACAACAGTTGAAAAGAAAGTAGAGACACAATACAGACACTAATTTAGCTAAGGATCACAGTAGACCACACACCTATAAAGTTTTTATTCCGTTAGGTAAAATTTAGCTTTCTCACTTTTTCTTTAGCCTTTCATCGCATACCGCCCTCTTTTGCGTAATTCCGTAAAAAGTAGATCTACTTTTAATCCCTTTATATGAATATAAATTCCTCAATAAATAGAGTGAATGTCAGAGTCAGTAAGGCAAGAGTAATGCACATAAAACCCCTCATTAAGCCTGTGTACACACTTCACATACAGGCCGCACGTGGCGAATGCTTTGGACAGCCAGTGGCGTGCGCTCCTCCCACGTCGTTATCATGACACGGCCAAGGATCATCATACGTCGTTACACATTCAATACATTTTGATGTTGGGAACTGGCATAAGAATGAAACAATCGATCGTTGGCTCTAGCATTATTGTCATATGATTTTGTTTTAAGATTGGTTAATCCGTTTGGTCTAGATTTACATTTTCAACTACAGTAAGTAGTAACAGATATACAGAATTCTGAAACAAATGTATACATGATAAATACTGTAAGGTTACTACGGTTTTACAATGGATTGGATCTACTCGTAGTATGTGTAATTTGTACTACATCAAACATGTAAATAAGTGATCTAATAAATAAAACCAAAAATTGGTGCTAAAGAAATTTCCTCGTAGAACTGAGGGTCCTTTATGACCTGAATCATATTTATCGCTGAGAATAAGCTATTTTATGTGAATACTTTAAGATAGTTGAACTAATTTACATAGGAATAAGCCATAGTACGCAAATAGATCGCAACAGTATTCGCACACGACTTTTAACTATTAATTCAATTTACATCTACAGCCATATAACACTCAGATAGTTCATAAGATTAATATAACTGATAAAATTACTTGCCTGAATTATTGCGAACAATTCTTTAGACATTTTGAATGCGCGTATTAAGTATTTTCATCTTACTATGTATAAAAAAAGATGCGTTATTAGACTACTTACAATCGTTGAATTACCTCTACATTTCGAAAAAGCCATAGAATGGTGCGGAGTGACGTCTTCAATAATTCAATCATACTCTTTGGAGCGCAAATGGTCAATTGGTAGAGCGTTCGCGTTCCCACTCGGCAGGTGGTGAGTTTGAACGTCACACTCTGACAGTGGATGTCATCCTATGCTCTCCGGTCACGACGCTAATACTGTTGGTTGTGGTAACTCCTGTAAAAAGAGCGTTCTTCGTTCAAATTCTACTAGTTTAGTTAGCCACCTGCCTGGGTTGCAGCCTAAGAAGACTCATACAACATACATGTGCAGCCTAAGAAGACTCATACAACATACATGTGCACTTAGTTCCTAGTACCTAGTAATTAACAAGTCCTCAGCATAAATTAAGAGAAAGAAGGATCAGAGGTCATATTTTTGTAAATAAAAACCTTGCGACTGCAAGCCTCAATTCAGATAGACATTTAAACGTGTTACAAATGTTCCTTGCTCTTAAACTAAACAGAAATTTTATTCTTCACTTCTTCCAGCTATATTAGAGTAGTGGTTCTATAAAATAAACACCACAGACAGCTTGGTAGGAGAAAAGCTTGCGATATTTAAAATTCTTATGTAGTTAACGGGAATCGAACCCAGTCCAGTTGCCTGACAGTCGAGCATATTGCCTTCGCAACCATCTACTCATGCTGATTCGCATACTTGATGTTAATAATACAAAAAGACTGCGCAAGCCCGGATAGTGCCAGAAGAGCACAGTTGCATGTTTTCCAGTCATCTCATTTTACGATATGTAGACATTCCATATTCACCAAGGTCGCCTGATTTAAATGAACTTGACTTACTTTAAGGAATTGCTAAAAAGCAGAGTTTGTAACGGTTTCCCTGCCCTCCACCGGGGCGGTAGAGTTTAGGAGGCGGCAACTAGGCTTTGTCTACTCTGTTTCTGCTGACATTTCAAGAAAGGTACAAAACATGTGTATAATACTTAATAGGGATGTTCCGAATATACAAAAATTCGTATTTGCGAATACGAATACCGAATACAAATACTCTTATGAATATTCGCGAATACGAATACGAATACGAATACATGACCTTGAGTGAATAATATCAACATCAACATCGTTTTTGTACGCGCTGCAAATTTTAGAAATAGTATGGAAAATAGTTTTGTTTTTTATTTAATATTATAGAATGGTTAATATTAAAAAAAAATGTTTTATTTAATGTATGAATACCTGTTTTATATTTTTATTACAATTCTTATCTATATTTATATAATTTTAATGTCAAATACTCGTATAATATTCGAATACGAATACGAGTATTCGGAACATCCCTAATACTTAATAAAAAGCAACTACTGGTTACTGTAATGCATAGTCGCAATTGTGAGATAAAATGTTTATCTATATTGAAGAAAACATAAACATAATTCGACGATCACAAAGCGTAAGTAGTTGAATTCGCATTCTGTAATTCGATCCTGCACACTTCATTCGGACCAGGTCTCTAGATGCCCTCAAAACAAAAACTTTACTTGCACGGCAATATGCAGTTCCTACACAATAATAAATTGGAATTTCAATTGCAAATCGAAAGGAGATCTTTTTAAAACACTTAAAAAACGGGTGGTTTTTGCTCGGGCCAGCGTGGCTCTGATGGTCAGAGCATCGGACTGCGGAGCGGAAGTCTGGAGTTCAAATCCCAGATCGATGCCTGGCGGGCGGCCTACCCAGTCGCTTTAAATAATTGGGAACCTGCATTCGAAAGAACAAGGGGTAATAATGCGGTTGTCTAATGCGTGGTGCTCACCACATCACCACGTGTCATGAATTTGACACGCGACAGCCGGGTGTGAGAGCGAGGATACGGAAGCTCTAACCTTCCGCCTTGCAGGCCAAGCTCCTTCATGGGGTGTTAGTGCCTCACCATTATTATTATTATTTGAACACTTTACCCGACGTTATGAATAAGCCTTTCGCGCTCATTTGCCGTAGTCCCTCAGTACATAAGTTTGTTTGCGTACCAGTGCTATATTGTTAGTGAAACTGTGGAGAGGCAGTCTATTTCGACGATTTTTGTACGAGGTATCTACCAATAGTACCAATCCACTGTAAAATAAATTTAAGTTACTTCTGTTATTTATGAAAATAGAAAAAAGTTGTTTAATGATTGCAGATGGCTGATGGAAGAAAGAGACTTTCTGGTTTTCAATACCGAAAACGGAAAGCGGAAAAAGATGAAAACGTGAGAAAAATTACGAGCTCTATTAGAAAGTTTCTTGAAACAGGACCTTCAACAAGTTCAGCAGCCGCAGTCTCACACTTGGTATCAATCGCTGAGCTTTCTGATTCTAGCACTGATACTTCAGAACCGCAACTTAGTGCTGATGCATTGATAGATCCTACTGTTTGGCCACAGCTTATTTCAGATAATATTAAATTGTCAATAGTTGAAATCGGACCAGTACAAATCAA
Source organism: Agriotes lineatus (assembly GCA_940337035.1). Lineage (NCBI taxonomy): Eukaryota > Metazoa > Arthropoda > Insecta > Coleoptera > Elateridae > Agriotes > Agriotes lineatus. Next base: position 40,573,026 of record OW679198.1, read on the forward strand.
TTTTATTTATCCCACAGATGATTCAAATTGATCTTTTACGGCTGCATTTCTTCTTAAAAAAGAAATAATGAAACAGTAATTTGGGACTGTCTCTATTCAAAATATAGCGATTTTGTAAATTATTTTTTCTGTAAACTATTCAACAGCTCTGTGAATGTCTTTAATAATAAAATAGCTTACAACATTTATCTCGAAATATTGAAAGACTTGAAAAAAGAGTTACATATCAATTGTTTTGCCATTGTCCAACAAATATATGTATTTTTTCGGCGTCAACGTCTCGACAGCAAATCTTAAAGAAAGAACATTCCACTTTAACTCTAAAACCACTATCCGATACACGATGGGAAAACAGAATTGACGCCGTGAAAGTCGTTCTATTTAATTTGGACAAAAAGTTTTGCTTTTTTTTTCAAACAGGAACAATGACACAAAAAACTTGACAAATTCTTTGATTATGAAAATAAAGTCATACAAATTTGTTTGTTCATTAATCACTTGGTATAATATTTTATTAATAATTAATATTGTAAGTTAAACTACGTAGACAGAAATCACTTATTTCCAGAGACGGTTAAAATGTTAGAAGAAATAGAAAAATACTTAAGTGAACGTCGAAAAGACTCAGCTTATACAGAAATGCCAACTGAATCAAAACTCGTTGCTGAAAAATTGGTTTGTGAGGTTAGTTTCTCAGCAATCGGTACTGTGCGACCGAGGAAGGGGAGGCCAAAATCCAGAATTACACTTTAAAGTCCATTTTTACTTTTTTTATTAGGCACTGCCGTAACTAAATTATCTGAAAGATTTTAATTGCTAGGCGATCACAACAATTGTTTTTTACATAGCTTAGATTCCGATGATAAACTAAAGTACTGCGCGGATTTGCAACACAAATTGACAGATTTTGGAACTAATCATTCGGACATAAATGCAGTCGATCTACTGAATTAGAGATTTTACCGACGTATCTAAAACCTACATTCTCAAATTTATGGATTGTTTTACGCATTTATTTAAAATTACCTGTTATTGTTGCTGAAGGTAAAAGATAATTTTCAAAGCTAAAAATTATTTAAAACTAAGTACCTATCACACAAACAAGGCGATTTAATCTAGCTACAATAGCTATTGAAGACGATATTAACAACGATATAAATAACATTGTGAAAGAATTTGCAGGACAAAAATTAAGAAAAGTTGTATTTGATTGTTGAAAAATAATGTACAGTGTCCGCCAAAAAGTCGATATAATATGGGAAATGTTTTTATTTTTGCTTTAAAAAAAACTTTTTACGTTAATAATTTGTGCTTGTTTAAAAACTTATTTAGCTCCTATCATATACAGGATGATTCTTTAATATTGCAAAAAAAAATAAAGGCAGATTCTTTGGTTAAAAATAAACAAAAAATGTTCTATAAACTTGTGTCCGGAAACGTTTCGTTACCGAGATACAGGGCGTTAATGCTTTCATCAATTTACTTTTGATAATTATTAATATTTGAAATTTAATTGATAATTGGCTGGTTGAAAGCTAGTAATATGGGCAGTTTTTTGTGTCATTACATTTCGCTTGTTTAATCCAATGGCTTCTCTGGGTGGGTGCATTTTATTTAATATTATTTAAAAAAATAGTCCGATATTTGTATTTCGATAGAGGAATAAAAAATACAACTTTTTTGTCCGTTAAACTTTTTGTTGTACCTCACTACGATTTAGAGATATAAAATATCAGTTTTTTTCAAAAAATGAATTACACAAACAGTGAAATGTGCGATATGCATTTTTTGTATGGTCTTGCCAATGGTAATGCATTAGCAGCTAGGCGAATTTATGAGCAAAAATATTCTAATTGTGTAATACCATATCATTCAATGTTTGCTCGTCTCCATCGCCGACTCAATGAAACTGGAAGTTTTAATAAACTTACCGCCAAAAACGGGCGCCCCCGAACAGTTTCAACTCCACAAGTTGCAGAAGAAGTGCTCCATGAAACTGAAGAATGTCCCACAACAAGTACAAGAAAGATTGCTGGAAATCTGAATATTAGTCAGTCAACAGTTTTTAGGATATTGAAAAATCAGCTTTTGTATCCATATCATATCCAACGGGTTCAGGGACTTTTACCAGGCGATTTTTCTCAAAGAGTGGCTTTGTGTCGATGGATATTAGAAAGAACAAAGAAGTGCACAAAATTATCAGTTTTTGGCAAAAATACTTTTTACCGATGAGGCTAATTTCTCTAGAGAAGCCATAATGAACACATGCAATAGTTGAAAGTTGCCATCAACATCAATTTTATGTCAATGTGTGGACCGGAATCGTTGAAGACCACTTGGTTGGCCCATTTTTTTTTACCCGGGAGGCTAACTGGAGAAGCCTATCACAATTTTCTGCAATATGAGTTGCCGCTTCAATTAAGACGCCAAATGTATTTTATGCACGATGGGGCTCCACCACATTTTAGTTTAGTTGCACGTCAATATTTGGATGAAGTTTACCCGTTGGATCGGTCGAGAAGGCCCACAACCTTGGCCTCCACGGTCTCCTGATCTAAATTTATTAGATTTTTTTCTCTCGGGCCAACTGAAACAACTGGTTTATAACACTCCAATAGAAAATGTAAACGAATTAAAGAATCGCATTGTCGCATCGTGTGACAGAATTTGGCACACCCCTGGTATTTTTGAACGTGTTTGGCATTCAATGGACCGTAGGATCGAGGCATGTATTGACGTTAGAGGTGGTCACTTTCAACAGCTTTTAAAACTCTATTTCTTCGCTGGCTTTAATTAACTCAAACAATTTAATTAATTAACTTATTCTAATAATTCATTTTATGGGCTCACTGATGTGTATTAATACCCAGAATAAAAGAAGTGCACAGCAAATGTTATTTTGTGTTTCTTGAAAACGTAGAGGTCTGTGGAGCTCTGGTCAGCGAAAATTCAAGGGGACAAAAAAGTTGTATTTGTTATTTCTCTATCGAAATACAAATATCGGACTATTTTCTCTTATTAATATTAGATAAAGTGCACCCAGCGACGCTCCTGGATTAAATAAGAGAAATGTAATGACACAAAACACAGCCCATAATACTAGTATTCAACCTGCCAATTATCAATTAAATTTGAAATATTAATAGCTATCAAAAGTAAATTAATGAAAAAAATTAAAGCCCTGTATCTCGGTAACGAAACGTTTCTGGACACAAGTTATAGAACATTTTTTGTTTATTTCTAACCAAACAATCCGTCTTTAATTTTTTGTAAAATATTAAAGACGCACCCTGTATACTGAATGATTTTTACTTATTTAGGAAATGGAGTTTTTCGAAATTGTCAAAATGTCAAATTTTGAAAATATATAAAAAATTTCAAAATATATTTTTAGCTAAAGTTAAAAAAATAGAGGTTTTCTGGTCTTGATACTGTTTACTTAGCTAAAAATAATACACTCTAAAAAATCTTATTGAAATCTTAGGTACTTAATTTCCGAAAATGAAACACTTAGAATGTAAGACATACACCATGTTTGTTTATATCAATAATTATTATTGATAAGATTTTTAATTTCGAAAAACTTTTTTTTTAGTATTCCTTTGTATAACATTTCCGTTTCAAATTGAACGAACATAATATAAATTAGAATGGGAAGATTTCTAAGACGTCTATCTGGAGAAAGCAAACTATTTACTATTGGTGGCACACGAAAACAATTTACAATTGTCTTAAAAATATATTTCTATTAAATTTTCCAATTTGTAGAGGGTGCAACAAAAGCGATACATATATTATTTACTTATTTGCTATTGAACAATATCAGGGAAAATCTCCATGATACTCAACCATAAGCGGCGTTTCTAAAAATAGCAGTTGTTTATATTTTCAATTTTCGTCAGAACGACTGTCAAAAAGGTCGCGCGATATTGAACAATCCTCAGGCAAGTTAAAACATTCAGAAAGTTAGAGGTTCATCTCCGTGCTTCAGTCGCAAGGAAGGACAGTAATTACAGACTGAAAGAAGCCATCTCTTTGTGCGGGTCTGCCGTTGACACGAGCTATCAGAGCGGGTGGAGGCGTCATCGTGGGGGCACAATTGCTTTATATGTTTCGGAAGGAAGCGGGGGCATCGTTTGCTGCTATACTCCACTTTATGTTGTGCAACCCTCATAGGTCGATTACACAACGTTTACATTTAAAGTGCCATTCAGAGTGCGAGAAGATGAACTTTAGCAGTTTTAATCGGAGCTGCAGGAAGATGCATTGCCCATTCATACCGTTTTCTTGAATTACTTAAAGGCGACCTGTTATTTTAAGTATTCTAAGTAAAATGCTAGAAAACACAGAGATCAGATAATTCTTAAAACATTTTTCAAAATTCGACAATATAAAAACTTCAGTAACATCCTCTAGAGCACTGTACACGAATATACAAACAAAACGAAATTAGCAGCGCAAATTAAAGAAAGTAGGGTTAATGATATCACAGTTACTGGCGAAAATGAAATAGCAAATCATTTTGTTAGCACACACTGTTCCTCAACCTTCTCAAATGATAATCAGCAATCGGTTACTCAGCAAACTCTATACCTTTGTCCAACAAACTAATGAAAGTGAAACACTTAATAACGAATTATAATAAAAAATGCTCCCTGTCAAGATGATATAACTTTTAACATTCCTAAAATTACTGGAAAACTTACCAAAGAACCCCTTGCTCATATTTTAAATTTAATGCTGCAAACCAGTCAATTTCCAAGAGCTGTCGATATCCTGGAAGTCGTTTTTTACTTAACCATCTAAAGATTTCCGATTATATAGTTTAATTAAATAGATTAACCAATTGATGTTATCGTTAATAAATTTATCTTTATTTGTACTACTTAAATTAATAAAATATATCGCATGCATCAATAATACAGCTATTTAATAATATCTCAGTTATTATCAAACATAAGTTTCAACTTCTGTGAGTCACTTCAGTTGTTTCTGCTTCGTGAGCTTCTCCAAAACGTGAAGATGTAGTTAAATGTAAAACATTTGTGTTTATTGTATTATCGTTTTACCTCGTATACTTTAGTGTTAGAGCAGAGGTACAATTATTATTATTACCATTACAATTTCAAGAAGTATTGATTTTTACATTTAACTATGTACGATTCCTGTAAAAATATGGGATTTCGTTCTGGAAAATGTTTACAATCAGTATTATCTTCTTCTTTCCTTCTGCGTCTCTACCGTGCATGGTTTGAATTTTCGAACCATTGCGATAGTAAGAGATACCATTTAAAAGTTTTTGGCATGTGTACCTTTTCTGTGATCTTCCCAAACTCCTTAAACCTTTTGCTTGATATCTCAAACATAATTAGTATCTACAAAAAAGTACGCGTTACTGAAAATCTTAGCAGTGATATAGCAAAAATCGATTAATTGCTTAATGAAATGCCGCACACAAAATGTCTTTATTTAGATGGAGTGACATAAACTGCAAGACATCTTTCTAAAACGAACACTAAGTACGATTTGAAATTAGTCATCTTCATAAAGAAATGGAAAAAAGAGTTGAGGATTGTATTCAGCATAGCAAACATTTACAAAAAGAACACTTCTCTAGCAGTGTTAATCAAATTAAAGTGCGAATCGTTTTATACCATTCTTTTTTATTGTATTTCTTTCTTCGTTTTTCAACGGAAAACATGTGGCAACAACGCCACATTATGTAAAGAAACAATATAATTTTATCTATCAGGCCAGTGTGTACGAACATCATACCTACTTATTGTCTGTAACATTGCCAATTTTACAAATTTTATATATTTTGAAAAATAATCCATAAAATGCAAAATGGTTCTTAGATTTTCGTTTTATTTTTAGGCATAGAAATCGTTGTGCACTTTTTGTACAACGGATGCTTAGTATGCTCGCCCTGCGTTGCGTAACCAAATCTTGAATGGTGCGACACGTGGAAATCTAGCACATACGATCCGGGGCCATCCCTGTACCCGTCGTCTCGTACCGACAGTAAACGTCACGAACGTACGCGGCTGCTTCTCAGTTTGTGAAGTCACCCTGTACACGATAAAAATAGCGTTTGCTGCTCATTACATACAAAATTATGCAGCGACTTCTAAACAGCAAGGCTTTCTTAAGAGGCTTCTATTTATTTCACAGTATGCCCTTTACCAACGTGCACCCTTAGGCCCACCACGCAAGCGACTGCTATCTCCGCTAACCGGTTTTGAAGGTGGGTTTATCGCTGCACCCGCGAAATCAAGCTTCACTTGACAGGGTCGTTTTCGCTCAAATTTAATCCTGATTAACGACAAAAAGGCACAACTACGAACTGGTTATACCTATAAACATGAAAATAAACCCTTCAGGCAAGGAAACCAGATTCTCGTTTTACTTTTAGGAATTTCTTTATTGTGTTTTGGAAATTATTTGCCTCTGTTCGAATTTTCCTTTATATTTTTATGGTTTGTGACCGTCTCTCTTATTCCTTTTCCTTAGCAGTTTCTTTCGTTTTGTCTAATTTCTGTTCTGATTTGGATCTTTAAATGTTTTATTTGGTTTCTGCTATTTTCATCTTTCAGAAGATTTTATTTCGTTTCCATTTATTTTCTTATGTCACTGTCAGACATCAAAATCGTATATTTGCATCAGTTTTTAATCAAGAAGAACAATTTAGTCGTGCTAAATGAATCTAAGAAACAGTAAAGCTTCCCAAGAAGATGCTGATTGCCACCCTGGTACCCAGTTTTGTGAGGTTTCGTGTTGCAAGAAGGAAGTTTTTGCCAGCTGTCATGTCTGTCAGATTTTGCTGTGTTTCAAGCATTTCATCAAGGAAAACTGTGCTGAACATGGTTCGAGGTATCCCGTCGTCATCGAAAAGAAATCCAAAAAATTATCTTGTAATATTTGTGGAAACCTTTTTATCAATCTCAAAATCCACAAGAGCAAGGCTCATAAAGAATCTAAAATTGAACAATTTAAAATATCATCTCCTAGTAATTATGAATCAAGCCTTCATACACGTCTCGCGTCTTTTAAGAGTTCGTCTATTGTAGTAAAAAGACTTCCGAAAGCGACTAGGCTTCTGGCTGCTTCTACTCTTGCAAAAATGATTGATAATTGTGTTAAAACTAACGATTTAGTTTCTTGGGAAAATTTACTAACTTTTTCGTACAAATATCTTCAAGTTCCACATGGACGTAGAACAAATACCTCGATTACATCTATTATATTGAAAAATTTCAATAACGCCTTGCCGAAAATAACTTCGTATCCTAGAGAAAAGAGAAGAGAAGTTCTTTCTGGAAATAATGTTAAGAAGATCATTGGCAAGGTTTCAGATGGAGATCTTTCTGGTGCAATCAGAATCCTGGGTTCCAATGACACTGTCGCCGAATTTTCAGAAGTTACAATGTCTTCATTGCAAGCCAAACATCCTTCGGGAACTCAAAAAAATCTTCCAGATTTGCCTTCTGATATAGTTCCGTTGACGATCTCAAGACAAGAGGTAATCATGGCAGTCAATTCTTTCAATTCTGGTTCTGCTGGTGGACTGGATTCATTGAGACCTTCTCATATTCAAGATATGTTGAGTTACAGCGCGGGAGCTTCCGGTGATATTCTTCTCACCTCCCTTACGTCCCTATGTAATTTCATGCTTTCTGGCAGAGTAACCCCTGAAGTTTGCCCAACTTTATATGGTGCTTCACTTTGCGCTCTGGCAAAGAAAGGTGGGGGAATCAGACCGATTGCCGTAGGTAACTTCTTTAGAAGACTTGTTGCCAAAATTTGTTGTTTTTATTTAAAAGACCATCTTGGACAATTTTTTCGACCTTTACAATTTGGTTTCGGAACTAGAGGAGGTTGTGAAGCTGTTGTACATTCTGCCAGACAATATCTTTGCTTTAATCCCGAAGCAGACAATGAGGTATTTTTAAAGTTGGATTTTCGTAATGCTTTTAATACGATTGATAGAAGTGTCATGTTAAAGGAAGTTATCAAAATTTCACCCGATATTTCTCCTTTTATTTTTCAATGTTATCGTAACCCTTCTTCTTTAATGTTTGGTGATGGTGAAATTTTGTCTCAATCTGGTGTTCAACAAGGTGATCCACTCGGTCCTATGTTATTTTGTCTAACAATTCATAATTTAGTTAAATCTTTGTCTAGCCAGTTTAATGCGTGGTACCTAGATGATGGCGCTTTAGGTGATAATCCCGATGTTGTTTTAAATGACCTTGAATCTCTTGTCAAACAATCGAAATTTCTTGGGCTTGAGTTAAATTTTGATAAATGCGAATTGTCTTTTGTGAAAGATTTTAGTTCCTCTATTGTTTCAAAATTTGATTCTATTTGTCCTGGAATTAAAATTTTGAAACTATCAGATTTATTTTTATTAGGTAGTCCTTTAACAAATACCGCTCTGATTTCTTTTTTTGGAATCATAAAACAAATTTTTTTACAAATGTTAGCAAAATTGGATGACTTACCTGCACACATTTCTTTTTGTCTTCTTAAACATTGTCTTGCAGTACTAAAATTTATTTATTTTTTAAGGTGTCATCCTACATATAATTTTTTATCCATCTTGGAAGAAATTGACAATCTCTTTAGACAATCCCTAGAAAAAATCTCCAACAATATTATTGATGAAATTACTTGGAAACAAGCATCTTTGCCTGTTGACCTTGGTGGTTTAGGTATTAGATCTATTTCCTCTTTGGATATTCCTTGTTTCTTGTCTTCTTTTGTGTGCGCTCAACCTTTAATGAAGCAAATTCTTCCATCTTGTTTTGGAACTTTTAATATAAATTTTAGTGAGGGTTTGGAGATTTGGCAATCTGCTACAGGTTTAACTTTGTCTGAAAGTCAACAGAGAATGCAGAAGGCATGGGATAGACCACTTTTGAATTTACTTGCAAGTGATTTGCTTGAGTCGGCTTCCAATACTCAAATTAAGGCTCGACTCATGGCAGTTTCTTCTGCTGAATCAGGGGCTTGGTTAAATGCTCTGCCAGTTGCTTCCCTCGGTACTCTTCTGGACAATGAATCTTTCAGAATTGCTGTTGGCCTTCGACTAGGTTTTCCCATATGTGTTAAACATTTTTGTAAATGCAATTCTCTTGTAGATGAGTTTGGTTTACATGGTTTGAGTTGTAAATATAGTTTTGGTCGGTTTTCTCGTCACCATGAAGTTAACGACTTAATTAAGAAGGCTCTGATTTCTGCAGAAATTCCTGCCATTCTTGAGCCTCTTGGTACAAGTCGTGATGGTGGGAAGCGTCCTGATGGAATGTCACTCATTCCATGGAAGTTTGGTAGGGCAGTAGTGTGGGATTTCACTTGTATAGATACTTTGGCAGCATCCCATGTTTTAAATTCTTCCAAAAACGTTGGTTCAGCAGCACTACTTGCCGAGAAAAACAAATCAAAAAAATATCTAAATTTACAAAATAATTATCTCTTCTATCCTTTGGCTATTGAAACTTTTGGAGTTTGGGGCATAAATGCATTGAAATTTATTAGAGAAATTGGCAAAAAAATTACAAAAGTCAATAAAGACAAAAGGTCAACTTCATTCTTAATTCAAAGAATTAGCATTGCTATTCAACGCGGCAATGCTGCCTCAGTTCTGGGTACCATAACCAACAACTTGGATTTGTGTCGTGATACTTAGGTAGTTCGTTATTTATGTATGTTTTCTATTATTCTTATGTTAATTTTATTGATTATTGTAGTTAGTAAAATAATTGTTTTCTTATGTTATCACTGAGAAGGGCCTTGTTGGATTTGTCTGCCTTTAATAGTTTTTCTGAGCCTGTTTGCATTCGTTTTTTACTTCCTTTTACAATAAAGGAAGTATTGGATTCACCCAAAAAATTCGAAATTGAGTTTTCAACAGATCTTCATGTTTTAGAGTCCCCTGAACCAAAAAAAAAACATTTTTTTTTATTGGTCTGTCTGTGTGTGTGTCTGTCTGTGAACAGAATATCTCAAAAACGAAAAGAGGTATGGCGCTGAAACTTCATATATAAGTTTTGTGTACTATGTAAATGAGACAGCAAGCTTTTGAAAAAAATCGCATAACCGGAAGTAGATGTTTACTCTTGTGATTTTTCAGTTTTTTTCGATTTTTTCAAAAACGGCTCTAACGATTTTTGTTTAAACTTTACATTTATATTACATTTTTAATGTGTATTGATGTGAGATAAGTGATTTTCCAATTGAATACTTCTAAAGTGGGTTTCTTTTGTTTTTTTTCTATTTTTTTATCAACTCCTATTTTAAATAAAACACCCGGTATATTATTACATTTTAGAATTCACCTTAAAATTCTAGAAAAAATTTGTCTCTTCAACTAACGCTCTATTTTGTACCGTTTTTGTAGAATTTGTAATTTTTGAAAAATTTTGACAAATTTTAAAAAATTAAAAATGAAATTTTTGCTAATTATAAGATCACTGTAAAAGGAAGTTGTGTGAGTGTATCACACCAGATTTTTATTTATTAGGTCAATGTTGTTCTTAGTGTTGGTTCTGCTAGTGGTAGCTGTTTTTCTGTTTTTGTTTTTGCGTGTTTTACATAGACATAACATTGCCTAGAATCCTGTGATCACTTTCTACTGTCTACTGTAACATTGTTGATAACCTCCGTATTTGTTATTGCTGTCTTTGTTGTACGAGGCCGTAATCTATTTGGTTTTTTGTTTTACAATGTGCACTAATCCGGTTGAAAGGGCGATACAGACAAACTGCTCGCATTTATAGCACGCATTTGCTAGAACATATTATTGCTACAGCCTAAATTTATCTATTGTAATATGTAATTTGTCCAGTAATACGAATATTTGTACATCGACTAACGTAAAATGTGTTCAAAGTTACTTCAATCACAATATTTCGTGTATCAACTTGAGGAAACTAAAACTGGGAATATCTTGCAATAGTACCTATAAAATTATATTGAATGAGCTTGATGTAGCTCTTTTTGTTTAAGATAAATCAAGCAAAAAGTTACAAATGTACTGCCGTCTATGCGTATGCAGATGTTGAAACTATGTGGAGGTTTACAGTTAGGTTTGTTAATAAAGTAATATTTTACAGTTACATTATTTATTTATTTACAACCCAGTTGGCAGTACTGGTCTGAATCATCTTAGAAAATTTTTATAATTACATATGTAGAATCCGCAACGTTAAAGAAGAAAATTTCTTCTAAACGCGATACTTGTTTTCTGCTTCGTTAATTAATTGTAAAAAAGAACAAATAGTTGTTACTATGCATTTAATCCCCATATCCATTACTAACGTACAAATGTGCGCAGTAATTACTGGATTTGTATAACGTTAATGCATTTGATACTCTAAATTTTAAATCATCTAATACCATTATTACTACCTTACTATACTGACATGAATATTCTTTATTAGCTTATTGTTTAGCTAATAAAATTTTCGTATCAAGACTTTGAGATTATTAATCTCAATAATGGGGTCTGGATTCTTTGTTACGTATATCCATACATTGACGTAAAGAAAATTGAAATCAAATTATAAGGGTGTTGGGAATTAAATAATACATTTTACTGAATGTGTATTTTACAGAAATATGTATTTTAATATTTGAATAATTTGCTTAAGAAGTTGAAAGATTAGAATTATTACTGTATACTACTCAAAAATGAAGTAGGATATTTTCATTTGTATTTTCTATTTTTTGTTGTACATGAATTAAAATTAGTTTTGTTTGTAAAAGATGCAGAATAAAGCAATGTCCCTATTCATTTTGGAGTAGTGTATATGGTATAGACTAAACCTTGGACGATTTTCAACTGCCGAAGCATACGTTATAGGTACATCCAGTTCTACGGATTATTTAGCAACATCAAGTTTTGAAGACGAAATACGTCCTGATATCCTGAAATTTTTGTGCATATAAAGTCGTTTCTGGAATCACTAGAACATTATCTAATATCTTAACCATTGTATGGTAATTTTATTCGGCAACGGTTAAACTACGTTAAGATACAAATTAACTACTTTCATATCTATTGCTAAAAAAATTAAAATTATTACAGTGTGCAGGCTTTGTTGACCTTGAAAAGTTGAATTTTGGTCGTTTTTGAATTTCTAATAAACACGTTAAATTAGGTACTAATTAGATTTTAGTGAAAAGCATATATTATGTGCAGTTGTACATGCTTATATAATAATTTAAAGGTGCATGTAGAAACATATGTATCATAAAATATATTTCTTTTATATTAATAACGCGTGCTAAAGCATCAATTTCAATATGTATGATGAATGAAACCATCTGTAAAACGTGTTTAAATCTGTATCACTAAATGCATATTTTAATTATTATTTGCGTAGTGCTTTATTGAATTTCTTACAAGTTGTAAACATGCTAAATTGACTCTATCCACTGACTGTAGTCGACTTCACAAGACGAACATCTTGAAAATGTTAGGATCGCCAGGAACTTAAGGTTATCCAACAATCGGCGTCACATCAACGGACAATGGCATTACAAACACCATTCTTTATAGTACCTTTGCCAATCTGATTGTTTTTATAGTCAGAGATACAATCTCCCTGTAAGTTGATTTTTACCGAATAAAGATGGGCTCGTATTTTATGCGGTAAGAAAAGTATTAACGCCGTACTTGTGCTTCAAATAAAACTAAGCTTTTATTGAAGAAAAGCTTAAGTAATTATTAGTTACTGCTCGGGAATTAATTAATTTATCCCTTGATATATTATGCTATTGAAATCAATAACCCCTAATAACATTTTGAAAAAAAGACATTTAATTCTTCTTAATTTAGAGCTATTTAAATGTATCTAATTACAATTTCACACTTCGTTTACGATTCTATCTTAAAAGTTACCTGCAATTGATAAAACTTATCAAAGTAGTTTGTAGTGTTAACACGTACAAATTAGCATTAGCACTTCCTAAATTTGTACGATGTAAAAATTATCAAAGTCAGCACGGTATTTCCTCAAAGGGACTATTTAGATACAGCATATTTAAAAAATTATAAACGGTTAATGCTGCTTTACAATCCTGGTTTCAATGCTTTGATAGGAGGGTGTGTGTATAACTTCCAAATTTTCACCAACGAAATAATGGAGCGAGCTTAATGCAACTTACAACTTGATAACTAATAAAGGATCATCATGAGCAGCGACCAAATATTGTGCTTCAAAGTCCAAAAGAAATTTAACTTCTAAAAATTAATTTCTCTAAAAAACTATATAGCCAGTAGTTACGTGATTGTAAGTCAACGGTAGCACTTTTAATTGCATGTCGTAGATTCTAATAGACAAATTAAGTGTCTTAAAATAATTTATGGCTACAGTAAATGATACGACATTTACAGTGATCAGAACCTGTTAATAAATTTTGACGTTCATAATCTGTTAAAGGGACTCGTAAACTATTTTATGTAAGTATAGGTTTTTCAAGCAATGGATGTTTATCATTTTTCTTACTTAGTTGCCATTATGTAAAGAATAGGATTTGTTTAACATCTCAACATAGCTAGCGTGTACATTTTTAGTTTATAATATATTTTTGTTGTTTTTTATTTATTTAAAATAAAATAAATGAGTTTGGTAATTTTAAAACCGTCGGGTCTCTATATCCCAGCAAATATTATATTGATTTGTATAAATAACTAGCTGGGCCGGCAAACGTTGTTCTGCCCAAAAATAATTTGTCTCTGAAACCTCGTTTAACCACTATAGAGTTTTAATTTTATATCATGTCCATCGTCTTGGACTTAAAAATATATGCATTTTCTAGGTGTAAACCGCGCCATCGCACGCGCGAGGTTCCTTATTTGTGTATTAAATAATGACTAATTATTTTCTATCATCCCATTCCATCCCCGTCCCCGTCCCCGTCCCCGCTCCGTCCCCATTCTCCTTTCCCGTCCCGTCCAGTACCGTCCCGTCTCGTCCCGTCTACACCCCTACCATCCTATCCCATCCCTTCCCGTCCCGTCCCATCCCTTCCCGTCTCGTCCAGTTCAGTCCCGTCTGTCCAAAAATAATTTGCCTCTGAAGCCCTGTTTAACCACTATAATGTTTTAATTTTATGTCATGTCCATCGTCTTGGACTTAAAAATAAATGCCGTTTTCGCAATCAACGTCCCAAAAAACCTCAATAACGACACCCATATCGATTGTTAGGCTTATTTAGCCAATTTCACCACCTAAGGGGCAGCGAACCGGACAGACGTTGTCCTGTCCGAACATTGATTTGCCTGCTATTAGCGGGTTCAGCAAACGTTTTTCCGATATTCGAATTTTCGATTTCTTTCATTTTAAAAACATGCTAATACGACTATTTCCATTACCCGTAGCGCGCTGGTCTTCATTGCGGTTCGCACGTAAAGTAGATACCCGCGCAGCCGACTGTCTTCGACGACCTATGTTAGCTCGTCGTACCTTTGGCATTGTATCGGTCACTATAAAACGACACGGAATTGTTTTCACAATCACTTGTGCTCAAACCAAATTTGAATGTCTGACTGACTGACTGCGACGACTTATGTAAAGCATTTGGAATTACATATATTGCTATTAGTGTCTTATCTCTTTCGCCTTCGGTTACCTGATGCGGATTATGACATTATGGGGAAAAACCTTCAAATCATTAAGCACAGGTGTGACTGCAAATAGAAACAACACACTTTCGATATTTTCCAATTTTCCGGCTTTCCCTCTGGATTTTCTTAATTTTTCTTTCCGTAAGAACCTTCTACAAAGTATTAGAAAACTTAAAAAAAAGATGAATAAAATCGGTAAAGTCGTTCTCAAGTTATGGCGTGACCAAGGGAAATAGGGATTCATTTTCATATATATAGATAGATAGGAAATACATTAATCTTTTTGGAATAAATTAATTGTAAATTCTTTATAATGCTGATTTAACTACTGGGGTCGCTACAATACTAAATGTTATTTAACTAATGGGAAATTAATTCCAGTATGGCGATCTCACCCCACAATTTGCAAAACAAGATCGCTATTATTAGGCAATTAGTAGTGATTACGTAATTAAAGCGTTGCCTAGATAATAACAATTGAAGTAAATACACGTCACAAACAAAAAATCACTCTGAGGACGCGGCTGCCAGAAGTGCACAAAAAACCGACGCCACTAGATTCAATCTGTTTAGTATAAACTTTCCTGTCCTTTCTGTTGTTTTTCCAATGGAAACTAGGGCTTAATTCGAGCCCCTAGCAAGTCCCACGATGCCTGGGCCCTTCTTTCTTTGTTGGTCTACTGATACAAGCCGCTGAATGCCCTGAAGAACGACCCCTGTAGCTCGACCGCTTCGAAAAATGCCGCCAGTTTAGTCGTCGTCTCACACCTAGAGCTCCAACTGCTCCTCACGAACGTCGATGCCTAGCTCTTGCTCACCGGGCTCTAATTACACTGCTCGAATCTCGTAAGCAGTCCCGGAAAAACCACCCGACACCCGATGCACAAATAAAACACTTTTTTAAACTTCCGCAGAGGTGCTACAAATCTATGCACACTACTACAGCACACTCAAAGTATATAGAATTAATTTTCATGGACACTGAATTGAGAAAAGGGTATTTATTCGCGTATTAATAATTATTTATTGGGGAAACCAAAATTAACACTACTGTACAGCTTGGCTTCCTTCCCCAATTGTTTGTCTTCGATCTTACATTGCTTTACATTATTTTCAAGCCTACTTCGATTACAGTTGGTTCAAATCAAAGCTAACATTATTTTTAATACTGGTTTACATGTTATTATCAAGGCCAATGCTATTTTATACAATTTAAAAAAATTAAACTAACACATTTCTGGAACATTTTGTAAAATAATATTTGATATGTTTGAAATGTTATTATTTGCTATTATACTCATAAAGGCTTGAAATGTGTTCATAGCAATGAAAAAAGTACTTACTTACTTACCTAATCCTTCCTCGTTCTACCAACGGGGCAGTGTAGAAAAGTGAAAAAAGTAAATAAAAAGATTTGTACTGCCATAAAAGCAATATCAATTATTTTATGGAGAAATATACATATATTTTTCATAGTATTCTGCTTTTATGAAACGACCATATTCACGAAATAAACAAGTGATTTAGATAGATTAAGCGGGGTTAGATTAAAAACAGTATATAGATAAGTTAGGTTATGTTAGATCCATTATAATTAGTTTAGGTTAGGGTATAGTAGGGTACATACCTGCATAGATAACTTCTAAACAACAGAGAAGAATGCAAAAAGAAAAGTTGTCTGTTAGTGGATTGCAGACATAGCGAGTAGACGGAAAGTCTGTATGAAAAAGAAAAGTGAGATACCAAGATTATATGAAAACCAGACGTTAACCCAGATAACGAGTATAAGAGATAGAAAATATATATTGTAATGATATACACAGGGGTATAAAAATCAATTTGAGAAAGGATGAAGGGAGTACAACAGTTGAATATTATCAAGATCTATTTAAATATGAATTGGAAATGTGAATAATTATTATACAATTAGAAAGGAAAATATAATTTATAATTGAGTGGAATATGGCTAATTGAGAAACAGATGGATTCAAAAATAATACTATTTAAAAAAAATAAGGTTTGAAGGAAATGGCAAATACTTAATTGAAATAAATTATTATAAATAGTAGGTAGAAATCAAATATGAGTGTAAAAAATAAAAGAATGATATCGTTAAGCACTTTGTTTTCAATTATTAGAAATAACAAAATTGAAAAATGTAGCTGAATTAATTTTGGTGTAATTAAAAATATTAAAATAAACCGTATTTTTTATTAAGTAATGTTTGGATAATAAAAAGGATTAAATACGAAATTGGCGTGGTAAGATAAAAATGAAATGTAATAGAAGAACAAGTAAAGATATAACACTAAGGAAGCTTACAAGTATGTGGTAAAAAGCTAATGGAAAACCAGAATTAATCTACAAATTTGAATAAATGGAGTAAAATACTAAGTCAAGTTTATTGGAGAATTACATTTGACATCATATATTAATCGAATTGGATTAGGTCAAGCTGTTTGGTGTTAACGGAGAGTTCAAAAGGAGAACCATCAGATGAGGAGGCACGTTACAGGAAGTTGGCAGATGCGGTGTTGGAATTTGGTGGCTGCAGATTTGGTCTGTTTGGTTACATGCTGTGGGGAAAGTTTGCATCACTATTTCTGGACAGTTTGGACATCTTGTCTGTCAGTAGAACCTTTTCTCGCGAAAAAGTACTATAGAGATTGGATTCGTAGGCAGAGGGGAGCAGGTTGGTCGACATCCAAAACATTGTTGAGTTCGAGTGAAAGGTGGGTGATATTGAGTAGTAAGGTAATTACTAAAAAAGGAAATAAAGATTATAAAGGTGAATTAGTTATTAAAGAATTACTTACTCTTTTTGATATTGTTGTGTACTAGTGAGACAATCTGGTATTTGTCATTTAATTTTCAAATCTGTTTGACATATCATTTGACAGAAGTTATTTTGACTTATAAAATAAAATAAAAAATCAGAACGTTAGATTTCATAAATAAGCAATCTAGATAAAAGGAATTCACCCCTGATTTTTCAGGAGCTAGCACAAATAATAATATTGATATTCAAATCATAAATAGGACAACTTTAAATTGATAAAATAAAAATATAATTCATAGACAGATAAATATCACTATACGTGAAGGTATAGCATATTTATGTCGCTAACAACGTGGGGCTTGAATAGGACTTATTAGGGGCACAACCATAAATGAAATTATTATTATATGTAGCCTCCAGAATACAGAGATTTCACCAATCAAGCTAAACGTAGGAAATAGAAACAGCCCGTAAAAGAAATTAATAATAATCTGTGGGGACAAAGCTATAAAATTGCGAGGAAGAAACTGGGTCTTAGACAAAGAGTTTAACTAAAAGAAACAGAACTGGTACAAATCACAAACAAACTATTCTCGGTACAGAATATAAACAGCTGGGAGCTCTTAGAAGTAGAAGACGTACCAGGCTTGAGCATGGAAGAAATGAAGAAAGTGGTCAACAGGATGAAAATAAAAGATACATCGAACCCGGACGGACGGTTTAACGACTAAGACAGATAAAATTGTCAGTCGAGCAAATAAGAAAGTAGTATTAGTAGTTATTATGAGCAATATATTTAAACAAGGTAAGTTTCAAAAACAATGGAAAAAATATAGACTCCCTTTAATAGAAAAAAAGTGATGAGGACACTGGTAAAAGTACAGGCAGTTATGCCTCCTAGATACATTAAAAAAACTACTACAAATTGTGATTCATTCAAAAATATTAACAGAGCTGAAAAAACAAAGTAACGCGGGTATCAGTATGGTTTTGTAAGATAAAATCCACCATAGACCCCAGAAAAGCAATAATAGTAGAAATAGTTGAAATAAAAGCTAAATCGTATTAGAACAAAAGTATGTGCCTGTTAACAACAGAGATTCCCACAAGGGTCTATACCAGGAATTTTATTATGATTATTATCGATAATATATCAAAGACTAATAGTCCAGGGGAAGACAGCCGATACGACAAAGTTATTAAAATTACTGTTAAATTTAAATCCAAAATGAAACAATCGTAACTACATGGCACATTTTCGCAGCCTGCTAGCTAAGCAGTGAAGGCGGCGTGAGGTTCTTTACCAAAGGTTAAATTAATTAATCGGTACAAAAGGAGCGCCAATGAGTCTTTGCAAAACAAACATGCTCAGATAAAAACGAAAACTCATAACCTCAAAGATTAACCAGAATCACCATAATCTGAAATGCCATAAATATTGCAAACAGGTCATAACTCAGTTTGAAGTAAAGAAAACACACTCATAGTAAAATATATAATTGTCAATAATATGACACATGCATACAAACGTTAAGTACACCGGGTGCACTCAATAAACATAAGTTCTACAAATATAACAATCAAATATCTAAATACACTAATAATTACGTTAAATAGACAAACTATTTATTTTATTTTTTTTTATTCCGTACTCCGCCAACAGCCGTTAGGCCAATTATAGGCGTCACTGTACATTTTATGGGGACTTCCAACCCCACTAACGACTATCATGATGTTATTATGATATCCGGGACCAACTTTTTTCCGTGATAGCCGTACCACGAGGTGCCGGGAAAAGCAGCCGTGGAACTTTCATCCAAGTTCTGACCAGAGACAGCGTTGCTTAACTCTGCTGATCGAACGTGGACGCTTGCTCAAGCTACACCACCCGGGACCTAATAGGTGAATAAAGGTTAAAAATTGACTAACATTAAATAAAGCAACTAAGCTCTGATGTGGCCCTAAGAAAACCGCTGATAAATCGACATAGCCATTCATTTCGATATAATGACCAATGTAAACTGCACGGGGAATATGAAAGATTCGGCCCGCCCACAATTTGCAAATTAACAGATAATGAAAGAACAAAATGTAAGCTGTTGCTCCCTCGGTGAGGTTAGCTCTTGGCGGCAGCTAGCAGCCTAAAACAGGATATGGGGCAAGGACACCTCATCAGCTGGGATTCTCCAGGAATGAGGGTCGAGAACATTCACGCATCCAGGGAAGGACATCATGCCGGAGAAACTAAACACCACTTGTACAATATAGGACAAGAGCACGACGGACAAGTCAAATCATCTTGCTACACTGCCGGTGAAAACAGCTAGAAAATATCTATAGACGTTAAATCCATTGGGCAATATAAAAGAACAGGCTCAAATGACCACGTGCAACTTACTCTTAAAGGTGGAAATGGCGCTGAAGAAACGTCTCTAAATTTTGAGATAAACGAAATCAAACGGCACAGAAAATCACCAGCGAGAGGAGAAGCCAGGGAAGTGTGCTCGTCGCGACAAAGGCGTACAAAACCAGAACGACTGCGCCGACTATTAAAAAATTACGCCAATTGACTCTAGCTCAAAAAAACTCGCTTTCCACCTTTATCTTATATCGTCTGAAGAAACAAAAATAAGTAAATCAATATTGAAACAAATTACAACACTCTGATACAAAGTAAGAGAGCATAAAATATCTAGAGGTCACCCTAAAGAGAAATCCTCGATGAGCAGAATACTTATAAAACCACACTTGGTGCGGTAATAATAGGCTATCAACCTACATTAACAGGAAGAAAAAGTTCTATCGCTTTTTTTACTTTAACGGAGGATCTCCACTTGGATTTCCTTCCAGATAGTAGGGGGTCTACAACGGGCATAAGATGATGATTCCCGGTCAGTCGAAATCACTTATGAGTCCAGCTCCGCCTAGAGAACCAATTAGCCACAAGTCCCAGGGGAGCTTAGGCCCAACAACCCGCAACCAGAGAAGACTTTTTAGTCGAACTCTTCCAGCCTGACGGCACCGAGGTCCACTTTATATTGCAAAGCAAATTCAAACCAGAATCGACATCTGAAGCTCTGTTATCTGTAGCGAAGTGAGCCATCTGAACCGACTATAAGCTCAGATTTACCTTCTGAAGCGACCCTTTGCCGGTTCGAGACAGTTCAGTTCAGAGACCAGTTAGAAGGAGCCCTCCGGAGTCCTAAATATATTCCTGAACTTCTAAGCTTAAATCACCAACCAACCCCCTGAATCGACCACCAGGCCGCCGATTATCGGTATCACAAGTGCACGTCCTTTCCTGAAATAAGCTGACTTAAGGCTCCGTAATGGCGCCAATACCTGGACATAGACACACACTCAAAACCGCCACGAATGTAGTTTTTCGTGGCGGTTTTGAACGTGTGTATAGCTGCGCAAGGAAATGTCCAGCATCAGCAAGGCCATCCACAATTAACATGATAGCGACGTCATCAGAACAATTCGAGTACAATCACTGGCGTAATTAATCAAAGGCACTACTTGGTTATCTAGCAGCCTATACCACGGTAATCTACGTAAACAGTTGTATAATATAGAGTTGGTTAGAACGGTCTTCTTGAGTTATTACTTAGTACCTAATTCTGCATCTTTGCCCCTATTTGACCGACCTTGTATTTCTTATCGTTTTAGAGATCTCAATAGTAAGCATCAAGAATTCGCCACCCTGTATATGTGGAGAGCTGCAGCTGCCGCCGTTTATCCGTCTCTAGTTTCCATGTATATCTATCGCAGCAAGCGTTTTGTTCTAGGTTGTCTTACTTCCATGGCTCTTTTTGGTTTTTCGGGTGGAATCCATTTCAGTATGTTTTTTGGCCACCTTCTCCATCTCCATATTAGGTGGCTTTTGTCTACCTCACTTATAATATATTTTATCTACTTCTATTAAATTATATTCACATTATAAGGACATTTTTTAATAATAATAACAGTCATAATTTGCAGTAGTGAATTATGAATTCATAATTCACTGCTTTCAACCAAACATAAAATTCTATTTTCATAATTCACGGTTTTCAGCCAATCATAAAATTCTATTTTCATAATTCACTAGCTTGCAGCCAATCACAAAATTCATTCTTATTATCAAATGACTTTTGCAGTTGACATTTGTCACAAATGTCTTAATTTACAAAATATGCACACAAAACTCCTATTGTACAGGAGTAGATAAAGTATCGTATTACATTCGGGATTACGGCCATTATTCCATCAGATGACCTGCGCCATTCGCCTTCGGCTTGTGGCTCAAATGTCATCTTCGTGAATAATGGCTGTCATAATCGCTCATATAATAATATACTATTCTATTTCTATGATATCTGTAACACTTTCGTTGTGTTGGACAGGGTACTCCAGGCAAAATTTTCGGCAGCTTCTCATTAAGAAGTTAATTTCTGTTGCTTCTGTTTTCTATTTTGCCTTCAATAATTAGTTTTCTCAAGGCAAAGTGTGAATGTCTGATGATACGCCTAGGTAGGCAGTTTTGCTTTCCTTTACATCAAGCAATAATTCTCGTTCTCTCACACAGCGCCTCAATACTTCCTCATTGGTCACATGGTCAGTCCACGAGATACGTAATAGCTTTCTGAGCACCCACATTTCAAAAGCTTCCAGCCTGTTCAGGGAGTCCATCTTGAACTTCTATGACTCGCATTCATAAAGCAGTATAAAATATAAATAACCATGTTCAAAGCGATATCTCAAATCTAGGTTGAGTGATGTATTCTAGAACAACGGATGCATCTTATTCGGGTTTGTTCAATACGGCTTCGAATCTCAACACTGGGTGTGATCCATATTTCAAGATATTTGAATTTTCGTACGATGTCAACGGGTCGTCCATAAACCTCTATCACAGGTTGTAGGTTAAGTCTTTTGCTGAAGATCATTATCTTGCTTTTCTTCACATTAATCTTTAGATCCATTCGATCTCCTACTATAGTAAGTTCATTCAGTAGTATCTATAGATCTTTCGGAGTTTCGGCTATTATAAGTGTATTATCTGCGTAATGAAGGCTATTGAGCACCCTTCCGTTGACTTTAATACCCTCTTCTCTGTTATTCAATGCCGTGTCAAAAATGTGCTCACAGTATACGTTGAACAGCAAGGGAGATAGCACGCATCCCTGCCTGACTCTTCTCTCTATTGGTACTTGTTAAGTTGTTTTGTCATTCGCCTAGCCGCCTGTTGCCAATAATTGTTTTTTTTTTAGTTCAATGTTGTTTCTGCCTTACTTACAATATCTACCTCAATTTGTAGTGTCAGTATTAACGACAAAATACACGAGTATCTGATTTTAATTTTAAATAAATTTAATAACTCCTTGGAGTATCTTACAAAAAACGAACTACAAAAGATTCTTTCAAATAGAAATACAAACTCTAATCACTGAAACGAAGAAGAAACTTAAAGGCACTTGCGGCTTGGGAAAGTATACTATGATATATGCTGGGGTAGATCAATAAAAATGGGCATCGGCAGGAGTAGCAGTTCTGTAAACAAAAATTGTAAATACATGATTCAATCACATTAATGGATAAATGAAAGGATTACTGTCTTAAGGTGCAAAATAGAAAGAGGATATCTAATAGTGATATGCGCATATGCACCTGGAGAAAGAAGAAAGGAAGATGCACAAATGTACTACCACACATTACAAATAATACTATGAGGAATAAACAAGAACGATTACATTATTGCAGGAGGAGATCTAAACGTCAGAATCGGGAATAATCAAATAGAAGAGGTAATGGTAAACAATAGAGAAATATCCCTAAATGATAATGGAATGGAGCTAATAGATTTTGTTTGTTTTAATAATGTGCGTATAATGAATACCTGCTTCAGACGCGAGAACGTCTATAAAATTACCTAATCAGCAAAATGATATCAATAGAGTACTTTATAACAAAGCACAGGACAGGTAAACTCGAAGGTCACGCGTGTTTTTAGAAGTGTATATAAACAACGACCACCATTTACTTGTAGAAAAATAGGACGAAAAGCCAGATGGTGTAAAGATAGTAAAACAGAAAAACAACATCGAAAAGTACATTTGCTACAAGAAGACTCTATCCGAACCTTGTACCACCAATGATTACAAACTTATAGTAATAAAGAAATATACATAACAGATATTGGCAGAGTATGGGAACAACTGAAAACAGTAATAATAAAAGCAGCTTTTGAGACCCTGAGATACCGTAAACAACGGAAAGAACTAAAAAAAATTAAAAAAATTTAAATGACGAAATCAAAGAAAAGATAAATAATAAGAATTGCATACCTGAAACGATTTGAAAATAGAACCCAAGAAAATAAACAAGGACACAACAATATATTAGCAAAAGTAAAACGAATATGTAAAAAAGGAAATCAAGAAAGATGAGACAGATTCATATTGAAAATTGGAAACAATGTGCCCGAGAGGCAAGAACTTGCTTATAAAATGATAAAACATCTAAACAGAACAGAAAAAAATAATGCAAAGATAGATAACATAAGTAAAGAGGCGTGGCTAAGATACTATACACAACTATGGACGAGAAATGAGGTGTTAGAAATGAATCAAATCACAGCTAGTGCGAAGTAGAAGAAAGAAGTGTAGACAAGATACAATTAGAAGAACAAGAGCAAGCATAAGAAAATTTAAATATATGAAATCCACTACACAAAATGACATAAATACTGGGCTAAGAAAATACGCAAAGACTGAAATTAAAACCATGTTTGTGGAACTGATAAAACATGTTGGACCATGAAGACAATATCTAATAGCGAAAAGGTAGTCACTAACCAGAACTTTCCTTGCAAGTGGACGTTGTGACATTAAACAATTTTAACAAACAAAAGAAACTAGGGGTAAAACTATCTTAACGTTCCTAATAATACTGAAACAATAAAAGGAACCACTGGGTAATGCGAATGACATCAATATTTAAATAAAAAAACATTATCGGCGGTGGGATTCGAACTTCAGCGCCAACGAATGCGATTTCAACGCTAGGCAATACCACGACGATTTGTCGCACACATCTACGCAGGAGCTTTCCTATCTCCGGGATACATTTATTCTGTATCTGTTAGGTCCCATTTTCCTTAAGGGTAAAGGCTGAGCTGTGCTCAAGTTATTACATTTGTTTATTTCTCAGTTAAAGCACAAATAAACAAAATTTTATTTTTAAGGCGCGCACTCTTTATATGCTGGCAAAATATTCCCTTTTTCCTCAAGGGTAAAAACCTGAGCTATGTGCAAAATATTACTCTCTAGATAGCAAAAATAGGCAGAATTTGATTTTTTAAGGTGCGTATATATATATTTCCTCAAGCTCCCGAGTTGGAACATAGGGCCATCGCCATCGCGTTCTATTTTGGGCTATTTGTTTTACTTCCAGCCACGATCGTTCTGTGTTTTTCATTTCTCGTCGGATTGTCCTTCGCCACGTTGTTTTAGCCCTCCCTCTCCCTCTGCTACCTTGGGGGTTCCAATCTAGTGCCGCTCTCGCGATATTGTCAGGGTTCCTCCGTAGAGCGTGCCCGATCCAGTTCCATTTTCTTAGCCTGATCTCGTGGTGTAGTTGGGTTTGTTTTGAGCGCCTCCATACTTCTTCATTTGTTACACGATCTGACCATTTAATTTTTAATATTTTGCAAAGGCATCTGTTGACGAATACCTGTAGTCTCGAGGTTGTGGTTGCTGAGGCTTTCCATGTTTCACATCCATACAATAAGACGGGTATTACGTTACAGTTAAACACTCTTATTTTGTTGTTTCTGGATAGATGCGGGCTGTTCCATATCTCTTTTAGCATGGCGAAGGCTCTTTTAAGGTGCTTACCCTGTATATTATTATGACACACGAAGTGGTATGATCAATCATAACAAAGAAACATTTAAAACTAATAAATTTGGAATATTACTATAATTAAATCTTGATGGGTGTTAATTTTTAAATATTAATAATGAAATTAATTGAGACAATGAGAGAGGTAATTTGATAGTAAGATATTAATTGAATATACAAATTTGATGGTTGCAGTAAATGTTAATAAAGAACAAGCCAAGGTTACAATTGACAAATGTATTTGTTATAATAATCAGAATGAATTTCCTGTAATAATATTATATTTAAAATTGAAAAGAGTGTCATACGAATAGTATCTAATAGGAATGCATTTTTTGTTTAAGTTAGTTACATAAATAAACTCATTGAAAAATGTACAATTGGTCTTGAAGTATTTAATTTTGCCTAATATAAACTAGAAATTATGCCTTATTTGTATAGTTGTTTGGTTGAATACAAATATTAAGGCTGTTAACAAATTTACGAGGTATAGAAATGAAAGTGAAATATTAATTTTATTGGGGCTGGACAATCTGTGAAGAGATTGACGAATACAGTGAATTACATAGAAAGAACCAGAGAACTACTGAATTGGAGAAGATTGGATTTATTGGTGAACGTGACACATAATTAAATATTTATTTTTGACATTGGTGGTTGTATGGAAGAAAGGTTATTCATCTAGAAGGAGATTAGTAGGAGTGCTACTAGAATTGGAAGGCTTCTGAGGGGTTGCTGAGTGCAGAGGACTATCTAAGGAATAAACAAGATAAGATCAGATTCATTTATAAAGCTGAAACTTACCAGGAGTCTATTGGAGTTGAAGTTGACGTTTGATGAGGGGATTGAAGCTGGATTCAGCGGATTTTTGGAATTGGTTGACAGAAACAGGCTGTAGGTATCACACAAGGTGAACATCGGGATCTGTTGAGGAAAGGAGCAGTAGTGTTTGGATATTTGCAGAGTGAGCTTAAGAAGTGATAAGGTTTGTGTTAGTAATTAATATCTAAACATTTTAAATAACGAGCAATAGGAAAAAAGTAAAATACAAAACAGTAATTATTTTAATAAATTAATTAGTAATTATGTTAGTGTAAAAAATAGATTTGTCAATACCTGGTTTGAGAAGGTGTATAAGTTGGGTTGACGTTTGATGTCATTGAATAATTAAGAATCAATTTAAAAATTTAAACTTCAACTAATAGAGATCTAGATTTGGCGAACCACCCCTGAAATAAGAGTACTTGATTTGAAAGTGATTATAGTTTAACTAGCTGGGCATTGTATTAATTAAGGGCAAGCTCAAAGTAAAATATTGAATACATAAATTATATGACTATTTTAAATATATGAGATAACTCCAATATCTTATAACATAAAATCGGTGCTCTCTTTGTATGTTTGCGTATATGTTTGTTCGCTATCTCCTCCGAAGATACTGGCCCGATTATGTTGTATGATGGCTTAAAATTTTGCTAAATTTTAGACTTAGATCGTAGGCCGGTTTTATTTTCAAAAAAGTGCGAAAAAGTTTTAAATCGCGTCTATGGGCGTGGGCTTTGCTGCGGTAGCTGTTGCCACTATGTTCATATGGTATTACAGCAGCTGTTTATTCAACCAAGCATAATGGTCTGGCGGTAGAATGCCCGCTTACCACGCGGGCGCGGGCGGCTCGGGTTCGATTCCCTGCCGAAGCATACCTTTTTTTCAATGTATGTTAATGAATCTCTCTTAATTTAGCGAATCGAAGCCTAGTTCGGGTGACTCACTAGTATAATATAAGGTCACCCAACGTGGTGCAATTGTAATACATAATTAATGACTATGCAGCCGACGAGGAGCTAGCATATCTTTAACAATATATTTTACCGAAATTGTCTCGATTTTACACCAGGAAGACATTTAATCCGCATGCAAAATATCGTCTTCTTCCAACAAATAATTTTTGAGTTATACCGGCAACAGATAGACAGACAAGCGCAATTGAGAAAACTTGATTTTCGTCATCTAAGGACACTGAAACGTGAAGATCTGAGGAAATCTCGGAAGGTGATCATAATTCGTGATCAGATTTTTTGGGCGGTATTTGTTGGTCAGACCTTTACTCGTGGCTTTTGAGCACCAACGAATTTGGTTTTTGTAAACATCACTTCTAATTTTTACACCTTTTAGGAAGTTTATATTGCAATTAAGATGGATCTTCTATTCAACTTTACTCTGAAACGCTCCAGGAAAGCAATTTAAATAAATGTTCAGGTTAGCTAACTGCAAATATTAATTACACAAGTAAGATAATCGATAATTTAATTTCAATGAAAGTAACTAATGAGCTAGCGCGGTATGTTAAAGATAAGAATTATGCTCTGAAATGCTTATTATGATTTCATATCGTTTACAAAGTTTTGAAATACGGGTATTCACGTATTCTGAACGCGCCTACAAAACGCGGTTTTCAATTTAGTCTCATTAAGCACCCCTTGTGTTTATTTTCTATTTAGCATATCACATATCGGAACCGGAAGCGCTCGAGGTGAAAATTTAATATGAATGGCAAAACAAATCGTTTAATTATTATTCCGAACGCGCTCTCCTTGTAGCTTTATCGTAATGAATTCACCGTTTCGACAAATTTAACGCGGGCTGTAAATTTAATTCAATTACAGGTGCGCTGCTCTTTTAAGCAAATCTGCACTTAAATTTGTCCTGTCGGCCGGCCTGCTACGATATTCGCAACTGGCAGCTGTCAATCTGTTATAGATCTCCGGACCACCCAGTTTTAGGATGCTTCGGTCACCCGGCTCCTACCGCCGCAAACAATACATCATTTAAATGGCCCCATTGCAAAAACTGGGTCCTTCTTGGTACATCTATTATATGTTAAAGCAAACTGCTAATACGTTTGCAGAAGGTTTATGGTTATCTCGGTATACGGCATCTTGAAAAGTGTCTGGAAGTGTTTGCCGCAGAATGTGTACCGTCGCCAAAATTGGATGCTGTTTTTTATTAAATAAAATCTTGTCTGCTGCTGTTACATTACTTTAGGATATGTTTTAATGGGTAACGGGTTGTTACAAGCAGTTTATTAAATGATAAAACATTTAAAGCGCAATTGCCTCGTGTTCCATATATAAATAGGAATTTGCATATTTGAATCGAGACTCGCCCACATTTATGAATAAGTAAAGCGATTGAACAAACTAATGATTGATCAGTTTCGTTGAAAAGGCGTTCTTTAAACTAGATATTTCCAATTATATTCACTGAATGGCAGCGACAAACTATTTACTAAAATTTATCAAGGATTATTTTTTAAACAGTCCTATCAGCCAATAGCAATGAGAAAACATTTCAAATCGACCAATAGCATCAAAATTACACTGCCTATTTGCTAGTAGCTAATTACACTGACTATTTGCTAGTAGCGTCAAAATTACAGTGACTATTTGCTAGTAGCAAATTACAGCGAACATCGTACGACACGCATTAATGACCAATAGAAAAATTAGTTCACGAGCCGTATCCAAGACAACAACAAAAATTCTTGGAAATTTTTTGTAGGTAGACATTACTTCTTTTTAGGGTTTGTGTCGTTACGATTTTCTTACCGAATCTGCATTCGAGCATTAATTCATATCCGGAAATTATTAATGCTCTTATGAGATTATATGTGACTATTTTTTCACAAACCACTCAAATCGTTCGTCTGCTGTAACACAACTAGCTAAAAGTTGAGTAGGTGAGCAGCAGTTGTTAAAAATAACAGGACACTCATCTGCAAGCTCCATCAAACCCAATCTACAACTAGAACTGTTTAAAAAATAATCAGGCCGAATTACATTCGCGGTATAAATTTTTTAAATAATTTTAACTAGATTAGCACTCATCTTTGTCTTCGTCTTCGTCCACTCGTGAGATTTCTTAATAGCAACAAAGATTCGTGAATCTAGTTAAAATTATCAAAAAATTATCACCACTTATGTAATTACTGTTGAGAAATCCTTCAACACAATTTTATGTTTTAAAATCAACTGATACCGTAATTTAAATATGTATGTTATTTATGAAAA
This sequence comes from Agriotes lineatus, assembly GCA_940337035.1. Classification (NCBI taxonomy): domain Eukaryota; kingdom Metazoa; phylum Arthropoda; class Insecta; order Coleoptera; family Elateridae; genus Agriotes; species Agriotes lineatus. The sequence continues at coordinate 40,602,393 of OW679198.1, forward strand.
CCCAAGTAAGGACCACTTTTTGAAGTTGCAAAGAAAATATCGGTAGAATTATAAGAAACGCAGATACAAATATTTAAAAAGTAATCACATTATTGTATGTATGCCAAGATAACAATTAACATCGATTTTGGAATCTCGTAAACGGTGAGACATAGAGATTTGGCTAAATCAGACAAAATAAGTAGAAAAATGCAAACTTCCCCTTTACAAAATAAAATTGTTCAAATTACAAATAAGAGGGTCAGAATATGCAATAATTTATACAGCTCGTTTTATCATAGCAGATATTGGATATATTGTAGATCTCAATCTATTACTATTTGATCTCTATATTAATGCTAATAATTATACCTTAGAGAAAATTATTAGAAATGTCAAATTGTATCAATGATTATAGAATTAGGAAGACGTGAGAATGGAAAGTTAGACAGTTAAAAATAGTATACTACCTATACATCAAGGTTGGGAAGACTATTATTATAGCCCAAGCGCCAAGATTGTATCCCGAGGTGCGGAGCACCGACGGTTATAAGGCGTGTGGGTTAACTGTCAATCTGACGTACAGCTTTTTAAAACGTCAAAATTGAAATTGTAATGTCTGATGGGAACAAACTTTATCTAACAATTTATTAGTTATTAGAAATTGTGTATTTTACTTTGTCTCCCAAGGTGGAGAAAAACAACTTCACGACCCAAAAATAGGTCAATAATGGTGTGTTCTGGGACTAGTAGTGCCAAAACTTATTTTTATAAATAACCGAGGCAAGATTTTAATTGTGTAGACGATTGAATTACATTATAGATTTGACATAGGAGACTATAATTTACAATAATAGTTAATTAACATATTCGCTAAGCAGAAATTAGAAGTAGCCCACTTAGAATATTTGGAAAGCACTGAAAATTTGGACTAAATTTTTTTGCAGGTACTGCTTTTCCTAAATAAAGTAATTTAAATTATGTGAAGACCTTCTTAAATACACTTGACACTTACCCTTTTATGATGCTTAATTTTTTCCCCTCATTTCTAACTATCGGAACCGAACACCGTTAGTTATTTCTTAGGAACGCCAACTTAGATATTGGGTTTGTTGTGTATTTTTCCCATTTCGGCAATATGCAATATGTATATGTCTATTAGACGGTTAATGTTTGTAAATTAAATAAGCCAAGCAGAACAATTAATAAATCACTAATTATGTGTAATTAGGCAAAAAATCTGAACCAACGATGTTTATTTAATCTTAAAAGAACTTAAGGAACATAAGAAGATCAAATCAAACTTTTAAAAATACGTAACTAAGTTTTACAGAGTATTTCGAAATTGCTCCCCACATAGTAATAAAAAATCTTCTGTGTAATTCCAATGCTTGCAATAGACTAATATATTAATGTGGATACACACAAATTTGAAGGGCTTTGTGGATTAGTGGTTAGCCCGTCTGCTTAGCAGTCGGGAGGTCGTGGGTTCGAGTCCCGTGGGCATCTGTTCCGATTCAGGTTTTCAAGTGGTCAACACAATACCTTCTCTGAGGCGAATGCCGGAGCAGTACTTCTTCATATATCCTGGCCTTTCTTCTATTCTCCACTCATCCTGAAATTCTCGTAACTGGCTGAAGGGGGATGCAAGGTCATTACAGCAGCTCGCCCCCAGTAGAAAAAATTGAACTGACTTTGAACCTTTTTACATTTACCAATTATTGAAGCGTTACAACTTGAGGGTAATGAATGATTTGTGAAATGAAATAAATTATCGTCGAGAGTTAACAAAATACACTATTTTGATATGTAACGGGCTCTTATAATTGATAATAATGATTTACATTATAGTAACTACAAGGATTTTTTAAGACTGTTGCAATAAAGCAAAATTTTATATTTTCAAACTTCCGATCTTGGATAAGCTTTCCGAGAGCTCTATTTCAGAGTTTTAAGTTATCTTTATGGTATTACCCAAACACTTGCCACCTTAAGTAACTTACTAGAATAGGTTGTAAACACCTTAGCAACTCACACGTTTAATTGGAGGTAAAAAGGACTCCAACTTATGCTGGAACGATTTTGGAGACACACACTTGTGTGTAATAAGTAATAAACTATTTTTTGTAAAAGTGATAACAACTAAATTTGTGTGTAGTTAATAATTAGATTTATAAGATGTTATTTATTACTTATTAGACCTTAGGAATACCTACACATATGCATTATTAGTTTAAAATGTCACGACGTTCGACCAAAATAGTTACGTTTCTTTGTGTTGAAATTTTGGATGGTTGCACTTTTTCAGCCAGGAATCACATTTCTTAGGTTTGCTCTAGGTTTTGGAATATTTCATTTTGAGTTGCGTCAGCTAAACTTGAAAACACCCCTAAACCATATAATGCAATTAAAAAGTTGTATGAGATTACAAAACTGATATTATTGTATATATACTATATTGCAAATGTAGGCATAGAAAACGATTTTAATATTTATTTAGGTTCATAAAGTGGCTAAATGTTGTAAATAGTAAAATGTTAATTGTTGTTATTTGTCAAACTGAAAATGTTTGTAATTTGTACAATTACATTCAGAATGGCTTAACACGTATGTAATAGAAGAAAAATAAGACGTTTGTTGCAGTAGTGTTACTTAAATATTAAAATGAGATCTAATAATTGAATATTTCTACAATTACACATAAATTAACGGAATTAGGTCATACGACTTGTTAAAGCAATCCTTGTAAATTAACAGATCTAGTAATGTTAATTTTAATCCCATGTTAATTAATAGCTTTAAGTAACAAGGAATGTAAGGACCTATTAACATTTGAGGTAGGCAAGTACAAGCCAAGGCAAAGCCGCGGCTTGTTGCCTGCCAAAAACGTTAATAGACGATACATTCCTAGTTACCTTATTATATTTTTCCAGCTGTCTATTGAAATTTTCCTAGATTTTTTTAAGAAATCGTTTGGTGTGTCACCTGTCACCAGGAATTTAAAAAAGAATCTCAAAAAGGTGCATGCTTAGAGCGATAAATCTGATAGTAAATTTAGATATTTAAATAAATTTACTAACTTAAAATAAATACGTCGCTCTATCTTCTCTTCATTTATTCTAATATCGGTATTTTCTGTCACTTAATTTATATTATGTTTGAGACTTTCACGGTTACTCGAATTGTCAATATTAGAATTACATTTCGGATTAGACCGCTTCGCCTTTGTAGATAAACACTCAATTTTTTTTGGATTAATGTGCCTAATACCTTGTGAACTCAAGCAAGGGTTTGTGTAATGGTTATGTTTTTTGGTGGCTCCAAACCACCCATAATTTCGTCCGTGTTATTAGAGTACCTTGTGGACAAAGATACTTAGTTAGCTATACTATAGTGACTATTATATTATAGTCACTGTAGCTATACTATCTGTCGCAGGATTCTTCCTCCTGACGTCACAAGCGGATGTGTATGACTTAAGATTAACTACCAAGTTGGTAATACAACTATAATCACGAAACTTCCGGTCAGTTATCAAAATCAACACATATAAGTGAGGTTAGGTCGTCACAATAATATAATTTAATATTGAAGTGCATTATATTTACGCCTCGGCCTTGATTTTTCTGGAAATCGGATTTCTTTTACTTTGCTGCTTAATAGTTGTAACACTTGATTCTCTGATTTTTAATGCATTGGCTACTCTCTAAAATTTAGGTTTATTTAATATAACGTACTATGAGTAGCTTTACATACTCTACGAACTACAGTTAGTGGTAAAAGGGCCCCACCATTTACTTTCTCTGCTTCAAAGTATCCTAAAACCGAAAGAACCATTGTTTGGACCTGAGAATTTAAACATTTTCTAGGCATTGCTCTCCAGAAGTTCAAAACAAATAGGCTGGAAACACAAACGTACATAACTTAACCATGACATTTACGAAGCCGACTTGCATATCTAATGCGCAAAACGCAAGTAATAGTAGTTCTAAAAAAATTGTTTATAATTCTAATGAAGGCCAATAAAACTTCAAAAATGTACTTGAAACCAGAAAATAAACAATCGGAATAATTTGACACAAGCACGAAGTCAGATTAGAAACCAAAATCATAAGGCGTTGCCCGGCAGATCAAAGATAGACAGTGCATACTGTTTCTGTTTCACTCGTATTTACTGCCGGCCTATTGGACACACGCCGTAACTTAATGGGCGCAATAGCAGAAATCAATTACTGTTATTTTCTTTGTCTATCAAACACAACAAATGTAAAAGTGCTAGACAACTATTTCTATGATTACTTCATATACAGATGACGTCAGGAGAAAGAATCCTGGGACGGATAGTATTTGGTTTTTTAACTGTTTGTGTACCCATATGTAAAGAAAGATAATGTGTACTTCGACGAACAATTGAAGTAGTTGAAGAAAAATTGGTATCAAATTTGATTTTGGAAATATTTTGACATGAGAACCGCAGAACCACAAATCTTTTTTGTTATACATTGTGTCCACATTTTGATGAAATACCAATGCTGAGCATCGAAATTTGGACGTAGTGTCTTAGCAATACGAGGATATTGTTAAAATATATTTAGCTAGTTAATTTGCTGAGGTACAGCGAAAGAGTTGTTATAAGCTGGATTAACAAAATAGAAGTAGCTGAACGCTTCGGCGTTTCTCATTCTGTCATAGGACGTGCTTGCCGAAGGTTGTAGGCTACAAATACAATTACTTATAGAGATGGTGGTTGTCATCCAGTTTGTAAGCCAGACAAAAAAAGAACAATTACTGCTCCAGAAAGTGGAGGTCGTCTATGACCGACGAAGATTGTAGAAGTGTCTGAGAAAATAGTTCAAAGAAGACCAGCTAGATATTCTCCCCTTCAATAAAAGGCGATCACAACCTGGACTAGCTCAAACTATCGGCGATTTGTTGTCATGGGTAACGATCAGGCGATAACTCTTAAGGATAATGATTTAATAAAAGTAAGGAAATTACAAAAGAGCTCCAGTCGTCGACCACGGCAACAACAAAACCGGTCTAACTCAGAGTCTAAATAAAACTCCCTTGCCATGTACAACTGCTAACTTACACTTGCCCATACTAAAGAAAGCGGGTAGGTATCTGTAGGTCAAATAAAACATATACCAGTAATAGGGAACAATACGAAGCTTCAATTGTTAAACTGTTTGAATTTTCTATATAATAAAGGAAAACGATCCAGACATGTGTGTCCGTCACGACAATTGTAGACGCGATGTCCCTGATTGAGTGAATGCGGGTTATGATAGCGGCGGCATTTGCATTTGCATGCATTTGGCAGTCGCCTCGATTTGGCAACCGGGGCGGAGCCTCGATGGCCCCCCTGGAATCGCCTAATTACCACTGCCAATTCAAAGGGAAAACACCTACCTTAAGGTTGAGAGAGGCCCAAACGTACATGTGCAATGAAAATTACATACGCAGGGTTTGCATTTGGATTGAAACAACTGCTCCACCGGCTTCAGAGGGCTACGGAAGACTTCCTCAATCGATGACTTTGAAAAAAAAAACATGCGAAACAATTTCCAAAACTAGGCTACCGATACAAATTAAAGCGATTTAGCTGTCCGAAAAACAAAAAGGAAGTGGATGCTGATCCAAAATTCCGCCGTCCGTCGCTTTCCCAAAACTACGGAATGAAGTTAGCTCTATTCTCAAATGTCCATGGAGCTAATAATAAGAGGGAGTAGGCATGCATTCGAAAGAAGAATAAGGGCCGCAAACTCCAAAATTAAAGAAGCCGTTTGATTTCTCAAGAGATCATTTAAAATACGATATGCTATTTACCGACGAATTAAGTAATAAGTACTAAGTAGTTAAACCACTATAATTTCTTAAATAATAAAAGAGAAGACTTAAATTGCGAGGATCTGATGCACGAGTAAAATTATGGCGGGAAGTGGGTGAACGCTATTTGGAAAACTGTATAGTAGAGTAAGAGTCATAATGGAAGACGATCTACATTATTAGGGAAGGTATATGTAGAGAAGGAATAATACAATTAGTTGTATTGATTAATACGACCGTAAATACTACTGAAACAATTAAAAACAACTGTATAACCAGTATGCCCAGAAGATGCCAGGAAGTAATAAGAGCAAGACTCGGAATTAGGTTTAAGGTCTAAAGTTTAATTTTTGACATCATTTATTCTTGAAAAACAAGCTTTGGTCGTCATGCACACATGATATAGAAGCTTACCGTGATGACAGATTGATGCAAAAGCCCTAAAACTTCTAAACCATCTGAGTTGGCAAAGAATCGGAAAATATGTCAGAGATAACAAATGAAGCTAGAAAATGACTATACTACATAGCCGATTTCAAACTATTTCCAAAAAATATATGACGTATAAAGCTGTACCTCTGCATATTAATGAGCGACAAAGATTTTAATATTAGCCTTATATAGCTGAGATATACATATATAATAAAAATCTCTATGATTCCCACGATTTTAAAATCAAATTTGGCACAATTTTTTCTTGGACCACTTTAATTGTCCGTCAGTGTATATCGGGTTTGAGCACGTCTACAATTTTGGATCATCATTTAAAAAATTATTTTGCTTTTGTTTCTATTTTAGGCAACTATGTTACTACTCTACAAAATGATGCATAAATATGAGCAAGAAGGTTGCTTCTAGATTTAAAATTTATAAATGCACTTGTAAAATGTGTATATTTCTATCAGTGCCAAGATTAGGAGACTGAATTTTCCAGTAAGTTTGATCTGTTTGAAAATTGGTCTTTTCCGGAAAAGAAAATCGAGATAAATTGAAAGTTCTATATCAATCATTTATTCAACTGTGTTAATACGATCATGCAGTAGTCACTATATAGTTACAAACATTCGAAGCATTTACTGCACGACAGCTAAAGAGAATTGCGATAATTCACTATACAGAATTTGTACTATAAATAACATGTGTGAAAACGAAAATGAAATCAGGCTTCACTTTAAAAAATTGAAACATATGTCAATAATTCATTCAGATTGTATTGGATGTGGACTATTATAATAACTGTCATATTTAAATTACACATGCTAGTTACCATTTATTTTTTGAAAATTGGATATTTGACTGAAAAATCTCAAACTTTGTTCCAAAAGTTTCTGTTTCTTTTAAAATTGTATCGATATTAAAGCCTGCTGTACTTCAAATGGGCATCTGGCGTCCCATGGCTATTACGTGTGTTATGCGATCAATAGGGATCTTTCGAGCAACGTGGGGAACTTAAAGACAGTAGTAGTGTGCCTGGCCCCAAAGGCGTACATCTGTCTCGGGCTCAGTGTAAAAGGCAACACATTAAATGTAATTTGCTGCCTATAGTGTTTCTGGGTCACACTTCACGTAAGTGTCATTTTAATCGTGTACAAAGCAAGTGCGCACTTGCGAAGCCTTCAAGGAGTTCCGAGACGTTTTGATTGTTCCGTGACGTCAGCCGCCAAAGAAGCAAGACACCCAGAAAGCAGGCACTTTCCCGTCGTATTAGTGAACATGCAACTAGTAATGTAAGGGATGATATAATCCAGTCCGAGTGCTGCTCAGAAGTTCCCAGGCTACGAGTTGAAGGTAACCTGATATAGGACATGTATGCAGTTTGAGCGATATGCTTTAGCTCCAGGCTGTGTTGTAAAGATTTCGTTACCGTGAATTAATGAAATTAATGTACCAATAAATACGTACTCGAATAGCAAAGCGGGGTTTCTGCATCAAATTGCGACACCGCGCATTAACGCAACTTTAAAATTTAGTATAAAAGCAATTACTTTGGTCTTTTTAATGTTATTTAAATGTAAGTGGATTGCAGATATAATTATTCTACTAGTCGTTGACTTGCAAATGCGTGCTACGAGTTATTGCTTGTTAATGTTACCTTCGTTTTAGAACTTATGTGTTTCGGAACGGCGATATATTCTGGGGTATAATACTTAGCTTTTTGTCTTATGTGTGTTTTAAAATTTAATATATCTGTTTCCTTGTGTGAGCAAATTGGCTTTGCTTGCGCATATTGTTTGAGTTGCAGGCCAGCTTGTTTTTTTGGCCTATATTGACACTTCCTAACCACGAGCTGAGGCAAAGTAGAAGTTTCATGGGTACTGAGCTAGCTAGGAAAACAAACACGGCATACCACAGTAACTAAAGGCAGCATTACATACTTCAGTCTTGGATTTACTACGTTTTAGAAGCATATCTTGGTCTTGAGTGTTGTCTCCAAAATACAATTAACACAATAACTCATAACTCATAAACTTCTAATAGGTACAAAACGTTTTATTATTTCGTCATTATCGATGTAATCTTGAATCCATTTATAATAATTTATTCTGAATTCGAATTTCTTATTTGAGGGCAGATTTAAATTCCATAGTGAAATATTATTGATCTTTTTTCCAAGTAGTTACGTAGTCCTTCATTTATTTTCGAATAGATTTAAATAGATCTACTACCAAAATGTCCTGAATATTGTCTATTATTTTCAGTTGCTGTATATTCTCTCAATACTTTCGTTTCTTTGGTTATATTTTTTATTGCGTCGTGTAAACGGTTGTACAAAAAATTATCGTTAGTTCTGAAATACTTCAACAATAAAATGCTTCCTTAGATATCCAACGTGTGTGTACACAATCGCCAAAAATACATATAAACCGTGTATACGGAAGCATAGAATCATATTCAAATTCTCTTAAGCGCGGACGGAAGACAACGTGGCCATGAATGATTTACGATTTTTTCCGAAACGATAATTTATTAAAACCATCAATGTGGCGTATGCCTGCAAGTACAAGTCTCATGTGCATTGCGTAAGGGGTGAATGGGGGAGTAATGGTTCGGAAGGAGACGAAGGCGCCACCCCAAATGCAATCACACATACACAATCACAAAGATTGCACGCTTCTTGACTCTGCACACCCAATAATTCATGTTATAATGGGACAAACGATTAACTGACGCAGAGGGGATTGTATTTATTTTTTGTTGGTGACGTTACTGCATCGCTGACCGCAAATGAAATGTTTTTAAACACGGTAGTGGAAACGAGGCTTTCCAGGAAAAAACCCAGCAATTACTGCATGTGATTACTGCTTCGTTGTTCACATGGCCCTTGGCTGTTTTTACGATTTCGAAAATCCGTGGCCTTTTTGCGCCGAGTCGGGCCTCATATATTTTATTATTATAGATCAAGTTTATAAAATGCCGGGTGACTAAAAAGTAATACCATTAACTGTTTTACAACGTACACGGTACAAGTTCGGTTTCAAATTTAATTTTATAACCATTTTAACTCATTCTGAAAACGACTATTTCTTGCCATACATGGACAAAACAGTAGTAATTTTTTACATCGGCTTTGTCGAATGTGGGAAAGGCGATTCAAGTTTCATTTTAATTGTAAAATACGTCAGAAGCTACATCTAATCTTTTGTTTTGAGCGACTTAAATTATAAAGGAGAACGCATAAAATGTCGGTAGAATAATCCTTTGCACGTGCACTACATAACTGTTTCAGACGTCGTAAATAATAATAGCAAATAACTTTGTATCTTGTCCAACCAATCGTGGTTCATACATTCCTGAATATGCTTACTGTGTTTTCGCCAGCATTATCTTTTTATTTTTTAGAACAGCAAAATATTTTTATTATCGTAATTGACTTTCAGTTTAATATACTCGTATGTTAACATATTTTTGAATAGCATTTTTACGATGGTGCTTTTACACAAAAAGAGGTGGATGATATTTACTGATTGCTTAAGTACTCTTAGGTCAATTAAGTTAAATATAAAAATCTAGTAGGATATGAAATAAATATATTACGTTTGTTTGACCTATGTTTTTCAAAGCTTTTCGAATCAGAAAAACGAAGTTATTAATATTTTCTACTGCAAGCACACATCCTATTATAATGATATAATTATTCAATATTTACTATTACAGCATATACACATGACTATTAAATAATCGTCAACACAAGGGTAAAAGAGAATATAAGGCTATGATAATACTTTTAAAAATTAAAAGCAAGTTAAAATTACATTTTTACATAATTTACCTGTCGTATAAGCATTTATGCTCAGCGCCATAACGAGACAAAGAACGTCTCCTCCACCCCCACAAATAGAAAACAACTCTGCAGTTAGAAAAAAAATTGAAGAGCAGCAAAAGCTGCATGAAATTATTTTAAATTAAGAATGAGCAAGTTGCAAAACAAGTTATTTAATTTAATTAAATTCTTTTTTATTTCAGGTAGATAACATGTTGAGCAGCCCTCGTATGTGTTGTAAAAGTATTGTAGCGGTAAAAATTATAATGACTCAAAACTGATGTGCCTGAACTAATCTATAAATTGTTACCGTGTACTTATTAGCACATAATTAACGTTTACCATGCCTCTTCTGGGAGCAATTTCCTTTCTATACTTCGACTTAAGTCGTTTATAGAAAGTGGGCCCAAGAATTGATCCTTGTGGAACGTGTTTAGACACAGAACGGTTTTCAATTATATCGTGAGATAGGGTTACGCTCTGCTTCCTATCGGATAAGTAGTTTGGAATAAATTACAATTGCTCTGGTAATACCGATACAATTTTATGTCGAATGCTTTAGTACAACTGAATAACATTAAAGCAGCTTTATAGCTAATAAGACTTAGAAGTCTGTTTAAACAGATTTACAGAAACATTGTTGTATTAAATTAGGTTTTAATAATCGAATTAAGCAAGAAGTAATGCGGTACTACAATTTAAGAAAAAACAATTTATGATTATAAAAAAACTGTTCCTTTTATAGTGGCGAATAAATTATTCACAGTAACGTTGTTCATTTGATGCAAGCATTTTGTTTACAAAAAATGTTAAGTTGTAGCTGCCTATCAATTGTGATATATTTAAGAGCTACATTCTAAAAATATATAGTCAAATAAAGTTCTATCATTTTGGGTTTAATTGGATATGTCAAACAGCCGAAACAATTTAGAAAAATCAAATTCTTCTGTATTATTAATTTTTTCTTCAAATTAACAAATGTAAATTTGACACAAGTGACAGAATCATAAATAAGCGAATTATAAAATACACAGAAATACTTTCTCTCTTAGTTATTTATATTAAAATTGAACATTGAATTGAAATATTGCTCTTATCTTCATGATTTGTATTGTGTAATATAGGAGGGTGGGGGCAGCGATTGTACTGTTATGGTATCACATTATCAGGTTCTGTATAACACATGAACAACGCTTTTTCTGAACAAAACAATGAAAAAGGTCACACCAATTAGATTGTTTTTATGTCGCTCAACTAATTTGGCAATATCTTATAATACATATACCTATAGTGTATACCATAGATGAACTATTGTAATAGCCCATCGCTTAAATAATATGGGGTTTTAAATACAATATAAAATTTATAATTATTAGCAAGGGATACTACACTTTATAAACTGTATTAGATTCAATTACAAACCTGCCTGTCAAACTTAGGGCGAATTAAAAGAATGTAACTTTAATTATCACAAAACAATGGTTTATTGCTCATTCCTTATTTTATCTATTTGCAATAAACTAGGGCTTAGCTCCGGTTAACATGAAACAAACTTAGCTCAGGGTGACGGCTCATAGAATTAAGAAAACTTTGTATGACTAATAACTCATTGTATGACAAATACTCTCAATTATTAGGACAAATGCACAATTTTCATTTGACATTTAGATAACCTCTAAATTTTACTGCCTCAACAAAATGTTCTGTGGTCGCAGGAAACAGCGTAAATAGATATTTATGTATTTAGTGTGTAAAGAGGGCTATTTTGGTATGAGGATGCGAGTTTCGTGCCGAGCGGTAGCGAGGCGCGAAAAAGCAACCGAATACCAAAATGGCTCTTTACACTCGAAATACATACAAAATTTTTTCTACGGTCCTAAATAAATGACAAAATTGTTAAATAATTGAAATTTCGATTCACCCCATTTGATGAAGTCGTTGTGCCGCCGTTCATAGAGGCCGCGCTATTTGGCCGGCAACAACTCGTTGGTTGCTGTCTGGGTCGCTTCAAATACTTCAGGCGGGGTGCAATTATCTTCAGATTCCATCTCACAAACTCAATAAATCTGTTGCGTGATGATGGACGCACCGTGATGCAATTGTCAATAATTTTAGCCAGTTCCAGAAAAATGACGAATAACAATAATAATCAGGTTAGCCATGGCGATGCGTAAAGTAAAATGAAGTGACGCGATTATTTCATTAAGACATTGTTTACGTGGTTGCGATGCTAAAATGGTTACTAGGGAAAAATGTGTGAATCGCTAACTTTTCGCATTGACAGTGAGCGCTTAATAGTCAGTTTTAAAGGTGACCGTAGAAAAATTGAATTTTAAAACACCAAAATGGCAAGGAAGCATTAGGTAAATTCGATTAATACTGTGACGTTGCAACTGTTAAGCTTGTTTTGTTTCTAGTGTGACGTCGAAACCTACGCGCGATCGCTTTTTGTTCTGCATCCAGCCAAAACTGAAAAATGCTGCGTCATCTTGCATTTTCAAAGGATGTTACCTAAATTTCTGGAAAACGGAGGAACCTGGACAACTGGAACCTGTTGCTACACCTCGTAGATAGTCTGAATTTGATGATGTCCAAAAATAATAGACCTACTCCAACGCTTTCCCTGTGAAATTGCCCTGAAAAAGGCTGCGTCGTTGGCGGGATACGTTTTCTGGGAACGCTTCGTTGAAGGTAATTTTCGTGGTTGCTTCCTGCTCCGAAACTCTGTATACAGGCACTTACGAGGAACGGCTCTACACGTTGGACACAAAATGCTTGCTGGCCGATGCTGCTTCCTTATGGAAATAAGCCCTCGAAGTTACTCGCATTTGTACGAGTCTTGCTGCTGGCTAAACTGCTACTCTCGAACCAATTAACACTTGGCAAACTATACCCAAAGATGCCCCGAACACTAGTGAATAACTTTACACACAACTGATATAAAAAAAGGCTTTTTATTTATAACTTTAAGCAATAAAATGTGGAGCTCAATCTGCCCCCAACAAAAATTTTACAAGCTTGTTTAGTAATTTATTAACAAAAGACTGTCACGTCACTCAGCAGCTAGATTTTTAATTTCTGTAAAATAAATTAGGATTGATAGCATGTTTGACCTTATTTACTACAGTTTTGATGTCATGTCTTTGCCTAACTACTTAAATTGTCTTTTTCTTGGAATAAATGTCACTACACTTTGCTCTGCTTCTAAATTACTTCGGTCTATAATGCACTGATACAGTTGGAGTTTTTTTAGCATTTCACTAATTGTCTTTCGATCGGTTGCCTTCCATTTTTCATTGTTCTATTGTATTAATCCGTCACAAATTAAATTGCATTGGCCCTTCCGAACATTTATCATATCTGAAACTCTGAACGTAACCCTTCTGAAACCTACTTTATTTCATGTAAACTTTTATCCTTCAAATTGTTAGCTATTGCTGCTCACATCAAGTGCATTTATTAATGTAAAGTACTGATTATCTTGCAATAAATAAAATATTTAATTCTGTGCTCATGTTGACCTTATTAATTCAGTTAATTAGGCAATCAGAATTGCTATGGGCAGTAAACCATTACACTATATAGGCGAGACCCATATGTTATTAATAGCTTTAAGGATGGCTGAAAAAGTCCAGAAGGTTTTATAGCTAAGTATAATTCTCATGTTTTTAAACAAAGGGAATAATGTTGTGATTTTAATAATCATGTTGTATAAAAACATATGAACAACAAAAAAACGTTTTTGTAAACAAAGAAATAATAAAAACCGTTTACTAAATTTGTTCTTATTGACATATTAGCTTATTTACAATCTACTCTTAAAATATAATATACATGGGTGATAAGTAGATGAAATATGTGCTTTTATGCCGCTTAACAGCAATAATTTGTCTATATTTATTAATATTATTACACAGGTTTTTTTACAGCGATCGCCGCCGCTTCCTGCATCCAATTCGCCATACTTTTCTATCATATAAGTTTTCTTCCTCGAGTTGTCTGCTGCTTATGGCTTTTTCCACGCCCTTTTTTCATGATCTTTTTGATCTTCCCATTCTTCGTCTCCCTGGTGGTACATAACGCATTATGTGTTTTGGCCATCTTGTCTCCTCTATTCTCTGGATGTGCCCGTACCACATCAACTTTTTTGTTCTATCTGGTCTATGATATCGTTTGTCACATTCACCATGTTTTTTATTACTTCATTTGGAATGTGTTGTAGTCTAGATATTCTGGTACTTCTCGTAAGTGCGTCCAACTTTAATGCCTGTATTCTTTTGCTTTGTCTATTTTTTATTCCCCATATTTCTGCGTTGTACAGGACAATTCCTTCTACGATGGTTTGATAGATTCGTCGTCAAATCAGTTTTAAATAAGGTGGGCCACAGATATCATCCTTGCAATAATCTTTTCGATGTCTGGGAGACCTCGGAAGTCGTGTTTCCTACTTTCACCAATGCTGTTGTATTGGTATAGAGCTCTTTTATTGCTGTTTGTTGCAACACCTCAAGCATTTTTCCTCTAGGTACGGTATCATATTCCTTCTTTAAATCCACTAATACCAAGTGAGTGTCTGGGTTCCTTGCTGAGTACTTTTTCAACAGCAAAAGATATTATCTGTACACGACCTAACAGCTCTGAATCCACTCTGCTCTTCAGTATCCTGCCACTCCATTTCTATTATTTTCTTTATTACACGTCCATACAGTCTTCCAATTGAACTTGTCACGCTGGTGCCTCTATAATTTTTACAGTTTTTCCTGTTCCCATTCTTAAAAATAGGTGTAACAACTGATTTTTTTCCATTCCAAAGGTATCTCACTTTCTCCTTTGGGGGAAGCATCAAATATGTCTGCTAAAATTTCTTTTGCTTGTGCTGTGCTATGTTTAATAAACTTCTTGCAATAGATCTTTGAAGTACTTCTCCCACTCTGTGATGTTTACTAGGGGTAATCGGCATATTTCCTGTAGGTTTTGTCCTGTATTTGATATTATTTTCCAGGCTTCTCTACTTTTACTTTCTCCCATGAGACTCTATTTCTCCATATTTTTTAGCCTTTTGCTTTAATGGCCTCTTTTTGGTTTCCATTCGTATTTTTGCATAAGCCTTTCTATCTGCTGGGCAATTAGTGCTTAACCATTTTTGATACGCTTTCTTCTTTAGTGTCGCTTTTTGTTCCAAATCTTCTGTATAACAGGGGTGCCGGAACTTATATGGGCGTTTTTCCCCTAGGGCTTCAAAAGCTGCCTGGTGCAAACATTGTTATAGTAATTCATATTTGTCGTTTACTGTATTTTCGTTGTTCCACTTTTAGAGTATTTTTTGAGTCAACCGTAACTTGAACAAAAATGATATTGAGTTATCATGTAGGGCATCAACATTATATTACGGGTATTCCACTGTTGTAGAACGTTGTTCTTTACCTTGGTTTAGGTTTTCTCTATGTCTACATTTTATAATATAATTATAGTGTACACTGTAGTTGTAACACTATGGTACTACACTCTCAAATGAGGATGTATTATAATTTTCCTACCACTTGGTTAGTGGATTTTCGGTGTACTTGCGACACGTAGTGATTTTTTCATCTCCTCTGTTGCTATAGTAAATGTCGAACTTCTATTATAAGTAAGGCTTTGCAGATCTTCACTACCATTGTCATATTATACAACTCCTCCCTTTTAGATGAATCTGACACTCCAAATATCACCACTTAATGTCAACTAAGAAAATTTTGATATTTATTAGATTATCGTATTTTACAAGTAACGGTATAAAAAGGTATTCCGGTATTCCGGCACAGTATGGGGATGTAGTGGTTTCTGTCATGCGCTTTTAAGACAATATTAATTTATTCTTCATAATCTGTTAAAACGTTGTCTTCAGTGTGGTATGCCGGTTATCATATTGTGTTATATTTGTGATCGCGCCAAATGTGCAACGACTTCGGCTAAAGATAATTCGTAAGGAAAGCGGGAATTAATTATTGCGAAGTCTAGACGGAGGAAATTGGTTTAAAATCGAGTCCGCGATTTATCCGTACCTACCGTTAGCACGAAGAGTGAAAATAGGACAGAGAGCACCGATAATGTAGCATTTCATATTTAAAAGTAGAAAAGTATAGAAATTGGAATCCGCATTTTTCGAAAACTTTTTAAAAACCGTTCCCGAACTAACATTCACAAGCGAGATCTTTGGCTCGGCAGTCAAGTATGCATTCCACTAGGCCATACCGAAAGCGTATTCACATCATGGTTTAATCAGCAAAGATATACAAAAAAATGCGATAGAGCCCGTCTTAATGCTTTTCAGTTCTTGGCATTAATATTTTACACTAATGGACTTAGAAGTTATCCTAATAGGTTATGTCGTTCTCGAGCTACAATGTTTACATCCATCCGGCGGGACATCTTCGCTAAAACTTACTTTTTCGACTTTTCTTTAACGGCAAATCGGTTGCTATCATTACAAAAGTTATACAGTTTTACGAGACCTTTCAGATAATTTTGGATCGGTCGCGATTGGTTGAGTTGTTGCGGGAAAATCTATTACGAAATGTGGTAGTTTTCAACATGAAGTATTCCAGATTCCATTAATTTTTACGCATTTCGAAAATATCTAACTATCAGTCATAAACGTTTTTTGTCCAAGTGTATAATAATAACTATTTCGAACCGTAAATCACAAAAAATTTAACACTAGAATAGGTTTTGTTCCGAAAAGACTGGTTTTTGAAGAAATGCACCGACTGAGATAACGACATAAAAACCACAGCAAAACGAAAACAAGATAGATAACATGACAATGAAGAGCGGGTACACTAAATCTAGACATACGTTTAGTAAATGATAGCCAACCCTAGACAGTTTTATTAACGAACATCTTTTATTTATTATTGAAGATTGTAAGGACAAAATCTATTTACTTCCAGCGTTTATTTAAATTGTCCGCGGTGTGGTCCTGATTTTGACCAAACTGTCGCAGTAGGCGCGCTTTCTTTCCGTCGCCTGTCGTTGGCGAATTTCATAAAATTTGGTCCCGATTGCGTAGAGCGTAAAGATGTCTACCGTTGTCAGCCCAATTTCAACCACAGTGTACGTTGTTCTTTCAGCTTGGTTTTGATTCTTGACGCATTGGTTTAACTTTTCGGGTATTTCTAGTCGCTTCTTTACCTAGAGTCCTGGCCAATTTTACTGACTTATGTTCTTTTGGTGCTGCTTAAATTATTGTTGCTATTCTTGCGCGATCTACTGCAGGCATTTATTGCTAGCCTATGCTCAAGGATCCATCGTAGTGCCGTGGTTGGACAGCTGTTTGGTGATGCACGTAGCTATGGTAATAATTTTTAATTTGTAAAAAGTGCTAACATTTTTCGTGGGAAACTCTTCAAATCCTCTTGGGGTTTACTTCTGTTTTTTATCGAGACTGTATTGCTGAATCAAGTGCCAGCGTTTTCGATTGAGATCCTTAAAATCTCCTCGAACGTCATGTGTTGCCATTGTACGTTTTGTAATTTGTTTTGCCTTTATATGTTGTTTTCCGCGTTGGCCCATTATATTAAGAGGCAACATCTTCTAGTAGCACCCTTAGGCCTCATGAAAGCGTTACTTGCTATATTATTTATTGTAATTTGCATTCATGTGTTATTAGTGTGTATGTGCACTAAGCTACAAGAGCCATCATCATTTTAGGTACACCCCGTAGTTAGTACATACTATAGGAACAGCACTTAGAGTCAAAAATTACTAAAATAGTACATGATGGTTGAAGTATAGGGGATGAAAAGGAATAGGAGTCGTTGTGTAAACATTTTTTCACTTAATGGGAAACATTTTTCATAGGCGCAAGCTATAGTTTTTAGTGATCCTCTTAAGGGCCAAATTAACTTTTAAAATAAAACCTGAAGAAAGTAATGGGAAAAGTTTCTATATATGAATCTGTATACTCATACAGTAGGTAGACCTAGCGGAGAATGGCTTATATACTAGTAAGATATAAAGCAACAAATAACGTTTTATTTCATACTTGTATTTTCAATTATGTAATTTGCATCTATAGTTAATTACTTCTGCGGTACCTCATTTTACGATCAGCTTATATTAGGATTATTAAAAATTATTAAAGATGTAATATAACTATGGTTTTATGGAATATCACTTTAATATTGTAAGAAACCGATGATCATAAATCAATGATAGTTAGACTTTCTGGTTTAGACAATGGTGTATCTAAAAAACTATTTAATAGACATACCTAGTTAAAGAAATGGTTTATTTGATAAAACAATTAAATAGTTGACGTGACGGTTTAATCACTTTTTATGCATGTTAAACGTATACAAAGCTAGACAGACATCATAAGAGGCAAATCGAAAAAATTCGTAAAGACTATTTTCCGCTTTTCAAGTTGGTTGGAAAGTTTCAAACGGGATCATAAGCTTGTACTCGAGAATTTCTATACAAGTAGTTATCTATGTAGTTTACCTGAAAAAGATATATAACACCAATATCAAGTTTACGTTTAAAAATTAAATGCAGTTCGCGCAGAGTTACGATCTCGGCGTTCAGAAAATATTGACCCACGTTTTCCAACTCGATTATCGGAATACGGAGGTTACGAAGTGAAAATATCCGAAGTTCGGGTTTGCTGTATTATTTACTGCAAGCATGGCTGTCGTGATGTATGGGAATGCAATACCGTGGTTTCCCAGACGCTGTCTCGACCACTGTATATAGTCCTTTTGAATTGTGAGCTGAAGTTTGTTATAGATAATCTAAGTTTGTCTCGGGCTGTACATGTGCTTGTGGGCCCTGAATTATTGGAATTTTGTTCTATAATTGGAAAACTAGATTGTTATAATTTTAACTGAACTAGATTGGTACATATATTATTTTTTACGTATTCACTCCAATGTCGTAGTCGATTTTTATTGTAATCACTGTACTTTACTATTACAACAAGTTTAAGTAGCCTTTTTATTGTTGCTTCTAGTTCAAATGACTTATGTAGTGCATTTAATATTATAATTGATTTGAATTAGAGCTGAGGACCATTTGTGATTCTAGGGAGGGCGATTAACCGCTTAAGATCCTGTTCTGATTTTTCCAGTCCCAGTATTACTCTCTACGATCTTGATGTGCCAATGTCTGGATGCCCCGAGACTTAGAAGTAATACATATAGGTATCAATATTTCTTATTAAATAGACGCAATAAGTAGAGAGTATTTTACTCGCAGTTCGTCACAAATTTCCAGTTTTATATGGGAAACCGCAAGGTAAATCGACTTCCGTTTACTCAAATTTCTGCATTTCCATTTTGGCAGTTTTAGTTTTGATAAAAATTCAAATGGTAAAATTTATTCCCTCCTAAATCTGTCAAAATTTAATCGATTCTGAAGAATTTTAACATCATTATCAAAAATGGTTCGCAAAGTGGATTTTATCTATACTGCTCAACAAATGAACTGGACCACCCATAAAAATTGAATTTGTTACATTACGTCACAAAAAATATATAAAAGTGTTTGCTTTATAGTATACTACTTATATTAAGCATATTTAATTCCACTATTCTCGAATATTAGCAAAATCATATTAATAAAATAAAAAATAATAAAAAACCTATCTTTAACAAAAATAAGAAGAAGAACAAAAAAAGGCAATTAATAGTTCTTTGAGTCTCCTCGGAACGTTTAAAAATTTTTGGCAACGATTTGGCATACTTTTTATGCAATGTGCTATCATTTAGGAAAAACTAAAAATTTTCAAATGATAATATTTTATTAATGAACTTAGTTTTATTTAAACCAAATTATGAAAAGAAATGCTTTTTATAGTGACACATTCCCAAAAAGTTACCAAAAATGATTGTCCTTTTGAAAATTATTTTTAAAAATTGTACCAATATATGCAAATGGTAGAGTTCATTTGTTGAGCAGTATATTTAGTCAGGAAATAAGCAATAGTGGTTAGTTTTATTTCAGGCACCGTTTAACGTGTTATTTACAGTAGGTTTAATTGATAGCTCGCCAATTTTATTGATAATTCTTAAACGTTTTCGTTTTTCATTGTACTGTTCATTAAAGACAAGAATGGATTTTACATTTACATTATATCATAAATTATTAACAATAATAAATCCTTCGACTAAAATATTGCATTTGTAATATTTTTATGATTCTGAGCAAACTGTTTCGATAGAACTAGGAGTACTATGTATTATCAATTCTTTGCATTTATAATTTATCGCAGTATATGTATAGGTAGCCTTATTTACATTAATAGTATATTATGTTATTAGAAGCAAAAGTTATACTTTATGTGGCGTGGCTGGAGGGTTTATCTGCTGAGCTAACGAGTAATTTTGCTCGCGGTGCTTAAAACGCTCGCTCACTGGCGTTTTAACTCTGCCCCACTCGTGACTAAAGACTAACTTTACGCACTTGTATCGTAAATTACTATTAAACTGTAAAAAAGGGTAGTATAATCGACCAACTATTGAAATCGAACAGAAAAAGGATAAATAAAATACAAAGATGTAAAAGGGACTGGTGAAACACACTGTATATTAATTTACATCTATGGATATCAACATATTTTTAAAATTAAAAATAAACTGTCGACTCTGAAATTAGTAGATGTTAGTTTTTTTTACGATCGTGTCAAAATGAGAACGTTTTTCACAGTTTCTCATATCAAAAGTGACATTTATAGCCCTCTTAATTTTAATGACGTGTTTTAATACTACATTAGAGCACGCTTTTCCGTAAATTTGAATGTCAACAAAACCTAGAATATCTAAAACAATGTGACGAAAACCGTGTTACCGAACTAAGTTTTCATATTTCTGTTACGATCGTAGATAAAATAGCGTATGATAGACGTGTATAAGTGCCATTAAATCACTAGCGACGTTCACGTGCTTTAAAGGCTTACTTACACACTAGTATCATAATATACTATTAGCCCACCTCAGTTTTATTCCTATTAAACAAAGTTTTGCATATTTATAAATTGAATTGTAAATAAAACAGTTACAAAAGAAAACGTTTTTATCGCCTTTAATAAAGAAAGTGCACTGCAAGGAAAACAGTAATACTGAAAAGTAACACTTAGAAACATGAATTACATTAATTTACAAAAAAACTAAATTACAGTCGGTAAGATTTGAACCTGCCCTATTGCTAGCACTCCGATTGCTAGACAGACGCTTTAAGCGTTCGACAAAACAATGCTGCTTCACGTACTTACTGTTGCTTTATGAAGCACGCGGTGACTACAGGCCCAATCGAGGATGAACTGCGCTCGATCGGTGCAGATAAATACTTGACACGCCCACTTTGGCAAGCATAACACTTGTTTATCTATAAGGAAATCGATAGGAACATCTTTTTTCTCTTATGTTAGGCCAGTTCCCTCTTTAGTTCCACAAATGTGTGCTGCTATAGAACAGGAACATCTTGAAAATAAACACATGTAATTGGAACCTATAACAAATACGTTTCTTTAATTAGTTTGCCTTTTTTGCATTGTGGCTGTTTTGTTTGCTATTCTTGCAATCATAGGGAGTGTCTTTCTCTTATGCCGATGCCATATAGTCTTTTGAAGTGTTTTCTGGTATTCGGTAGTTTTCATTTTTAGCTATTCTACGTTAATCTTGTCGGGATTTCTTGTTACTACTTTTCTTTATTCTTGTACTGGACATGTTTATATATAGCTTTGCTCGTACCATACGACGATAGCTACCTACATTCATTGTGTTAGTTACACTTCTGTTTTTAACTATTTTTTTTAATTAGAGATAATAAGTTTACTTTATTCCTTGCGTCTTCGTCTGAACAGTGGCAAGTTCATCGTATTTTTTATAGTTTACTGAAGAAGTTATATGTGGAGTGAAAGCAGAGAAGAATGACAAGAAATTGTAGATGTACTTCAAATAAGATATGGAAAAAACATAAGCAAAATTGAAAACATGGCCACGACAAAGTTGAATAAAACCATAATTCAGGTCTAGTGATGACAAATCATCAAGAAATAGGAGATCCGCCATTTTATTTGCAGTGATTTTGACTTTGAATTTATAATAAGTTACCTCGATAACCGCCATATTCCAGTTTTATCAAAGTACAATTTTTTTTACATATGTGGCCGCCATGTTATTTGCAATAATTTTGATTTTCTATTTGTAATCAGCTACTTCGAAACCTCTGTATGCCAATTTTTGCTTGAATCCAAGTTTATCTGTGGTTTGGTCCATCTGTTCAGGATTTGACTTTACTGTGGGGCGCCGCGCGTTTTTTAGTTCACGCACCCCGAACTGTCCTCAACACTAAATATTCAGAATCAACGTACTCAAATATGTTTGCCAATTTTTAGCTTTATGCTTTGTTTTCATAAATTTTAACTCATATTGAGCTATTTACCTGGAACTAAAATGATCCAGAACGTGGGAAAAACTGGGGAAAACTGCACACTTTCACGTGCTGTCAGAGGCTAAAAAAGAGGCAACGGATGTGAACATTTCCAAAATGATGTGTATGTTTACTCGAAGGTTGAGAAGACCTAAGGCAGAGACATCCATAATAAAGAAATGACTTAGAGACGTTAAATCATAAGAAGCCTTTGATGAGAGGATACTCAAGCTGAATATGTGCATGAGAGGAGACCAAGTCGGCGTCTTTGGAATAAATAGCCCAAATGACAATGCTTCCTTAGGAATAAAAGTCGATTCATAAGAGGCTTTGAAGAGCCATCTGCCAACAGCATAGGCTTAAAACCTTTTTGCCACAAAAACATTCATAAATGTAAATGGTACTTGCAAACAAGAGGCGCGTAATCAATTCAAAATTGCATTGTCACTAGACGGGACCCCAATATTAAAATAGAAAACAAGCATATGAGCAAACGAGCAGACTGTGGTAAGTATATCTACTTTACCGAAAAAGTAACACCAATCTCGGAAAAGAAAGCTAACACACAATTCTACAATCAGAAGGTTAGATAATGTTCGAAGAGTCGAGAACACGAGGTTACGGTGTATTTTAAAAAAATCTACGAAAAACTAAAGAAAGAACTGGTATGGCAGGAAATATCGTGGGAGCAACAATACCAATTTATAAGAAAATGCATAAGAGAAGTTGACGAAGTAGCTCTTTGAAGAAAAGCAAATGAAAAAAAACGTTACCAGTAGGAGAGAGATGTGAAGTGCACATAAAGTTCCTACAGGAGAAGGAACACGAAGAACTAGATAAGGTTTATAAAGCACTGAAGGAATGGTAAAACAGAAGTGACTAATAAGAAAAAAATCGACAAGAGAAAGGAGATGGGAATATATTAACCACCATCAACAAAAGCAAACTGCATGAAGCAGAACTCTGGTACTTTATTGCAAGTTGATACGCTACGATTCAAGAAGTCATAGGTGTTCAAATGTAATAGGGAAGTGAAAAAAAGAGATTGGCCAGAAGTCAAGAAAATCATAATAATGCTGAATAGGGATCGGGAAAGAAATAAAAAAGCGAATCTACAAAAGTTTCATACGCCAATTATCACTTATAGATATAAAGCTTAGGACATGAAAGAAAAAGAATCAAAGGCAAATTACTAGAGAGAGAAGGTATGGGGATGAGATGAATATAATCTTGGAAATGGAGAAGAAGCAACTGGTCTGGTTCAATAATACAAAAATAATTGAATACAAAAATGTATAGAAAGGGGAAAAAGGCTCGACTTAGACGCAGCTGGAGGAATGAAATTAGCAAAGCAATAGAGACAAGAATCATCGAAAAAGGCTACGATCGAAAACATGGAAACTCTGAATGGAGAAACGGCCAGAACCGTACAAATTATACACAGTATCTACACTATACCCCATGGAATAAGACCTACTATGGAGAAGGCGAAGTAAATTCAATTCAACACATTAATTTTGAAGATCATGTAGATGCTGACACAGATGTGTTAATTGCCTAACGTAGATTAGGAAAATGGTAGTGAAAGGAGAACAAGGAGTACAAGCAAGGTGTGATCATTAAGATTGTATAGACTTGATTGCATTTTAGAGATGATGCAAATTATTTTCATGGAGAATGTTTTGTAGAATTAAATAAAACTATGTAGACTGAGACACACACACACGATTAGCACTTACAATATAAGATAGAACTTGTGGTCGGTTGGTAAAGCGTTTGCGCTAGCAGTCGGTAGTGAGTTCGAGTCCTACACCCGGACAGTGGTTACATCTCATGTTCTCCAGACATCATACGAACATCTTTGTTGGTCGTGACCCCTGTGAAAGGGCGCTCTTCTGTAATTGAAGGGATTAGGCTAGCCATCTGCCCCGGTAGTGGCTTAAGAAGGTTTATAAAACCGTACTCAATGTGTGGTAGTAACAGGCTCTCAGTCAATAGTACTAAGAGAAAGAATATAACTTTTTCTAAGTGATATATATTCGACTGTAGAAATTGCTGACGAGGCCTCAGCCGAGTCGATCAACCACATCAGACAGGCAAGTCTACTTTTTCTACGCGTTATTCATACTATTTGGTTTTTGGTTCCATCGAAATAAATGCAAAAATTAATAATTTGGTTGTTACGTAACATTGTGTTTTCCGGCCTAGGCCGAGAACAAAAAGTAATGCCCATATTGTTAGTTCTTGTTGTTTGACAACGACGATCAGCTACCAAAATCACACATTTTGTGGCCCTTAAATAAATCGTAAAGGTATTTTTATTTCGATTCTGGAAAATAAACTATTCTAAAATTTGGTTTAAAAAAGCATTTTCCCAACTCGTAGTTTTCACGCTGCATTTCTCGGAGAATGAGACACATTTAAAAAAAATCCTAATTTAACTAGTACCCGATGATATTAATTATTAAATTTAAATGATACTTTATGACTATTTTTCTCAAAATTTTCCCATCATTGAATGTTTGTATATGTTACAGGCAATTTGTATAATTTAGGCATTGTATAGAATGACTAGGCATGATATAAGCTGTAGGTATTTTATGAAATGTATGTTTTAAAGTAAAAGTTAGCACTCATTATCCAATGGATTTAATGCGAGTGTACTCTAACTCATCACCCTAACACATTTTGTAGGTATTTATGGCCGGCGAGCTCATGACCGGCATCAGGCAACGACCCGTAAACATAACCAGAGACAGGCAACCCGTTATGCAGAAACATGCATCACAATCAAAGACTGCAACTAACCTAAACAAGCTAGAACGACACACAGCCTAGAAATGAGAATCGACGATGCCGGTTGATTTAACATAACCTCCAATTATACATATTGCCTGCAGTCGTCCAGTCATTATAACGACTAGGCATTTTATACATATAATACCTAATTTATGTGTACACGGTATAAGGGGTTACAGATTATGATGATGATGATGAATACCTAATTTATATTTAATGACTGAAATTATACAAATTTCGGGTCCATACCACTTCGCCCACAGACCACTGTGCCCACTCGTCTTTTAGTACCGTATCGCCCAACCGGAAGTCCACTTCGCCCAATTTTTGATATGTACCACATCGCCCAACACGACCACTTTGCCCACATCTTCGCGAGGGACACAACGCCCACATCGACCACTTCGCCCAAGGTTTATATAGGCCCACAACGCCCACAACAGGACCACAACGCCCAAAATCCGTTTGTTAGAACTCGGTTAATGCACACATACGTGGCTGAACATTTCGCCTGCCGACCACTTCGCCCACCCGTCTTTTTATACCATATTGCCCAACTTTTCACCAGAGACACAACTCCCAACAGGACCACTTCGCCCTAACCTGACCTAACCTAACCTAATTTAACCTAACCTAGCTTAATTCGCACGAATCTACTTTGGGCGTTGTGGCCACAGAACTTTGCCACTATTATTCAACACTGTGCGTGTGCATTAACCGAGTTCTAAAGAACGGATTTTGGGCGTTGTGGTCCTGTTGTGGGCGTTGTGGGCCTATATAAACTTTGGGCGAAGTGGTCGATGTGGGCGTTGTGTCCCTCTCTAAGATGTGGGCGAAGTGGTCGTGTTGGGCGATGTGGTACATATCAAAAATTGGGCGAAGTAGACTTACGGTTGGGCGATATGGTACTAAAAGACGAGTGGGCGAAGTGGTCTGTGGGCGAAGTGTCCGGGTCCCCAAATTTCCTGTAACATATATACGATTCGAGCAAGTAGGGAGAATAAGAAGAGCAGCGAAATAGATGTGGTAGCATTTAAAAAAGTAAGTTAGTTCCACTTCCGGTTAAATCAAAAGTGACATAAATTGATAACTGAAACTAAATAGGAAACGTGATAAAAATACAAAACGATTGCACTGTTTATTACAATTTGCAGCTTTAGCTTACTTCGCACTTATTCAGAAGTTTAACAAATTATGAAAGTATAATTTGGTTGCGATAATGTACACGAATAGTGTAAATGGTATTTATAGATCATCAAAAATATGAGATGAAGCACTAGATATGTTGCCAGTGTTAGTAGGTGTCCAATGAATATAAAACCTATTGAATTATTTCAGCGGTACCGGAGCATACGTTTACAATGTATAAATAGATGTGTACATGTTTGTGAATAGGGGACATGTGGGAGTTGAATATGTGGGGAATTGTAGGGATTTAACTTAATTATTATGCATTTGATTTACTACAACTTTTAATGCTGTCACACCAGCTTACTGTTTATTTACTTCTATTTTCTAGTTAGTTAATTTTCTTGAAGTAGGATAGTTACATTTCCAGGCAAGTACGTAAAAGTTAATTTTTATAGTCGAAATTTCAACAGTAAGAGCCACGTCAAAAATGTAAAAAGCCTGCAATTCTACTTAATTAAAAGCAAAGCGCACACGTGTGTACGGTAGATTTAAATTTTGGTGACAGTTTCATCTGTGCTAAATACATGTTTTGTAATTTTTTATTTACTTTAAAATAAATAATGTAGATATATCTTGATTTGGATGAAATTTGTCTATCATTAGCGCACATCGACGTATAAATAGCGTGTTCAAATTTGAATAACCTAAAAATTCGAAGTACAGCGTAAAACTAGGTGGTAGTTGAAGTCCCTTCTTATTCGAATTAGCGGTGAATAATGCTATGAAAATGTAAAAAAGAAGCTAAACTAAACAAAGATTAGAAATTGGAGAATATAACCATTATTTTCACAGCATTTCTGCTATGTTGATTATGTGACAATGTTTGCTAGGAACTATAATAAATAACAAAAGACAACAGACAGTGCGAATTAGTTTTCACATATATAATCTCATAAGAGCATTAATTCTTTCCGGAATTTTTTTTGAGTGCGTTCCAATAACGTCGTATTAATTTGCTCGAGCGTCCCGCTCGGGCAAATTAGGACGTTGTTGGAATGCACAAAAAATAATTTCCGGATATGAATTAATGCTCGAATGCAGATTCGGTAAGAAAATCGTAACGATACAAACCTAAAAAGTGGTAATGTCTACCTACAAAACATTTCTAAGAAATATTTTTGTCGTATTGGTTACGGCTAATGAACTAATTTTTCTATTGGCCATTAATGAGTGTCGTACGATTTTCACTTATAATACCATGAGTAGTGATACCACCGCAAAAATATTCTACTTAACTTTGACTAAGAATGGCATTCGAAAGACTATTCAATGAACCAAACTACTTTTTCAAATTAGTTTTCAGTAAATCTAGCAACAAACTACGCAATTTCTATAGTAACAGAAAACTAATATTGACTTTTTCTAATAAAAATCACATTTGTTTAAAATATTCACTATACCACTAGTGAAAATTGTCGATTATTTTCACTAGTAAAAATTGTCAAAAAATATTCACTATACCACTAATAAAATTGTCGATTATTTTCACTAGTGAAAATTGTCAATAAGTATAGTTCATTTTTATTGGCTCAAAGACGTCAAATCTTGTATTTTTTTGGTCAGTTTTTGATAGATGACAAGTGAGTTGAATAGTCAAATAAGTTATCGAGTTCAGATATATGTCAATCAGCATTTCGATATTGCAACAATTAATAGTAATAGGTTTTGCTCTACATATTTTAATTTCTATTAATATATTTATTTCAGCAATTAAATAACTACTTCTCAGTATAATCTATTACCAGATTGCAAAGCATTCTGAGCTCAACATATGTGAAGTTGGATTTACTTATTTTGAAAAACAACTGTCAGGGAATTGTTAGGAAGTAAATTTTAAATGTTGGAATTTTTCGTTTTGACCACATCTGAAAGCAACTAACTTCGCTTGACAGCGGCGAGTTAAAATCTGGCGATTTGTTGTTCTTCAGTGTATCGGCCCAAATTAGTATTTTTCAGGTACGCTTCAGTATTTTTTAATGCGTTCGCAAGTCACCTCTTGGTAGGTTTTCTTCCAAAATAGCCCAATAGTCTCATTGAACGTAGATTTCTACAATCACCGGCGATTGGAACTGGTTACCTATTCTCCATTTTGGGTTAATTTTGGGGAAAATTTTAAAATATTAGTTTGGTATCTTGTAGGGTAGCAGTTGGGACCATACGCGTCTCATTTGATGACGGTGCCTGTCTTTCTATTTTCTTGGAAAGCGCTAGGGCTTAAATAGGATTAAGCCGTTGCTTCCATCTCTTTGGGAGCAACTTTTATGGCATATTTAGGTATCTAAGAGTGAACTTTCATTATTTCCGGTCGGCGTGCCGATTTCCCGTGGTTGCTGGCACTTTTTCTATGACCATCTTCCAACTGTAAGTATGTATTGTAATCTTTTGTTTCTTGTTGCTTGACAGGAGATTAACGCGTTTGGGGTAAGCACCTAAATGTTCCTCATCTGTCTTATATACCTGAACAAGCTGCCTGCTTTAAGAGGTATGTAAGGACACGGCGCCGCTATCCGACCTAAGCTCTCGAATAACACAAGGTCAGGTTTGTTGCTTTACCATCCTATTTACGTATGGCGTCGCTGTAGTCCAGTGATACGTTTCACTGACTGTACATGTTTCCTCCAAACCACCAGGCGCTTAGAATGCAGAGAAGACACTCATGCGTGCATTCTGAACAATTTTAAAACAATTGGATGCTAGCAATGGCTCGTTGAACTTCGTTCATACTATCAAGATTTACATTTTTAGTTCATTTTTTATAGGCAACGGCATTTGCTGCCTGCTACTAATTTAAAATATTAATTCATTTTTCGTGGATAAATTGATAAATTTAAATAATTTTGGAATTCATTCAATTTCTACAATTTTTTAGCAGTACGGGGTTAATTTGATCTTCACGCTCATAGCGTTGAGAAAATACATTGGTTTTTTTATGAAACGTTGTTTTATTATGTAATGCGCTTCGTTGTTCGAAGGCCTTTATGATAAACGTCAAGTCCGCGACTTGCAGATAAGGACCGAGTTTTTTGAGTACCTAAAAGACGATTAGGATTGTTTTTGCTTTTCGGATTCTTCCCGAGTAAATAATTAATTCAACTTTTTTGTTTGCTTATTTAAGCCGAATGCTATTTTACGTCATGGCTTTTTATTAACAACGCCATTTGTTAGTAATAATTCATAATTTTAACTTTTGACTTTATATTGTTTTAATGAGATTTAGTTTTTCTATTTGATTAATAGTAGCTTTCTGGGTTTATTTTGAGCATGAGAACACGGTATACATTTTTATATGTTAGTTACTTTAAATCGCGGTTGTTCAAAAATAACGAGCGCTTTGTAATTTTTATGTATTAATAGTTTAACT
Organism: Agriotes lineatus; assembly: GCA_940337035.1. Lineage (NCBI taxonomy): Eukaryota > Metazoa > Arthropoda > Insecta > Coleoptera > Elateridae > Agriotes > Agriotes lineatus. Next base: position 40,632,224 of record OW679198.1, read on the forward strand.
TAAGTTAAAGTTAATAAGTGTTTTGCGTTAATTTTCTTACCTCATTTTTATAAACTATTTGAGCGAATTTGCATTCGCGCTTAGCTATTGTTTTTATTAAAGCTTTCGTATTGAATTTTACTTCTGGTATTTTCTTTTATACAACCTACTGATATTTTCTCATGTTTTAATAGATAGAATAGGCGAGAATTTGAGTTAGCTTGGGCATTGAATCGATCCAAGTTGTACAGGATGGGACATCAATTTTAGCCATGTAAGCTTTCCCACATCCTTTAGTTATAACTAATTTAAAGTTAAAATTCTTATCGATTACTGTTTCACATACTGAGCTATAATGAGCTATAAACTCTAGTCCTAAGTTTAAGGTTTACTCTGTGAGCTAAATGTGAACATGCTGAAAATTCGAAAACAAATAATTTGTTATTTCAATAATTATGGAAAACACAATAGTATCATACATACTTTAAATTAACTCACGTGCCAAATCCAAGGGGTTATTAGAATGATGTTTTACTCAAATATAAATTTCGAAATGCACTTCAGGAAAATGGTGAATGGAACGGTATTAAAGCTTTATAAACGACAAGAAGTTCTGATCATTATGCCAAAAAGGCAGCAACTTATTACATTGGTTACGGTACATGCTAAGATGTGCAGTTGTAAATCCACGGCTGTCCTGGTTCAATATTTTTCATGACCGCATTGAGTAAAACCTAACGTGCTTCCGTAGTATAGGATTCACTAGCTTCCATAATATATGTGGAATAAATTGGATATTGCTGTGTGAAAAATTGGAATATTTAAAATAGTTCAGACAGCTAGAAGTTTAACTCCTAGTATTTGAAAGTATATATACAAAATACTCTTATAAGCTGCGTTATTTCTATTTCTAGCATTATTTGTTTTAATTGTTGGCAACTCCCTACTTATTTAAAGCTTAAAAGTTAATTTCAGTATCTAACGTTTATGGAAAATTCGAATAGAAAAAATTTATACCAGGCATTCTGAACAAATGGTTCAAAAGTGGTTCCCATTCATTACTTATAAAAATAAATATTATATTATCTCAGGTTGGATTTAGATGTTTGAATTTTAGAGTGAAGTATGAATCAAATTCACGCCCACTTAGACCTCGTGGTGGGCCCGCTGTGATACCTCGAAGTAACGTGTATGTACGATATAGGTCGTGTGTGTAGTCTTCTTACTCTATCCCATAAACTAGTCTTCAGATGAAGCTTTGTTTTGATCTAGTGGAAAAACGTTTACCTACCCACGATTCAAACCAAGGAATTGCTAATTGCATACCTGGCACTCTATCAACTGCGCCACCAAGGCGGTGCGATTGTACACAAATTCCTGCAAAACGCCCTCAGCAACTACATGAGTCGCTGTTATACGGTGATTTGCGCTTCTTCTTGTAGAGACTAATACATACGTAGTATGTTCTGTCGATTTGATTGACTGTTCGTGCGTGACGTGGTTTACATAATTTTTTATTTAAAACTACAAAGTCCGATTAAATAAAATGTACGCAGTATATCTAGTAAAAGTTAAAATTAATCTATTTAAACCTTAATCGTCCATTTAAGAACAAAATTCTCAATTATTTGAACTTTCTCTTAAAGAAACTACTTTCGTTCTAATTGTTACTTTTTAATTATCTTTTATTTTTGAGTCATAACGTCACCGACATTTTTTTAATAGAAATAATATCTTCGAATAGATTTGAATGGATTATACAATTTTAATCAAAGAAGTACCAAAAAGCCTGGGCTTGAATTTGTAGAAAGTCTACGTAAATACTCTTAAAATGAAAAATGCAATTAATAATCAAATAGTTGAGCTTTGACACATAGTTTCTTCTTAATTATATGCAATTAGGCAAAATAGAATAATGCAACCAGCAATTCTGGGCAAAATTTATGACAGCAACGATTTGAATGCTCTATAAAATGGTAGACAATTTGAATACGGAAATGTTATTTTTTATATAGTTATTGAGTAATAATAAAAATATGAAATATTAAATAAAGTGCCTAGGCATGTAGCTATTTGATTATTAGATACCTTTTTTAAATTAAGAACTGGTAGCTATTATCTTAAAGTTTTCTAAAATCGTACGATGTCATACTCTATTTAGCTGCATCAAAAATATAGGAGCTTCCATTAAAATATTGAATGACATCGTAATATAAAGCACTAAGCACTGTATAAATTGCAAATATCTTTAAGAAAACTAAAGCCCATGTCCCACTGTAAAAATTTTTATAAATTGGTTTTATAAAATTTTTTATATAAACGTGGTGACGTCACGCCCCATCAAAATATTTTTAAGCCATGTCCCACTGTCAATATAAGTTTTTATAAAAACCAGATCAGCTGTTTGAAGTAACACTGACAAGTGAGGTTAGATTGTAGTGTTTTGACTTAAATAGCCGCCCTTTTGCCAAGCCTTTGATTATACTGTTGCATTCCTTACTGCAATGAAAAAGTTAAGTAAAGTGTATATAGAATATTGACTGGTTTTCATAATGGTCGATTAACGCACCAGTTTATTCAATAGACCACGTGTCAGTCATTCTCTCAATTTTTTTACAACTATAACGTAACCTCAACACAACAGCTTCCCAGGAAGTGGTGGCTAAGAATGAGGTTAAAAATGTTAAGCATGAACGTTGTAAAACGCGTCTTTTCAAATTCTCAGTAGGCTGGGCTTAGCCATCAACATCCAATGAAATGCCTGATCTCATCAAAATTATAGAAATCGTTCTATTCCAAAACTATTTTACATGACGTCATCAAAATACAGACGCCGTCAACGTAAATTTCAGTAACGCCATTTTTATAAAACTGTGGGCTGTCACACTATCGAAATTCTGTTTATAAAACTGTTTATAAAAAAATTTATAAAAATGTTTACAGTGGGACACGAGCTTAAAGTTCTGTTAGAAACTGATTATTAAGATTTTTCCAAGCTCTGTACACTAAAATACACAATAAGGCAATTACATAAATATTGATAATTAGATTGTTACGAACAAGTAGTCTGCAACGTAGAGCTTGATACTTTAATATAGTATTTGCACTGATTATATGTGAATTCTTCAAACATTTTGTGATAAAAATAAAAATTAATTTAACGTTATTGAATACAAATTACGCATTGTGTTTATGCAGGAATGCTCACTATTTCCGCATCTTTTCCATAGAATCAAACTTCCACAAGGTATAGGTCCATTGCTTGTTCAAAATGTTATTAACTTTCTCGACCACTAAATATGAAACAATGGTAAGTGGTCCACACGAAACGGAGCAGTCTGCAGAGTGACAGCATTATAAATGATCGGATTGGTTAATGAAATGATAATGGTAATGAGTTGCATTCTTGAGTTGACCTGACCTCTCTCAACCGTCCTGCTCCGGACCTTGCTTAATAATTTATCCTACTAGAGATATATAGAATTCATAATTTAAATTTTGTTGCGATGTATCATGTCAAGTGTTCTTGCATTTGCATAACTTTAAATGTAATCCCGCGAAGCATCTATGAATGGAGCTTCGCAAAGGCGATTTGTAAAAGGGAAAAGTTGTTCGAGTGCCCATGCCGCTCGTCCATTTCTCGAAAAAACCTTAAACGGCTTGTATTAGCACACTTACCGTAACAAATGAACCAATGGAGAGAGCCCCGTTCTAAATACACAAACATTATTATTTATTTTCCACTTTCCCGTGATATTATCACTCCTCCCCTTATAATAACAGCCCTCGCGCCTCTCAGCAGGCACTAAGTGTATTTTGAGATCAAAGCTGGGAACCATCTACTGTACAAGTGTGTTATACACCCTTAATTTACCGCAGCGATTCTCTTCCCCGTTAGCAGCTCAGTTCCCGTTTCTCAAGGTATAAAAATAAGGGCTAATGAAACGGGCAGTTTTCCGTAGAGCCAAATCTAAAGGTATAGATCGTATTTAAGTTAAATCGATTGCGTAAGCGGTGTTGCTATGTAGAAAAACTTTTCTTGGGAAAATTATTAAAGTATGAAGAGTGAATACTTATGTTACATAATAATTATTTCAATAATGATAGGGAATGTTTAGAAATTGTTGCATAACTCGGCTGTTTTGAGTTATAAGATATAAGAGTATTCGGTACCTATTACATAAATAAAATAATAAATAATAAACTGCTTTTCAAACTAGGTCTGGTATTCTTTTTCATCGTTTAAAAAAACGGTAGATGTTACTAATATCTTTTACGGCAACACATTACTTTATATAAATTTTCTAAAAACTAGAAGTTCCCTTTTTAATGACAAATAGCTTAACATGTCAGACAAAAATGAAATTAAAAATCTCACTAGCCATAACAAATTGTTTACAAACAATTGGTTATCTTTGCCTTTTTTCAATAAAGTCAGGGCATTGTGAGCGATTACTCTATTTAAAAAATATATATTAGAATAATACAAATATATACTGTTGGAGGCTTTTGCGGTTACACGAATTATTCTTCTTAACATAAAATTTCTTTCGGCTTAGACCGCGTAGTATTTGTGGATGAACACCCAGCATTCTCTGGATTAATGTGCTTTGCACCTTATCAATTTGAACAAAATAAGCTTAATCAGACTGATCAGGTCGTTTGATTGTCACGAGGATACGGAAACGGGCATCTGGCATACCTTGCTTGGATTGTTTATTTTAATATTTACATAACATATAACCCGTTTGTCTTTGCATGCTTTATCATTGTTATTTATGTTTAATTACTGAAATCTGGCAAAACGAAAAGTGCCATTACGGCCTGGTTCAGTGCGTTGATCGTTCGATTTTGTGTGTGTAACTATCGATAAGGATGTACGGCGAAGCCACCAAGGACGTCACGTCAGCCTTCAAAAAGGCGACATAGCCAGCAGCCAGGTACTTACACACCGTATTTGCGAGAAATTTCTATTAATTGTGTCGTGCAAGGCGTAACCAATCCACTGCGCAGCAGTTCCAAGCCACGAGCTTAAGGTAACCTGATACAGGAAATGTTTGCAGTTTGAGCAATAAGCGTTCGCTTCAGACTGCGTTGCAAAGATTTCGTAACCGTAAAAAGTATGATTAATAGACAAATGAATATGTACGCATATCGTAAATTCGGGTTTCTATTATTTTGGTCTATTTCCAACGTTATTTAAATGTAAATGTATTTCAGATACGTTTATTCTATTAGTATTTGACCTGAAAATGTGTGTGGAAATTAGCTAATACGCGTTGATTATACATTCTTAATTGACACTGTTATGTTGAGGAATGTTCAGTTATTTTAGGATTTAATCCTATTTTATTTCTCGTTTTATGTGTGCGTATTGCTATGATATCGTCCCGCATGAAAGGCATTATAAAGTACATTTTAACATAATAATGTTGTTTGTTCATGAATTCCTCACATTAAAGACATTCATGTAGAGTAAATATGGCCTTATGTGGGTACATTTTTAAACAGAAATATTACTAAAAAGGAGATAAATTTACACAACATCAAAGGAATTCTTATAAGTTGCTCATCTAACGCAAATAAAGTAAGGTGAGTTACACAGCATTACGGTAAAATCGTGAGATTTCTGATTCGCCCGAAGAAAGTAAGGTTAATTTTGGAAAATTCAGGTTAAGTTCGCCTGAAATACTAATTTCGCACAAAGACGTTTAACAAACATTCGAATAGGGACCATTCTAATGTAATTTGCGAAGACTAGAAGACATTAAAGACTTAAAAAGTTATTTGCGTTATGAAAATTAATAGCACTCGTTACACAAGTTCTTGGCTAGCTGTTGGGTTTTTGTGATCCAGGAAGACATTTGATGTTGGGTCGTTGACTTTCAACCGATGCCAGATGATTTTGGAGCCCGATTTTTGCCTGCAGCTCTGAAGTCGATGCCCAAAGCAAGGAAAATATCAGTTTAAACTTAGGTAAACGTTACAAGCAAAGAAAAAGTCCGAATTGCAGCCATAAGAGTAAAATATGCAACCTACCTGTCTTGATTTAGTTGTGAAAGGAATTGAAGTGAGTTTCTCGTAATGGAAATTGTGCTAGCAGCAGATTGAATGGATTGGACTAAAATGTAAAACGTACTTGTCAGATTTGGGAAGGTGTTTAGATCTTCGATCAACTCTGATCCTTGGCAGAAATAATATTCCTACTCGGGCCTTAATTGGTAATATATTAGCTTTGAGTCTGAAATGTAGAGCACAGCCCTTGGAATTAAAAATTAACGAGTCCATTGCAACATGTAGGATCGATGTAAAATTGGACACATAATCTTCGGGTACACCACTAGTAGTAATTTTTAACTGCGAATATACGTCATTGCTTATTTTAACTCTTTACTTAAATAATTATGAAGCTGTAAAAAGATTAAAAACTGGGACCGGTGGATCTGTACCCCAAGTCTGGACAACAGCTATAATACTTTTAATATTTAACAAAAGCTTCAAAATTTAAAAATTACAGGGGATTTCTATAGTGAGTGTTACTAGTAGGATATATAAAATAATACTAAAAAATATACTAAAACAAGTTATAGAAACAGCAACAGTTTTTGCTTTTCTGATTTGTCCTGGCTTATTCTCCATTTGATTTTCACGCTACTTGAGCTCTCCTGAATCTTTTAATCGCTCTTCAAATTGAGTGATTATCTTTGGGTTTCTCTATTCTCCTTATGATGAGGTCTATATTGGTCTATATAAGAGCAGAACTAGTTAAATGGTTAGCCAGATTTACTTACTGCTATTCCTTTGACCTAATCGGGTGGGACCTTAAAGATCTTGTTCACTTCAGTTGCTATAGTAAAAGTTCGATGAGAATGTATTTAACAGATTTAAAATCATATCAAATATATAATATGATTGTTTTTTATTACTTTAGATTTAGATGGTTCAATTAGGAAAGTAAGCGTTTGAGGGTACGTGCTCAAACTGTTTTCATCCTTAGGGCAACTAGAACATACCTGCAAAGCTTGAGGACACTTTCAAAATACACCCTGTCTATTTCCGTTTCTATTATCTTTATTAGTGGGGTGTATGGATATGCAGCATACAATACTAATAATTGATCTGCATACTGTGCAAAATCAAAAATATACTTAATTATGATTGTATGCGCATATGCGTATTATGTGCACAACAATCCGAGCTCTAGTTATTAGAATTATTTATGGCTGCGAAGTGCTGCCAGTAATTAGTCGTATTTTAGAACATATTAGAAGCATTTAATTCACACGTGCAGAGAACACCACCTTTACCTGCCTACAACCGGAACCCACATTTTGCTATCTAAATTATAATTAGGAACACGATCAGCTCTGATAGCAATCATGTTAGGAATGTTAGGATAAGCTGGCCACGTGAACGAGACCACACCTGGTCCTAAAACACTAAAAGCGATGTAAAACTGCCATGCGACCCCCATTTCATCTGATTTAGGTCTGATGATTGTTCGAGGAATGTCTCGTCAGGAGGAATTCGGCTTCCAGGGAATTTCAGGCGCGCTTTTCGTCGAAATTAAAATTTAGTAATTTGCTGATCAATGAATGTTGGCTTTAAGCATTTCTTTGATTTTTGTAATAATTTATTCTAAATTGATGAATCGCAGCGGGCATCTTAGCCATTTTCGCAGAATTTTAAGAATTTTATTGAAGCACATTATACAATAATTTTAACATTAACTGCGCAGAAAATGTTTAGTAAATATTATCGGCAGAATCTAATAGCAGAGGCTGCGAATGGAATGAATTATTTCCAAATTCAATACAGGTCGTTGATAATAAAGGAATTGTGCATCTCAAACGCTAAACTTAAAATCAATTTAAGTTCTTCTTTCATCTCAAAATTATATTTCAATTTACCTTTTCCCCAGCTGAAACATGTCCCTTCACTGATCCTGCCTTGACGCCAAAAGGAACCTTAATAGAGTTTTAATAGTAGCAGGGGCCAGAGTTCGCATTGCTTACTTTGATATTTTCAAATATGTATTTGCTCATTGGCGTTTCAAGTGCTAATCCTCGTTGTAAGTTAATCAATTTGACGTAGCTGTATTTCAATAAAGCAGGCTGATGGATAAACACCTAATATTTCAGAATTATTCAGTTGATAGGTATGCTGTATTATTAGTATATTATAATGGTAAAATTTAATTGCAATTATAAATAAAAGTTGGAATTATTTAGCCAAAGATCAAAGTTAAATAACGTATTTAATAGCAAATAAACGGCATCTATGGGACTGCTTTGTAAATGAATATAATGTACTATTAATGAGAAATTCACGAATACAGAAGTTATAATAAAGAGTAAAGAGCGTCTTCTGTCTCTTGTTTGCATTTTGAACTATACTTTATTAGGAAAGTTTCATTTTTCTATTCAAAAAGCCTCATTTACAGTCGGATAGAAGAAATATTTAAGTTAGAAATAATGTGATAGTGAGTATTATAAGATCTGCAATACTGAAGATTCTAGGTAAGCTTAGAAAATTTGCGGGAAAATTCAAAGTAGCTGAATAATGTTGAAGTTACTAAAAATAAAGAAATCAGTTGTGCTGCTTTTCAGCATGGATTGCCAGCACTTGCATAAATAGAGCTACTGAAGCTCTAATTAGAGATATACCACAGTTTCACAAATAATAAACTTATACTACACAAAGAACATAAACGCACACATTTAAAAACACTGTCAGAAACTTCCAGGAGACACTAAACAGGAGTACACACACGATCATTGAAAATGAACAGGGTTATGCAACACATGTTACAGATTTAAAAGTATGTTTTTCGAAGGCTGCTATAATTTTCAAAAATGTTATAGAACTGTCGATGTAAATAATATTTCTGATCATGTATAGACCATTCAGAAAACGTAAATCAACTACTGTAATGTTGGTTACATAGCCCTGTTCATTTTCAATGATTCTTTGTGTACGTAATTAGAAATAAAATACTTATACGCTAACAAATAATAGAATAATTAGAACAGCCGACACACAAAGGTAAAATCGCTATAACGCTTGACATAGGCAGGTAGAATGACGAAATTTGTTACGGGACAAAGACGACCCAGCTCATACAAAAAGCCACGAAAAAGCTAGACGACTAGCGCGTACGATATCTCTCAAAATCGGGAATGTAACCCACATAGAAGCGCTGCCCAGCCCGTAACAAGAGATTCCGGCTAAACTACAGTGAAGCGAGGGGTGGTCCAACAGAAGATAACACAAGGGCAAGGGCCTAATAAACGGTAAACAGATCTAAGTTGATTGAGCGCCACCCAATTCCATCAATATCAACAAGAATGCAAAGGTAAGCCCACTGAAGAACCGGCAAGCAAATAAACCTACCTTTCAACTTTACCATTGGAGAAACCCAAAAGCTAAACTGGGTATGGTATGTGTGCCGCCTTGTGACTCCTCGGAACCGGCAACGGGAGCACTCGACCTTACCTTCGACGCTCACAACTTCGTCCAGGCTCCGCTTTACATCAAACTTACACTGCAGACTGCTTAACCTAAAAATTGGTATGCAACACACAAAGAAAATACAACGGCAGCATTTAACAAATAGGTATATTGGTCTTACGCACAAATTTATTCATTAGTACACAAAATAAGGTTTCTGGCATTAAATATTACGCCAAATACGAGGGCTGGCATTGGTCAGTGCACAAAATATGATTACTGACGTTAGTTAGCGTACAAAATATGAGATTTGAGTGCTGCCATTAAAAAGTACATACAATAGGATCGCTAGCGTTAATTAGTGCGCGAAATATAACAGCTGCCATTAAAGAGTACACAACACATGGTTACTGACGTTAGTTAACCTACATGATGAGAATCGAACGAATACTAACTGACTAAAACAAAATCACGCCACGCAGCCAAAAGGAAAAACTGGAAGGGCGGCGGCTGCAAACAGACTACAACCGAGCCAAAACCATCCATACGCTCTCTCTTGCACTCACAGACTCGCGTTTCGAATTCAATCTAGAAAACACGCTGGTATCCAAGCTCGCAACAGCTGCAAAACGATAACAAGCAAACGTGTACGCGAGACGGCCCAATGCCAGAACGCAGCTGTGTAGCGGCCTGAAGCCCATACCGTATAAAACTCGATACATACTTAAATTCAAACGGAAAAATATGAAACTCATATATACACGGGGTCGTAATTTAGAAAAATAGGCAATTAACTCGTACATCCGTATAATCTACAAATGTCCTGACAAATTATGGCATTAATAAGTGAAAGACAATACACTAAATTAAAAAAAGATACAACACATACAATAGAAAAATTACTTTAAAACACAAAGCCGAAATCACATTTGTAAGATACACACTAATACTACTACACTCTATTAAACCTCCACACTTCTATAGATTGCAAAAAATACACAAACGAAATGTATTTGAGCCAGCTGTCAGTTCAATAGATTCACCGCATTTTAGTTTAACTTGATATTTATTCAAAATACTTAACCCTTTACAGTAAATACAGATTCGGACATCAAAGACGCACCACGTTTTCTCGAAAAACGTTCAGAAACAAATAGAAGCACCAAACCGTTTTTATCTAGCTGTGATGTAGCAATGTTCCAGTAGACAAAACACTCATCATCAAACAGAGACTACAAAAAGATCAACAATAGATACTGACACCATTACGAAACGTTTAACACTATTTATATAAAACAACATATTTTCATCTCCGCAATGAACTTTACTATCCCTCATTGACAGTAACGTTTTTATGGAAAACTATGAGCAACACCTATACAAACAAATCAATATTTTTCTGTAAATGTAGGTGCACATTTTTTTACCATATTAACAGTAACTAAATCATTTTGATACACAAATCATACAAACAGAAAATACTTTTGAGACGTCAGTATACTTCAAGAACGCCAACACTAATAGAACTTAATTTGTATGGCAAATAATGTTGTACGAACATAAATTATTCATTTCAGCGCAAAAACAACAGTAGGCCCCCGACCCTTTTGGCAACGGACTATCATCTGGCAAACGTGCGCCCGATTCGCTGCACAGAAAGAAGGTACGTAATACATGTTGCTAAATACACCAGTTCCCGCGTCAGGATACATTTATGATTACTCGGACGTGTAGCAAAAATTAAGCAGATATTAAGAAATAAATTCCGTTAAATGACAAAAAAATGTACCAAGCATGTTAACTCTGTCGTGTTTGGTATCAGTGCACTCAGAATTAGGTGGAATACAACATAAAATAAAACAGTTATATTTGATTACTGAAAGGAATAAGAGCAATAATTAATTACAATTAGACAACCGACCATCGGCCCTCGCTCACCAACCAATGTCTAGTCTCCGCACCTTGGTTGAGCGCCACTTTGAGCCTTTACTAACTCCGAACCCAAAATCACCCCTCCGCATACCCATAAAAAAGAAGAACCGGAACCGCCTCCAGCGGGTAAGTACACATCGGTACTTTTTAGCGTAATTTCTAATTATTACAAATGCTAGTCCATGCGACCACACCTTTCTATAGTGGAAATAAAATCACCACATATAGTCTTCCCTCTAGTGTTCTAACCAACCAGAGAATGTGAACTACAGCATTTTAAATGGATCCCGTATTGCTTAACTAATTGTGATCTATTTAGCAGTTGCAGTTTCAGGTATTGTAAATAGTTTTATATGAACTACACCTAAAAAGAAAACCATATGCTATTAACGCGTTACTGTTCGAATTTATTTTGGTCTCCTTTATTAGTAATGCGAATTAAACAGACCGCACAACATGCTTTACCTGAAGGAAATACTTTTATCAAAAACTACGTTATAATATTATAAGAACATCAAAATATCGCTAGGCAGTCAATCGTATGGTAATGCACATAGGATGTAAAAGCATATATGGCAGTCAAAAATTATACAATCAGACTTTTGTATTTGTGGTTGGATAAATAAAAAGACCTTCTACTCTTGTAATTACGTTTATTCCAAAATACCTTAATTGTGTTTTGAGGTTATGTAGCCTTGAGAGAGCGTCGAAGAGCGTGTGGCCGTTGGTCGTGACCTTTATCTTTGGTGTAACAGTGTGTGAGGGTTCTTACTGAGGTGAAAATATTAATAGGGGAATTCGACGAAGTGTTGATCTGCGTGGGGCTTGTGGTGCAGATCCTTGTTGAGGTGTTGCATTTCTTCGGTTTCTTGGTATTCTTGCTTGAAGTTCTAGGCGCCACTGATGCTGCAGATGGGGTTACAGGTGTTGCAACTGATGCTGGGTTAGGCGCATTCGCATTTTCCTTTTAGTCTCATAAAAACGGAGTCTCCTTGGTGGATGTGCATGACGACGCCTCTCTTGAACTGGGTCTCCGGATTCAGAGATACGATATAAATTCTAATTCCATCTTGAGTACTCGATTTCATAATGGAGATCTTCCAGGCGAGTGGCAATAGTGCCTGGGATCCATTTATATATTTTCAGATTGCTGAAATAACATTAGACAGATTGTCCAGGGTTGAAAGTTCGAAATGTTGGGTTTATTTGTACTTGTTGCTTCTGTGTGATCTTGGTGTGCACATCGTCTGGTCGAACCAGATTTAGTCGTTTGAGCAGATCATATGCAAAAACGTGAAAGAAAATTGGATAGTCAAGTATAGTAAAAAGAATAGTAGGGCATCATGTAAGCTGTGCAAGCTGTGGAAGAAGGCTCACGGATTTTGCAGCAGAAAAAAGTATGATAGTAGCTAAAGCGACATGCTTCAAGTATTATTGATGTAAGAAGTGGTCGAGGTAAGAATTGTGGTTCAGTCAATTTTACGGTGAACACGAAATATCGACAAAGAATAATAAGGAAAACAAAACTTAGTGAAGATCAGAGCAAAAGAAGACAACACAACATCGATGCTCTCAAAAACTAAAAGAATGAAAACAAATTTAGACAAAGAGTAACAAATCTTGCTAATAAAGGAGGCCAAGGAGAGTTAGACATAAACAAAACATGACAAAAAATAGTGGAAATTTACATACAGCAGCAGAAGAAATACTATGAGATAGATGATTAGAGAAGCGTAATGGATGGGAGGATGACGAGTGCAAAGAAGCTCATAAAGAAAGAAATGAGAAGCGACAGGAGATGCTACGGAGGAGAACAAGAGTGAGCGCAGACGAGTATCAAAATAGACGAAAAACAGCTCACAATCCATACATGTGACAGAAAAGAGTTCTAGATTAAAAAAATTAAGCTGATAGACAACAACATGTAAAAAATTTCTAACAAAAAATAAAAGTTAGTAAGAAACCATTCCTAACAAAAACTGAAATTTGTATAATAAAACAGATGAACTAACAGCAGACGAATAAGAAGTGTTAGAAAGGTGGAAAGAACCTTTTGATGAACTTCTAAACGGTAATTATAACTAAGGAGGAAAAGTAGAAGAATGCACAATTCGTTGCGACCTGCACCAAATTATAGAAGCAACAATTAGAAATGAAATCAAAGCGCAAATAAACAAACGTAGAAATAGAAAGCACCAGATGAGAAATGATAAAGATAAACCATGAATTGCGAGCGCTGTGTGATGATCCACACATAGTAGCTACAATAAAAGCGCAAAGATTGAGATGGTTGGGTCACATTATGAAAGCGGAGGAGGGAAGGCGTTAATACCGTATTGTAATAAAACATGAAGTACAATAAAAAGGGCGAGACGTAGAAAAAGGTGGACGGTGGATGTAGAAGAAAATCTAAAAGTGACGTGACGAAAGTGAAGAGATGAAGGATTACAGCTGTAGATAGGAACGAATGAAAAAAAATCATGGCCAAGGTTCTACAGGAGCCGTAGAGTCTGAGAAAAAGTAATAGATACTCAAACAAGGAGGCAAGACACTAAATAACAAAAGCATAGAGGACAGTTGGTTTCTTAAATCATACAATCTGAATCAAAAGGCATACCAAAAAAGGAAGCACAAATTGATATATAGGAGCGTCATGACGTAAAATATCCCAGAGAATAAGACTGGATGGAGTAAGTAGCACCAACATGTGACAAATAAGCTAAATAGAAAATATAAATGACTGTGTTTCTAGGAGAAAAATCGAATGGAACCAGAAAAAAATGGAGAAAGGCAGAGCAGTGAAAATAACAAGAGACGGGAAACTGTATGGAAGGCGTAGTACGGGACGAACCAAAACAAAAAGGTGGAACAACGAAAGAAGAAGAATAAGCTCTTTCATACTTTATATTTGTAAATTGTTATGTTTGGAATTATTTTTAGCATTACGAGTTTATTATCTGTTAAATTTAAGGTACTCAATTTTGGGGTGGTTTGGTTTGGCACTGTACGGTAGGTCACTTTTTCTCGTAGGGCAAACATCTATCCACACTATCTTTATTGGTTTGGCCGGGCACTGTAGGGTAAATCAGTCTTTCTCATCAATCCATACTATTTTAAGGTTTGGTTTATATAGAAGTTTTGTAAGATGAAAAGCTAATCCTATTTTCTTTTGGGTGATTCGATCCTTGTTTTGTCTTTTTTGGTTCTTTGAAATTCCTTATTTTTAGGGTGGGCTTTTGCTTTTGTTCTGAAGGATGGGTTGAATTTTACTTCACTTGTGATATGCTTCTGTTGGTATTTAGTGCTCTTGTTTTGAATATTGGGGTTTGATGGTTTGGCCTTGTGATTGTAATTAAAAATGGGAGTGAATTATTGTGGAGGGGTTGCATTTTGTTAGGGGGTTATCCAGATTAGTCACCGTTGCGGATTTTCCATTCATCTGCGAAGACAAGACTTAGTGACTAAGCTTCATGTAACATTTTTGTAGTAACTTTCCTTTCACCAAAATTTTGGTAGCGGTTTTGAGGGCTTGCGCCTTGGGGGTGATACCAAACTTCCTGTCTCTCATTTTACATGGTTTCTGCGAATTTTGAAAATGATTGCATATGTTGGGTTGCCTAAGCTTTTACTTCAATTTCCAAAATATAGACAATCTTTTGATACTTCTTTAATTTATTAAACATCCACATAAGTAAGAAAATTTTATTTAAAGTTATTCCTGTATTAAAAAAAGGCGAATGTCTGAGTAAAAACAGAGCAGTCGACCATGCTTTGACATACTAGTTTAGAATCTTTGAAATCAAAAGTTAAACATTTGTTGTAGCAAAAAGGAAGCAATTTTTCAGAAAAGAAATTCAAATAAATAACGAACATTACCGGTCTTGCTCCATGTTTTAATCAATTAAAAAAAAAGGGTTATGAGTCCTGCAAAAGAAGACATATTAGCACATATCCACATCGTTCTATTATATTTCTTCATGGGCTGGTAATTACGTTAATCTAATAAGCAACCTCCTCATTACCTGGCTTCCACACGCCCACAAGCACCGTCCCAGCGCAGGGCAGCCAACATTCCTAACTCTGGGATAAATTGAAACGCTACAGAAACCATAAATAATACGCGGAATTCGAGACAACACGATTTCCATCTTATTATAATAAATACAGTAAATCTCGGCCCGCGGATGTAGTAAATAGCTAAATCTTATTCAAGCAGGACAATTTGGAATTCTGATATTACAAGATTAGTGCTGGACTAAATGGCTCTTTAATTTAGCGTGCATAATATGATTAAATAAATTGTCAGCCATGTAATGGGCTCGGGGTGTAAAAATGTCGACAAACACGTGTATATTGGTATATTGGAGGAGGACTAATTAGTAGTCCACAATTTAGAACTGGCTGGAATTTATGCACATAAATATAAGAAATGTGTTAGTAAAATTGTCGCTAAAACATTCTGTAAAACGACAGCTCACGATTTTTATACTGTAAAAATTTTACATATAACTGGACGTTTTGGATATTTGGACATCTGCGACTTTTTACTATGAAGGCATTAAATATTTATGTAATTTAACATTGTAAAAATTATAATAATCGATATGCAGTGTGGTCCATAAAGTTTGTAATGATTGAATTGTTTTCAGCTTCTTAAAATATCAATTGAAGCATTTTTAAATACTTAAATTTAAAGAAATTGATAATGTATACGCTGAAAGCAAAAATAATCGAAATCAGCTCAGGGTTTAAAAGATACTGATGTGTCAATTTTTAATTAGTTGAATATGTAATACAATACCGTAGCGATATTCCTTAAACTTACATTTTCCAGAGGTTCAAAATAAATAAAGCAGTTCTTATAAACAGGACGTTTTTCATCGACGCCGTGTTGTAAGAGTGAAAGCTATTTTATTTATTTAAAAAACGTTAAAATAGTAATACTGAAGAGAGCATTATATTTGACCAGTGTGAGCCCAGATCCCTACAAGGCGCGTCCCCAGATGGCGGATAAGGAGATAGCAGATAGATTTACCGGGTATGTCAGAAATAAATCACTTCTCGGGGACCCACAAGTGCGGTAGGAAATGCTCTATGAGACGGTAGCACTGTCACAAAATAGGGTCAGGGGAGAATTAGTGAGAGGGAAATCCAGGAACTCAAGTTGAAGACTCAAGTCTTACGGTTGAAGCAGGACGCGTGATCCTAAAACAGAAAGCTCTTCCAGGTTAGAGCAGCTGCTGGTCAGGATGGGTGGACTCAAGTCAGTTGAAATGGTTGCGAAGTCTTCTTTTATACCTACTCTTCGGTCAGCGTTATCGGTGCAGTCGCTCAAGGTACAATTGAGTGGGAGTCGCGTATAACGGCTGAGATCGCGTTATAACAAAACGGAGCTAGATGTAACGCCCGATTGTGCCTAAATGAGCGATGTACAAATTAAATACATTATTTGATGTACAACTTATAATTTCCTGCGGACGCTAGTGTTACTGTAATTTAAACTAAAAGTGTTAAAAATGGTTTTTGTGTGTTATTTGTAAAAATTATGTTTGCTACTTCGGAATATTATAGACCACTTAATTAAATAAACTCTTCAAACTGAGGCTCAATCAGAACTGAATATACCTCTTTTTTCCATTAGCTGCTATAAGGTGCATATGTGGTTTAATCATGATCTTCCAGCTGTGAATTCTGCCTGACCCTTTCCGATCTAACTTTGGAGATTGTCTTATCATTTATTTTTTAAGATTCTCCCATATGTTCTACCCCTCGTTGGTATTACCCTGATTCCTCTATAGATCGTACAATTTATTTGGTTTGATTTCTTAAATATATAGTATGAGCAAAAAAGGAAGTGCATCAAAGCTGCCTTTGGAATTTTGAAGTCATATGTATTATAACTTATAACACCAGAAAATTATACCCAATCCTTGTCACTGACATTTTATAGACAGAAGCTGACAATGGCTAATATCGCAACGTGATCATAATTACGATGAAGACTTCCCGTAATAAATGTAACGGAAATATTTCCAAAGTCTGCATCAGAAGAAGAAGAAAATTACAACCTCACTTTGTAACAAATGTCACATAACAGTTTCATATTTTCTGGTGTTATAATACACATGACTTCAAAATTCCAAAGACACCCTTGATGAATTTTCTTTTTGCTCATAGGATAGATGTTATTTACGCTTTAGTCCATTTCAAGTAATTTTTCTCAGTTAACTTGGTCCATATTTAATTCATTCGGGAACGATTTTTCCTGGTTCTGCTGCTTTACTATTTTTATCGATTTTATGATCTTCGTCACTTATTTCAATTTGTTGTTCTACATCTATTTTAACTTGATTTCTTTTTTCCAGATATTGTGGCCGGTCTTGCGTTAACAGTTGCTTATAATAATAGCTCTCCCATTCTTTTTCCGCTATATACTATATATGGGTCTTCTTCTTTCTATATGCTTTTAATGCCCAAATAGTTCCTCAGAATTATAAGTTTCTTGTTCCTCCTATGTGCTATGCTATGTTCTAACATCTCTTTCACATTTTTCATTTTTCTACTTATTAATCGAAGGTTTCTCTTTTTTATTTTTGTTTCTGTACTTTTGTAAATCTTCTTCTGTTTTTGAATTTAGTCATCTCTGATATAGATTTTTTTTTCTCTGTGGCTACAATTTTCAGTTTCTGCCTCTTCTATATAATGATGCGTTTTACGTGTTCATATATTTATCGATACTCTCACACCTAAATTCTCTTAGTTTCTTATCTAAGCGCCTGTGACTTTGTATTAGATATTAGACGTTGCTATTGGAAAACCAATAGTCGACACTAACAGCTCTTCCGAATTAAGCTCCTCTTTTCGTTCTTTTCCGAAGATCTTAATGGATGTATAATTTTTAACAATTATATAGTCGATTATTCACTTCAAATTTGATGCTATACCAACTATTGTAACCTACCTTAGAAGGCTCACATAACTCCGACTAGCTCAATCCTCGGCTGCGATATGGGTATGATAAGTGTGGGATTTTTTTGTTTACTTCACTTTCGCTTAAAGGTTTTAGTTCATTAAAGAAGAAGTATTGGGCGCCAACAACTTTATTTAAATTGTTAATTTCTTATATGATATTTATGTACATTCAATTGTATAATTCATGATTCATATTAATGTCAATTGGAAGTTTAATATAATAAAGGGTTATCTAGTATTGCAGTTTCTATAGGTTACTTTATACTGAAATATTGAATTAAAGTTCTTACTTGATTTATATTGATTAATCCATCAATAGTTTTATGGAAAGGTTTTCTTTCTTATACGGAAATTCAACACCTTTAGGTAAGATAAACCTAAAGAGGTCTTTATACCTTCTTATACTATTTATATCGTTAATTGATTTCCCGTTTAACTCAATTCACATTTCTAAAGCATAAGAAATGCTCACTATTTGACAGGTGTCTACGGTATAATATTAAACCTCTTTTGATTTGACGTTTACAAAAATATAACCTGGTTTTTAGCTTGGCCCCCAAGAAGGTAATTAAATGTCTTAATATATTATTATGAAGTTATTGACTGTAGATTATATGTCATGTGCCCATTCTTTTACTGGTAACTTGACATATTTTATGTTATCAATTAATTAAACAGTTTATATAGCCTTCCTAAAATTTTAGGACTAACCTAATTAGACAAAAGCGAACCCATGATGCTAGCAAATGTTGCCTTGCCCATCGAGTTAAACTCTGTGTAACTGGAACGACCCCCATCCAAACCAATGAAGTGACTTTCTGGTGAGGTTTTTCTAATAAGAATTAACGCAAATCTAACATGGTCTTTCCTTTGCGGTTAAGCCCTTCAGAAATGTTTCAATGCGACCCTGGGTGATTCTATTCCACTGGATCATAATGTTCCGTTGCTCTTAGATAGCAAGGATAATAAGGGAAGCCAAAAGCTAAACCAAAGTTATGTACGGATTGTTCTATTTATTTACATACCAGTTAACTAATAACCGCTTTTCTAGTGAGAAACTGCCCAACGAATCAATTCCATTTGCTTGAAAAATCATTATTTCTTAACGTACTGCAGAATTATATCGATTATAGCCTTACAATTGCGAACATTCTTATTTTGGATTCAGTTCTTAATCTGGTTTTCTGCTGGAAGCTATGAAGCCTCACTCTGTTTTTTATTCAAAACAGGAAGTGGTTTTTCTTTTATTATTAAAATCAAAACTAGCCATCTAATTTACATCAAAAAGAACTATATGATGATTCTGCAACCTGTATTTCTCTTAAGTGATTTAAGTTGTCTAACTATCAGGTTTTTGGGGTTATTCAAATTTATTACCTTTTAGTAGCTCAACTTTGTAATGCTAGAATTTTTCCTGCATACATGTATACAAGGTGGTTTAGCTAAGATGGCGAGCCTTACTGTAGTTCCGATGCAACTCAAATTGTATCTGTCATAGCCCCTACGATTAATCAAAAGACGATAATAGAATTAAGGAAGTGCTATATTTTTGAATTAAAAAGGAACTACGAATGTCATTAATACTTTTTCTAAAAATTAAACGTCAGTTAATGTGTTAATGATTCTATGCAGATTTAGTAACTTTTCTTTACATAATGTTCACGAATCAAGAAAAAACAGATATGACTTAAATTTTCGACGAATACGCAAAAATGCAATAATGGTTGCTAATCTGTATGTATGGCGCTATCCTCAAAGAAGACATTCAACAGACACAATTTTTCGTCGTTTGGAATCTTCTTTGCGCGAACGTGGAACATTTAAACCAGATGTTACATGACGAAGAAGAATTGTTATAAACGAAAATAATGAAGTGGCCGTATTTGAAGCTATAGGTGAAGATGTTCATGTAAGACAAAGAGTTTTATGTCAGCGGGTGGGCCTTAGCAAATCTTCTATTTAAAGGATTTTGGCTGCTAATAAAATTCATCCATGTCATGTTACATTAGTTGAAGGTCCTAATCTAAACGATTATTCCAACAGAATTCGATTTTGCAAATTTGTTCGTTAACAAATAATGTTTGTTGTAACGGGTTGTATCGGAATGACAGTAAGGCTTATCATCTTGGCTGAACCACCCTGTATACCTTATTGAAGATTCAAAGTATACATACTATGCATGATTCCTATAATCGTGCAAGCATACAATGTTTTGACTAAATAAGAGCGCTTGGAATCCATTTGGTGAAGTGGAAAATCCCCAATTGAAACAGCATTACCTAGTATTAAAAATTATTGAATAAAATTATTAGCGGGTTTCCTGATACCATGCACCGTCACCGAACAGACGCAATTATAGATATGGTACTGTTGATAGTATTCAAAAGCAAGCTCTTTGTTCAGTCGCCGGATGGCGCGCATATATCAGCGAAACCACCCATCTACTATTCTTCACAAATAGAAAATACGGTATAAATCCAAAAAACACGCAAAGCAAATGAAGCGGGTAAATAACTGCTAAATGGTTGTTTACTAAATAACGGGTGATCCAAGAGTCTTGGAATCACGTCTTGCCCTACATTTGGTGAGACATGCTATTTATTAATTCACAAATTATGATAAAATGTCAAAAGTTTAAAATTTGAATCTAGAATTACAATTTCGATTCAAAATCTGCGTAAAAGTTTTTCTTCGTAATGTTCAAACATTTTTCATATGTTGATAATATGAGAATTTTACACTAAAGTTGGAGTTTTTCTATGACTTCAATATAGATAGTTGTAGCACTTGAAATACTTCATATTTCTTCTAATTTAACGGAATCTATTTGCGTTATTTGCGAAATCAGCATCTATATGGTGCTTTATGGACGCACTGTTTATAATATAGAATGTGTTTGTGCTACCAGTAACTACTGGACTTAACGTCACTTTATTAATATTATTAATGGTACTTCATATTATTAAAATTACTACTGCTCCAATTTTGGCAAGCATACAACCAGCTACACAACCTCAAACTTGAAAAAGCACATTTAAATTACGTTCAGTAACGAGTCTAACGAAAGTAAGTAAGCCATTTACATGTTTGGAATATCGAACTGCCTAATTAAAATATATGAAAAACTTTATGACTAAGCAAAACGCACAGAAACATCTTGTGGGCTGGCTATAATTAATTTCAACTAAGCAGAAGATAGCCAGAGCTGCTATCCGGGCCTGTCGCGGGTCGTATATTATATAGATACAAAAGGTGATAAGTACGCGGATAAAAATAATATGCATAATAATGGGACTACTATTAACTATTTTCTTTACTATGACAGTCGCTTCATTCATAGCGCCATTCCAAAAACAAACAGAACCGGATTAGGCTCGATAAATTACGCCCAAAATATAACAATAATTTCGAACAATGTCCGGAATGTGAATATTAACATATTCTTCTAATTATGAAGGCCCCGTGCTGGCGTAATGTGCGTAGGGGCTGAGGGGTATAAAGCCACAGGGCACCTCCCCGGGGGGGCCCGTGTGGTTCGGTTTCTAATTAACCTGATCGATTGCAGCGCAGCGCCCATTATGCAACTGCACTGTAAATCACGGCACCATTTATACTCACTCATTTTACTGCACTTCCACTTAAGAATTATGCTGTTTATTACCTTACACTACCACAATTTATGTTCACCCGGCATTGTTTTAGTCGAACCGCTCCAGTGCATCCACCATTGCGATAGTCTAGTAAAAAAGTGAGGTTAGAGCACCAAAAAAGTGTAGTAGTACAATGAAAAATGCACCCAGACCTTTTTTTAATTGAATAAACGAGATCAACAACTGCCGTGTTACATAGTTATATTATCCACTATACCTTAAAATAACTGACAATGGCTATTAAAAATAATAATTTAAATATTATGCTACATATACCAATTACACCGGGTGAGTTTTTTAAAGTGTAACAAGGCAATATCTCGAGAACGGTTTTAAATATTTTTATTAAATTTTGGTGAGGTAATAGGGATATAAGGGGACATGTTTAATCATATTTTTTACATTTTACCCCTCTTTCTGTTTTGAGGGGTGGGGGGTACCTTTGGAATTTTAAATGAGATGATGTATTTTTGTTTCTACAATTAGAATCTACGTGAAAAACTACATATGTGTGCATAACATTTTTTGACTTGCTTTTCCGATTACGGAATTATGATTTATTAGGTTACAAAATAAAATAGAATAATAATCGTTAAAACGTCAACATTCTCAACTAACTCATTTCCATCGAAACGAATAATAATTCTGAAA
Source organism: Agriotes lineatus (assembly GCA_940337035.1). Classification (NCBI taxonomy): domain Eukaryota; kingdom Metazoa; phylum Arthropoda; class Insecta; order Coleoptera; family Elateridae; genus Agriotes; species Agriotes lineatus. The sequence continues at coordinate 40,654,858 of OW679198.1, forward strand.
TAGGTGAACTTGATTTATTCATAAAATTTATTTATTTTTTAAATTCAATCAAAATTTAGTTAATCATAATTTCGTAACCAAAACAGCAAATCCAAAAATGTTTTGTACACATATGTAGTTTCTCACATAGATTCGAATTTTAGAAACAAAAATACATCATCTCATTTAAAATTCTAAAGTTATCCCCCACCCCTCAAAACAGAGAGAGGGGTAAAATGCAAAAAATATGATTAAATATGTCCCCCGCATATCCCTATTACGTCATCAAAATTTAATGAAAATATTTAAAACCGTTCTCGAGATATTGCCTTGTAACACTTTAAAAAACTCACCCGGTACATATAATCCAATCATGTGGTTTTTGCACAATAGGAGGACATGTCGTTTTGTATGTGTATACCTTTTCCTTTTGTGAAACTGGCTGATAGATATCCCAAAAGAGACCGTAATAATACAGGTAACATGCCCACAATGACACTTGATAACGAAGATATAGGGACGATGTATGAAGGTTTCCAACAAGTAATAAAACATATGAAAGTGAACGACGAAAACCTGATGATCATGGAAGAGTGGCACGCGATAATTATTGTTAAAACAAAAGAAGGTAGAATAGTGTAGGGCCGGCGTGAGGTAATATTTTGCGGCAAGCGGCATTAAATGATAGCGACCACAGGCGTGTGATGATGAAATACTGAAAATAAGGAATCAAATCTGTAATGGGCTTTACTCAGAACTTTCCTCGCAGTTGGACGTTATGACACTAAATAATTTTAAAAATCGAAGATAACTAGGGGTAAAAATATCTTCACGTTTCTAATAATACTGAAACAAGTGAAGGAAACACTTGATAATGCAAATTACATCAATTTTCAAATAAAAAAATATTATCGGTTCGATTCGATTTCATTGTTCGCCGGTAGCCCACGGCTTAAACGGGCGTTCGCTGCGTGTGCCACCGGGACCCTTCAAATTCCTGCGCTGTAGCTATATTTAACATAACTCATTTATTCGTTGCTCCTTTTTGTCTTGTACATTTCTCTTATATCTGTTGAGTCTCACTTTTATCAAGAATAAAGCCTACGTTAGGTACAAATTACTACTTTTGTTTTTCTCTCAGTTAAATAAAAAATAAACAAACATAATCTTTTAAGGAGCTCACCCTGTATATATTTGTCTGAAGTTTTTTCGCTTTTATGCCAGGTAGATATATAATGTGTCTGCAAAATATCGTCTCCCTCCAACGAATAGTTTTTGAGCTATACCGCCAACAGACAGGCAGATAGTAGACGGAATTGAGAAAACCGGTCATCTAGGGACCTTAAAACGTGAAGCTCTGAAGAGATCTGGGAAAGTGATTTTTTCACGATTACAATACTTCTTTTATCGTTTAGTAGAGGGAAGTAAAAAGGAAAACATGCAATGGGACCTAGAACAACTAAAATACGTAGAACAACTATAACACCACAAAAAGATATAGAAGATAAAATTGCAAATAAATACTAACTGGATATAATTAGAACAAAGAAAACCCAGAACCGAAACCCATGGATTACAACAAAAACAGCTATGCTGATAGAAGAACGAAGAAAACGGACGATTGAGACAACTAGAGAATAGAGTCAGCAGCGAATGTATGAAAGCGAAAGATAAATACAAAAACAGAAACTGTGAGATAATACCGGGTGATTATAAATGATCTTCCATTAAGTTGCCTTTGAAATATTTGTTGTATGAATAATATGTTGTTGGAACTGTAACTCTAGGTCAAATTCGAGGTTAGCAGGCTAGGTTTTGCGTCAGTCTGTGTCAAAATTGACGCAAAACCTAACCTGCAAACCTCGAATTTGACATAGACTTACAGTGCCACCAACATATTATTCATACAACAAATATTTCAAAGGCAACTTGATGGAAAAGCATGTATAATCACTCAGTACAACAACAAATGCATGATGGAAAGATGGTGAAAGCATACAGTTCAATGAAAAAAATTACGAATGGATTGTTGCTAGAAAGCAGTCAGAAGACTGAAGAACCAGGACGATGATATTCTACAGTAGAATTGTTGCCACTCGATTGCATTTTGCTCTTGATGTAGTAATGTACTAAACTAAAATTCCATTGCACTGTTTTGTGTTCGATGTGAAAGGAAAAATAAATTTACTGTTCTGAAGCATTGTTGCTCTGAAGATTATCGTGTTTACTTCCCTCGCATAAAAGACGAAGGAAGTATTATAATCGCGAAAAGATCACCTTCCGAGATTTCTTCAGATATTTATGTTTCAGAGTCCCTAGATGACGACAAACGGGTTTTCTCAATCCCGTAATTCTGCCTGTTGCCGGTATAACTCAAAAACTAAAATACATTTTTTTATATAATAATTTTCAAGGTCAATTTTCTAGGGGACAAGTTGCATTCCTGCAGGGTCCCTAGTTTTAATAATGTTGGTACATATATTTTTAGTTCTTTCTCTCCACTAAAAAAATTATTTTCATTTTGACAGATATGTCATAATTTAATATCGGTTGCTTCATTTTTGCATTTAAAATATTTCTTGGTTTTCTTTTTTTATCCGATTTAATTGATGATGATGATGATTCCATGTTAAAAAAGAAATTTGTCAAGAGTTCAAATTAAGAAACTTTGACATTCAAAATTGACACATAACCATAATTTTGAAAAACTTCTACCAACACGAGGTATAAAAATTTACTAGCGCTTTAATCACATATCTACCAACATTGTAACACTTTGACAGTTATTATAGAAAAAAATGTACTTTATTTATTGGAGCAAGACAATATTTTGCATGCAGATTATATGTCTTCCTGGTATGAAACCGAGAAAATATGTTGCTATGAACACATTTTAAGCCTTTATGATTATAATAGCAATTAATAACATTTCAAGTATATCAAACATTATTTGATAAGATGTTTTAGAAATGTGCTAGTTAAATTTTTGCAAATTGTATAAATAGCATTGGCGTTAATAATAATTCGTAAAACATTATTAAAAATATTGTTCGGTTTGATTTGAACAAAATGAAATCGGAGCAGGCTTCAAAATAATGTAAAACAATGTAAGATCGAAGACAAACAATTGGGGAAAGGAAGCCAAGTTGTGAAGTGCTGTTAATTTTGGATTTTCCAATAAATAATTATTAGTACATGAATAAATACCCTTTCTCAATTCAGTGTGTTTGAAATTAATTGTATATTCTTTAGGTATGCTGTAGTAGGTTGCATTGATTTGCAGTACCTCTGCAGAGGTTTATAAGAAGTGTCTGATTCGTGCATCGAGTGGTAGCAGGTATTCCGATGCTGCGTACGAGGTTTTATCAGAGTAATTAGAGCCCTGTGAGCTAGAGGCAGGCATCGACCTTTGTGGGAAGCAGTTTCAGCTATAGGTGTAAAGCAAAGGCTGAATTGAAGGCGCTTTCGGAGCGGTCGAGCTAAAGGAGTAGTTCTGCAAGGCTTCAGCGGCTTGTATCTGCAGGCCAACGGAGAAAGAGAGGCCCAGGCATCGTGGAACTTGCTGAAGACTCGAATTGAGCCCTAGTTTCCAATGGAAAAACAGCATAAAGGTCAGGAAAGTTTATGCTGAAGATTGAATTTAGTGATTATTTACAAGTGGCGTCGCTTTTTGTGCACTTTCGGCAGACGAGTTATCTGAGTGTTTTTTGTTCGTGAGGTGTATTTACTTAGTGTTATTGTTATTACCTACAACGTTTTAATTACTTCGTCACTCATAATTTCTGGAAGAAAAGCGAACTTATATTGCGACATTGTGAGGTTGGATCGTTCTATTTGAATTTAGTTTCCATTAATTAAAACATATCCAGTATTGTAGCGGTCCCAGTTGATAAATACGTATTGATCAAAGCGTTTACAATTTTAAATTATTAAAAATATAACACGATAATTAAGTTGATAGCAAATTTATATACCTGCGCGCCCTGTAAAAAAGCACTTTACTGAATACAAATGACAACCGCATTTATAAGAAGTCCACGTCCGGACTGAATGAAACAACGAACATTCATTGAGGCGAGTTTTTGAGACATATTTTTAAATTATGACAACGGCGTTAGACATTCGAGTCTGTGGAATGCTGGCTGGCGTCTCCGATGTTCATATAACGAGTTAAACTAGCGTTATCTAATAGTTACAGGATGAGTTATTAAATGTTCGAAATTTTAGGCTCCTTGGAGTTTCGTGCGTATCATCTACAAATTCTTCTCATTATTTTAAATGCTCATTTGCTGCCGTAATTTATGAGTGGATAACCACATAATTGTTATTTAGTTAAGCTAACTGGATTATGTTTCTCTTTTATTTATTGTTGGCTTTTTGGTTTCTCATACTTAAAAGCAGGTAGTTTAGATCACTATATTTATTCTGTCTATTTTAACTAAAATTATGAAGTTAGGTGCAATCAGTTTACAACTAAGGTGGTTACTTCTTTAAGAAAGCAAGGGGTAGCACTTAACAAAAGAATTTCGATTAGCAACCTTTAGTGTTCAGCTATTAATTTGTTATCCATTTTAGAAAAAAACGATATAAAATATATCCTCAGATACATTTATTTTTCTCCAAAAAACAATTATTGAGAAAAAACTTATCTACCACTTTCAACATTCCAATGATACTGTAAATTTCTAATACGTATCCAATAAATTTTTGCAGCTTAAGCAGTGTAGAGAATAAACTCTATTTGTTTAAAACAACCTATGGTAAGTCATCAACTATACTAATTAGTCATTAATGAATCAATATATTGCTCGAAGAATATTGGGGTTGAGCCATTGGAAAAAAGTACCTTGTAGATAATAATTTTCTGTACTCAGAGAAGATTGCATAGCCTCAATGTTTCTTGTATAAAAAAGCTGCAAAAAGTTATATTTTCTGTGGTTTAAAAATGCAACAGGTAACGAATTTACACAGTGGGAAAAAAGGTACAAAATTTAAATACTCCTATTTCCAATGATAATCAATTCAAATATTTTTTTGAAAACCGAAATGCTTACATTTTGGAGATTGAAAATACATCTTATTTGCAATAACACCACGTTTCAATTCGATTTTATTATACTTTAATAAATACCATGCAAAAACGGGAGTTTTTAATAGTGTGAAGTTAAACCTGCAACAGAATTAGTAGATGTGTTTAATTTGTTTGGTTGTTTGGTGAAGGTCACTTTGCATCTGTAATTTTTTGTTGTTGATTAATCGGGGCCCCGAAGAAAATGATACGTATAATTTGAGTGTTAGATTTAACTACCTCAGAGGCAAGTGGCTTCGGCGATTTGTCAATGGCGAAGACAATTGCTTATGATTGTTGATAAAAATGGTGGGCATAGTTTTAAATAGCATATTTAATAATTTAGCATGGCTTTATTTAACCATCTACAATTTTGAATTGGTACTACCTCTTTGGAGTAAAAGTGTTTCACTTCCAGTTACAAAGATTGAGTTTCTCGATGATATAAAAATATTGGTGACTTGCAAATATACTAGTCTATAAAATCTGAACCGCTTTTTTTGGCCCACTGTGTATATATGATACATTATATAATAAATTTGGCGTTATTATCGTTTGCATGTATTTGCAAGTTTGATATAAAAATTACTTTTATGAGTTGATGCATGTCGCAGGTAAAGTCTTAATAATATAATTTACCGTATCGAAAATAAACGAAATAAATATCACACTATTAAAAAATTAAGAATATTATAAAAATAAAATTCATTTATGGGGCCTTGGCTTTTATGAAAATTGTATGTGATTTTTACTTCCCTCGTCTAAAATACGAAGGAAGTATTGTAATCGCAAAAAATCACATTTCCAAATTTCTTCATCTCTTCACATTTCAGGGTCCCTAGATGACGAAGAACATGTTTTCTCAATTCCGTTTCTCGGTTTGTTTGTCTGTCTGTTGGCGACTCAAATGCTATTTGTTGGAGGAAGATGATATTTTGCGTGCGAATTATATGTCTATCTAACTCGAAGTCAAATGTATCTAGTGTGAACACCTTCAAAAATAAAATGTCTATTTTTGCTTTAACTGAGGAGTGGACAAAAGGAATAATTTGCGCATAGCTCAGGCTTTAACCTCGACGAAAATGAGAACTAACAGATACAGGGTAAACATCGCAAATAGCACAGAATTGTATAGCGTCTTTCAAATGCAGCGAGTGGCGCAGTAATTGAAGCGTATGAGTAGGTCCGACACGTGTCTTAAAGCTCGATTACGAATCTCATCGCCTTCATTGTTTTTTTCTTATTTGCAAATTGATGCAATGGGAATCACTATATAAGTGTTTCCTTTCACTGTTTCAGTACTATTACCGCAATGTTAAGATATTTGTACTTATTTTGTACATAGTTTTGGACATTCTTGCTTTATTTTTATATTTGCGAAATTTCTATTTTCAAAACTGTCACTGGCGATGGAAGTTCCTTTACCAATTTTTAAAATCTTTTTAATGTATTCGACTGGAACTTAATCACAATTAAAGCATTTAGAGCTTAACTGATACGTTTCTATAACTTCTATTATGATGCTATAAACATTTAAAAAAATGCTTAATAGCTATTGATGTTAGTTTTGATTTATTTGCAAGTAATTTTAGTGTTACCATGAGACGAGGCGAAATGACATATTACCTATTCTCGAAAGTAAATTCTCGATCTCGAAAGAATTTTATTAAATCGAGTATTCCGATCTCAAATTTCGAGACGAAACGAAACAAGATCGAGAATTAAATCATCTCGGCGGCATCACTGCTATTGTATAGTACAACAGCTCTTTTGAGGTAAAACCTCTATCAAAATTTGTCCCAGTTTTTTGTCTTGAATAGTACATCTTTAAAAAATAAAGTTGTATGTCGCAACTACAAAATTACAAATGATACAGCAAGCACGACTGTATTACGTTAAAAAGCATATTAAGTGTATCCCTGGTTTGTTTTTCATATTTTTAGAAACAAATGAACTGCGGGTGAATAGTAATGATGACAATTGCATTTTCGACTGTAGTACGTAAACTAAAAGACATGTTAGACTTTTGTTTTCACCATCGTGTTGTCCTAGAAAACTTGAGCCATAATGTGCTAAGTATTTTCTTCTAGCTGTTACAATAATGGAGATTTCTATTTTATCCCATAGAAAATCGGACACCCTGTTCAAAGGTGAGCAGTGGCTATTTCGGATACATCCAAGATAGGTAATTTGTCATGTATCAGAGATACATAAGCTGGAAGTATCACGTATCATGTATCAGTAATGTAGAAAGTGATGTCCATGAATTATTATGTATCATTGCTATCAATTTGGCTTGACATACTTTGTAATTTTTTGTGTAAAATCAATATGTGAAGATTACACTTCAGACATGGAGGCTAAGGAAAATAAACAACCCATCAAAATTCAACAAGAAGTTGAAATCAGTTTTTAAATAGCCTCTTCGTTGGGACGTTAAATTGAAATGAGACGTCTCGTATGCCTCAGTATTTTTAGAAATTATTTTACCTTGTTGTTCACCTAGCTACCTCAGTACATATGAAACTCTTTTAAACTCAGGACTCTTTTCGCCAGGTAGTTTTACCAAAGGAAATTCCGCACGGTTTCAGATTGTGGCAGACGAAACTGATAATTTCTATCCCATCTTAGTAGAATTTATGCTAAAAACATAAGGTACTCTTATTTTTGTACATATTCGGCAACAATCTGCATCTGACATGTGTAAATCGCTTTGGACTACGTAAAACGTTGTTACACATGCATAGTTTTATTTTCACGTACGTGCAATTGTATCTACCACAATTTTACAAAACTGCCTGGCGAAAGGGATCCCGTGTACTATTTCCCAGTCGCAGTTAATAAATGTCACTATTTGTCAAAACAGGAAACTAATCTGCAACTCGGTTGCTGAAAATAACTTCAAGTAATATTCACAAGGAATACCAATTTGCTCACATAAATAGACATAGTTATATTTTCAGTAAAAGACAAGAAAAGTTAACTTTAGCATCCATTAACCAAGACGAAAATGCTAAACTGTACATTCATTAAATGGCGTTTAAGTTAAATTCCATTAATCGCATTTCTTTATGATAGCCAAATCTTCCAACAGCTAGCAGCAAACGCTTATCGCCCAGACTGCAAATATTCCTATATCTACCCGGACACCAAAGTATACGTCATCAACCTTGAATGATTCAATGTATTGAAATTTCCTGCGAAAACGGCTACTCAGGTAAATCCCCTCGCTAAATTGGCTCTTTGGTAGATTCCGTTACAGACAAATGTGGACACTCCAAAATTCCTTTTGGTTGCGTTGCAAACGCCCATTTGCTAAGTACACGATTATCTAGCACTTACTTGAAGTGCAAACTCTGACTTGCTGCACACAAACACTTAGGCAATAAATGCTATTGATTACTCGTATTGGACGCTTTATTTAGCTCGCTGTCGGCGATGTTCACTGCGAGTCTCTTACAGGTGTGTGCCCTGGAACTCGGCACGCCTGCGACTCAATTCAATTTCTCCACCGCCGCTGCTGCATTAATTTTGCTCGTTAAACACACACAACTGAGCGATTGACGCACTTTTAGCCATCTTAGATTACAATAATTAAACCTAATTAACAATGATGAGGCATGAAAACACAATTCAGCAAAAAACTTTTGCAAGTTGTGAGAAACTAGATGTCCGTTTTAAAGTGCTTTTTTGCTCCGAAAAAATAATCGACAATAGATACATCTTTATAAAACGCAATAATTCTATCGAGTGCAATTGGGGGAGATTGTTTTTCTTTGCCACAATTATTAACTCTCTTAGGAGAAACTTATCAGATGGTCAATTTGAGCAATTTATTTCTTTGAAGAACAATTGGGCTTCAAAAAGGTTTCTTCAACTGAGAAAAGAAATAATTTGATGTTTAAAACAACCAAAAACTATCCTAACTTACTTTGACCTTGGTTATCTAATGTTCTTTATACAGTATTCTGTATTTTAAATATTTACTTCCTTTGTCTGAAAGACGAAGCAAGACCACGAAAAAATCATCTTCCGAGATTTCTTCAGATCTTTGCGTTTTAAGGTCCCTAGATAACGAAAAAGAGGTTTTCTTAATTTCGCCTGTCTGTCTGTCTGTCTGTTGGCAGTATAGCTCAAAAACTATTTGTTGCAGGAAGACGATATTTTTCATACAACATATTATATATCTACCTCGCATGAAACCGGTACAATTTCAAACAAATATTGCAATGGTTTTAAGCCCTGAATCCCACCTCTGTGAGCACTGCAAAGTAATGAATAATTCATAAAAGCTCAGAATGGGAGATGGTATCTAATTGCAGTAAGTAAAATAAATCAGACTTAAAGTAGTAATCATATTTGCAAAGCAATGCCAGTAAGAAGTAAATTAATTTCATAACATAAGGAAAAAGGCAGAGCTCAAAACAGTAGAGAATGGATTCACACAATATTTAATTAATTTAAAATAATAAAGGGGATGGTGAAATGTCAAAGCCAATCCAATTAAGAATGAATCGATTATGAAAATAATTATTACATGCTTGTCGAGTGTATTTGCAAGTCATAAGTCATTAATAAAATAATTCTCTTTGGGCGTATTATAATATGGTAATAAAGCAACATGCTAAGAGAAAAGTGCAATGAGCACAAATTATAACAGATCTAAGGCAATTAATAAAAAAGTGGATCATCAATATTCAAGATTAGTTGGAATCCAAACAGTGAATTGACTTAAAAGTGCAAAATGAAATGGACATTTATTTGAACACCAACGTTATTAAAAAAGGAAGTGCGCGAAATGAATAATTAATCAGTGCAACTGATATGCGAAAGGACTGTTAAAAGAGTGCAGTGCGAGAAATATCGAAAGACAATAATTGCAAAATTATAGGACAATTTCGTAAATAAATTACTATTGTAAAAGTTTTTAGATTTAAGCATTTTAATTGTAAAAAGTACCTAAGTTGAATAAGGTCGAATATCCGTTTTATGAATTTGATGTGCATTTGTTTATAACGAACTTTAAAAAAATTAACAATTGAATAAATTATTGCTGACAGCTTGGTTCGTGAGGGGATCCTAGGCACAACACCACATCACCGGCAACCCCATCCAGCTCCTGCATGCACGGCACTTCATTCCAGGCGCCCCCGCAGAAGATTTGGCCCAGTTCGACCCTTCCGAGCATCCAGGAGCTGCCTGCGTCAAATTATAAGGTCAGTTTATGAAGCCAATTTAAATGATACGGACATGAAACTTACCGGACACATAAATAAAGCTGCTCCGAAGCTAATTCCAGGTATTTCAAACCTTCAGTTAGCCTAGATCTGATAATTGGAAAATGTAGAAGTGAGGTTAGGATTCTGCAGCGTCGATTTGAGAAACAACAAAGTTGTGTTTTCGCTTAAAAACAAAAGACGAGCTACTGACGCTTCAATTAAGCGAGAGAATTTAAAATTACCTGTTAGATCTGCTCACTGAGTTGTTGTAATTAATATTGAAAAACACTGACCGACCAGCACTTGATAAATTTCATAACGTAAATTTGTGACAGATTAGCTCGAGTGAAGCATATTAGTTTGCATTTGACCTACGCTCCAGTGGAGTACGAATAAATTTTAAAAACTAACTGTGAACCCATACCTTGAGTAAGAGCTCATGTCTGCCGTGAGTTTAGCCAACAAAATTTAAATTTCAGGTAGATTAAATTACAAGTAGGGGCTTACGATCATTTATTTAAACTTGAGTTACTATACAGCTCATTTTTAATTATCCCTAAGAGACTTAGTTAATTCATTAGTTCTTTGACGAACCCAAACTAAACATATTTGCTTTGATAGCTCTAGTTATTTATTCAAAATTAAATTATCATCATTTAGAGAGCAATAACCACTGCAATATATACAGGATGAGCACCTTAAAAAAATAAAATTTTGTTAATTTTCGGGTTAAAAATAGAAGAAAGTAATAACTTTCATACAGAATAATGTCACAAAAGAGTAAAAACGTCTCAACAATAAGACAGTTCTGTTCAAGAAAGGCGCGCGCCGCACTTATTTCTATAAGGCTTGAGGGCCCAGTTGCACTTATCGCTGCGGAGATGCGGTTACCATCGCTATGCAGGTGCGGCGGGTTCAAACCCCAGCGGGATACATTTTTTAAAAATTTGCAAATTGATCTAATTTGGGCGAGGGAAGTTCTGGGTAAAGCCTTTTACATATTTTTATATATTATATGTACTTGTAGTGGCCTTTGTTTGAATCTGTTTGACATTACTAAAACATACTCATTCGTTCGTTTTGTACAAATTTTGGCTATCTTAGACATCAACTAATGACAATATATTGACATATCAACTTTTAGGCAAAAAGATTTTGTTTAATAAACAAAGACAAGAACAAATAAAAACAATTTACATTGTTTTTTATATAATAATGTTCAATAGCAGCCCAATTTCCATGACCCTAGCGTGAGTAGATGGATTGAGTGAAGAAATTAAACCTTTCATGTACAAGCTATATCATATATTAATGAAACACAAGTTTTATTATGTAGTATGATATTTGATACTGATTGATCAGATTTTGCCCCAAACTTTATTTTTATGAGTGTAGATGATTAATACTTCATGTGATTAGTCGCATAAACAAATTCGATTCAAAACTAAAACATTGAAACGCAAACTACACAGATGCAAAAAATTAAATATTTGCAGACTTAGAATTAACCAACCCTGTTGTACTTGTTCAACGGAAAGTGTTTGCGGGTTTTCTATTTGAAGGTTTTGCAAGATATTGAAATAATTGGCACCTGTGTTTGATTTCTTCTTTGTAATTTTTATATGTATTGTCAACACATTTGAAGATTTGGTGAACTCAAACCCTTGATGCCTATGTGCGAAAGGAACAAGAAAATCGTGTATCGAACTACGTTCAATTGCGTTATCATGCATATTGATGTATTTGTATGTTTATCAAACATTCGAAATAACGTTTTTAAATTTAATTATACAAACACTTGTTTGGAATGCAGCGGTCCCCGCCACTGGCAACGTCTGCGACGGGATTAATTCAAATTTATATAAGTTTCATTGCATCGCAGTTTATACACAGCCACGATTACACTAATCATAATAAAGAGGAATAAAGCCGATACGAAACGAGAAGTAAAGCAGCGCTATTATTGTAAGCACATAGCAAATAAAAAATCGTACATTCTGATTGGCGCCGATCAGCTGGCGCCGTCTCTTACAAGCTTCCATTTTTTAAGGAACCACTTTAAAATTTATCGAGCTGCGTCATAATAAAATAAAATCAAATTAATACGACCTATACCATACCTACCGATGAAGCGGGTTATAAAAAATCTCAAGAATGTTGCTGCTTCACGTCTTCTCTGTACTTTGTTACTGTTCCCTCCATATTTTATGACTGTGGTGTGTTGAGCAGCCATTTCTTGTTACGGAATTAAATTTTTTGTAACTAGCCCACTAAATTATGAATTGGTTATAAATTAAAAAGCGATAAATCTTCGTGCGGGTCACTGGGCCCGCTCCGATTACCATCTAGGACTTTTTGGCGTTGGACGTTACCACGACTGATATTTCGTTCAGCACGCGACAGCCCCGTGTCTAGCTGCATTCTTGTATCGTCACTTGACACATGTTTATTTTTTAGTCCTGCTCTGACCATCGAACAAATGACTTACAAGATGAAAAACTTACTTCTCTTGATTAAAACACTAGAGATGGGATGATTTTGATCTTTTTTGGGCTAATATTTATAATAAGCCCGGACAAACCGTGTAAGCTTTTGAGACGCTTTCGTAAACGAGGGCTTTTGTTTGGACAGTGACGGTAGAATACGGATTTTGCGTTTAACGATGTTTAAAATGCAAGAATTTTAATTAGGAGGTATATATTGTTTCCTCTCTGCCGAAGATGTTGCTGATCATCGTTTCTGTAAACAGTTTTCAGCAATAATTAATCGTTAGATTGGTTGTTAAATGAAATGACGTTTTCAACCTATAGCTTTTTATTTACTCAAAAGAGATTTATGCATAGCTTTGTATATGTGATTAGATGCGCATAAGGGGCTACCTGCAAGCATACTTTAAGTAAAATGTGTCAGATGATCATGTAATCGAAAGTTAATCGTATAGTAACTTTTACACCATTGAATATTTTTGTGAACAAGGAAAAATTTAAGCATGTGGAAAAGCTATAAAATAAACCAACTTGTAATTTTTCAATGACAAAATTGCCAACGTAGTAATGTTACAAGATTCATTTTTTAACATAAACTGAACAGCAAATGAACAAGATTTCGAAATGTACACTAAAAAGGATACCTAAGTAGTTGAGAAATGTGAATATGGAGCATTGGCAACCCACATTCCTTTAGTGGAGCACATTCACAGTCCCCTGAAATAAGTGTTTGGGTAGCTTACTAGCGAGGCTTTTGTGAAGAAGCGAAATGAGGGACGATCTAAATAATTTTCACCAATTAGAGGCCAACTTCACTATGCCAACTTCAATAACGGCATCTTTATCAGAATAATGCAAGACCTAATTTAGCTTGATTTGCTTTGAAGTATCTGACGTAAGTAATAAAAAGTGTTTCTGATTGACAAATTGTAAGGATGATTCGCTCAACATGTATCAACAAAATCAGCGAGTGATCGAAAGAAAACTGTTCTCAATAATATTTTATCTACGACCACTACTAAAAGTAGGCCTTTTAGCGCTAGCTTGTTTCACTAAAAGTGACGTTTTATAGTTTAGCGTGGTTAAAGAAATCAGCTATTTACTTTTAGCCCATGTGCTAAAAGTGAAGTGAGGTTATAAAACTACAATTTCGAACTGGAAGTGAAGTTGTAAAGTTATTCTAGTTGCTTCTTGCGTTGCAGGTAAAGTGTTTTTGAAATAATTAAAGCGTTATGTAATGAATACAGTCAGATGTGGAGTATTAACATTTCATAACTGACCTTGACAGTACTGGCTTTGTAAACATTCGCCCGCGTGGCATGGCCTACTGTTTATTATGACATAAATAAGAAGTGTCGTAGATGCAAACATTTGTTAAATCGATATTTATGCATTAATAACGGTAAAACTAAGGTCGTAGATAAAATATTGCATGCAACGCGTGCTAAAAGTCGTTTATGCACGAGACATGTTATGAAACTCAGCCTTCGGCTTCGTTTCATAATTTTCATGTCTCGTGCATAAACGTCGACTTGTAGCACTTGTTGCATAAATAGCTATGAAAGCTTCTGTCAAGGATACAACTGGAGGTTATGATTATTACACTGCATGTTTAAATTCCAAGGCATACTGTTACGAGATTTTTTTTCAGTGGTCGTTATTTTGGGGAAAGAATAATTTCAGCAGATCTTTGGCCACTGAAATCTTGCGATCTTATTCTTTTTAACTATCTTGTTTCAGCTCCTGAAAATCTCTATATTCAGCTTCTGTTTATAGTCTTCCAGAGTTATAAGAAGAAATCGCTGTAACACCTCAATTGTTGCAAAATATCTTCGAAAATATGTTTTATACTTACACCAAGAAGGCAAGCGTTTTCAAGATCTTTTGTAAATTTATTGAGTAATGCAGTTATTACTGTTGCATATGGATTTATATTTTTTGTCTAATGCTAAGCTAAATAACATCTTGTTATAACGAGAGTGCCTTTGTGCGAGCAACTTGTGTAAAAGTAAATTAGCTTTAACATTACTGTATCTGAAGTGAATTTATCAACTATTTAACTTCAATGTTTATATTTTTCTTAATTTAAATAGTACACAATAAATCTGACTGACAAAATAAAGAAGAAAGTGACAAATAAAAACAACTATATGGACAATGGTTCTGATTTTTTAAATATAGGTAGAATGAAGTGAAAAACATGTAACCGTAGAGCCAAAAATATAGTTTCTGGGCAGGTGATTAGTTTCACTTCTCACTATATCTGTACCTCTAATACAATAACATCATTTATCAAGTGACTAAGCTAAATAAGAAAAGATTAAAAAGCTTCAAAAGTAATAGCATGCTTACTATGATATTTGTAAATACATTATGTGATTAACTTATTTACAGGTTAATTTCTTTGTCAATTGCTTTGTGTTTGGGACTTAGTAGGCGCAAATTCAGCCCTTCTATATTTCGTGCTTTATTTTATTTACCATTTAATTCATTAAGTCCGTCCCTCATTTTCACTATTATATTACAAACAAAAACGGTGATTTTTAGAATAGGTTAATATAATTTATCTTCATGGGTGTTGTTAAAGACTATTAACCAAATTAATTTTAGTATCGTTAAGAGGTTCATTACGGCATTGAGTGCGGTAATGGATATTACGGCACTCAGTGCAATAATGGATAGATATTACCGCACTCTTTTTATATAAAAAGATACATTGAACCAGAATTTATTGATGAAGATAAAATATTGAAAAATACGTTTGCTGATAGCACTTAACCAGACTTATTTGATTGCCGCAAAACTCGGCTCACCGCCTCGTTTTGGAAATCAAACTCGTATAGTTAAGATGCTCATAATCAAACTTGTATCGTTAATATCTGTAAAACCAGCGATGCAGTTTTCATGGAGTTTTCCTAGTCTTTCCTTTTGTCATTTTTACAGCATTTTGTGTGAAATAGCAACACCAATTGTCTAGAGTATTTAATTAGAGTATAAACTAATATTCTGTTCCCGTAAATCTCAGTGGTATAACAAAATGCCCTTGAATAATGGAGTATTTTAATTTTGGGATAGAATGCAGGGATTACATTCATGTATTTATTAATAATGACTTAATGAAAAAAAAACATAAAGACTTATAAACGTATGTATCACAAAAAATCATGTAATTACTGTCTCGTACTCGGAAGAGAAGCGTAGTCTTCCTCTCGTTGTCACTGCAAGAAATCGTCCTCCTCCAGTCCAGTCCATTCAAGAATATTTGACCAATCTCACAATATCAGAACCAACCTACGATATGGAAGGTGACAAAGAGAAATTGATGCAATGTGCATTACTAAGTATTTTATTTTACTGTCTCGGTATTATTAGCAATGTTAAATTATTTCTACATAGTTTGTAAACGTACTTGCAAGGGTAAACATATGGCCCAGCATGCAAATACTCGACTCTCAAGTGATCAGTCCGGGTTCCATTCCCGGCGACTGTAGATGGATTTTAAAAATTGTACGTTCCTCGGCTACCACCCTAACACCTGTGGTGGTTGTCAAATCCTAACAACGAAGCTTTTCTTCTATTTCGGCGGGCTACGCTAGCCACCTACCTGGCTTACGGACAAAGAGGGCTCATAAAACCATAACTTTGTGTAGTATACAGGCCAATGACCTAACATAAGATAAAGAAGAAGACTTGTGAGGGAAGTTCTGTGTCAACCTCTTTACAGATTTGTTTATTTGTAAACTACAATGTGTCGAATTACACCATTCTTATGCATCACCGTCTGCAACTCATGATAAAATATTATATTTGAGGGTTAAGATAATTTGATAAGTATATTATGATTACTTGTTATTTAGTATCTGAATTATGAGCCTAGTAACTAGTTAGGTTATGTAGCATCCGCATTGAGAATATGTTGCTTTATTTCATTCTAAAGTTCAAGTTTAGTATTACAGTTTTTGTAAACCTATGATGTTATAACTTAGCTGTGAAAGTCGTTCTAGAACTTAATTTAAGGAAACCAATTAGTGGAAACATTTGAATACTCTCCAGATATTTTTAAGTAACACAAGTTACTTAGGTACTTTAGAATTCACCACACTATCCAGCTGCTTAGCTGTATCATACTTACAAGATCTTATGTCGTTAGTAAGCGCTTACAACAACATAGGTCAATATCTAAAAGTTGCAACACATTTAGTTGGCACAGTAAAGAAATAAGGCCTTGATTCTAAGATTTTTGCGACGTTATAGCGTACTGGATAATATTCACTTTACTAAACAATTTATATGTTTACCAAATTGCATTGCAATAAATGTTACTTGCCTATGTTACTCTAGGAATTTACATGTAATTTTTCTACAAATTGAATTTTAGTTCAAGGAATTCGTTGAATCTGACGCCCTTAACAAAATTTAGACTTTACCCACGATGCTCGCATGACCTAATTGGGGTACATTCCTTAATTGCTAAGTAAATCTGCAGCACCATTAGGTAACGAGACGGTGAGTAGACCAGAAATTACAAGGAAAAGGTAACCACCTACATGAAACACGTTAACCACGTAGGTGTTTAAACCTCGGAGATAACAACAAAATCAAGTAATACCTTGAAGTACTTTACTAAATGGATATAAAAAAGTGAAGTTTAAAAAGATTAACTATACAAGTAATAATGATATTAATCCTAACAAAGTAACAAAATTTGACCGCATAACTGGAAAAATTCTACAGCAAATGACTCGCAAAAGCAAAAATACCATATTGCAAATATTTAACGTATTAAGTTTCGAATATTTTCCGAACTCTTGAAAAGTAGCGCAGGTAATTATGCCTGCAAAAATCTTGAGGAAGTCGCTTCATACAAGCTTAGAAATATTTTGCTAATACTTTCAAAGGTTCTCGAGAATATAATGCTAAAAGGAATGACGCTAATAATAGGACAAAGAAAGAAGCTACCCAACCTCCAATTATGTTTTCGAAGTCAGTAGAGCACAGTAAAACAGATATACTGAATAGTCAATAAAATTAAAAGCGATCTCGACGGAAAACTATACTGTTCTGCTGCCTACTTAGACATAAGCCAGGCAGTATGGCTTGATGGTATATTCTTTAAACGTCAGAGAAATCTACTGCAACATTTGTAGGAACTACTAAAATCATACGTAACTGGAAGCCACTCCTTCGTTAGACATCAGGAGGAATACACAGATTTGCAATTATACTATTTGGGGTTCCTCAAGAAAGTGTGTTAGGGCCCATTTTATACATATACACTGTAGACCTACCAATAAGTAGACTGACTACATAGACCACATTTGCAGAGAGTGCTGTTGTCTTAGCCTAATCCGGCAACTGCCACCATAAATACACAAGTCGATTTGAACAATATGCAATCGTAGTTAAAACGCTGGAGAATGAAAGCCAATAAAAAGAAATCAAAATCAAAAAGTGCAATGCCAAGTACAATGCAGGCTAAAAGACAATAGTGATAAAATAAGACCGTAAAAGAGGTTTAAACTATCAAACCTACATGCTAAATTTAATTAGAATATTAGTGCTTTGTTACAGTTCATGTAAACAAAGATAACCTAAATAAAACATGCTGGAGCCTCTGGTTTGAATCTGACATAATTCGTTAAAAAACCCTAACCACACAAATATTTAACAACCGCTAAATACGTATTTCGGCAACTAAGCTGTCATCTTCGGTAACATTGAAGAGAGAAACTAACCCAACAAAGTTGGTCGAAGATATGTGCTTTGCCAAATTACCAGTAAGGTGATTTGGTGAAATGCTGCTGCAAAGTGCTGCAAGTGCACGAGGTTAGCAAATAACTTTCTATGCGCATTATACACATGGTTTTTTCTACGAGTTTAATTAAATAGGTTAAAAAAATATTTAATTGTACATAATTTAGTACTTCAAAAATAATCCAAAACAAGTAACGCCTTATGTAGTTGCTATGAATTAGCTTGTATTGTCAAAAATTTTAACTCTCAGTTTGACAAAGCGTTTAAGGATAAACAGAAAGTGTTTTTTACTTTCTGTGCCTTAATTTGAATTGACACACAGAAAGTGTTGTTAGCTCATTATTACTGAAATAACTGGGCGATCTTCCAAAGAAACAAAATTAGGTACACCTAGGTACGGAAGCAGGCCGCCAGCTCAGCGATTGGAGGCGTGTAGTTCTTAAGAATAAAACGGCAGAACAATAATTAAACAAATGCCCAGAGCGCCAACAAATTTTGAAATAACGGCGAATTCACCCCGGTGTTCTAACGAGAATTTGTAAACTCAATACCAAACACTATACTATACTTCCTGAAAGATAGCTGAAAACAAAGTAATCAGCCGTAACTAAACTCACCCTGTATACTGGCATATAGATCATATAATTTCAAGTAAATATAACAGTACAGATAAATACATAATTATCACAATACGTTGCATCAGTTATAATCGCAGAATCGCTCTACATTACTTAATTACAGACTACAACATACTTACAGTCTTACACCAAAATACCGCAATGCTATAGATTGCACACATTAAAAGGGCGGCTTAGCAAGCCACCTGGCTCGCAGGACCTCCTAACTCAGTTTTGGAGGAAATCTTAAACGCAGTCTCGGCTCTCGGCCACTAAAGTCTTACGGCCGTAGCTGGGTATCTTTCAGCGCAAACTGCATCGCGACAGCGAGATAGGGATGGCAAAGCAGGAGGAAAAGCAGCCCCCAAACGGGTCCTTCTCGTGCCCTAGGTAGGCGCTGTAGCGGTCGCCGTGGACATGGAAAACATTCGAGCGCCGCACCTGATTCAGCGTGGCGAGCGGGCCCCAGATTTCACTGGCTTAACAAATTAAACCGATATTATTTATGCCTGGCGCTGCTTGCTGTGAATAAAAAAACGAGTCCAACGATAGAATACACAACTACAAGGGGTCGTAACGCGTCTAATTACTCAACCCAGATTACGAATTTGGGCACATGGGCACGTGGTTGCCATTACCAAGGAATCCGCACATGGCGTAGGACAACTTCCTCTCGTGAGCTCGGGGCATCAAAGCCACAAAACGTGAGTGCTTGCATATCACTAAATACGCCAAACTAACCAAAAGCCTCACTAAAACATCCCCGGAAGCTCTTAAATTGCTAAAACCAGAGTACTGCATGTTTTAAAGCTGCCAGCGGAAAGAACGCGTCGAAGACCGCGAATGGCATTTTCAAGATAAAAGCGCATCGAGGTTATCACAGCCAAGTGCGAACCATTCGCGCGACGCACGGGAAAATACCATCCGAATTCGAATTTAAAAAGGCGGCGTATTCTAAACGTAACAGTGTTTAATGCAGCATTTCCATAACAACGATTTTTACATAAATGAAATGTGACGTTTTCTATGCCTTCAAATGTTATAAAAAAGCCGACTTTTTGTTAGTGAGTGGGAAAAGTATTTTTTTCGACTTTGATCATTTTTACAAATTTCTAATTTTTGTCGCAACCGCTAATCAATCGCAACTAACCCAAAATTATACGGAAGGATAGCAACTGCTTTGACGTTAAAGGAAATTCGAAAAATTAATAACGGATAAGTGTGTAACGCTTGATGGATCTAAACACACTAACTCGAAAACTATATAACCTAGTAGAATTATTTCTGCGCCAGTTAGTGTAGAATATTAATGGAAAAATGTTTGAACGAGGCTGGTCATGTTCTTATTTGTATGTATTTGTCGATTTGTATTCATGTTACCAGTCATACACATTAGATAGCCGCGTGGAACACTCGTGGACTGCCGAGTGGGGTTGCGAGTTCGAATCTCAGTCTGGGCAAGATCTTTTTATTTTATTTTTATCGAAAGATGCGGATGCAAACTTTTATCTCTGCTCACCGTTAAATTTGAAATGCCACATTAGCGCCCCTCGCTTTTCCAGTCGCATTCTCCGTTAATGGTATTGATAAATCACCGATTCGATTTTAAACCGCTATTCTACGTCTAGGCTTTGTAATAATTGGTTCCCGTGTTTAGGAATTAGCTCTAGCCGAAGTCGTCACACATATGACACGATCATGTATATAACATAATACGACAACGGCCATACCACCTTCGCCTTAAGACGAGGGCGGCCCAAACAGGGCATGGCAGTAGCCGAAGTATCGATAAGAAGCTTGCACCGTTTTGTCTTGTTTTAGAAATATTTTCATGATAAAACCATTGAACTTTTGAACAAAAAATTACACGCAACTTGTTTAAAATAAAATTAATAATGTCAAATAATTTGTTCTTGAAATATATTTATTCATACTGGTTTATGAACTGGCATGCGATACCTTTAATTAATTTATATTAATTAAATTAATTAATAACGTTTCTCTAGGTCGAGTTCATATTTAATAAAATTTGAACTTCAGACTACATTTATATAAACAAACAGGCGTTAATAAAATTAGAAAAATCGTTTAGGTTCACGTTTGGACCAACAAAACTGGATGAGCGTTATTGGATACAATGTATCGCTACAGGGTTTTAGATTTCGATGACCTTTTGTTGAACTATTCGTGCAGAAGCCGTGTAGGCATCTAGTAGCAGCTTATTAAATTTGGTGTTCATCTGGTCGTAGTGAAAGGAAGAGTACGGCATAAATAAGCAGAGTATGTAAAGTAAGCGCGTATTGAAGTAACTGCTTGTTTGGCAACGATCTGTCGGGGTTACATACGTTAATATTATTATTTATGGGTTTTGATAATTCCTCTCGAACATCCATTGGTCATTTTCTGTTATAAGTGCGCATAGGTAAACACGGGGAGTAGAAGTTTTATTTTGATTGGGCTTGATTTCTGTTTCAAAGGCGTAACTGGATTAAGAGCTTTAAAACCGAAATTAGTAAACGCAGCTTAAAACAAGTGCAATTCCAGGGCTGTAAATAAGAACTGCAAAAGCTCAAACTGTTTCAAGTTTTACTAAACGAACTTTCAGTTAACAACGCTCGTTCTCAAGGGAAATATTTAAAATTAAAAGCGTGCGAAAATATGCATCGGTCTCGTAAATTAATAAAGTACGACCAATAGCAGAAGAATCCAGACAAAAAACCAGCGTAGAAATATGCTGATTTACAGCTCTGACCGAGCCAAGCATTCTTGGCCAAGAGGTGATCTATCATACAGCTTGGGACGCTAACGCGGGCTCCTGTCCCAACTATACTAAATTAGGAGTGTACTCCAACACACTTGGTCTGCATTTCTACTGCTGAACTGCTCTCTATATTAATCGGCTTTGTTTTCTTTTGGTTGCTTCCAAAACGGACGCAAACCGTTCGAAAATTGTATCCATTTCGGCGATCAAATGTTAGTGTTACAATACATTTCTATAAAATATCAATTTTTGAAATTTTATATAAATACCATTTAAACACGTATAATTAACTTGAGTGAAAATAGAGTAGACATCCTAATTCGGAAAAAATATATATAGATCTTCGATTACGCCTTTACATTTAAGCAAATAAAAAGTTTGATTCAGACTATCCTAATGGGGTTGACTGGGGTACATTTTAAAATTATTTTGACTTGTACAATGTAATATGGTTAAAAAATACCTACGATTTTTTCTGTGGGAAACCGTAAAATCGAATACATTATTATGGTATTGGTACAGGGGTTTAAAATCAGATTAATAAGGTTAAAAGAATACAATATTAAAAATTACAAAGATGAATTTAGGTATGAAATGAATATCAAAATTATTAAAATATATTTGGTAAAGAAAGGAAATAGAATTAAAAATTCAATTAAATAAAGCTACATAAGGAACAGTAGGATTTTAACATAATTTATTTTATCTGAAATGAAAAAGGGGAATTAATGGCAAATACCTTTTCGAAATATACTATTTAAAATAGTGGGTATTAGACAAATAAAATAAAGCTTCTATAGTGTGTTGAAAAGTCAAATAGATGGTAAACTAGATCACTAAGAAGATATTTATTGATTAGTATGTAAAAATTTGATAAAAAAAACAAAGATGTAATACAATTTGTAGCCGTTGAAATTATAAAAATAAACCCTTTATAAAAGTATTGAAGCTATTTGGTGTATAAAAGGGTTAAAAATTGAAATAAAATTGGCGTCATGTAAAAATAAAAAGTAAAATGTTAAAAGCATAGGAGACGTGAAGACTATATGGCTGAAGATAAAGGATGTGATGAGAATACCAAAGTAATACAGTTATAATCTACAAAAGCAAATAAAAGGAAGGGGATGCTGAACTGAGTTTATTGTCAAGTTACATTGCATCATCTGAATTGGATAACAAGGAATGGTTCTTACTGGAAGTGGTTTACATCGAGATCATTAGCAGAGTGAGCGTTTTATAGGGTGGATAAGAGATTTTCATCTGGAGGAGTTTGCATCTAGTCGAGGTTCGTGATACCAGGTTGTCGGTAGCTTGAGGATTTTGGTAGGACTACGTAGATGGTGATTGCTGCTGGCATTGCTGCTAAAGAGAGTTGATAGGTGCCTTGTCGTGTGTTTGGGCAAGGAAGTCTTTGAGGATCCAGGTGTGTTTTTGGTGGAGTTCGTGTAGACATTGTTATTGGAAGTTGGGAGATCTTGGTGGGGCTGCTAATTGCGTTGGGCTTGGTAGAAGAGAGTGTCGAGTCCAATAACAGGTAACAGAATATAGGTATTTAAATAAAAACTGAAAGAAAATATAGAAAGAGTGAAGTGAGGTAATTTTAATTAAGGGAGTACTTACAATTTGATATCGTTGAATGACAAAAATGTAAGGAGAAAGTAATTGTAATTAATTTTGAACAAAAATAAGTTGAAGTGACAGATGACAGACATACAAGTTGTCATAAAAATAAGAAAATCAAATTTCAGAATAGAGCAGTCTGGATTATAAAGAATCCGACCTGAGTTTCAGTTATGTGTTTTCTACCGAAGCGAGCAGTTAATAATCTTGATAATCCATAATTAAAAAAGAGCAAATGAATTAATTAAAATTCAGTTTTAAAAAGGATTGATGAGAATAAACTAAAGTAAAGTTTAAGTCAATTATAACATAACAAAGGCGTTACAACGTGGTAGAGTCATCATAACAATATACAGGCGAAGGAAAGAATATGCCTATCATTTCTCAGTGAGACGTTCATTTAGAGACAGATTTTAGCCCTGTATTCTACAAAATGCGTTTAGAACATTTATTACGAAGATAAATTTGAATATTGTTTGTTATTTATAGGTATAGTATGAACAAAAAATAAGTCGTGTTCTACTACAACACCAGAAGAGTCCTAATACTTGCCAATGACATTTTAGAGACTATTAAAAAACAATTCTTTATAAGATCAAAGAGTTTTGAGTTTAAATTAAAATACAAAAATGCAGGAATGCGTGATTAACTTTGTAAGGAAGTCAAATAAACTGAATGAATGAAAAAATAAAACAGGCAACATTAAAACAAATCCGAAATGCTACTCTTCGAATTAAATGTAAAATTTGCGTAGAATTTGTGCTAAATTAGCAGTAAATCATTTAAATCAATAAAAAATTAACATGCCGTTGCTCTTAATAGAGATACTGCTAAATAATTTGCCAGTATTAGTGGCTAGTATCGTATCGGGATTATAACCTCACTTTGAAGCATTTAAAAAGAAGTCAACTATATTGCTTAACACTTAAGAGCTGATTGACCCATTGCCATTACAAGAGATGTTGAAAATTCTTTACATCTTTTTCTAAGTCACACGTCGTTTCATATTTTCAAAGACACTTTGCAACAATTATGGTGTTATTGTATTACATGACTCGGTGAGTGTAACCAGTATAAAACTGAATTTAATATTTTGAATTTTTCAAAACTGGCAGCTTAAGAAAATCTAAAAGTGTGATACTGCTGTATATGTTGCAATGTTCTTCCAACTACATAAGGTATTGCGTTATCCTATTGGAAGTGTTGTAACATTAGCCCCCCCCCCCGTAAAATTTACCTAAGGCACAAATACTATGCTAAAATTTTGAACGGCGCTAATTCCCGTTACAACCTTTACCCATATCTCCTTAGCGTTCGAATGTTCGATAAGACGATCCTTGGCGCTATGCGTGGACGTAGCGTAAACGCAGTTTCTTTTCCAACCCCCTCTAGAAATTATCCAATAACACGGTGGGCGAAGAGTATAAAAGGAGAATTCGCAGCTAGTTAAAGACACTTGAGACCTAAACTTAAACCTTATCTTGACTACCAACTTTAGGTCTCACACCCTGGACCCATCTTGCTAGAAAGCCCGTTTAATGTCTGCACCGGTTGATTTCTCCAGGCCATTATTCATAACCTTTTAATAAATCCTCTTACGTACTAGGAGAAACCCTCAGGTCGCCGGCATGATCCAATGTAGGCAAATTAGTCCGCCTGCCGTGAGTCCGGACCGAGCGAAATCTAGCAGCACTCACCGGTGATTCGAGCTGTCAAATACGGACTTTTGCGTAAGGTAAAAATGTCCAGTTTATATTATTTCGAGTGGTCGAAACTTATTCACAAAGGAATTCGCCGATTTGAATAAGGTAACCTAATGCAAGAAACGATTTCAGTTTAGGCGTTAAGAGTTCGCTTCAGGTTAAGTGTGAATATTAGGCGACCTTAAAGAAGGCGCTTGATAGACAATTAAATGCATGCGCGAATTACAAAGCCGGCTTTTTATGCATGGAATCGCGAAGTTGCAGATGCAGTCGTTGTTCGAATATAAAAGGCAGTTATTTCGGGGTTATTGTGATATTGTTTAAAGGTGCATATATTGAAGACACACTTAGTCTGCTATTGTTTTCTTGTAAAAGCGAGTAGCCATGAGCTATCGCGCCATAATGATTTATTTGTATCCTAACTAAGGTGTTTCAGAATAGCCATTCGTTCTAGGCTTTTATCCTAATTTTCTGTATGGTTTTATATATGTATGTTTATTTGTGTAAGCAAATTGGCTTTTCTTGTCCATGTTGTTTAAACTCAGTTTCAGCCCGAGAGCACTACAAGTGCAGGCCAGCTTCCTGTTTTAGCATATATTGACACTTTATAGCCAGGAGTTGAGACAAAGTAAGAGTTTCATGTAGATTGAGCTAATTTGACAAATGAACAGGAAAAATAATTCATAAAATGTAAAGATGTAATCGAAGATCAGAACACTATATGGACATCCTAAATATAAAAAAATGGATTTCAAGAAACAGCGTAAACAAGTGATTCTTCAACGCCACAGCATTTAATGAGATGGATTATGAAAAGTAAGTGTAACATCCAATTAATGGAAATACCGTACGGCGCTCTTTGCTTGAGGAAGAAAGAGTCCAACAATTTTACAACTGAGTCAGAATGGATTAGGGAGAATTTTTTACTAAGATATATTTGACTCCATCGATCTATTTTCATCAGATTGGTACTCCTTTTGACCCCCTTTCAATTCCGTAGTTCTCAAAATATGCATTTTGTTAAATGCTTACTCGTTTTTCTAACATCCGCTTCAAATATATAATTTATGTATCAAACTCAGGCAGTTGCATTTCAACCGACGTATTTTCGTAATATGTGAGTTGCATATTAAGTGAGACTGGCAAAATAAAATTAAACATCTTTATTAAGTTGCTATCGTTTGATGTTTAGGACTTTGATAATAATGCTAATTTGGTAATTAATAATTTATGAAAGTTTATTTAGGGAGTGAGTTATCAGTCTCGTTACAACAATACCGGGTGTCAACGAATTTATTAGACAAGTCATATCTTCTAGAGTATTAGGTGTATTAAAATGAGATTTGGTATAGGTAAATGGTATAGGGAGAGGAGAATTTTCACGTATTTTTCACTTTTCGATCACTTCCGGTTTCACCGAAATGGCTCCGATTTCGAATTTTTAAATGGAACACCCTGTATATTTTTGCATATTTGGATTTCAGAGACAATTTTAGATCAGAATGTGACATTTTAAAAAGTTTTTAAGCCTACTTGATTTTTTAGAACCACTTTTAATATGGCATCTAGGTGGCCATGATCAGCCGCAAACTAATCTAAAGACCTCAGGTGATGTCAGAAAATTACAATCGCAAAGTTTGAGTGATTAGTATAATAGATAGGAATAAAACAAGTTGGCAAAAGCACGTTTCTTGTCTAACTATTTTTGTTCAAATGGCGACCCTTTTTGACAAGCACTTTCCGAAAGAGGATTTTTTGGCGAATCTAACGATACTAATTTATTTGCGATTGGATTAAAATAAGCTCATAAGTTAAATATTTCTAAGCAAAATACTGGATAATAATTTATTTACTTTTGTCAAGTGTGCCATGGATAAGTTTTTAAATGTCACATGCTGATCCAAAATTGTCTCAGAAATCCAAATATGCAAAAATATACAGGGCGTTCTATTTAAAAATTCGAAACGGGAGCCATTTCCGGTGAAACCGAAAGTGACCGGAAAGTGAAAAATATGCGAAAACTCTCCTCTCCCTATACCATTTACCTATACCAAATCTCATTTTGATACACCTAATAATCTAGAAGTTATGATTTGTCTAATAAATTTGTTGACACCCGGTATAGTATAGTTTGCACTGTTTGTAATATGTAGATAGTGTTTGTTACAAATAACAAATTCAACGATACGCAACAACACGACATATATCCTATATGTTATGTTGTAGGTAGCAACAAAATTAAATTTCAAAAATTTTATGTCTACAACAGGTTGACATTAATCAAAACTAATTTTACTTTTACATTTAAATTTAGGTACTTTGAAAATGCAAAATTTTCGGAAAGTTAAAAAGTCATTATATTTTTTAAATTACCTCCACTTTCCCATTTCATTCTTAAATAACAATATGGCTTGAATTTTACAAAATATAATTATGAGATTAGACTCCTCATAATTAATTATACATTTAGTTCCTTATTTTTTTAAGGTGTTTTGTAAGGCACAGTGTATCCGTATTGTAATGAATATAAGAAGTTACGTTATAATTATTAAATATTATTAAAACGCCATAAATTGTAAAGATTGAATTTTGATGAAAGCAATTTTATTTATTACCGTCTTATAAAGGTCATTATAGCTGACCCATGACGAAAAGGTAGTTAATTACAAATAATTACTGGGGATCTTAAATGATTAATTAGTAGATAAATGCTGGAATGAAAGTGAAGACAGGATCTTAACATTTATGTAGGTAATAACTCGTCATTTATTTAACGATATTAATTTAATAAATGAAATGCAACTAGATTAATAAATTTTTGTAGTTGCTCATTTTTTGCAGATGAATGTTCATAATATTTATTTATAAAGCAAGAACTGATGTATATGTTTTATAGACTTTTAGCAATTATGAATTATATACCTTCCCTTTGATGTGGCATCTATACAACATACAAACATAATTTCAGATTGACAGATGGGGATTGTTCAGTAAATTTTATGTTTTCCTAATCTACTACTCAAATTACATACGACAGTGTTGTCAAATTTGCTTAGGTTTTAAAATTTTACCAGTTAAACATGTTTCAATTTTAGAATAAAGACACAGTAGCGCATGCTGTGTATGGTTAAATTGGTA
This sequence comes from Agriotes lineatus, assembly GCA_940337035.1. Classification (NCBI taxonomy): domain Eukaryota; kingdom Metazoa; phylum Arthropoda; class Insecta; order Coleoptera; family Elateridae; genus Agriotes; species Agriotes lineatus. The sequence continues at coordinate 40,683,203 of OW679198.1, forward strand.
ATTACATTTACTATGTAATGACACGATGGTCCTTAGTAGGTGCCATTTAATAAAATTACTTTTTCACACAATACACGTTTAACAAATTTTATTGGTTTATGCAGGATTTGTTATTGATCAAATTGATAAAATATCTCCTATTATGAGTTAGTAAAACAGATTTTCTTCAACCACGACCTTCTATGACAACAAATAAAATTGTTTAAAAAAATGTTTTTGCTTAGAAGAATAAAAATGTGGCAAGATTATTGTATTTAATTTTAAAATATATAAGGTGATCCATTTAAAAAATCAAAGTTAATGGCACTTCCGGTGAAACCTGCCGTCAACAATTTTACGTATAAAATGCCTACTTTTAGTGGCGGTCGTAGATAAACGAATTTAATTTGAAAGAAATCTGATTGTTAAAAGAAATTTTTATGGTATATGCGAAAATGCGCTGTTAAAAATTTGCAATCGTCCTATCAACTTTTAATCGATTCTGTAACACAACTAAAAAATGACGGGATGCAAATTGGGCCAGGTGGTGCAACCTCAAAGCTTTTCAGGTATGAAATTAGGCAGTGCGGTAAAAAAAGTTAAAGTTGTTATTTGTTAAATATTTTATTATCCAAACCTTGAATTTTATGTTATTCAGTTGCTGGTTTTTCGATAAATTTGATTATATATAACATGTCATAGAAAGTAAAAAAACATAAATGAGGAGCAACTAAAATGATATTTATTTTCAGTATAGTCAGAGAAATACACTAATTCGTGGTTTTCTACTGTAATAACATATTAACTCTATGATATTTAATGACAAGATAATTGGGGGGGGGGGATAAACCCAACAACAAACCCACGACGTGTACACGTAGCGTTCACGTCGTATGGTATGTACTTTTTAATTTCAAATGTAAATTTAACGTACAAATAAACAAAGTGCAAGGCACGTAGGAAATACACATACGAATGGGCCATAATTATATATAACAGCAATGAGATAACATGAACAACAAAATAGAAAGCTTGAGCAAGAAAGGGATGATCATACGAAAAACTTATTTTAATAGGCATGTTTAGTTGAGATAACCTCTATTCACTATAGTCCAGGATTGTCAATGTCAATATCCAATTAAAACCAATCCTTTATATCATGGTTAATACTTTTAAGTCAGGCTATGGGCAACTAGAAACAATTAATTAAGTTACTAATGTCAAAACTATAAATTATAGGTTATGACTTAAGCAAAAATAAATAAAAGTTGCCAGGTAACAAAAACTCCAATATTCTAAACGAAATGGCGAATTATGGTACTCCGTTGGAAAGCCCATTTATTGTAGTTTTCCATGGTTTAATGAAACTCAGATTGTTCCATTTAAAAAAACATAGTTTTCAATTGTTTTAGTACGTTTGGTGCTATAATTCGGTCATGAGAAATTTTTAGAGTCAAGTGGAGTTTGTTTTGCATTTCTTGTTGAATTGTTAGTGATTTTGCGTAATTCATGGCCTATTTGGCTAAAAAAAGTTCCACAATTAAAATTTAAGAATGCTATCATAAAGCACTTTTAGTGCTGATTACAAATATCTAAAAATATACAGGGTGTTCTATTTAAAAAAACAAAGTTGTGTATCACTACGTAAAAATAGGAGGCCATGGCTTAAATTGGTTTACATCAATTTATAGGTTGTATGCTGGCATTTAAAACAAAAGAAAGTTCTTTTCGATATATCTATTATTAACGAAGTTGCGAGCTGTGTAGCGATCTACAAACACCCTGTATATCAACAACGTGGAAAAAAGTTGGAAGGGACAAAAACCGGTTTAAAAATAAGTATCTACCTCCCTTAAATCGGCCAGTGTTTCGTTTACTCAAAATTTGTTGTATATAAAATGTTTGAATTTTTAGGTTGGTGTGCGCTCTTGCACAATTGTGTGTGAATAACCCCTTGGAGGGAAGGTGGAGTGTCACCCTTTATGTAAACAGTTAAAAAAGGATATAATACTTATTGTCTTGATAAATTAGCAATTTTTAAAAGTAGTTGATTGGTTTTTATGAAAAAAAAAATTTTTGGCCAAAAAACATAATGCGCCGTTAGAAAACTCACTAATCTAGAATGAAATTACAATGTTTAAAGCCAAACTGCTAATATAGCTGTTTACGGCACGACTTACCATAAACCGCTGTCTTTATGTAAATCCACCTATAATGTCTATTTCCCAAATTTCATTTACTTAATGCAACCATCAGAATTGGGACAATAACGAAAACAACGCGATCACCAAATCCTAAATCCCCTTAACGGGTTATACGCCAGCTCTTTTACTATGTCGGTGCATTGTTTTTAGCTTGTTTACTTGGCAACCAAAACAATACCTCTCAGTCCGGCGAAATCTACTAAACGACCGTGCCAATATTCACGGCAACCAAATGCACAACTCTGTGAAGCAGATTACATAAGACGCTAAAACCTCATAGAAAACGTGGGAAAAGCTTTTCGATACGAGATATTACGCTCAGCTTCCACTAATTAAGCTAAACACTACATTAGTGGGTATGGCCCGTTAAGTAGTGTTATTCTTACGGACAATAGATCCGCCTCGTGTATTCGAATCCCAGCTGTCAACTTTCAACATGTCAAAATAAACACTCTATTTGTCACGTAAATATCGAACTCTAATTAACCCACGTAATTCTTTCAAACGGCTCTGATAGAACCAGAAAACATCACATAACACGAGGAGGGAAAATGTCAGAGTCTAACTGAAACGCACACTTGCAATTCTCAACGCAACCTTGTGGTAGAGAAAAGCATCTTCATCCTTTAAATTTGCATAGCCAATAAGTAGCTTTTAAGGGAAAACTAAGGAGAAGCAGAGTAATAAGTTTAACTGTAGAAAAACAGCCCAAAATTAGAAACTATTGTCAAAATGGCCGTAATGGGTATTCCATAAATATGCCATCTTAATTGCTCTTAAAACGGCATTTTAAGTAAGATATGCTAATAAAGTAAAATTATCTTGAGTTACTTTGAAAGTGTTTAAACTATCTCAGACTTTTGTTTTGATCTATTTAACAAGTTAAATGTTAAATTATTGTAAAGGAAACACTGTCCTCCTCATAAAATTAACATATATTTTACATGTGCTACATGTTTCGGCTTATGTATTAAACCATCTTCAGGCTAAAAGATAAAGCGTATTTTTCTAAGCTTTATCTTTTAGCCTGAAGATGCGCATGTAAAATATATGTTAATTTTATGAAGAAGACAGTGTTTCCTTTACAATAATTTACTGAATCACCTCATTGTGAGAATGGACCAGATCCTGAATTTTTAAGTTAAATGTTGTTGGCCCAGACAATCCTCACCAGAGAGCATACATATCTAAATTACTTACTTTAGTTTTCTTTATCCCTGAGTGATCCTGGAGCGTCCGAAAAATTATTGGGGTAGGCATAGAAGTCCATTATTGATCAGAAATGACCAACGTCAAATTAGTTTCAAATTGTTTTCATTTCTGACCAATTGCATACCTCGATGCGTATACAGTTATACTTGATTCTATCATAATTTTCCTAGTCCTAATGCTCTGTGAGACACACTGTATACATACACATGAGTAGAAAGGGGACAGTTCGCCCCTCCACTTTTTATTTGATTCGCGGATTCGCGGTTTAATTCGCGGATTTCGCGGTTTTGATTCGCGGATTGACCCAATTAATTTCGCGGTTTGATCTAATTAATTTCGCGGTTTGATAATTAATTTTCACATGTGCTACTGAATAAATTACGCATTAGCTTCCGATTAAATTACGCGGCGGACTTCTGGAATTACACGTCGGCCATCTTGTTTTTCTGGCGCGAATATTTGAATTTAAACTTTCCGGGGTGTCGGCCTATGAATAGAAATAATTGCTTTATTTTATATAGCAAAACCACTTTATTCAAAACGCATTATAATATTACGCATTAGCTTCTGGTTAAATTACGCGATTTTTTCTAAGTTCCCTTTTTAAACAGGTCGAGACATGTGTTTTGTGGCTAACAGTGCTTTGTCCGTCAGAGGCTGCACTGCAAAACACAGGCACCGACATGATTTGCCTTGAGAGTGGGGTATCGGTGACGTATTGTTTTAGTACCTGTATAAAAGTGGCTGCGGCCTCTATAGCGCATCGAATTGCTTCACTCCCAGTCGTCGTGTCAACAGCACCAGTTTTACCTAAGATGGATCCTCGAAGTGTTAATAAGTGCCAAGAAAAACCAGGCCCCTACACCAGGAGACCGGCAGCAGAAAAAACAAGTAAGAAAACGCATCTTTTAAATAAAAAACAACACGGTGCACCGCCACAACCTCCAGCCATGAACGTGGAGGCCAAGGGGTATTCACCACGTCTAGATGCCACCGAGGAGGACCTGCGGGTGTTCATTGAGGAGACGATGCCTTCCTATGACGTAGCACCGACCGTGACGCCGGAGATCCGCCAAACCCGACGGGAAAAGAAACGGCTATTATGCGACCTCACTGTGCCTTTAAACAATAGCGCCAGCAAGGTTGTTCATTTGGGTCTGGATCCTTATAAACAATTTTCGCCTGTTGCAAGAATTCTGAAGACCGACATTGGAGCTGGTGTTTCATTCACAGCCGAGACGTTCATGGTTTTTGTGGAAATAAAAATATTGTTTTGTAGAATTTTATGTGAAGCGATGTAAAAATTGTAACATTATATCGAAAATCCAACAACAATTTTTAAAATTTAGTCATTCTCAAACATTTCGTCAGTATGGTCAGTGCATTCATAGATCTGCAAGGGTTTCGTGGTGAGAAGAAACAGTTTATTCCGAAAGAAGTCGCTGTTTTCGTTAAAATGTTCTAAATTACCAATTTACATTAAGTTGTTATATACAAATTGACCGGGAAAAATCTGTACATTTACAATAGCACAGTTTGATTCTTCCACTTTGTCAAAAGACCCATCTTATAAACGCACAATAACTAAAAGTTTTACGTATTTATAATACGTTACATTTATTTACTCAACACTTTTCGCGATTTAAAATTCACATGTGGCTAGGGTTCAAATCCGACTTGGGCCACCGCAAAAAGCTTTTTTTTTTAAATTAAATAAATGCGGACGAGATGAGCGTAGACAAGATGACCCCTGCAGATTCGGTGATATCATAGCAAATTCCATTGTCTGTGCTAACAATCAAGTTAACTGAAAACGCGCCCGGGGCAAAAACCATTGCGAATAATTACGCATTTTATGTTTATCTCTTTCTTATTCAAGCAATACGTATTATCAGTATTTCAGGAATATATTAAAATAAAATTTGTAATTCGTTTTATATTACGATCTGCCTTTACCTCTTATCGCCCATTTAATTTTTAAACTAGCTGTTGTAATTTATAAGCGGCTAAAACTCAGTCGAAAATAACATTTAAAATTTATTTATAATATGAATATGGAAGTGTAATGTCAGAACAGCTAAGTGGTACAATGTTCAAACCTTTAAAACCAAACAAAACACAGGCACCGACCTGTTTTAAAAAGGGAACTTAGACGGAAATTTCCTATTAGTAGGTAGGGACAATGAGAATCTTGTTAATCCAACCATATAGCAGGCACAAATTATAAAATAATTAATAAGCTGTTACAAATCTAATTTTTTTTAAATTGTATCTACCTTTAAACACAATAAGCTATACATTCCCGTTCTTATAAATCATATTTCTCAACAAATAGATTGTTTTAAATTTTGGCAGCGTGACGGCAGAGCTGTGAAATGACGTTTTGTTCAAACCCTTTAAATCCCGTAGCGCTCCGTGGTCTAGCGGCATCGATCGATGTGAGCCCAATGTGTATGCAAACGTAGAGGGTTCAAGTCCGCCAGAGATTTTTTTAAATTAAACATCCATCCTGTGACTGCAAGAGAGAGAGACAACCAGAGCAGAAGAGAGAGAGAGATAAATCTACCAAAACAGGGACTTAGAAAAAAAATCTGAAAACATTTAAAAGCGGTCGAAAGGAAATTTCCAGCAGGCTGGACCAATGCGAATATTGCAAATTATAAAAATAATTATTTCTAGCAAAAGCTGTTACAAATATAATTTTTTTTTAAATTGTATCTGCCTGTAAACACAATAAGCTAAACATTCCCGTGCTTATAATTTGAATTTCTGAAAAAATAGTTTGTTTAAATTCGAGCGGTGTTACGGCAGAGCTGTGAAATGACGTTTTGTTCAAACCCTTTAAATCCCGTAGCGCTCCATGGTCTAGCGGCATCGATCGATGTGAGCCCAATGTGTATGCAAACGTAGAGGGTTCAAATCCAAGTCCGCCAGAGATTTTTTTAAATTAAACATCCATCCTGTGACTGCAAGAGAGATAGACAACCAGAGCAGAAGAGAGAGAGAGATAAATCTACCAAAACAGGGACTTAGAAAAAAAATCTGAAAACATTTAAAATCGGTCGAATGGAAATTTCCAGCAGGCTGGAACAATGCGAATATTGAAAATTATAAAAATAATTATTTCTAGCAAAAGCTGTTACAAATATAATTTTTTTTTAAATTGTATCTGCTTGTAAACACAATAAGCTAAACATTCCCGTGCTTATAATTTGAATTTCTGAAAAAATAGTTTGTTTAAATTCGAGCGGTGTGACGGCAGAGCTGTGAAATGACGTTTTGTTCAAATCCTTTATATTCAACAGGCCTCGATAGCTCAGCGGCAAGGTCCTAAGGCTGCTGGCCAGAAAACTAGGGTTCGAATCCCACTTGGGCCCGACGCAAATAGCTTTTTTAAATATAATTAGTTTTTCTGTGAATGCATGAGAGAGAGACAACCAAGGGGCAGAAGAGCGAGATAGATTTAGCAGTTTGAAATTCAAATATTTCAGCGAAAATTAAAACGACAGCCGCTAGAAGTGCGCGCGCAGAAAACCAAGATGGCCGACACCCCGGGAAGTTTAAAATTCAAAAATTGAACTTAGAAAAAAAATCTGAAAATTTAAATTCAAATATTCGCGCCAGAAAACCAAGATGGCCCCCGCGTAATTCCGGAAGCAAATTAAAAATGGGCGCCGCGTAATTTAATCAGTAGCACATATGTAAATTACATATCAAACTTCATATGTGATTAATTAGATCAAACCGCGAAATTAATTAGATCAATCCGCGAAATTAATTGGGTCAATCCGCGAATCAAAACCGCGAAATCCGCGAATTAAACCGCGAATCCGCGAATCAAATAAAAAGTGGAGGGGCGAACTGTCCCCTTTCTACTCACATGGACAAATAATCGCTATTTGAAAAAGTGTTCTTACTAATTCTTCTAAAAATATTCATAACTGGCACTAATAATGAACGATTTCCGGGATTGGACAGTGTCATTATTGAGATATTCGACGTTTTGCCAACTTTTACAAGCGCCTCTGGCGTAGTTTACACTTTGAGTTACCGTACTCTTTTGCTTACCTCTTTATGAAGTCCCTTATGAAAATGAGCGAAACATTAAGTTTTTCAATCTCAATAATGACACGAATCAATCCCAGAAGTCGTTCGTTACATAACGACAATGGCTGTGAAAGCCTAAATATATGGCACTAATAATATCAGAACAAAGACTGGCATATTAAAAACGTTTCCTAACAAACTTAACAAGCCTCTAGAATTACAAAACGTAAAAGAAGAAATAGCAAGTAATTGCAAGTAATTTATTACTACAATTAAATACTCAATTACTTTTGCGTAATTAAATTATTCTAAAGTAGTTAATTTTTTTACAAATATTTGAATTACTTCTGGTAATTGAAATTACTAAATTACTGACCTCGATTGAATATTAAATCCCCAGAACGCAACTCGTAAGATAAGGCCTTATTAAGTTAGATATTCCTAGAGCAATATAAGTATAATTCATAATATTCTAGTCGGATAACAGCTAGTTTTGTACAAGATACTTGGTGGAGCCGAGTATGTTTTGTGGTGGATTGTACGTTCTACAGCACTTAGGCCACTTTTCCGAGCCCATTGTGCATACCAGAACTATTAATATCTTAAAACTACCTTAAACTACCCTTAACCTAACATATGGTAAGGGGCTTTCTGGAGCTGACAACTGCCTACGTCCGGATTCGAACTATCGGCCGCAGACTCCCGAAGAACCCCTGCGACCTCGACTACAAGCGATCGCCGCACTCGACTATCGAGGCCCCATAGTGTAGGCTGTGCATGATGTAGCAATGTTACTTGCTAATAATTAAAAATTTTCATAACAACTTATAACAAATGGCTTCATTTTACAATATTGCTTCATAAAATTTTTTTATTAATTTCAATTTGCTTGTTTAAAACGATGTACTAGCACATGGCTATGTAAATACTACTAAACACAAATATACGATAACAATTTCTAGTGAAAGTAATTTAAAATAAATTTATGCTATGTAATTACAATTACCACAACACAATATGCTGAAGCTAACAAATCAGAATCCATCATAAAACACATACAAGACTACTGTCATAATCAATTACAGCAGCTAGACAATCATCGAAATATTAGATACGCTCAAGTAGCAACTAGTTATCTACTTCACTCTGCTTAGAAGACACACAGAATCAAATTATAACACACTCTTTCATAATAAACAAAAGTTGGTACCAACAAAAAATATGACTATAATACCATCTAGTAAAGAAGAATTTAAAAACTTTTGAGAAACCCTTGGAAAAAAAAGTAATACATAGAAACAAGCCGCAATGGATAAAAAAAAGAGAGTTATCAAGACCTACCACAACAACTAGAATTCATAATAACGGAAGAGAAATTAACAAAAGCAATAAAAAAGCATTCACAATTGGAAATATCCGGGAGTTGAATTTAGGGTTATGAAGTAACATATCAGAAGAAAGATCATTAATTAGGCCGCTCAAAAATACAAAAATATACCGGGCGTTCTATTGAAATAATAACTGCAACGATTTGCAAATGTTGTATAGCATTAATACCCAGATCCACTATTTTAAACTTGAAAGGTAATTCACAAAAGACATTTTTTTTTCCTGTTCCTTTATTAACTTTTTTCTGTTACTTACAGCAATCGTCTCAAATGTATTTTGCATATAATCGTTAATATCTCTTAAACTGTTAGCTTTCAACTACAACGTTAGGTATATTAAAACGATTACCAAGTCGACTCAACCCATACAGTAGGTGTTCTATAAAAAAAAGGTAATTTAGGTTCGTCACAATTTTTTTAGCCTCCCGTTATAATTAAAAATATTGTAGTAATATGCAGCACCTTCGTACCTACAACTTTAATAAAAACACATTTCATATAACTATTATAGAATCTTCCACTCCCGCATAGTTGCTGGACCATGTTTACATTTTTTGTAAAAATTGAGGATAAACGGCAACGATTATCGTTTTATGTTTCATTTAAATATTGACACACATATTTCTACTTTACTAGTAGATAGTGTAGTATCAGCACCAGCATTTGAAGTTTATGCTGTATATTGTTTAAATGTTTGTAGTGTATTTTTTGTTAAATAGATCCATAATCAATACAATTACAAAAACAACTAGTAATAATTCATTTATCGACCTCTAAGTAACAAACGACTTTTGGGATTGGACTGTGTCAGTATTGAGGTCAAAGTACTCAGTGTTTTACCCACTTTCATAACGTGCTTCATCAAGAGAAATAGCAAAAGAGCACGGTAACTCAACGCGTAAACCACGCCAGGGGCGAAACTTCTCTGAGGGGCTCTTCTCTTCTCTTTTTTATTTTTAGACAAATTTAAGGAATTAGACAATTTTGTAATTGAAAACGTCTGGGAAAGTTATATATATTTCGTATTTACTTAGAAGACAATATTAAGGTAAAGTCACTTCACCTTCTATGTTAGTTTGCTTTCATGCTCTGAAGAAACTTTGCAATAAATGGATTTTTACGTATACCTATACATTAAAATATCATCTATCAGATTTACAAAAACATACATAGTGTACATAGTCGAACTTGTGAACTAAACGCAACTCAATTGTAAATTAATCAAATTAAGGTCACAATTAACGCGAATTATAATTTCAGGAAGAAAATTATTTCAAGTTCATCATAAATAACTGAAATAAATACCACTATATAAAACAATGCAGTAACGTGTTTTTATTATTTAACTGTGAAACAATGCTATTTCAGAATTTCAAATTCGGTTTTAATCGATAGTAGTTCAATAAAGTTTATATATTTGAGAAGAATTATAGAACGAAACTTACAAAACCGGCCTCAATTAGTATACACTGAGTTGAGTATCTACCGCATTAATAAATCGTTATTACTAGCGATTTTTGTAATTGGCCACCGTATAATTTTTCCAGCACAAGGCACAGTCTTTATAAGACAATACTGAGTTATGTTGATGCATAATACAATTAAAACTGTATTAAGTAATCATGTTCTATTGTATATACGTAATTTTTGAATAGTTATGTAGATACACAAAGTTAATGTGTTTAAACATGTTAACAATCACAAAATTTGTTTACTGTATAATATTTTTGATTTGCTGTAGTGTCAGTTCTCTCGCATTTAAAACTTTAATTCTTCTCAATTGTTTAAAATTAATCTTTTATGGCCTAGAATAGATTTTGTTAAATTTCCAGACTCAATTAAGCAGTTTTTTAATACAATTGTGACTAGAACAAGGAAATTAAATTCATAGCAACATTTGAAGTTGAACTTGTATTTTTTTAGCAGCATGATTTACTGCAACAGTAAGCAAGTTGTTAGGAGATAACAAATTTCCTCGTCAGCTCAAATAATCGTGTTTTGGTAGCTGCACGATCGGATGCGTGCTGGAAAATAAACCGTGCCATCAGTTTTTTCATTTTTCCCAAACGAAAAATAAGGTAAACTCCCATGAATAAAAGAGACTATACGCCGCTATAAATAGCAAATATTTCATCCGAAAATTAGGTCCTCCATCTTTATTGCCTGCCAACAGAACGGATAAAAAACTGATATAAGTTGAGAGCGTATTGTCCAGACGCGGCTCCCGCTGCGCTGTATGTTCTTGTTGGGAGTTTGGGGAAGAGAGGGTGAGATGATTCACTGGTACCAAAAATAAAATAATATTATATACATGATATATGGCTGCGGCTATACCAGCCTAAAACTAAATTTTTATATCTTGTTTGTAAGTTTCGGTCGGACAAACAATAGGGAAACCAAACCAGTTCTGTAATATATTAATTTATAGACTCTTCTGCACGAGTTTAGATGGATTAAAACGGCTGTGAAATCTAAGCTCAATCAATTTAAAGTTTATATGGGAAACAAATGTTTGTTTTCTTTGTTTTACGTCATTTTAAAATAATAAAACGTGTTTTACCTGTTAATCAACAATACTTGCTGTTGAGACAATTTATATGCGTCGCTACAAATAATTAATAGGAAAGTGAAAGTTATGCTATACATGAAATTTGATTTGATTTTACACAGCTACAAACTCAAGTAAAAATTAAATGGTTATTAATAATTTAGGTATAATAGTTAAATAACAGGCATTGGAGCAAGGCAGCTTGAAATAATAAATTGTAATACCAGTGCGGCAAGGGCTATATTGCAAAATGAATATAAAAATTGGAGCGCGATGGCCATTTTCGCACGCGTATTACATACTATTTTTCATAACGGTTTCGCATCCTTGAAGAAATTTAGTTTTCAATTTGACACTTAAGAAATGATATTTGTTAGTTGTAGCCAATCATAGCATGATTATTAGAGAGCAGAAAGTGATCACTTTCCGCACGTATTTTAGTGCGGAAAGTAAGTAGTTTCTGCACCGGAGTAAACAATAATTGTATATGTACTTGTTTACTTTTATACAGGAGGTAACAACAGAAAGTAGTGTTCTACTTCCTAAAAAACGCCGCAACCGATAACTCCGTTGTTTTAAATTTTAGACCCAACAAACTATATATATATTCTTAAATGGCAAGACAAGAGCTACCTTTTGACATCTCCCGTTCGTAAATATCTTTCAACTGTTTTGAGCAACGATGTTCAACTTTTTTATTTTAAATGGAACACCCTGTATATTTTTACATATTTGGGTTCAGGATGAAATTCTGCATGCAGTAGTATGATTTATCTGTTTTTTGGTTACTTAGAAATGGTTAAAATAATTTTTTAGTATTGCACGTAGACAGTCGTACAGTACCATAAAATTTTCAAGTGTGCCGTGGAAACAATCAGAATGCTGAAATATTTTATTGGAAACAAATTTAAACAAAACTACAAAACGTATCTACAAGTATTGCTCAAACTGACCGCCACCTTGTTGAACACACAACTGACATCTTCTAGTTACTCCATTGGTCGCATTCAATATCAAATTGGGAGGTATTTCGCGACAAGCCTCAGAATTTCACCGATTTCTGAACGTGTTAGATAAAATATTTCAACATTCTAATTGTTTTCCACGGCACACTTGAAAATTTTATTGTACTGTACGACTCTCTACATGCAATATTAAAAAATTATTTTATACATTTCTAAGTGTCCAAAAATCAAATGAAGCATACTACTGCATGCAGAATTTCATCCTGAATCCAAATATCTAAAAATATGCAGAATGTTCTATTTAAAATAAAAAAGTTGAACATCGTTGCTCAAAACAGTTGAAAGATATTTACGAATGGGCGATGTCCAAAGGTAGCTCTTGTCTTGCCATTTAAGAATATATATAGTTTGTTGGGTCTAAAATTTAAAACAACGGAGTTATGGGTTGCGGCGTTTTTTAGGAAACAGCCTGTATAGTTGAAACGGACCCGTTTCAGAATCCCAGTTCACAATTGTTAACAATTGAATTACTAGTTTATTAATCAGTCACGTGTTGGCTATGTTAGAATTTAAATTGTTCTAAAATTGTAAAATAAAATTGCTATAAAATATAAACAAATTCATGATACTCTATTTGTTTAATATCAAACCAAAGTTAACAAACTTGCATTAATATGTACAAGTTAATTTCGTTTCGTATTCGTTATGCATTTATCGATTTGAAAGAAGATGTATTAAAAGTAGTTTGTAGTATATTACATAACAAGCTGGGAAAGTGGCATATATCGTTCGAGTATATTTGAAAAACGAGGCCAAGCGTAGCAGAGCCGAGTGACTTAAAACACGAGCCTACGATACGCTTTCAAGCAAGTTATGTACGTTATTTTCCCAAGACCACGAAAAAGAAACATTTTTGCTATTTAATGAATGACAACTTTATTGTGACTACTGACAATATCAGTAGTTTTTAGGTTAAAATGACATGTTTTCAGTAGTTTTGGTTTAAAATAACATATTTAGCCCACTTTATAACTATGAATTGTGCATTTTTTTCATAACAAACACGTTCGTTATGATAACTATATCAAGATAAAAAAAAACGATAGAATGGATTAGGAGCCAAACCAAGGTTATCGATATAGCGCAACGAGTAGCGCGCTCTAAGTGGCAATGGACGGGCCATCTGGTGCTTATAACAAATGAAAGATGGACCTACAAAATCACAGAATGAAGACCTAGACTGGGGAAGAAAGCACGCGGCAGACTCAGAACGAGGTGGAAGGATGACATCCAGCAGCAAGGGGAAGTGCAGTGAATAAGTTTTGCCTACAATGGAGAGGACTAGAGATGACAAAGGAAGACGTATGTCCAAAGACGGAATGTATAGGCGCTGGAGATGATGATGATGAATGATATTACCGTTTTCATAGATGCTTGACTGTATGGAAACTGTCAATTTCGTATGTGGGCGTGGGAAAAATCAGAATTGCATTCAAGGAAAGAAGACGAGGATTAAGAATGATTCACGAAAAAGAAATTAAAAATTGGTCGCATTTATACAAAAATACAGCAGCTATTAAAAACGGCCAAAATACTAAAGGAATACCTTCAGCATTCCCATCCTATCTATATAAATATAATAACATTGTACATCGATGAGAACTTCCAAAGTCTTTGACTGAAACCGAAATATGACAAGAATTCGTTATCGTAGTCAGAAGTTGTATCAAAACAACACGAGAGCAATTAAGGTGGAACAAAAGCTTATTAATAGTTTAGCGACAAACAAGGGACTGCTGCAGAGGTGCTGTACTGCTGATTGCAAATAAAAGTGGGACAAGTCTTGAGACTACTTTTAGCGTTTTTAATAACGTGTGAAACTTTCTCTAACTTATATTTCCGTAGGTAAATACATAAAATATTATTAAAGATAGAAGCATAACAAAAGGAACATAATTACGAGTATTTAATATGTTATTGTACTTCATATTACAGTATTACACATTAGCTGTCCCAGTTTTATTTGCAATCAGCTGTACATTATAACGTACCTCCATACTTGAGCTAGCAAAGCTTTGCCTAGCAGAGAAAAAGGTCCCGCTTCTCAGCGGAGAAGTGGTGGTTCGATGTTGAAGTACTCCTCAATCACTAATTTGCTATAGCACAAGATAAAGCGCTTACGGAGATAACCTTTAAGGGATTGTTGCGAAACACAGCTACTCGGCGTTACGAATAATTCCGCTACAATCTAACGGCTGTATTGCGGCATTCTGCTGGTCCCAAGCCTAGATAAAAGAGGGAGGTTGGGGGTAATGTTGACAAGAGTTGGAATAATTACAGGATTTTTAAGAATGGAAATCTAAACGGGAGACATACGGTGGGAACAGCATTCATAATGACCACGAAGATAAGTGAGAAAGTGATAAAAATTTCAGCAATAATTAAAAAAATGGTAGGATAAGAGTAAGATGGATGAAATTCAATATTTCCATTATAAACGTTCATGCACCCACAAATAAAAAGAACGAAAAAGGAAAAGGTCACTTCTATGATCAGTTAGAATAATAAGTACGGGGAACACCTAGTAATGACATATTATTAATAATACGGGACAAAAACGCAAAAAACGAGATGAGAGAAGGGGTTTAGACGGCGAATAGGCAAATTCAGCAAACATCAGCAGTGCAATAATAATGGAGAAAGATTGGCGAATATTATTATGACCAGTCGTTTGGTAATAACTGGTACATGCTTTTCCACATAAGAGAATCCATAAGGTAACGTGGACCTCTCAGAATGATAATCCCTAAAACCAAATATCATGTGATGATCAATTCTATAGTTATCACGAATGTATTAGATATAAGCAGTTTTAGAGGAGCGGAATGCAACTCTGATCATTTTATGGTAAAACTGAAACTAAGAGAAAGACTAACATACACAAAAAAAAACGCCAGCAAACAGATGTTGTAAAGGTGGGAAACAGCCAAGTTGAGCGATTAAAGAATATTAAAGAACTTTCAAGAAACTATAAACACTAGACGGACAAACATGCTAGTTAAAAACAAAGGTTCCGTCTAGAAACAGTACGAAAAGATCAAATAAGGGATTTTAAAGAGGCTAAAAAAGAGAAAGACAAGTGGAATATAAAGCAACAAGGAAAGGGGCGCATAGGCAAAAGTAAGAAAAAAGACAAAAATAACATAATGCCCAATGATATACAGAAGCTTGGTCAAAACAAATTCATAAAAGAATGTTATCAGATTATGAATAAAAACTAGAAAAAATAATATTAGGCAGAGACCATGGCAACAAAAAACAAGCCAGGAGAACCAATACCTAGGGAAAATAAAATACTACGTAGATGAAAAGAGCATTTCCTAGAGCAGCTAAACAAACACGCATGGGAAAGAATGGAACATACAGAAGATGAAGAAAGATGGAAAACGATAGAGATGACTGAAAGAGCGTGAATGAACCAAAACTAACAGAAGTTCAAAAAGCAATAGAAAGGCTAACAAATAACAAAACGCCTGGGTCATATACGATTACAGCCGAAATAATAAAAAAGGGTGGCAAAGTTTTATATCAATTAATAAAAAAGATTTCGAAAGAAGAGACAATACAAAAAAAAAATAGAAAGTTAGCACAATTTGCTCAATTTATAAAAGAGATGACAATTAAAATGTGACAATTATCAAGAAATCACCTACTCAACTTACGTTTAAGATTTTGCCAACATTAATACATACAATTTCGCGAAAAACTAACAAGTGCATACAAAAATGGGAAAATCGTGCGCGTCATGTGGATACCAGCCCATGTAGGAATACAGAATAACGAATTGGTAGAGCGGAAAGCAAAGCGGGCAACTCAGAAAATGAACATTGATTACGATTATTTAACTGTAGACATTAAAAACTACCAAAAAGAACTAATATGGAATGAATGGTGTAATGTAGCGTGCTGTGAGAATGCTTAATTATTTTAAATTAATATCCAGATATCTAAAGGGTATCATGTGATAACAAGTGTGAGGGATAGCTGGTGGCAGTAAATATTAGCAACCAGAGGGTTGTTTACTGCAACTGAAAAAGTTTCTATATTTTGAGTAATCTCAGTCTAATTAGTCACGTTAAAGGTCTAATATCCCTTTAATTGTGAGAATAATATTGAAGTTTGGTACGTGTTAGCAAGAATAGCCTTCTGCACGATCAAAGTTTGACCAAGGAGTCACAATTATTATTCGCATAGCGATTTGGAGATTAATAGAAACCATTTCAAGTGGTTATTGGTGTTTAAGTCATCAGTTAGTACGAGTGTTTGTGTTTGTGGCATGCTGCACTATCGTTTAACAAAATATTAAACGGTCACGACAGCTACAACGAGTTTTTATAGGTCTTCGACATCTTAAAGGAGATGCTTGAAGACTGTGATCAGTTTGGAGCTGATATAGAAACACACTTCAGGTACGAGTTCATCTTTGAGAAGGTTAGTGTATTTTAATAACAGTTTGGTACGGCAAAATTAGAATAAAATATTGTATTTTAGATTTAGAGAACATTTAGAATATTAAGTTGTCCAAATTTGAATTGATTTGAGTACTCGACGTTTTCGGCTGTTATATTTAGAAATTGTATTATTTTTGGTCTAGTTATCTTTAAGAAAGTTTAACCTCACATTTTTGGAACAAGTAATTTAATGAAATATTTTGACAACCTTTAGTTTGATTATTAAATGTAATGTCAAGCCAAACATATTAATACACTATAACTGAATTATAAGGTTCAATTTCAAGTACTAGATAGTGTGATTTAAAAAGCAAGACAAATTGATAATAATTTGATAATTGAAAATACAATTCGAAAGATATAATTTATATTAACAATAACTCATTCAGCTGAGAAGGAAATAGAGGTCTTAATTGCTAAATAAGCTGGCTAGCCGAGGTACTTTTAAAAAGATTTAAATGACATAATTTCAATGTCATATATTTATTGATGAGATATGTCAATTTAGAATTCATTTGAAAGTAACAAGGTAAGTGCGAAATATATTATTATTGATACTACTTCTGTTCAATAAGCAAATAGAGTAAATATCTTAATTTAATTATTATACATAAAAAACCCGGAAAAGGGGTGGTGCAATAATGGCAACAAAAACTACAAAAAATTAAAAGCACCATGTCAAGATGGACCAATACAGTTATAAAAACTAGATGGGAAGAAGTACTGTTAAATAGACTTAGAATTGGACACATAAAGGCAACTCATAATTACCTTTTAAATAAAGAAGATCCACCCATATGTAACCACTGCGAACAACCCCTTACTGTGCAGCATCTTATAATGGAATGTGAACAATACCTCAACCAAAGAAGAAACCACCAAATCAACAAGGAAATGAAAATCGCTTTGAGCAACCGAATTAAAGAAACTATTACCTACTATATCTAAAGGATGCAAAAATTATTAAATGTATTTAATGTTCCCTTAGTGCCAAAAACCAATGTAGTTACGGCACTATAATACTGTAAATTAAAAAAAATCTAAAATCATAGAGTATAATCTATAAGTTCTAGAGGTATTTAAGTACTTAAGAGTTAAGACCACGACGAGACCGAAGAAATTACAAGAAGAATAGTGCAAGGAAGGAGGTCAGTGGACTCACTAAATAAAATACTAACACACACGTAGAACAGAAGACAAAATAAATGATTGATAAAACATCAGTGAGGCCGATTATTAGATATGAAAGCGAAGCTTGGACGATAACACAGATAAATTTTAAAAAATTGGGCATAAAGTGTACATGCAAGCTGTACCAGGAGCTCTAAGAAGAAGACATGATGAGTAGGGCTTTTCGGTTCCGGGTACCCGGATAACCCCAGTTAGGAATACCCGGACCCGATACCCGGTCTAAGATCCAAGTCAACATTTTTTATTAAATTTATTGGGATATTAGGTACCTACTTGTAAAATTGTACTTATGTTGAATGGATTTTTATGTTTGAACATAAAATATCAAATACCCGGACCTGGACTCGGACTCGACTTCTCCGACTGAGTTCTACCCGGACTCGACGCGACGGGTCCGAAAAGCCCGAGTCTTCCCAAACGCTAATCATGAGGTTTATAAGTATAGGAAGATAGAGATGGGCAGGCTATGTGAATTGTTAGAAGAACAAAATACTGAAGAAAAGTGAGTAAAACCGCGAAGAAAGAGGAGGGAATCAGTAAGTGAAGACTTAAGTCAACCTTTAACAGCCAAAAACTGGAAAAAGTAGGTAAGTAAGTAAGAAGTTATACCAAACAACACGGAACTTATTAATAAATACCATAGTAGATACATAGGATTTAATCTCAAATCCAAAGCAGTAAGGAATATGGGAACCTTAGAAACTGTAAATGGGACTCAGACTGAGAGGCCCTACAGCAGGAAATGCGTTAGCTAAAAACAAGTACAATACTGTGGAAACTCTTGAAACTTCAAGGTAAATACGACCGCAGAGACATTTGCTCTGATATCTTAGAACGCTTTCAAGACCAACCAAATATGCTGGAAATGTCATCACGTGTGACGAGACATGGATTTTCCAGTATGATCCCGAAACAAAGAGACACTCAATGTACTGGAAGAATCCTACTTCGCCGAGGATGAAAAAAGCGAGAATGAGCAAGTCGAAGTTGAAGGTGATGTTGACGTCAAGGGCCTGATCATGGTCGAATGGGTACCTCAAGGTCAGACAGCCAATCAACACTACTACATCGAGGTCCTGACGAAACTGAGAGAACGAGTAAGGAAGAAACGGCCAGATTTGTGGAACAATGACTCGTGGATTCTGCATCATGACAACGCGCCAGCCCATAACGCATTTTTCGTCAAAAAGTTTTTGGCCAGTAAACGCATCCCAGTGCTCGAGCACCCACCGTATTCGTCGGATTTGGCACCCTGTGACGTTTTCTTGTTCCCAAAAATAAAAAGCGCGTTGAAAAGGACCCATTTTCAATCCATGGAGGACGTGAAAATAAAAACGGCAGACCTGTTGCGCAGCTGATGAGCTGCAGCACTGCTTAGAACAATGGAAGAGTCGTATGCAGCGGTGTATAGATAGAGGAGGGGAGTATATTGATGGCGATAAAAGTTAGATTGTTAATTTTTTTCAATAAACCATTTTTTTCTTACCAGTCCGGTTTTTAAATTGCCACACCTCGTTCATTTAAACCAGAAAAGAGGCTTTGGTGCGCTAGAGATCGAACTCCAGATACATCTCCCGGGATGCAGTGTAATTCAAGAGAAAATAAATCTAGAAAAGGTTTCGCTTTTAGCAATCACATAAAGAACGGTAAGCCACAAAGAACCCTTCATGTATGACAAAAGATAGCTGGTAGTAAAAGCAAATATTTGGGCGTCATAATGGACACCAAATTGATTTATACACCATTGCGAGTACCTGACAAATAAGGCAAGTAACACTTTTCGTCATGCAAAATGGTGCTTAAAAAACATGGAGGCTAAAATCCAATATGGTACATTGGCTCATTACAATGGTTATTATACCCAATATAACGTATAACTTAACTCCCTCCCTTGCACCTAAGAGTGAAAGCGTAGACGCTACTAGAGGCTTATAGACTGCAAACGCATGGTTTTGGCGATTATCCTGAATATGTACTATATGAAGGTTATCACATTGATCTTAAATACGTAATCGAAAACTTTATTGCAAAGAAATTCAGATAAAAAAACCTTCTATGATTTCCGTAAACCGCTTGAAATTTTAATTTCAAAGTGGGAAGACTGAGACAACACACTGAACTATAAAATCTGGTTCTTAGGCGAATCCAAAAAGAATACAAGAACAGCATTCTAAGCATTAATGTGGGTAAATACGCAGCCGGTTTCCAAACTGAAGTAATGCAATTCTCACCTGTGCTCAAATCATGATGAAGAGGTCTTACTGGGGCAAACAAATTTTCATCTTGACAGACAGCCAGGCAGCACTAAATGGACTGATGTTATAGCTACCAGTTTATTTGTAAGCTTGTTCTAGAATATAATATTTAAATAATTGACCTGGGTGAACATAACATGCTTACACCGATTACCGGGACACTAAGGTATAAATGACAACGAAAAGAATAACAAATTGACTAGACCAGCCAGCTTGAAACAGATAGCAGGACCAGAGCAAACCTGCTGGAGAACATACCATTAAATGGGTAAAATACCAATATTGCACTATGGATGGAAAATAATGTAGATAAGAAGAATTTTCACAGATTTTGTAAAGACGAGGACAAAGCTCTTATTTACTCAATTTGGGAGTGATTCTTCTTTTTCTGCTAGTTATGCTTACAGTTTTTTCTTTTTCTTGTTATTGTTTATCCAAATTTAATTAGGATCTTCCGATGTGGAGGTCCAACATTCTTTCCACCTCTTTCGGAGTCTCTTTACCACTTCTGCCTCTTAGTATGGCTTTTGCTCTTTTGACTAATCTATCATCACCTATTCGGTTTTCGTGCCGATTCCATTTTCTTTTCTTTTCTTCGCCCACTTTGTTATGTCCTGTATATTACTCCTGTCTCTACGTTCTTCGCTTTTAATCCTATCATTCAGTGTCATTCCATGTATATTTCTAATGACTCCCATTTCCACTGTTCGTACTAATTGTATGGTTTTAAACGTGTCTGTTCTGGTCCCCGCCGGATATGTCATTAACGGTCGGACTACGGTCTTTTATATTCAAATCTTGCTTTCAACAGCAATTTTTTATTGCTCCATATTACATCGTTTAGGCATCCTGGTATTCTTAAGGCCTTGATTGCTTGGTCTTATACTTTTAGATTTAGTAATTTATTATACAAGACGATAAAGTTAAATTTTATCCACGAGTGAATCGTTTAACGTCGAGACGAAGTCGAGACGTTAATGATTCAAGAGTGGATAGAAATAACTTTATCGTCGTGTATAATACAATATTTTTTTCTATAGCAAGAACTTTAACAATTTCAAAAGAAAATAATGACAGTCAATCACCTTTCAAAATGTCAGTGGCTAGATTGGGTTGCTACGATAATACGAAGCTGTCATATTTAATTTAAACAAAAGTTAGAAAATTAAATTACTTTATCTATCCTTGATGTTAAAGTGCTACTTTATCTACCCTTGCTGTTAAAGTAAAACTTGACCTTTTGTTTTGAGTTGATAAAAGCACACTTTAACATGTGCTATAGAAAAAAAGTCATTTATCACTGAAGATTTCTAAGCGTACCTGCTATATTATCTTTTCATCCACTTACAACTTACATCTAACAGGTTGTTTAGATATAACCATACGTTTTATTTTATGGACGTTAATTATCATATTTAATTGCTTTGCTGTTAGATTAAATTGGTGTAATATTCAATTGTAACTCATATTTTGTTTCTCCAATGAGCACAGCGCCATATACATAACAGATTATATTAAAGCAAGTGCGAATGCGAGAAACTAAAAACCCTCAAACAACAGCTTGGGGAAGACTAATACCAGACATCCTTACGAACATTTTCATGAGGCGATCCAATCCTTCCTGAAGATTTGGAGGTTTCCATATTGGGAACATCAACAGTTGAAAGTACAATAGGTGTTTTAAGCCGCTCTACACAGGACACAAGACCAGAAAACTATAATAATAGTAGTAATAATACTAAAGGTTAAAGTATAAGGAAAAGTAAGACATTCAAAGTTTTATCATCTGCTGTCTAGGTTTTCAGAAAGGTTCTATGGAACTTGCTAAGAAGACGTTTTTTAATATTAATCTTGCTTAATATAATTTTTTTAATATTATTAGCCAGATGTCGACACAAGTTGCTTTTTTACTGCCTTGGCTATGTATAATATGTTGAAAAGATAAAAAAGTTTAAAGCATAGAAATGAATGGAATAAGTATAGTGGAACCCTTTATCTCGAAAATAAGATATTGCTAAGAACAAATTTCAAGCTTTTATGATTATAATAGCAATTAATACTATTTCAAGCATATCAAGTAATATTATATATGTTTCACAAATGTGATAGTTTAATGTTTCTAAATAGTATAAAATAGCATTGGCCTTGATAATAATGATTAATACACTATTAAGGGCCGGTTGCAGAAAGCAATGTTAAGTCTGGTGTTAGCTAACATCGCGTCAAAGTGAACAAAAACGAATGAAATCTCAAATGCTTATGGTAACTAATACATTAGTAAACAAAATTTGATGCGATTTTGTTCACTTTGACGCGATGTTAGCTAACACCAGACTTAACATTGCTTTCTGCAACCGGCCTTAAAAGTAGTGTTAGCTTTGTATTGAACACAATGTAATCAAAACAAACAATTGGGTAAAGAAAGCAAAGCCTTGAAGTAATGTTAATTTTGGCTTCGTCAATAAATAATTGTTAATATGTGAATAAATACTCTTTTCCCAATTCAGTGTGTTTAAAAATTAATTCCATTTCTTTTGAGTGTGGTGTAGTAGTGTACATTAATCCATAGCATTTCTGCAGAAGTATAAAAAATGTTTAATTTGTGCATCAAGTGTTGGCGAGTTTGTCGAGTTTGTGTACGAGGTTCGAGCAGTGCAATTGAAGCACTAGGTTGAGGCAACGGCTGAATTGAAAGCGGTCGAGTTACAGGGGTGGTTCTGCAGGAAAGAAAGAGGGAGTCGGGCATCGTGGGACGTGCGGGGGCTCGAGTTAAGCTCTAGTTTCCATTCCAAAATCAACAGAGAGATCAAAAAAGTTAATCTTGAAAGATTTAAATTACTGAATTCTAAGCATGGCGTTGGTTTTATGTGCACTTTCGGCAGAAGCGTCCTCTGAGTGCTTTTTTTGTGACGTGTATTTACTTACGGAAATTGTTATCACCTAAGCAAAGCTTTAATTACGTAGTCACAGATAATTCTCGAATAAAAGCAAACTTGTTTTGCGAATTGTGAGGTTGGATCGCCATACTTGAATTAAGTTCCCATTAGTTAAATAATATCCAGTATTGTAGAGATCTTATTAGTAGTTAAATCAGAATTATACAAAATGTTTACAATTAAATGATTAAAAAGTAATACCACGATAATCAATTTGATAGCAAATGTGTTCCAATAATTTATACAAATCAAAATAATAATACTTGCTACTTACGTAAAGACTCGAACCATATGAGATTAAAATAGTTTATTTTTAAATTAATTATTATAACCAAATCAAGTAGTAAAACCATGGTAAATATTTAAAGTTTGATAAGTTTAGAGTTAGGATTTTAAGATAAATATTCAACTGATTCGTTGGCAATTTTTAAGAGTGTTAATTATACTACCTTCCCTGAATAAAATTGGAATATTGACTCAATCAAGTGTAATTTCATGTGAAGTTGTTCCGAAAACAAGTATTACCAAATCAAATGTTGATAATTTTTTCGACTTAAGTGCAAGGTTTGATATTCAAATTATCCTACTTTTACTCTTCTAGGTTCACAGATAAAGAGATATAATCGAAATACAACGTGATATTTCATAACAGGTGTGAAGAAGCGGTTACTTTATTGTTTATTTAAAAAATATAATATTACAAAAACTTGTCTTCTGCTTTTTCTTGTTTTCATATTAGGCCATTACCTGCTTTTCGCTCACCCCAGTGGGGACTGTTGAGTAGACATTTTCCAAGATGACAGTATTGGCAATTAAATAAAGCAAAAAAAATGCTTGCGAACAGTATAAAAACATAATACATGTATTGATTGCTCGACATTTACCGAAATTTCAATATTACCAAACTCTAAAATTAAATGTAGGTATATTCAAGAGTAATTATTGGTGAACTTTAAAAAGTATCCACCAGGAGTGATGTAACCTAAAATTTAAAAAATATTTCAGGTTTAGTTGAAAGATCATATATTTTTAAAAACATTTAGTTAATGGGTAATTATAGCTGTCCTCTATTAATTTATTAACGTGTCATTTATTATTCTCTATTAATTTATTGGTTCCGATGTTAATGTATGAATTATGAACATCATTAAAAGAGATAGTTTCATTGAGATACTTTCATTTTTCCACTTATACCACACGTGCCGCATCTGGTAGTATTTACCGAATAGGATCTATTTAGGCCTCAATACTGACAGGCTGGTTTGCTGTCATAATTCAAAGTTGCAGGCGAGAACGAAAGGAGGAAATAATCACAGAGTAGTTGTTGCCTGCAGCCTTTGGGGGCTGCCTTTGCACGCCCAGCGTTCGCTACTTCATAAATTTAACGTAACGATTATTACACGCACGATAGGCTGTTATATGCTAAGTATGTTAAAAATATTTGCGGTACTTACATGTCTTTTACTCGCTGGAGAGCTTTTTGTCCTTTTGAACCTCTCAGTCGGCAGTGTCGATCTGCGATAACAATTGACTTATCGTTTCTGCCACGAAATTTATGCGATTTACAGGAAGTACCGTCAGCTGATGCCGGTTGAGATTGCGAACATCCAAGGGGCATTTGCTCCTTGATCTTTTGTCTTGTTGTATGTATAGCGTTGACCTACAGAGATACGTGGATGTGCTGTATCGATGCCATAAAATTCCAGTTGTTTTCAAAACGACCGAATGTAGATGGCGCTAGAATAAATCTCTTTTTAATGTAAAACAGTAAAACCCACACTTATTGCTGACTTTGCGTAATGTCGACACTCAATATTAATTATTCCACGTACTCATGTGATGTTAATTTACATGCGACAGCTACATAAAGAAATTATATTTCAGTATTGTTTATAGTACATTGAATCAACCTTAGCGTGTTTGTATTAGGGATTATATGGCTATTTGCAAAATGTTAAGTAAAGCAGGCGTTTTAGATGCTGTTTCAGTTTAAAAAAGTGTGCATCTTTCAAGAATAATGATGTCTATCGCTGACCTGACGTTATTTAAAGAATTCTTATTGCATATAGGGTAGAATAGCACAATATTCTTTATTTGAGTTACTTAAGTTATAGTACTCTGTTGCAATAAAATATTAAAAATTTAAATAAATCTTAGATAACGAACCTAAATTTTAGACAGACTAGTAGAACTTGAGTCAATATCAGACAATATGGGCTATTCTAGATTTAAAAATAAGCAAGAAAAAATACACTTTTTAAACCTACATACCCCTAAGAGAGAAAAATAGAACGAAATTAATTATTACTATTACTAACTAAGAGAACGTCAGATTATCTGTAGATTAATTAGAAGCTTCAGAAATGATAAAAAATCCCTAGTATTGAGTACGAGGGCCGCAGAAAATAATGAAAAGGTGGAAGGGTTGTTTTGAATAACGTTTGAATTTTGAAAAAGATCTAGCAGTAGTTAAGTAGACTACCAGAAGAAGAAGGAAACCTGGAAACATAAAACAGAAAAAATGAAGGTCTTAATAGAGAGACTGCAACAAGCAGTCCAATAGATAAAAAATCAACTTGCAAAATAAATGTAATCTGTTAGGATTCGAACTCCTAGCTCCCAGGTGAATATTTCGAGCCGAGTGTCTAGTTCGCCGCTCGGGTCCGCCGCTTGCGGCCACTTGAACAACTAAGCCACGACCGTGCTCGAATTGTACGAGTTTCTGCTGCGTTATAAAGACACCATACTATTCTGCCCCATTTGTGATGTTTATCCTGTATCTTTTAGGTCTCACTTTCCCCAACGATAAAGCCTGAGCTATGTGAAAATTACGAATTTTATATATTTCACAGTTAAAGCAAAAATAAACAACACTTTACTTTTTAAGGTGCTCACCCTATATATATATATTTCCTCGAATTTTTCCCGGTTTCATGCCAGGTAGACACATCTGTATGAAAAATATTGTTTTCCTCCAACAAACGGTTTTTAAGTTATGTTGCCAATTGAGAAAACCTGTTTTTTATCATCTAGGGACCGTGAAACGTGTAGATCTGAATAAACCACTTAAGTGATTTTTCGCGTCTTTTAGACGAATGAAGTAAAAACGAGAAAGCTGCTGAATATGACAGAATTGAAATTATTAAAGGACTTGAAGAGAAGGAAATTGCAGTTTTTCGACAAATAGTCAAGTATGGAAAACGAAGAGAGTAACTAGAGTGTCTTAATGTCAATTTGACGTATTTCTCCTTTAACAGGATGCGGACATAAATAGCTTCTTTCTTTTCTTCTTCTTTCTTAATGTCACATCAGCATTACTTTTGCGCAAAATTGAAGGGGTAACTTGTAAAAACAAGACATGATCTAATCTGAACATGAAGACAGTTATGGGAAGAAAACCAACTTAGATGGATGGGATATTTAATTGAGATGGTAGCCCGATTTCTAAAAATACTGTAGCTGAAGTTAAAAATACTCCTTAACACTAGGCAGTACAAGAGCGAAACGGATTAAGTAAGTAAAAACGCCAACTTGTCACAAAAGAAGAATGATCGAAGACAGTAATGCCAACAGGCAGATATGGCAAACGTCTAGACAGCGATCATGCCAGAAGAATACTGATGGGATTTGCCATGGCAAACAACTTAAAATACATGAAACGCTGTAAGGGTTTTATCTAAGTATGTTTATTTCAAAGAAAAGAGAAGAATTGTATAGCCGCTGTTATGGGTCCGTATATCTTATTCCTTTTGTAAAGAACACTTTTATCAACGTCTTAACTTTGAAGCACATGTTGGACTAGTCTGTTGATTTAATTCAATCATAATATCTACCTAAAAATAAGGATTTGCTATTATTTACTTTTGAATAAACAAGTTTTAGAAACCATGTGCAAGCGATGATGAAACAAAGGCACAAAAATGTTTAATAATAATCTGAAACAACATGAAAAACGCCAACCTGTAATAAAAATATCATAGAAAAGAAAACCTCGCTAGATAAATAAATGATAACAGAAACAAATAAGAAGAAATGAGTATTATGGACGGAAGAGAAATGTCAAATACATAAGTAAATAAATTCTGCTCTTGACTGGCATTGCCCTATTAATTAACAGAGAACATTACTGCAACTACATACAAAAAGAGAATACGCTGCTCCGTTTCCAATTTTGGTTCAGACTTATACATTCGACAAACCACCAGTTACTCAAGTTAATGGACAAAATGACAGGTTTGAGCTAGCTTTTATCGCCATTGCACAAAGCTTTGGCTGTATGTAGAGAGAACTAATCCTCAAGCTATCAGAACTGGAAATACCTGCGTACATTCTATACACAATTATATTATTCTTAAAAGATAGGTCATTTCAAGTTTGAGTAGGAACATACCTATTAATAAGTTTGCCCATAAATTTCAGACTTCCACAGGGATCCATCTTGGATCCGACTTTATATAATGATATCCCGGTGCTCCATAATACCGATTTGGTCATGTACGCAGACGATACGGCGATAGTTAATCTAGAAACTAAAAACCGAAAGCAGCATGGGAGCTAAAGCACACAAATAGTACAATAAACTGTATATAAATGTGCAAAAGTGTACTGTCAACAACTGCAACAGTTCGATCTTAAACAGTACTTAGCATATGAGAAAGAAAATACAGGAGATAATGCTCCTGGGGAAAATAATTAAAATCAAGGTGAAAGTAAGACAATGGACGAGAAAACAAATGAGATGGATAACAAGTCCCCAACAGAAGAAGAAAGTAAAAAGGGTAACTGATATTATGTATAACAAATACGTGTGGACGCTTAAAAGGTAGTAGTAACGGAAACTGGAAAACATAATTAAGAAGAAAAGATTACCGTGGCAGGATATATGGATAATGAGATAATCAAAATACGAAAGAAACTTCGTGGAAAAATATAGGTATACGTACGTGCAGCAGAAATATAAATAATACTGGGTACATGGACCACTCAAACGATAAATAGTAGAGAGGATTAAATAATCGAGGAAATAAAAAAATATAAAAATCACATAATGTAGGTGAGTGATATTGAAAAGGTGGGATCCAGAACGTTGCCTTTGTCAAAAGGGTGTACATTAAATTGTTCAGAAAATATATTAGCAACAGCAACAAAATATGGAATAGGCGGAATCCCACCAAAAGAATTGAAAGTCACGTAACCAGAACACGTAAGTAATTTCAAGAATAATAGCAATAGACCTTTGATATGAAATAAAAATTATTTATCATAGAAATGTGCATACCAGTAGAAGCATCTCAGGTTGAGGATGTAAGAAAATATTGTGAGAATTTGCAAGATATATTTAAATTAATAGTGGAGAGAGAAATAAAAGAAAATAAAAAAAAAGAAATATACAGTAACACAAAGAAAAAGTACATATTAAGAAATTGAAGAATGAGGATATATGAATAAAATATGAGGAAAAGCTGATGAGAGAACTAAGTGGAGTAGATGTGTTTTTTAAACATTGTTCAAATTTAAAGAAACTATAAAGAGCACAGTAGAAAAAGTATGTGGTAAGGAAGAAATTAATACAAACTAAAAAAAACAATATGGAAGAATGAACAAGTGAGAGAAGCCGTAAAGAGAAAGTTACCCTGAAAAAATTACAGAATGAAAATGAAGCAAGATAGAGATAAGAGTACATTAAAGAAGTAATGAAGGAAGCTAAACCATAAGGTTGTGAAGAATTTGGAGAAGAAATTGTAAAAGATCATGAATTAAATGACAGAAAATTCTGAAACACAATTAAGAGCACCTCTTATATGCAGAGGACATAGTTCTGATAGTTATTACACATAACAAAGCCGAGAAACAACTGAACATATAGACTGAGAAGATCGAGAAACTAAAAATGGAAAGAAATGCATTAAGAAACTAATAAAAATGAATAAATGGAAAGAGAAAAACGAGGACAAAAGCGATGCACAAAATATAACATGCAAGGGGAATATAATAGAGCAAGTATCCTGCTCTGGCTATATGGGAAGTATGCTAACAGAGAACGGTATAGTAGATAAAAAGATTTATTATGCACTAAATAAAACTGTAACGTTAGCGCCCGCGCCAAATGTACGTGAGGCGTAAATAATGTGCTAGAAATTTGACTGGCTCTAATACATATTACAATCGTTGCCTCCATCTCCATAACGTTCGGATTTGCGATATGCGATCTCAGCTGCCATGCGCGGACGTAGCGTAAACCGGTACGCCACGCAGTTCTTCTCCAACTCACTCTAGAAAGTTACCGATAACGAGGTCAGTAAAGAGTATAAAAGGAGAATCCCCAGCCATTTCAAATCACTTGAGTCTTCGGACTTGTGTCCCTGGACTTCCCCTTTCCTAATACCGTCCCGACCGCGTTAGCATGTAACGGAGACCAAAATCGGCGAACGTTTTCCTTAAAACTCGTAAAAGAAGAGAACCCCTTAGCTTCACTTAAACTAAATATTTCTACATAGCTAGCATACCTACACTCCAAGCGGTGTTAATTTCCACCATTTCCGTGAGTATCCGAAGGCAAAGTGCACTTTGCGAGCCGGGGCACCGCAGAGTCTCCGCCAAACCAGATCGTAAAAAGGCGGACTCCGCTTCAAGGGAAAGGCCCTGTTTAAGTTATTGCTGGAGTTCTAAACTTATATACCAAGGCAGCCCCGAGGTCTGCCGAGATTAACATACAAATTACACACATCACAGCCACCGTAAAAGCCTTTATTAAGTCGAATTTGTAGGCTCGAAAAATCAAAACACCGCGTCATCTTGTTGATGATTAAATATACTTTGTTTCAGATCCGCCAGTTCCAGGACATCGGAACTACAAGCACCTGCGCCTAACGTCTTCCAACGTTCTTTGAGATAATCTAGGAACAGCAACCGGGCTAAGCCAGCGTGCAGTGTGGGTTGCCGAACGTCTCCAAAGTAACGAAAGGAATTTTGTTTTATTATACTAATGTACACTTCTGTGCAATAAAATTAAGCACACACGGCTTTGTTGCATTTATTAATAACGGTTTTTATTCGAAAGGTCTTAGTTTTGATCTTTTAATAAAGGTGTTATTTACAAGTTATGGTGTTTTATCATTTATTGAAACTGCTGCTAGGCAATTAAAATAGACCAAAACTATACAAACTAGAATATTGTGAAAAGTATTCATAAGACGTGTGCTTAATTTTATTGCACAGAAGTGTACATAACATGTTCTTATATTACGACTTATTCTGTGTATATATATCTAAACACATTATGCAGTTTATTTCTACATTGTGTTATCCTTGTAATTATCCATTTGAGTACAACGAACCCATGGGCATTTGAGCATACCCGAGGAAAATTTTGCAACAAAAACCAATAAATAACAACAGAGAATGAATAGTATGTATAACAACAAGACTACAGCAAGAAAGACATATATCAAGTAAAGTACAAAATAATAGGAAGAAAGCAGAAGGTTATGTATGATAAATCTAGAGATCCATTAAGAGTATATCGTAGAGACGACTTGAAGTGGCATACATTCATTTGAATTTATAATACCGCTGATAATGATAATGACCCTGCTTGACATTACTGTTTAATACTCTGAGTGACATGAAGGATACGCCAATTTCTGAGATATGCCGTAGGTACCCACGCTACTATTTTTTAAAAGAAAGTTGTAGAAAATTGCAAAGCAAAAGTTTAGCAACACAATAAAAATCAGCCTAGTGAATCTGTGGTATACGACTGAAATGGAGGAAAGTGTAGAAGAAGATACTGATTAGCATTTGCCGATTAAAGCTAAACCTGCAGCAACCATTATGATTATAATTATAAGACTCGAGGCCTAATTCTAGAAACGAAATGGACTATAGGTTACCATAATAATAAAACTATTAACTTTCTGTAGCTATGGTAACCGAAACAACTTAAATGACATGCAAGTAATCAATTCTACTCGACGCAGAAGATGTGTATGGTTGTATGAAATCATCGACTGCGAAAGAAATTAAAACATTTCTGGTATTAAGCCAAGGGGACTAGTTGCTATGCCTGTCCTGAACGGGAATCGCTTCTAGATACTACCAAACTTTGTCAATAACAGTACAGCAATGAATCTTACACCACTAATATGTTTGTTAGAAAGCAATTTGCATGCTGTTAAGTTACCAGGCGCACTGCTATACGTTGATGCAATACATACGAATTTCATAAATATGGGATCAAGGAATTGGAATTGTGAAAAGTACCAAAGTTAATTTTTTATGAAAAAGAAATTATAAAAACGAGGACGCAGATTAAAGTACCCAGAGACATTCTTGCTATAAAAGCTTTTTTGGAAAATAGTGATCCGAGACTGAATGACAAAGTGTATTTTGGGTACATTAAAAAAATCTACCTAGCCATTTTTCGAAAATTTGCTGTATAGAAATAAAAATGTCAAAGTTAAATATTTAGGTTAGACTAAGATGACAGTACATTGGCGTACTTTATAAAAGTAGAATGCTTATCAGTTAATTAATATTTAAAGTAACTCACTATTTTGTTCTAATAATTATTAAAATACAATAATACAACAAATGACATATTTTATTCAATATATATTTTGTAATAAATACTGTTATGATTCAAATCTTGATATCGAAGACAAAACGGCTGAAATACACACGTTTTATGCGTTGGACATTATTTGACAGAGTAGGTATTTCCACAACTTTGTAGCAAAATTCTGTGTCCAAAATAAGCCTAACATATTTAAACTAAAATTGTTTAACAATTATAATACTACTGTACTTACTTTACATATTCTTAAACATTTATTTATTTTCCAGTCAGGATAATGCATGGCATTTTGAGTAAAGTTAAATACATTGATTTTATTCAAATCAGTATTGGTGCAATTTCAAACACATTTGACAATTTTTGGTTGTTGGTTCTACCGTTCTACACCTCTGATAAATTTGACGTTAAAGTCAAAATATCGGCTGCCAACATGATAAAAATAAAATTACTAAATTGGCGTGTTCTTCTGCGTATTAAAAAAGACCTTGTCCATTAACAAACAAACAAACAAACATTAAATGACAGATGACTTATATACTAAATATCAAATAAGCACGCAGTACTTGGAACTAAGTAGTAATCACAACCATTGCCGTGATTGGTTGAAACAAAGTCATCATTACAACCATCTAAAAATCAAATATTTTCTTCAAAATGTCAAGTTGACATTCGTTATGAATCCTAAAAATATAAAAGGAAAAGCAATAAATAGTGGATAAAACGGGCTGACCTACAACGTTTACTTGAATTATACAGAAAAAAAGTTTTATGGTTCGGAGTCAGTACAGGTATGTAGGTAGACTATTTGACGGGAATTAACGGTTCGAAGTGCTGGCGTTTCTCTGCCTTGAAGGACCAAAGCCGAGATCGGACAGCGGAACTATCAGCTCTGATGCTAGAACTGTTCAGGAAGGATGAGAGGATAGCGAGATGTAACTAGAATTATGTTTTTTCTTGGCGAATTGTCTTGCTTTGCCTGTCCTTTTGCTTTATCGTTGCTGCTTTTCGGATATCGACGCATAGTGATCAACATCTCGTTTACTTGGCTATCGATGAGCTTCGAAGTTTTATAATTTCAAAAATCCAGGCGCGAAGGAATTTTTGCAGCGTTTAATGTTGCATAGAAAATACTTCCTTTCAGGGCAAACGTTACAATAAACCAAATAAGTTTTGTTTAGCTTGTTTCTACCAGCCCTTTTTTCGAGACGACATCGACACCTGGACTTCTTTTGCCTTTTAGTAGTAAGTTTTCTCTAGCCCATTTTACAATTCGATCGTTTTGCATCCATGTTACCTGGTTGTTTTATTCTTCTATTCTCTTCTTCTTCTAGTTATCCATTCGTTGATTTCTTGAACGCCGAATTGATTTCTCATATCTGTACTTCTTACAGGGCCTTTTTTTAATTTACCGACTATCCTCGTCATAGATGAAATTTCTGTGGTGTCCACTAGATGCTTGGTTTTTGTGGTTTCTTCTCTGATTTCGATCGCGTATGTTACTACACATCTTACAATGCTATTATAAAATCGGACCTTAGAATCTATACGCAGGTATTTATTATTCCATCGTATGATGTCGTTAAAAGAGCCACCGGTTCTTGCAGCTTTTAATGCTTGGTGCTTTACCGCATTTGTCAGATCTCCACTGCTTCAATACTAACCAAGTCAGAAATAATACCTCAACAGTATAAACGTTCATGCGTTTGTGTGAATTAGTGATGCCGCCGAGACAAAATAATTCTCGGCGCTCGATCTTTTGTTGTCGTTTGGGTCTGTGGAAATCGAACCCACATATTCTGAGCTAGAACCAGAAACTATACATTTACAGTCAGCTCCACTGTTTCACTTTTCTCTTTGAAGTACAGTGTTATAAATATCGTCAAGGAAACTCAGAACTATGATACATGGAGCACGTTTGATTATTTTGGGCGTTACGTAGATGCAACTGCCTCAATTTGGCACGCATGTATTGCGATGGTTTATTTCTCAGAAATTAATTCTGTATGCATAGAGAAATATTGAACAAAGTCAATTAAAGCACAGAATTGAAATATTTTATTTAATTGCAATCTAGACAGTAGTTATTAAATGCATAATTAGAGGGATAAAGGCTAGTATAAGAAAAGCAGGTTTCAGAAGGATTGAATTTGAAGTTTGACTAAAAGAAAGATTTAAGATGGCTAATACAATATAAGTAATATGGGCATATTTGAAGCCGGACCAAATGTAAATAAAAAATGCAAAAGGTTGGTTATGTGCATAATGAATATGAGCGTAGAGTTATTAATAAACGTACGAGCCAGTGAAAAGCAAGCAAGCTGAAAGGTAGCAAGATAAGATAGAATTTGCGAAGAGCAATGCAGAACGAGGGCAACTGAAATGAAGAATAATTAGTGACGTGGTTAAAATTGAACTCAAGTGCCAGTGCAATTTAAAACTAAGTATTCATAGCAGAGCAGTAATAAATAAGAGTTTATGTGACAAAAAGGGAAAATTTTTATGTATAAGAAATAAAGATAATTTCTAGTTTTAATCAACAAAAATGTTGATCAAATTTTATTCTTTTATGTGAAATTGTAACCAAAACTTATTTCCTTTGAACAATATTAGATCGCGGTTACTAGGTAACGCGATGCTGTTTTGTTAAAAAAAATAATTCCTGTAATGTCAACTTGTCGGCAAATGATGCTCCTGATTTTTGGGTTTTTATATAATAAAAGTTTTTTGCAAAGTCTAAAAAGTGTAAAAAGTTATTCTACAAGTCAGCGGGCATAACTGGAAGTGTTATTAAAAGTTTCTCCACCGAAAAGTTTATAAAACTGTGCAAGCCAGGATCGGCGTGGGTTCAGCTCCGACAACCTGGAAATCAAACTGCGATACCAGTCCATTCCAACATCAGAAGCCAGAGATCTCAAGTTCTACAGGTCGGGAAGAGGTGTAACAACATCCTAGAAGAAGATTTGAAGTCAAGGAAGAGACTTTCATTGAATAAAAGCATTGGCGTCACTCGGAGCGGCTCCAGAGGCGCGGTCGGCGATATTTTAAAAGGTACTATTTGGCAGGTTTTTATGTGGTTGGAGTCCGGAAAGCCAGTGGACTTCGAGAACACATCTTGCTGAAGAGATTCATTGTGTTCCGAGCATCCAGATACGTCCAAGTTCCAGAAAATCCCGTAGCGTCACTAGAAAATGCGATTTATGCCACAATTTGCAGTTTTCACAGGAAGTCAAGACGAAAGACAGCGCGTCGTTTTTACGTCACAACCTGAAACAAAACCAAGTTAAATGTTGCTAGGCGGGAGATTCGATTCAGTTTACCTGTGGTTTCCTTGCAAATTTCGCTTTTGAATATCAAAATAAAACGGTGTATGCACCCTCGAACCTTTTGTGGTGTAAGTCAATTTTATGAGGTTATAAATTATTGAAGTGAGTAGAGCAGTTGTACTGATATTTTGAGTATTTGCGCTACTCTGAGTTAAATATTCTACAGAATTCTTTTAATATAAAATTCAAATTTGAACCTAACCGATATAAGTTTTGTGTTTTACCGGGGCAAACCCATAGGATCATTGCAATTTGATAAAATATAGAACGGGGCAATTAACCATTTTGTTGGAGAGTAATAAATACATTTAATTTTAGTTAGCCTAAGATACTGACAGGCAAGTTTTGCATTTTTAAAATTTAGCATAAGTGCCTTGAGTATTGGGGTGTTTGCCTAAAAGTACATTGACTTGGCGATTGTCTAACATTGCATTACATAACAGTATATTATATTCGAGAATCGAGATTCTCTATTTCGAGATCGAGTCATGTTTGAGATTTTTGGAGTTCAAGATCGAGGATCACTTTTCGAGAATTTTCGAGATCGAGATCGAGATGTGTAAAATCTCGTCTCGTCTCGTCTCGCGGCACATTAGTATGGATATTGCTTTGAACTTTTGCATTCCTAAATTATTTTGCAATATCGTATATGTTAAACTACAAGCTTTTTAGATAAAGATAATGAAAGCTAGTAACTATTAATGGTTGTACAGAAAATATATTTGTATAATTTATCGGTGAGCACCTTACGTTTGCCTTGAAAAACAGATTGTGTAACCATTCGATGGTATATAGTATTTCAACTTTTTTCTGTGTAGTATCTAAGTATTTACGATTGAAACAGTGAGAGCACGTAAATGTTGAACCTTGAACGTATATGTTTCTATACGGATATTCATGGCACTCAAATTTATAAAATGAACCATAATCGTTGTAGACTATAGTTTTCTTGAAGTCAGGTAGTCAGTAGTTTCTAACTATTTCTCAAAGATCCGTTTCAGCCAATGTATATAATTTTTTACCTATTTTATACACCTAAAGGAGTGCACAAAGCATATCTTGTAACGACATGGGGTTGTTGAATCTCTCGGTTGCAATAACCGTTTCTGTGTAGCTCGGAAGCCAGGGCTTGAGATTACATGATTAATTTGACATAAAATAGAAATAAGTTAGTTTATTTACAATTGTTACATGTCAGAGACTGGTATTCTACAAACAAGGAATTTATTATCAAACGTGTACAAACAGAAATTGTGTTTGACTAATTGTTCTACACTGGGGCCAACGGCGCGTGAACGGCATCCAACCCAATGGACACTAGTACGAGGCGGCACCGCTTCAGTTAGTACAGCAGTTGATACGGTCTAAATTCCTAGGTGGCATGCGGGCTGTAATTAAATTTTGTGTAAACACAAAATGGCGTGCAATATCGGTCGGTGTGCTTAATAAAGCCTACTTATCTGTATGTGATATTCTATAGCGGTTTGTGGTTTGTATGATAGAGATCCCTTCACCACTTAAGGTGGCTTTTAATTACGTTCGCCGTTTGTATTCAGAAATCTAGAGGCCGAATTTACCGCCCTGTAGCGATCTGGCGGTTCAAACCGTTTTTTGCGCTAGTATTGGCTTAGGTTCGGTAACGGGCTTCACTGAATGCTTGCCACGAAATATCCACTAGACAAGACATGGGTTAAACATTGTTTGCCACCGAATTCGCTTCGACAGGATTCAGGATGGTTCTGGGGTTCCGGAAGTCTTTCCTGGTGGAGTCGTCGATTCAAGTTCTTTGGCTTATTTCCCAAGATAAAGTGGAGCTCGCGAAATCGCTTCGGCTAGTCCACTTCGACGGATGCGGCGGAGCTAGAGAGTGGACTCAAAAGTCTTCTGGTAGGAGCCCGCTTTGCAGGATGAAACGGAACTCGCGGGCCCGCTCCTGTGCTGGGATTGCTTAGCATGATTGAAGTTCGACCCAATAGTGTCTTGTACGGGTCGAGTATTGTTTTTTATAGACGTTTAAGCTTTCTTGTACTTCGGTCATCTTCTAAGAAATCTAAGATGGAGCTGCGCTGCGGGTACCTACTACGCAAACTCGCGCATTGCTGGGCCTTTGCCTAAATCACCAACGGTTTCCGCGGTTTTTAGTTTTTTAAAATTATTATTTCCCATAGTTTTTTGGTCTAACACTATTTAAGACTAACAAATGTATATAACTAAACCCGTGGTACTCGTTACTTCTATGAAATCAGTAGTTGTTAACTAGAAAAAGAGTGCAAGCCGGAATATCTTAAAAGCTCACTAGGAAGAGGAAGAGAACTCCTCTTATGGAATAAATGGTTCGCCTGGGATAGCAAAAAACGAAAGTGTACTTTGAAGATGCATTACATTCGTATTAGACGTCACCTTATGTGTGTGCATAGATGTAATAAAAAGTTTCCACCACGAAGGTTTTCCTTGGCTATAA
Source organism: Agriotes lineatus (assembly GCA_940337035.1). Taxonomy (NCBI): domain Eukaryota; kingdom Metazoa; phylum Arthropoda; class Insecta; order Coleoptera; family Elateridae; genus Agriotes; species Agriotes lineatus. The sequence continues at coordinate 40,720,798 of OW679198.1, forward strand.
GAAATGTAATCATCTTCCAGATATGACTTACCTTCATAATTTCTGATACATGCATCCTACTTAAAGAATTCGCGTAACTGCATTCCACTTTACAAATATGTTACGCATCATGTAACTTTAAAACCACTATATTTAAATAACGCATGAGATAGATTTATCTCCAGTTGAGGTCTGGGACCGCAACAAACAAACCTAAGAATTTACCTCGTTTGTGATGTCACATCGCACGATAAGAAAACCCCAACCGGTATTTTCTAGTGGTACAATTCCAAGATAAAAATAATATTTATTGCCTGGGAACAAACCAGCAACAGATAGGTTAATGTATTACTGCACAACCAACTAGAATGCAGTCAAAAGTTGGTTTGTCTAAAGCGGGAAATTCTTATTTTTCATCGTTTAACTAATGGAATATATTCAACCTAGGTGGATGCAGCAACTTGGGTGGCGATGGGGGCGATGAATACAGAATAAAAAAAGTCATCCCTCTGCTGAGCAAATATTAGTGGGAAGCGTGCGGCCTAGGTTTGTTGAAAGGAAAATGGATAACTTCAGCTAGGCAAATGAGGGTTGACATAAGAGATATACCGATGGGGCCAAAATTATATATCGTGTGTTAAAAAAAACTCATTTAGGGCAGACCTTGGAAGGAAAGATAGAAAATCTAGTCATGTCATTACTTAAGTCTGTAGCTGAATGTCAGATTGCAATTTGTTTATGAACACATCTGTCACTGTGACAGGTAAAAGTTTACACTGCATTAAGTTTAATTGTATCAAGCAAAAAGGAAAATAAGATGGCATGTACACAACAACAACGAGTGTAATAATTATAACGGTAGTTTCTGGAAAATTATTCAAAGTCAAGAAGTGATTTAGTTCTTTCTGACTTGGTAGTTCATTTGCATCAATGGGTATATCTACAGTTAGGGCAAACTTCAATTTGATCATGACATGCTGCGAATGAGTTTTGTTTTTTGGAACACACGATATAACAGCAATGAGATAACATGAAAAAGAAAATAACACGTATTGCTTGAGTAAGAAAGAGATAAACATAGTAGCAAATATTCGAGTAGGCTTGATGCTCATTTTAATAGTGACAGATGTCAACCACACATGCCTACTAAAATCATTTTTTCGTATGGCCATCTCTTTTTTACTCAAGCATTCTATTTTGTTGTTTATGTTATCTCATTGCTGTTATATATAATTATGGCCCCATCATTGTGACGCTGTTGCTAAGTAATATGACAAGTTGATTGAAAATGACGTTTAGCTAGCCGGGAAAATATTTCCCAACCTAGAATTTGACACAGATTGAGAATTATGTCATATTTAGTGATATTACACTGATCTGACAAATCGTCAGGTATACTTTTTAAATTAGATTATATTTTTTTACGTTTGACAAACATCAAAATTTAAATGTAAAATATTATACCCTAATTTAAAAAGTATTCGTAACATTTGTCAGGTCAGTGTCACACAAGGGGTTTTGTCATGTAAGGTTGCCAAAGCTGCTGCTACAGTAGGTATATCAAGTATTACTATGGATATGCTCTAATAATTATTAATTCGCTTTTGGGGTTGTTTATATAATTAATGTAGACTGATTAAAATATGCTGTCTTGTATTTTTATTTACTTGATCCAAAATAAATGGTAGTATGCCCTTTAAGTATTTTATTTATCTGCAATTTATTATCAAAACGCTAGCTCAGTAGAACAATTAACCCTATTCCAGGGATGAATTCCTAATAGATTGTAATTTTTATTTGAACTGGTGCGCCACTGTACACCTGAATTAGATCCAATACACATTAGTTATTGCATGCAATAATATGTCAAAACCTACAAAATGGTTCGTATCGTGCAGTCAGCGTTGTTGACCTAAAAATAATCAAAATTGCGAACATTCGCAGCGGTATTTATTCAAATCGTTGTTTTACCTTCGCCTAACCTCAAATTTGGGTAAATGCTTATAATTTGAATTGCGCCATCGCTGGATGCTAGGATATGCTTGAATCTTGATAAGCAAGGTCTGGTCTCGTATGCACACAAATTTCCCGATCCTAACACTGATTCTTTTGGTTAAAACAGTACCTTAAAATTTGGTGTGTTCTTCGCAATGTTCGGAAAGGGGCCCCAGCTGGTATCTTCCTCGGGAACGGTTTCCTCCGGTGTTTTTGTTGTTGGTCGGTTTCTTGCACTCCTGCCTGATGCGTCGCAGTAGAAATCCCTGGCTTTGGACCCTATTTCTGGCCGGAATTCAATATCGGAATCCTGATGTGATGGGCCGGCAACGATCGTCGGAGGTGAAAATTTAATTTTATGTTGCGGAAAATCCCACAAGCGTTTCCACATAAACTTCTACACTTGGTCGACACAATGATACACTTTTTAGCTCAAAATATATTAATTTATTATATAAAAACTTTAGTTGAAGTGAAGCACAAAGCTACATGTCAAGCTTAATTTAATTATTCATTTGTTCTCTTCTATTTCCGTTATTAAAAACAAAATCTAATCTATTACTATGGTTACTAAGGAACCGGAAATTGGTTTTGATCAAATTAAATACATTATGGAAATGAATTTCATTACAAATTATATTTAAAAATTTCTTATAACTAAAATATTGTCCATTTCTTAATTTTAAAAGGTCTCTTTGCTCCACAAACACGTTTTATTAGTTACTCTGCTCTATTTCACTCGCGTTGATTGCACTGATTATTTTATAGAGTTTATTTCTTAATAATTTCTTTTCCATCTCCTTCCTTCTGCTTTTCACTTGCTTTTTCATGTCCATCTGTCTGCTTTTCACTTGATTTTTTATGTCTTGCTGCCTGACTTCTTATTTGCTCTTTACAACGTATTATTATTTTCTTCTGGCTTTTAAATGCACGCACCCTATTTCTAGTTTAACGGCGCCAATTTTTAAACTGACCTTACAAAGTTTCACTTGCAATTTTTAACATGAGTATACAAGATTGCGCAACAGCCAAGAGTCTGCCTGCACGTGTCATTTTTTCATATTCACCGATCGGTCCTGTCGTCACAGCGACCTTCATAATGCAACGATATGCAAGTACGTTAGGCGGTGTTTTTACATGTTTCCTTTAACGGTTTTACTTACAATGAAATTTTTAAAATGCAGAAATTGTTTTAATTACAGCAAGGCCACCTATGGGATGTGCTAAAAGGTTGAAAATGTCTGCTGAATTAAGAGCAAACTGTAATATATGAATTATTGCTTTGTGAAAAGGAGCACATAGGCAAGTAAAATGTATGTTTTTTTCTAGTATACTCGTGCCTTTACTTCCGCCTCCCTGTGAGTTCTTGAGTTATTCTACTGTTGTAGATAAAAGTTAGTTATTGAGTCTTAAGGTTGAAATAAAGTAGCCTCCAGTAAAAATTGTAAAATAATGCACTATTTACAAGCTGCCATAGCAGGTATGAGCTGTTCCATTAATTTATAAATATTATTGTTTACGCTGAAAATAGAAATACTAATACTTTTTCAGACACCTTCATTTTATTAATGGTTTTTAATGTAAATTGTGGCGAAATACTGGATATAAAAATATGATGGATTGAAAGTTGTCTAAGCATATGATTTCAATTTCAAGATAAATTATATCGAAGATAGACGCAATTAAAATCCTGATAACATATGATAAACACAATTTAAAAGGCGAAGACGAAAAAGTTGTGTTCATTTATAATAATAAATTGTTTATTTTTCAGTCGTAGAAAATCGATAATTGCTTGTGTTACTGAAGTTTAATGACGGCCCCCAACTACAAGGTGCATGTTCTGTTTTACGATGAGCCTGGAGCACGTCATTCGATACCTCGTAAAAAATTAACTAGAAAACGGTATTCAAGGCTTCATTCTAATGCTGTATAATCAGTTGCCATTGAGTTTTGAAATTGGCAACTATCTTAAATTATTTTTTGTTACATTCTGTATTAATTTTCAGCTCACAAGTGTTCAGCAAAATGAACGTAGTTACCTTTTGTGCTCGTTTCACAACTATCGATTTAAGTGGGAAAATTAGCGAGTTCTCCGCGTGCTTTAATTTAGCATGGGGCTCGCGCGTCTATTAAATTACAAAATATTGTACTTCCACCAAAAGTTGCGTGCGGAGCCTTGATTTAGATTGCAGATAGTTTTGTACGTGACACGAGATTAACAGGTACCATAATGAGATGACGAATGATACACATTTTTCGTTATCATACGAAATTGTGACGAATCGGCCTGCGGTCGGGCCGAAGTTCGCGTAATTAATTATTACGAAATTGGCTTCGTAATGAATTTGGTAAGAAGTTATCGGGCTTGCATCCGCGCTTGAGGTGTACATACGTCTTTACGTACAGGTGCGTCCGTCTCACACGCAGGCTGTAATTAATTACTCTCTCTTCATTATCATAGCTTGCGTGGGAGGCCGCCTGCACCTTTACTTACACTACTGCATAACAATAGCTTTTGCCTTATTAGAATATCTTGATCGGTTAACGGCTACTATTTTTTTACTTTTTCTTGAATATATGAGCTTTTCAAAACAGGCATAAGTAACGTATCTGCATTGGCGTAACGTATTGATCATGTGGTTTAACGCTAATGGTTAGCTTATTAATTTTACAATTTCATTTTATAGAATTTTATTTTATATACATGTTTGATTTAACTGCTTTTCAATAATTAAAAAATTTTAAAATTATTGTGTGGTATTTACACTTTGCCATATAACAAATTACAAGGCCACCTCACTTTCAATTCATAATAGTTTCTCATATCTAAGTGTTGGACATATTGAGTATACAGTATTTAAATATAGTATGAGCAATAAGAAATACCATAAAAATGGAAGTCCTGTGAATTATAACACTAGAAAATTATACCCAATCCTTGTCACTGATATTTTATAGACAGCGGCTTACAGTGGCTAATATCGAAACAAAACCATAACCGTAATAAACGCAACAGAAATATTTCCAAAGCTTGAAAAAGCAGAAGAAGAAGAAGAAGATCATAAACTCATTTTGTAACAAATGCCAAGCGAAAGGTTCATATTTTCTGTTGTTATAATACACGTCTTCAAAATTCCAAAGGCACCCTTGATGAAGTTTCTTTTTGCTCATACAATATATCGAGAGATAAAAAAAAAATGTTCCTCAGCGGGCTGTGGAAATTCAACGTATGAATAATATGTTGGTGACACTGTACGTCAATGTCAAATTCGAGGTTATCAGGTTAGGTTTTCCGTCAGTTATGACACAGAATGACGCAAATCCTAACCTATTAACCTCGAATTTGACATTGACGTACAGTGTCACCAACATATTATTCATACGTTGAATTTCCACAGCCCGCTGAGGAACAGTTTTTTTTTTGGTTCTCTCGATATATATAATAGTATATTAGAAGTAAAAGTGTTATTTTGAGTGGTGAGATCAGACGCGCTTAACTGACGAGTGTAGCGAGTCAGACAACTCCGAGCGAGGCACAAAAAGTCGTTTTTACTCCGAATAGCATATGCTAATTTAATGTCAAAGGCCAATATAACTATATTTTTTCTTCAAACGGCAGTAAAATATGGCATTATACTGCTGGATTGATGATGCTAAACTGTCACTTTATTGCCAAGCGGCAGATAATATTATCTGCCGCTGGCGAGATCAAGTAATTTTCTTCGAATTTTGTTCACAAAGTTGTAAATAATTTGTTATAAAAACGTTTGAAGAAAAAATACTATATGTTATTCGGAGCAAAAGTATCTTTATGTGGCTCGGCTGTACTTATCTGCCTCGCAAGCTCGGCAGATAACCCGTCCAGCCTCGCCACATAAATATAACTTTTGCTCCTAATAACATAATATACTATTTTTAAATAATAAGGATTATTGAAAATTGATGTCTACGCAGTTCTTGACAATCAAGAAGGCCATGTCAAAAGTATTCTAAATTTACTCGAATTTGGAAGTACTTTTACTTCATCGTAATCACTTTTATGCCTAGACATAAAAGTAAAGCATTTACCTCGTCAATCAAGTCACACAAACTATCATTTTTATGACGTTCGAAAATAAATAGTACATTATATTATTAGGAGTAAAAGTGATAGTTTGTGTGGCGTGACCGGACGCGTGTAACTGACGAGCGTAAGCGAGTCAGACAAGTCCGAACGAGGCACACAAAGTCACTCCGAATAGCATATGCTATTTTATTTTCAAACGCCCGAACTAATATAAATAAATATATTGTGATGCCCTAATAGGTATAATGAATCTTTGAATATGATTTTTAATTATTTGAATAAATTAAACAGCCCAACTACCACACTTTTTGGAATTTTCCAGGCTATACTATAATAATGCTTACATTTTTAATTCTAATTCACTCTCATCCCAAGGTTAGGTCGCTACATCTAATTAAAAAAAAACGCATATGAACTTGCTATAATTACTTAAGTAACTACGTTTGGCTGTCAATAATTATTTAAGGTCCTATTTTAAAATAAACATTTAATTGTAAGCACTCTGTATATTGCTCTTTTTCTAATGGAATTTGACAGCTATGATTCTATTTTTAACTGATGGGAACAAATACAAGACCAACATTGTTTCCTTGCTTCGAGGATACGTAAACAAGCTGACAATTTTAATTAATTTCTCGATGTAAACGCAATTAACGCTGTTGCTATGCAATAGCAATAACATGTAAGAATTTCGCGTATTAAACAAAACACTTCTACCCACGCCACAAACCGGAAATTACGCTCTAAAAGACGCAAAGAAAGCACTTTCACAAAACTAACAGTTTTAGGAGGCAAATCTGACCTGTTGATGACTTCTCCGTTGCAAATAGGGCTACGTGCTCCTCCCACGATGCCCTGTTTTCCTACAGTTAGCAAGGCTCAAAGCTGCGCTGGAACCCACCTGGTGAACGGACACCTCTGGAACCGCTTCCGATGAATATGGGGCCTCACTCATAGGAACTTATAGAGCTGGCTGAACCTTCGTAAAATATGCCCAAAACACCACAGCTTTCACTGTACCGCTCCGACGCCTCGTATTTTACCTGTGCGGAAGCCCAATTCAAGGCAAAACTTCCACAAGTAACCCTAGACACGATCACTCAATTAAACAACACTTCTAATTAACTTGGTTATTTATTTACATCTAAATTAACTTCATTTTTGGGGCAGCTTGGGGTAGTTTCTTCGAAAGCTTTGGTTGTGAAACTGCCAAGCTGCCCCAAAAATGAAGTTAATTTGGATGTAAATAAATAACCAAGTTAATTAGCAGTTTCACAACCAAAGCTTTCGAAGAAACTACCCCAATTGTTTTGTTTACAGTTTACACATTGTTACATGAATTGCCAAGCCTGCTATTCAAACACGTCATTATGCAATTATTTTCATGGCCTATGCTATTTGTTAACAATTCCAAAATTCAAATTACTACATTTACTGAAAATTCTTATAATACATATTTATTTTGATGGTTATGTTATGAATTACTATTAATTATTATGCATAATTTAAAGGCTACTAAAATGTGTTCATAGCAATATATTTCAAAGAACAGAGGCCCACGTCAGTTCACGACAATCAATTAGGCCAATGTCAAAAATAGTCGAAAGCTAATCAAGTTTTGAAGTACTTTTACTCCGCCGGCGTAAAAGTAACCACTTTTATGCCTACGCATAAAAGTAACGCATTTACCTTGTCTGTCAAGTCGCATAAGTTGTCACTTTTATGACGTTTGAAAATAAAATATTTTAGTTAGACTCATATCTTATAACATAAAACCGGTGCTCTCTTTGTATGTTTGCGTGTATGTACCTTTGTTCGTTATCTCCTCCGAAGATATTGGCCCGATTAAGTTGTATGATGGCTTAAAATTTTGCTAATTTGTCGACTTAGATCGTAGGTCGGTTTTTATTTTCAAAAAAAGTGCGAACGCGTCTATGGGCGTGGGCCGTGCTGCGGCAGCTGTTGCCTCGGGTGATTCGCTATATTCATATGCTATTACAGCAGCTGTTCATTCAACCAAGCATAATTGGTCTGGTGGTAGAATGCCCGCCTAGCACGCGGTCGGCCCGGGTTCGACTCCCGGCCGAAGCATACTTTTCTTTAAATTTTATATTAATGGATCTCTCTTAATTTAGCGAACCGAAGCGTAGTTCGGGTGACTCACTAGTATGTAAGGTCATTACTGACTTTTAAAAACTTGGAAAATGAGCCATTACCAACTTTACTTTCCACCACGGGCGGGAAGTAGATTACCATGACAGCGAGTAGGAAGTAATCCATTCCCGACCGCTGTCATGGCAATAGATCTTCGCCGCACTCTATTATTATTTGCTGCTTAACGTCAATTTTGAGAAACTGCCAAGCCAATTTTTTCTATTATTGTTTAAAATAAAGTGGTTTTGAATAAAATAGTATACATACCACGGTCAAGTTTCATTCCTGTCTCAATATAAAGTTAACTACTTAATCTCTCGACAGTAATGAAACACTTTCCACCTCGGTATGTAATACTATTACTACTATAACTGCTTTCCGATAGGAAAGTTCGAGCTCGTAATCAGTGCTTCTCTTGTATTAGAAACACTATATGGATGGGATTCATAATATAATCAAAGATCTGGTGGAAACATAAAGCTGATACAAGTAAAAGTTCTGTAGAATGTGAAATATCTAAATCGTCACAAAATATATAGAAAATTACAAGAATACGAAGACAATATTACGTTTTGGAGTTTTTGTTAGCGATACGATGGTACATTTTGGCCAATGGTTGAGTTGATGGTAGTGGACCCTTTTCTTTGAGTGACAAACATCTATCAATTCTGCCTTAAGGTTCGGTTGGTAGAAATACTAAATGTGACTAATTTCTTTTTTGAGATAAACATATATCTACATTTTCTTTGGGTTGATTAGTGTTTCTTCTTCCTTAGTTAGTTTTCTGTAGTTTCATATTTTGAGGGTGATATTTACTTTTGTTCTGTGGGTTGGGTTGGATTTTATTTTCTGTGTTTTGAGTAGCTTATTGGTTTTGGGTGTTTTGGTTTTGTAATTGCGTAAAGAAATTGCAAAAAATGATTATGAAGAGGTTGTCTTTTTTTAGGGGTTAACACCAGGCTATAGTAGCCGCCGCTTTTTCTCCACCCAGTTGCGAAGATTAGTATTGCTACCCAAGTTCAAGCAACATTTTCGTAGCCCTTCCTTATCAGTATCACCCTTTCACATAAATTTGGGTGGGGGGTTTTTAGGGCTTATGTTCTTGAAATAAACTCAAGTTTGTGTCCTTTGTTTATATTGGTTTTGCGAATTTTGACAATTATGGCGTATGCTGGGATACCTACGCTTCTAAAATGTTCAGAATTTTGAGAAACCTTAAACCTATAATTTTGGTAACTTTCGATTTACAATTGGTACCTCCTTTTTGAAAACTGTCAGTTTGTAGGGGTTGATATTTCCTATTCCTTTTTAAAGAATCGATTCTTGGGATTGCCTTTTATGCATTAGGACACATTTTTGAAGCTTTTTTCGGTGCACGCTTTGTGAGATGATTTTGTCCTCTTAAACCGCAACAGTTGAATAATGTTTTAATTCATTCTTTCATAGTAAATCTACTGAAGTACTAGTAAAGCTGTTATTCTATGAATGATGCCATTTTTGACAGTGATCTATTACACACGACGTTTACGGAGTTTTGACCTACTCCACACATGCTTTGGAAACCAGCCCACCAAAGCTTCTATTACCTCTTCGTTACAAGAAAATTTACATCTTTTGAAACTCTTTCATTTGTGTGAAGTCATAATAGTTCGAGAGAGCCAGATATGGTAGTTTGAAACTTAGATTTTAAATTGTGTTGATAGAAATGTGCGACTTGTATTGTCCATTGTGTTTTACCAATGTCAATCATAACTACTTCACGGATATTCCAAAACATCGAGGCAAGAACTCTTCCAATAGATCTTTCAAAGCTAATCTTCTCAAGCGTTGGAGAACCATAATGCTTCTATTCCATTGATTGATGTTATGTGTCTGGGTCGTATAAATATACCCAACTTTTATCCATGGCTCAAGAAGTCAGCATCTTCTTCAAAACGAGCACAGATTGAAGGCGATGCTTCTACGAAAACAAGAGAATGCATCATCTGCTGCCTCCCCAGTCAGGAAATCGTAACAAACCTAAATATCTTGGAAGAAGCCATCAGACCAGCACAACATCTTGTAGGAGGTGGCGATTTCAATGCCAAAGACCCAGTATGGCGAGACTGATTACAGGCGAATTGATAATAAATAACGTAGAACTTTGATCATATGACCACAGCGGTCGGTGTAAGGTACCTGGCACTCCGCATGCCTAGCCCTTGTTTATAACATACAAACAAACCTGTATTAGAATCAACGAGTGATTGCACGTGTTAGCCCTTATCTAACCTATAGATTGAAATACAGGGTGAATTGTATTTGATGGTGTTCCATTCCACTTGATGTTAAACCTGTACTCTTAAATTATTTTTAAAGAGACATTACACAAAAATATAGAACGCATTAATGCTAACGAAATAGTAGAGGATACTATTTGCTATGGTGATGATAAGTAGTATCCTCCTGGTTACGAATATTGAAAATTGTAAGCGCCTTTTATAGATATTAACGATACAAGTTTGATTATGAGCATCTTAACCAAACGAGTTTGATGGCCAAAACGAGGCGGTGATCCGAGTTTTGCAGCAATCAAACGAGTCTCGTTAAGTGCCATAAGTAAACGTATATTGTTCCATATTTTATCTTCATCAATAAATTCTGGTTCGATGTATTTTTTTATAAAAAGAGTGCGGTAATATCTATCCATTGCCGCACTCAGAGCGGTAATGAAACTCTTAACGATACTAAAATTAATTTGGTTAAGAGGCTATAACAATACCGATAAAGATAAAACCCCGTTAACAGAATAAGCTTCCTCCATAGACTAGAAATGAACATCAAGAATACTAAGTACAAGGCAATAGAAAAAATACAAGGCACACAGACAACGGTATCGTTAGAGACAAGTGACATAGAGACTAGAGAGGGTCAGCAGCCTCCTGGCTGACACCATTGAAGATCTTGTGACAGCTGAAGGCTCTAATACACAATAGCACTAGAATAAACTAACGATAATTATAAAACACTTCTATATAAGTCGGATATAGTCCCGTAAGGTAAGCAATAAGGTTTAACGGGCCAGCTGAGCTACTCCGAAGAAGAGAGAGGGTTAACACTAAAATGATTAACGTGATTGTTCAACAACTCGCGAATCAAAGTTGGAAGATAGCCCAGTGATATAGTAATCGCAACTTACATTGAAGAAAAATATCACAAAATTACACTATCAAACACGGGTCCTTTGATAAGCTGTAATCTGATATAAAAAGAAGATAAATAAAGTGATATATATATTCATTGCCTACACGCCGACAAGTAATACGTATAAGAAGATAGTTCGCCCTACCGATATAAAATATTGTAGCGACGGTATTCAAAGACAAAGTACGTACGTAATTGAGTCAAACTCAATACTAATCTCCTGGCGTGTACAGGCTGAGTCACGGTATAACGCATGCAATTTTTACGCACAATTAAATAAAGCGCAAGGTACATAGGAAATATGCATATAAATCACTGCTGTATTAATTCATAAATGGAAAAACCGGCGTAAGAAGAAAAAAATCGATATCGTTAATTCATACACATATTGCCTCCTGCCGAAGCATTTTTGAATTACTACAAAAATATTTACTTGACGTATAAGGTAGTAGCTTACCTGTTGAATCCAGCATCGATCAAGGACATTGGTGTGGCTTCAATCTTGCCTGCTGTTGGATAGAATGTAGCCAATGTAGACAAATCGTGACAGACTATGAAGGCGAACTCAAAGTTGTGCCGTAATCGCTACCAATTCCATAAATTAGAAAATCCAGATACGAAAGTCCACAATGATATCCAAAATTCACCCAAAAAGAACAGAAAACTTTTCCATACGAAAATTCGAAAATCTAAAAAATTATAGAAAAAGGCCTGTAACCAAAAAACACTGTTTCCATATAGATGAAGAAACCCTTATAAAAAAACTACTCACTGCAGGTGTATAAGACTCAGTGTTCCGATTTCCAAATGAAATCTCCATCTAGAAAAGAATTACAAACTCTAAGCTAAATTGCCAACATAAGCGTTCACGGCACGACTCACCAATAACTGCTGTCTCCATATAAACCCAGCTACACAGTCTTTCTCTCTGATTCCATTTCTTAGTCGAACGATAAGAATTGGGAAGGACACAGTGATCACGGAATCACAAATCCTTCTAAAAGCCAGGCGCGAAGTCTCGAAGATTTCGATGATTTTTTTAACAATTAGCCCGGGAGTTATTCAATTAAAAGAGAAAACGAAACTGATAAGCTGTTTTATCATTACAGTGGAACGAAGTATTACTAGAAAATCTGACCGTAGAAGGAAGTTTCTAAGCGACCACGTTATCATTTACGGTTGGTTTCCATACCATAAATTCGCAAAATAGAGCAGGCTGAGAGCATTGAAGATTTGTATTCCGCTTGTGAATTCATTAATAGAACAACTTTACTCTATGGAGTTGAAATAAGCATCAAGGATATCAATATATGATAAAAGAAAAATATAATGTACACAGGCAACGATAAGAATAGGAATAAGTAAAATAGAGAGGGTCAGCAGTTACAGAACGAAAGATCAAGTACTTTGGTCATATCATAAGCATAGATAAATAGTATCTCCTTCAACTAATTTCTACAGATCAAAGCTATGTTTACGACATTAAAGCACTTTGGGGATAGTTTAAATGGGTCGTTAGGACACGTTAATCTTCAAAAAGCCAAAGCTCACTCTAAGCACGCCTCAACTTGCTGTAACAGACGGTTGGCCAGCTGTTTGCCCAGAGAGAAGGGGATCAGCACGACGTATTTTAAAGCGAGATGCTGTCACAATAGGGGTTGATTCTAACCAATAGAGGGGAGGCGGAAGCGCCACGAATTTTATTGATAGAATGGGGGAGAAGATTTTCGGCCGGCCTTCGTAGAAATTCAAAGTCGGAGCACCGTCGCCACACTACGACTGTTTTGCAAGACGTGCCGGCTGGTTTTGGGCTTACCTTTGTTGGTTTTTTAGTTTCACCAAGGCACCTTACATATAATACATCAAAGAGAGCACAAAGCATATAATACAGGAACCACAAATAAAAAGAAAAGTCGTTAGAATTGAGCTTGAGTCTATTGAATTTTAAATATACATGTATATGTTCGACATTAATAAACGTAAAAGAGGTTAGAAGCTTTAAAATTTACGGAATATCGATAAATAACATACAAAAGTCCTACTTGGAATGCTGAAACATAGTTATAGGTATGACACGAACAGTACATATGTTACGTTGAAGCGACTGTAGCGAACAAGTCGCGTAAAAATCTGAATAATATGAAGCACCTATATTACTCTACGAGTAGGTCGCGCGGGTCTGTTACACATATGGCAGTTGCAACGTAACTATTGCATCACTCGAAGATCAACATAAGCGCGACGTGGCACGCAACAGGAATACACATTACTATTCTACGTTCTTACATGTTGCTATTTTACGTTCACCTTACATGAGTTAATCCCTGGCGAAGCAGTAATTTAATACTACTGGAACGTCTCTCGCTGAGCCCCGGAAGCTGACAGATGACAAACAGACAGCGTAGGACGCTAAGGGCCGGTTAAGTCTGGTGTTAGCTAACGCGACGTCAAAGTGAACAAAAACGAATCAAATCTCAAATGCTTATGGTAACTAATACATTAGTAAACAAAATTTGATGCGATTTTGTTCACTTTGACGCGATGTTAGCTAACACCAGACTTAACATTGCTTTCTGCAACCGGCCCTAAGGGTTGCAAGTGCAGTAGCAAATGATTCTCCAAAACGATAGTGGGTGCGCATGAAGATTCTTGCCGGGCAATATTTAAACATCTTAGTTACCTCTGCTTTCCAGATTCGGCACGATAACATCTTTCCCAAAGGGGTCCACTCAGAGCGTTGATTGCATTAGATGCTTCGATACAAAGGAAATGTATGTTGGCAACGGGTTGGTTGAAGGTGGAGCTTACATCACCAGACTCGATTTTACGACGTGACGTCAGGGGCCATCTGGGTCGAGTTGCACACGTACCAGCGATCAAAACTGTACTATACTAGAACGAGCGAGAAACGTCGGTATTTGAATTTGAAAAAGGGACCGTAGAAGTGAAAGTCAACTGAAACAATGGACCGGAAAATGATGTTCACAAGGAATCAATGTTGATGAAAATGTTGAACTCCAAATGTAAGTGTTTAAAGTTTACTGAGAAATGTTGGAATTTATCGCAAAAAGATAATAATTGCTGATTAAAGTGGCACAGCCTCTAGTTCTAAGCTAGAAAATCTGGCTTCGAATCGAAGAACTTAAACGGTCACAAAAATCACCATTCCGACTTTGGTAACCGTGAGTTCTTAACGTCTAATTTTCCTCAAAGAGAAGAGACAGATGCCCCTACAGTGGGTATGTTTCCAACAAAGCTGACGCAGACGAAAACTTGTTGTTTGCAATTCTATATTCTATATATGTAACATTTTCATTTTTTTCAAGTCCTACGTTGAACTCAATTCGAGGACACAGTTATCTACAACAATATGTGAGAAAACTACGTCACCTTATGATAATAAAGCTGTCATAGCTGTGAAATATAATATAATTAATTTTATCTACGACCACTACTAAAAGTAGGCCTTTTAGCGCTAGCTTGTTTCACTAAAAGTGACGTTTTATAGTTTACCGTGGTTAAAGAAATCAGCTGTTTACTTTTAGCTCTAGTGCTAAAAGTGAAGTGAGGTTATAAAACTACAATTTCGAATTGGAAGTGAAGTTGTAAAGTTATTCTAGTTGCTTCTTGCGTTACAGATAAAATGTTTTTGAAATAATTAAAGCATTATGTAATGAATACACTCAGATGTGGAGTATTAATAATTAAATTTCGTAACTGACCTTGACAGCACTGGCTTCGCAAACATTCGCCTGCGCATGGGCTACTATTTATTATGACATAAATTAGAAGTGTCGTAGATGCAAACATTTGTTAAATCGATATTTATGGATTAATAACGGTAAAATTAAGGTCGTAGATAAAATATTGTATGCAACGCCTGCTAAAAGTCGACGTTTATGCACGAGACATGAAAATTATGAAACGAAAAGCTATTATAGCTATTATTTGTAAATGTATCTATAGCAGTTGTTATTAGACTTGTTTTTAATACAACTTTTCTTAACGTTCCTGTTTTATTAGATCTCATTCCAATTTTCAGTCTAGTACTTGTAACTATTTAATTGCAGGTTGTTCTATGAACTTCAACAATTACTATGCAAAGTAATAGTTTTATTCTACAATTTATTTCTTACTTGATATTTATTTTGCAAATTGCATATATTAATTAGTTTGATAAGCGGTATTGAATACTCTCTTAAACATTGTGTTTTAACTTTGATCAAATGTTTTTACAGCTTGAAGACAAATTGCAACTACAGGAATAATTGTAAACAATCGAAAATTTAAACAATAGCCGTAATTGGGCACCAAAGACCGGAATGGCCCCATTCTTCACGTGCACATGGAAATATGGTATATTTAGGCAAATTAAACCGTTTTCAACTTCCGTGGTAAACTTTTTACAGTGTTACAACAATCCAAATTTACATGCAATAATCATTTCGGAGGTGCGAGCCACCCACATGCTCACTTTGGTTATCGGGCGGACTTCAGAATTAATGAAAAGGTTGTACAAAGTAATTAAACTGTGCTAACGCAATTAACAAAGACAATAAATAAATTGCTCGCCGTTGCAAAGCATTAGTTTGTGGAGTATCGCTAAAAAGTTGCAGCACTTCAGTTCCGGTTTGAAGCAGCTTAGTGTGTAATTACTTTTAACTACAAACCTGTGTTACATTATAGGTTAATTATGACCGTGCTAACAAGGAAGAAACTTTAACATTATTGCCGGAGACACTTATAAATTGTTGTCTACTTCAGTCGTATCAGTGAGAGATCTTGTAACATACCCTTTTCAACTATTCTGGAAATGTGCTACATTAGCGTATATCTCAAACGTGCTTGAATTTGAAATAGTTTTGCGATTTTTATGCATGTGTAGTTTTTAAGATGAATTGTAGGTTCGTGCACCTTGCAATATTAAGAAGCACATGAAGGTTGTGAGAAACACTTATACTAATATTTTTAAATTCTCTTTCTTGAATCAATATTTTTCGAAAGAAATTGCTTGATACATGATGACTAATTACTTTATATAAAAGCTTAAAATGAGCAAAAACGTGGGATATGCTCATAATATTGTGTATTTTTATAATAATTATATGGTCTTTAACATTATAAATAAATATTATTAAATAAAAACGAATTGAATAAATGCTGTAGTATATTGGTGGATAAAATCGGTATTTATACAGGGTGTTTGCTAAAATGTGTCTCAATATTTGAGGAGTGATCCTACCATCCAAAACAAGTAAAAAACGTTCAATACATTATGTCCGCACACTAACACCATCCGAGATATAGCATTTTTATTTAAAAACACGTTCAAGTATTACAATTCACTTAAGTTTAGTATATACTATTCAAATGAAAGTGCCGTATTAATATCTGCTTGTTCTAGTCGAAATGACTGAGATTACACGAATAAGGAGATGGCTGACAGCATTTGTGTTACGGTCTTGCCAAACAATTCGGAATGAGGCAAATATCGTTGAACGAGTTAGATAACCAATGATGCGTCGTGCTAATGCTTGAATATCATCCAATGAATAACACTTTGAACATATTTTGTAAAGTGAATTATATTAATATTATAACTAACCTGCTTCATTGAGGCCCAAATAAGTTGGAACTCAAATATCCCTTTTTTTTAAATAGAAATGCTATATCTCGGAGGGTGTTGGTGTGTGTACAAAGTGTTATAAGCATTTCTCTTGTTTTGGAGAATAAAATCAATGCTCATATTTTAAGACACATTTAGCAGACACCCTGTATATGTTTATCCTACAAGAAGAAGTAGAATTTGGATATATCAAAAAATTAAACACACGTAATATGTGATTTGATGTTTTTATTTCAAAACATTGTAACTATTTTTCATAACATCAGGTGTAAATATATACAAAATATGAAAAGTAAAATAAAAAACAAAAATAGTTCGAGAAAGAGTTAAAAGTTAAATAAATGTTTTCCTCTATTTTCTCGAGCAAATTCATCAATTATTTTCAAAGTAACCATATTCAACAGCGCCTTTCTACTATCATCGCAATTTTTAAATACTTTTTACGTTTTTCAAGGCAAAGATATACATTTCAGCCGATGATTTGGAAACAGAATTAGCACATTTTTAAGAAAAAAATCTTTATTTGGAAATGTTGACATTGCTCTTGCAGCTCGATATACTTGTGTCATAATATTGAATTTGTCTGTATTTTTTTTTAATCGTAGTAAATGGTTAAATTCAGCATCAAAACATAATTCTAAAAATAGAGAAAGGAGAGAAATTTTATTATATTCTTTCAAGGAATATAACAAATTATAATAATGCAATTATTTTGTTTCTCAATTGGTGATTTTTATGCAATGTATTGTAATAGCCCCGCCTAATAAAGTATATAATAATTTTTAAATAAAATTATTAATGGCAAGGGATATTACGATTTACAAAATGGCATTAGATATTACGAACCTGCCTGTCAAACTCAGGGCAAATTAAAAGAGTGTAATAATAATTACGACAAATAAATGGTTTATTGCCCTTTTCTTATTTTATCTGATTGCAATAAATACGGTCTTGGCTTCATAGAACATGAAACAAACTTTGTTCAGGGTGTAAGTTTATAAAATTAAGAAAAACTTTGTAAGAGAAATAACTCGTTATATGCCAATTTAATTCGGATATTAGGGCAACTGCACAATTTCCATCTGACGTCTAGATAACATCTAAATTTGACTCAGCAACAAAATGATCTGTGGTGGCAAGAAACAGCGTAAATTGAATTTTAAAACACCAAAATGGCAATGAAGCACCAGGTAAATATGATTAATTCTGTGACGTAGCAACTGTTAAGCTTGTTTTGTTTCTAGTGTGACATAGAACCCACGCGCGATCGTTTTTTGTTTTACATCCGGTCAAAACTGAAAAACGTCGCGTCATTCTGCATTTTCAAAGGACGCTAACTGAATTTCTCAAAAACGGATGGATTTGGATAACTGGAAATTGGCACTTGGACGAATTTTACTGCTGGCTAATCTGCTTCACTTAGACCTCTTAGCTCTTGGCAAACTATACCCACAGATGCCCTGCACAGTGGTAAATAACTTTATACACAAATGTTATTAAAAAATACTTTTTATTTATAATTTTATGTGATAAACTGAGGAGCTCAGATTGGCCCCAACACACATTTTCCAAGTTTGCTTGGTTCTCTTTTTACAAAAGACCGTCGTGTAACTAAGCAACTAGATTTTCAATTTTTATAAATGAAATTAGGATTGATAACATGTTTAACCTTATGGACTACAGTTTTGATGTCACGTCTTTGCCTAACCATTAAAATTGTATTTTTCGTGGAATAAATGTCACTACACTTGCTCTGCTTTTAAGTCACTCTTGTTTATAATGCACTGATACATTTGGGCTTCCGTTAGCATCTCACTAATTGTCTTTCGATCGGTTGCCTTCCATTTTCATTGCTGTATTGCAATCATTATTTTGCTAGCACTGTTTCGTTTACCTTTCAGCTAATTTGCCGTTTGCTGGCCTACACCTTTAATACATAACGCTTATATTCTTTCTGTACTTAACAAATCATTCTGTATCATATTATTCACATTATGTCTAACATTAATAAGCTCAAATCCGTCAGTTACAAATTAAATTGCATTAGCCTTTCCGAACATTTTTCATACCTGAAACTCTGAACGTAACCCATCTGAAACTTGCTTTATGTCATGCTAACTTTTATCCCTCAAATTATTGGTTATTGCTGCTCACATCAAGTGCACTTATTAATGTAAAGTACTGATTATCTTGCAATAAATAAAATACTTAGTTCCGTGCTCATGTTGACCTTATTCATTTAGTTAATTAGGGAATCGGAATTGCTGTGGGGAGTGAACGATTACAGTATATTGACAAATAACCGATTTTGCGTTACTTTAGTAACAATTTCATTGATTATCTTTCTTTAATTAAAGAACAATTTGCAATCCCAAACGATTACTGGGCCTCAGGGGCCCCATTTTCACTCTAAGCTGTAGGACACCCGCTTGCTTCACCACTGCTTTAGAAAAGTATAGTGTTCTTTAATGTAGTGGACAGAAATTAAATGCAATGAAGAATTTCAATTCAAAACCGGTCTGTTCTACTACTGTTATGTTAGTCACGTTGTAAATAAACTATTTAGTAATCATAAATAACTTGAATTCTCAACATTAATTGGCCATTACTGAACGATGTTTAAAAAAGTTACTAACCCCTATCGACGGCACTACAACATAATACAAAATAAGCCAGTGGCATGGACTGCCAGATCCCCGGACCTAAAAGCTTAATAATTCATATAATATAACGAATATAATCTGGAATAAAAAAAGGTTAATGATAAAACGGTTAACGTTAATAGTATATTGTGTCACCAGTGATATACTGTTATACTCCTGGACGACTTAATAATTACTAGACCAGACTGACGCCTGTGCTTACATCCAAAAAACTAAAACAAAGGCTGCATTTTAGAATTATAATTTTTGAAGTTTTTTAAAATGCGAAGTTACAGAAAAAGGTCTGTTTGAATTTAAAAAGGAACAAACAACAGCAGTTTTTCAAATAAATAAATTACATTTAGTATCTAATTTACTCTACTGCAACTTTTAATCGATATATTGACTTCTATGATATGTAAAAATGTAAGAAATGGTATACTTCAACATGGAAAAGGTTTATAATCAGATGCAAGTTTGCTCGTAGATGTTCAAAAATACTTTTTAAGTGACCAGATGTGAACAAAAATCTGTAAAGGGTTTTAAGCGGAACTTTCCTCGCAAATGGAAGTTTTGCAACTAAAAATTCTGGAAATATTAAAGGAAAACATATTTTAAGGTGCTCGTTTTGTATATGTTGGGTCCAAAATATGCCCGTTTTTTTAAGAGCAAAAACCTGAGCAATGTGCAAAATACTATGTACTTTTATTTAACTAATAGTTTTTTAGTTAAAGCAAAAATAGGCGAAATTTTTTTTTATGTGCTCACTCTGTGTATATTAGACCAAAATTTTCCCGGCCTTTTGCCAGGTAGACATATAAACTGCATGCAAAGTATCGTCTTCCTCCAAAACAATAGTTTGTAGGTAATAGTGTAACAGTTTTAAGTTATACCGCCAACAGACAGATATACGAAATTGAAGAAACCTGTTTTTCGTCATCTAAGGACCCTGAAACTCGAATATCTAAAGAAATCTCGAAAGGTGATATTTTCGTGATTACAATAATTTCTTCGTATTTTAGCCGAGCTAAATAAAAAACAGAGTAAACATCTAAATGCCCCTCTAAAACAAAAGAAAAATTGATGTCTGGAGATCTCCTTATGGAACCATTCAAAGAAAAATAATCGATGCAAAGCAATATCCATTGTAGAATATATTATTTACTCATTTACACCTGCTGTCTATTAGTTTATGAACTACAGAATATACCATGTATAACTATCTACAATTTATTACAATTCAACTAACTTTTTATGTGTTTTTTAAGTGCTGAGTGCTGTTTTCTGGTATAATTTAAAGGCAAACATTCATTGATATGCGTCCAAATGTCTAATGTTCCCCAGGAAAGTATACTAGCGCCAGTCACTCCTATAGGTACATATTTAAATACACCAGTCTGAACCGGGTGACCATTGGACGTTGGGATACAATGAACATCGCTCTCTTCTGAAGACTGGTTTGTAAAGTAGAGTAACAAGACTACACACCAAACATATATACACACATGACTTGGAGGTAGCACAATAGGCCATTGCGACCGTAGTGTGCGTAGCCCTGGTTCACTTTCTACAAAAAAATGTATACCAGTCATATGAGATGCATTAGTAGCCAGTTTTGCATGTGACACGCTTAGCAGCAATATTTGTAGACATCAACTATCACAACCAAATAACGTACACATACGCAAAAGTCACACGATGTACTATATGAATACAAGGGGAAAATCCGTTTTCTCTATGTAGTCTCAACCCACTTGGCTTATCGATATTTCCGCTTCATAATTTTCTCCTCATAAAAGTCCACACTTTGACTCTCTGACCATGAAATTACCTCAGTTGTTAAGCTATCGCCGTCCTAGAAATGTATACCACGAAAGCGAGCTTTCAATTTCTCATACATAAAGAAATCCGGCGAATAGGATTGGTGTGGAAGGATTTCAAAGCCCAATCAGCCTCTGTTGATGTAACTGCAATGCATTTGTGCGATGACTCATTGCCATGCTGTAAGAACACTCCTTTTCGCAGTCGTTCACGGCATTTGGTCTTGATTTGATCACGCAATTTGGTGTAAAGGTCGCAAGTAAATAGTATGACCAGTGTAATGAAAGTCGATTAGCAAGACGCCGCGAAAATTCTAGAAACCCGAGAGCATCACTTTCCCCACCGACCGCTTTATTCTGACTGGAGAATTGGAATGCCGCCACTTCATTCTGGCTTGTTTGGTTACAAAATCGTAATGTTAAATCCATATTTCATCCATAGTGACGATTCTCTAAAAAAATTGTCAGAATCTGTATCGAGAAGAGCCAAAAGCTCAGCAGTTCATTCGATCCTGTTTGTGCAAGGGTGTTAACATTCCAGAGGCCCGCGCCCATCGTTACATTTGACAGATGCAAACAAATAAACAGCAAACTAATTTGTTGATGCTTTGAGATCATTTAGTAATTTCAAGGCACCACTGATTTGTCTAAAAATGGTATTTTGTTTCTTTAAATTTTCGGTTTTCCGAAATGTAAAATGACAAATGCTGGCATAAATGGATACAGAATTTTTTTCTCTACAAAAACCTTCAATACAAGTTTGCTCTAAAATAATTAGGGAAGCAAATATTTTCATATGAAGAAATTACCATTGAAATCCCTATGGTGCGTAAAGCATTTCTACACCCTGTATAGCAGATAGAGATACAAGCATCACACGTATCATATCAATACATATCCAAAAAGTCAAATGAACTAATTGCATGCCATGCTAATGCTCTGAGTATTTGAGCAAACAATATAAGTACTCAAACTTATTTAAAACATTAAAACAGCAGAATTCGTTATGGAGTAACAACTGAACACTGGCTTTTATAGTTGGAATGATGTCACATTCCAATTTATTTCTTCTACAGGTGCGAACAAAACTTATACGACTAAGAATAAGCTGTCAGGCGTGCACCGTAACATATTTTAGGTTCACTCGCCTACAATATTTAATAGTCAGTATTAAGTGCGACACCATATTATATGCACTTTATTAACTTTTACTTATGACATTGCCGTGTCGTGTTTACATAATTTCCTAATGTTTAAATATTGCTTATGTGTACTTACTTTGATATTAATCGCAATCTATTGAACCATTCATTTATCATTGCCTCATATTATAACGGTTAGAAAAAGGAATTCTGTAAAATAAAAATAAAAATACTAATGCTGCATTTATATCTGATTTACGAGTATAAGCCTATGTAATGTGCCAAAGATAAATTAATACGACAGGTTGAAAATATTTCTTTAATATTGATTTGCAAACTTACAATTTCATTTATATGAAGAATATGAACTAAACATGAAGAAAACGTTATCCTTTGATACGATTCCTATTTAAATCATTATTCCGTCCTAATTTGCTTTTTTTTAAGTCCTCGTCTTCGAAGTTCATGAGTTCCTTAGGCTATCCAGATACATTTTCATGGGTAGTTTCACAATTTCGCGTTGTACCTTAGATTGTAAGTTTTGTAAAGTTTTCATTGTTGTAGGTTTAGCACATCTCCACAGTTGCACACCATATGACCAAATTGGTTTCATAATGGCTATATGTATACAGCAGTATCTTGTTGCCAGTTTACAGCTTCGATCTTTACCCAAGCAGCCAATACATTGAACGGTACCTCAAGTTTACTTGTTAACGTTTCGTATTTATGTGTTTCTTTCTAAGAAAACTTTTAATCTAGTTGTATGACAAAATACTTTGTAATAGCGACTGTAGGACAGTTTGAACGTCGTGTACTAAATGTAACTTGAACGGATTGTATTTCATGATTCGTTGGCGTTCTAACCAGTTTATATGGTTCAGGTGCATTTGAAGACTGTCAGATGCGGTGACAGAATCTTCTTTTGAAGTCAGATTGTCAGTAAAAGTGGTCAATATGGTAGTGTTGAATATAAGTTAAGATATAGTAGCAGTCTTAATAAACTACTTTGAGAAACACTGAATTCTATAGACACTTCGTTCAGGTATTTTATTGAGTAACATCGGCCAGAGAGCTAGGATTTCATAATCATATCAAAGTAGCTGGCAAATGATTTAGTTTATGAAGCAAAACAGTGTGCCCCGTCTTATCAAAGGCTTGAGTTACACTTAAAAACACAACTGTACAGATTTTCTGGTCTTCCAGGTTCTGGTCAATTTGATTCATTATTGCTTATTGAATGACATGAAATTTAAATTAGTAATTCGGCAGTGAAGTTAATAACTTCATATCTCTGCCAAGTCTTCTCAGAAACATCTTCTCAAAGATCCTTCCTAATAGTGAAAGCAAACTGATAGACTCTATGAAGATATTTTTTGAAATAGTTTACTCGGCTTAGAGGAAAGTAAGAAAGACTGATTATGCGATTGTATATAGCAGTTATAAATACAATTGCTTTTCTCGATAATGTTTGAGAATCAGTCTAGTTATTAGGCATTTCCCGTTTCTTCCCACTTTCTAGTACTCACGCTGTATTGGAGAAAACGGTTAATAAATAAAAAAAAATAACGAATGCTTTATCACCGACGTATATGTGTGAGTACCGTAATATCTGTAGCAACAGCAAAATATTACTGGATGTATAGTTGTTCGTATATGCCTCCATTTCAGTATTTTAAGATTTTTCTGATCGTTGTTATTTATTGGCTGAGATATATTGATAAATAATTCGTTCAAAGAAGCGGTATGTTAAATACAAGGAGGGCAACAAGATTTTGAATTGTGGAAAAACACCAATAGTAAAGTAAAGCATACGGAAATCATTGAGCGCCATATGGTGTGCTCAGTAAACTAAACGAATAAAGTATTATGTTAAAGCGAAAATATCAAAAGTACTTGGTATTGCATACCTATATTGCTATGAATTGTTGTTTAATTGATTTAATTAAATAAATATTGATTAAGAACCACCATGCAAATATTTTGTTTACACTATAAAATTCTAGGTAGATTAAAAGTGAGTTGTATTTTTCTGAGTTGTTAAATAAATGGTTATATGCCCTGTATCATATTTTATTTATCTGCAAATATTGATAATTATTCGCTAGCTCAATTTGGTAAAGCAATCACTCAATCTCGGTTAGGTTCCTGGCTGAATGTGTAATTCTTAAATTAATTGAGTACGGATCTGTATTCCGTCTTCGCTTTACTGCGCACAAGCAAATACTCGAAATTAGGTCAAACGCTAATCCAAAATGACCCCCTCTGGCAAGATAACAGACAGTGAATTAAAACAGTGTGAAAATTCATCAAAGTTCCACCGGTAATTATTTAAATTCGGCTGCTTTCGCGGCATTATTTGTCATTTGTTTTCTAGCGTTCGTCGACGGGACGCGCGCCAATTTCCCAATTGTTTTTCTTGGCGTAACTTTGGATTCAACTTCCTCCTAACCTCAAATTATGGACTGGGCCTATGTTACGGGCTGCATTTACATTACAGCAACGGAAATCGCTTGGATTGTGTTGAGTATGACTCTTCTTACACATGCATAACTTTCGCGCACCTGATGTAGCTAGTTTTAGGTTAAAACAGTACCTGCTTTCACCGATCTTGTATCGGGAGCTCGAAGGACACGCTGATGTTTCTTGGGCTGCAATGGGCCGGATCCTGCTGCAACTCCTGGCACACGTACTCACGGAGCTGCTCGATGCCCTGGGAGCTTCCCCTCTGGGCTGTATCGGGATGCTCGCCTCCACGCAGAGATCGGAATGGGCTGCTACGGCTTCTAGGTTACGTACACTGGCTCGCAGAACGTTTTAACTTTATGTGTCGGAAATGGTTGCAAATAGTACCACACGACCACGAACATGCACTCAATGAAATGGTATACTTTTATTGTTAATATAGTTTTATTTATTAAGTGAAAATTCGATTTAACTGGAGTACATTTTTAACATGTCAATTCATAATTAATTTCTTTTGTTCTCTCCTAATATCCGCTATAAACAATTGCAAGTTAAATATTAAATAAAAAACGAATATGAACCAAGTTCAAAATAATTACTTACAACACTAAATTTGCCTATAACTAAAACTATTTAAAAAATTCTTATTCTTAATATTATTGTCTACATTTATAATTAGTTAACCGTGTCTTTTCGCCACTGCACCCTTTTTAAATTGCTTTCAATTGATCACATAAGTCACTACACTGATTAATTTTTATTAGAGTATTTCCTGCACCAAGGTGTCCTTTGAATTCACCTGTTTCCTTTTCCACATAATTTTTGGTCCATCTGCTGTGTCCTTTTCTTGGCTTTTTAACCCTGGCTTGCTGATTCTTACAATTTCTATTAAATGCCTTAATGCCTGCCTTCTTAGCTGCTCGTTGCAACGTTAATTAGCTTATCTCGCTTCTCATACCTTTCTTTTAAAACCCTGACAAATATTTCACTGTTTAACTTTACTTGAATTATACGCTTCATTTCATTGCCTTGGCAATCTATTTTGTAATTAATAGTTCGGCTACTACCTTTGCTCAAACTTCTTATTTTAAATTAATCTTACAGTCAGCTTAGATCCCTGTGAGAATTGAGCTTTGCTTATTGCGTTCTTTATTTAATTATACTGCTATTAATGGCATCTCTTTACAAATGCCCTCATTCTATTAAATTCAAGTTTTAGCCTTGCAGTTATATAAAATACCTCACTCTGAGCTCTAGTGAAATGTCCATTAATTTGGCAATGCCATCAGAGTTGAGTTGTAGGGCTTAAGACCACTGCAATATTTGTACATTATACAATCAGTAGAACCGTTTCCGCTTATTGCAGCATTTGCGCGATTGAAGTTATATCTGCAGATAATTCTACAATTCAAGCCAAAATATAGTGTTATTGGTGTCTTTTTTAAGCAATAGTAATAAAGAGAATGAATAACATTGTATTGCCAGAATCTAAACATGTTTATATTATAATTACTTATATATTACTTATATATGCTAGTTAGCTAACGCTTGTAGGGCATAGGAAAACTAGAAACCATTTAAGAAAGGTGTTTGTTACAAGGTAATTTTAATATTTTGGAAGCAAACTCTTCTTTCAAGACCATTACGTGTCCTTGAAATATCGCTGTTGGAAGAATTTCATCATTTAGTATGTTACTTATATTAACTCCTTAATAAGTCCATCCAGCCTTGGGGTCTTAAGGTACGTACAGAAAGAAAGCAGGTTACCTGCTTACTGGTTATCGGCGCCGGTAACCAGCGCCTGTTTTGCAGCGGGTCAGCACAGAATAAAAGCGGATACCTGCCAGTTCTTTAGCAGCTACCATCAAGTGAAGATGTCATCTTCTTCCTCAGATGAGCAATTACTAATTGAGAATCCTTTTTTAAAAATGAAAAGGAAAAAGTGCGGTATACATCCGATAAATCGAGACCGTTCAAAATACGGTGAATATCACCACCTATTCAAGCAACTGAAACAGCACGAACACAGATTTTTCGAATACATGCCGATGAGTCTAGATACCTTCAACTATATTTTGCAATCAGTGGAACATAAGTTAACGAAAACTTGGTGTAACTGGCATAAACAGCCGATATTACCAGAAAAAAACTTGTAATTACAATAGCGTAAGTGATATGATTATATGTATCTATTTTACACCTATAAAAAAACACAAGTAATATAAACAAGCGAAATAATATGCATAAAATACTTAAAACCTAAACAATCGAAATAATGCAACATACAATATATAAATTTAGTCTAGATTTGTAAACAAACGAAATAATATGCCTAAAATACTTAAAATTTGAACAATCGAAATTATGCAGCGTACAATATATAAATTTAGTCTAGATTTGTAAACAAACGAAATAATATGCCGGAAATACTTAAAATCTAAACAATAAAATCATGCAGCATACAATATACAAATTTAGTCTAGATATGTAAACAAACGAAATAATATGCCTAAAATACTTAAAATTTGAATAATCGAAATTATGCAGCGTACAATATATAAATTTAGCGTAGATTTGTGAAATAGCTAGGAAAAGTCTGTAGAACAGATGGTGGAATTTCACTGGGTGAAGAGAAGCAGGAAGGAATATCGGATTCTGGAGGTACTTGGCGGTAGGCAAACTGATCAACAATATTCTGTATCTGCCCCCTGAAGGCTAATTTTCGCATTGGTGTATTTTACGCACACGCGGAAGCAAGCTTTTAAAAGATAAGAGATCTACATCATCCTTCTCTCTTTGGTTTTCACGCTTTTCTTTTAGGTATTCTAATTTTTGTTTCTCGATGTTAATCATCGAAGCATTCCACATATCTGTTTGCGATCGTTTTCGTTTTGTGGCTTTTGGCGTATTAAGCGAATTGACTTCGGCCTTCGATTGGTGAGCTTCAGCTTCTGTAACTTCTCTATCTTCAGTTTCTTCTTCATCTTCTTCCACTCCAGCTTCTTCGAGAATCTGGGATTCTGCTGGACTGCTGTCAGCACTTTCCGTTAATACGTCCTTGGACACTTCTGAACAATTTCCCCTGGACGTTCTTGCTTTCACGGTGTCTTTCAAAAATAGCAGCAAATAAAAGTAGGGCCACTTGGAAGAATCTGCTGAAATTGCCTCATCTCCTGTACGAGAAGCTGGGATTTTTCCTAGTTCAACTGCAAACTGGTCCCTTAAATATTTCCAGTTCTTCCTTAACACGTTTGCTGTAACAACTGATAGAGTAACTAGCATTAAAAGTGTTTATGTTATATTTTAACTAAAAGTATGTACATATACTCGTATATACATACAACAATTGTATCTTACACCTTTAAAAGAATGCACATGCAAAGCCTGCTGAGAATCACAAATAATTAATTCTAAATACTCCTACTCAATAAAATACAGATACATAAATACAGTTATTTCTAATCATTCTTATTACTTACCATCCACACCCATTTTCTTGCTAGTATCTTGCCAGCACTTTTCCACTATGTTTTTATTACTATGGGACTTTGATCGTTTGTCCCATATAGGATATAGCAGATTTTTTAAAAACTGCGGCAATTAGCAAATCAATATCCATAGTAATCGTCTACCTAAACTGTAATTTTCAAACGATCTTTACCCCAAACCTGCTTGCCGATAATTGAACGTTCATTCCGGTAAATTTGCCGGCGCCGGCTGCCAGCGCGAACAAGTATCAACCTGCGTCTTTTCTGTGTAGGCACGTTTGCCAACATAGTAGCATTATCGGCACCGATCGGCGCTGGTTACCAGTAAGCTGGCTACCTGCTTTCTTTCTGTACGCACACTTAGGGTCCTGCCTATGTACGCCGCTGCTTGACACAAATTTATCTTATCTTTCCTTACCAGTGCTTGCATAGTTTTGCAGTTGTGGTATAGATTGAAAATTGCTTGGTTAAGTCTTTGATGAACTCCCGTTTTCATTAATGTGTCCCATATTAACTGTCTTGTTACTCTATAGAATTCTTTGACGGCATCCAAGAAAGATAAGCACATATTTCGCTCCATTCATCTGCTTTTTAATACCGTCCTTCATTTTGTTTCTAAAATTCGATCGTATAATTTGCTAACCACAATT
The DNA here is from genome assembly GCA_940337035.1 of Agriotes lineatus. NCBI lineage: Eukaryota > Metazoa > Arthropoda > Insecta > Coleoptera > Elateridae > Agriotes > Agriotes lineatus. Next base: position 40,750,009 of record OW679198.1, read on the forward strand.
AACAACGACATGCTTCGATAATTTTCGCTAGACCTACTATATTCGTTTTCCATAGTAGAGTGACTATTTTTACTGTGATTCTCTCCTGTTCAAGTTCTGTAACAATTTACTCTACAACCCTCTACAAGGAAAAGCTATGTAGAGGGTTGTAGACTTTACATAGCTTTTCGGTTGCGTGTTGTAGTTTTCCTATTACGATTTTTCCGTTTCTAGCTTCTTTTTTTCCAGGTTTTCTTCTTCTGCCAGTCTGTTTAGCTGTTGTACTGGCCTGTTCTTTTCAAAATTCAAAAGTAACCCTCCACCTCTTTATTAGTTTTTTGCGACTCCATTATTAATTTCCTATCGCTATGAAGTACCTGGTCGAGAATAGTAATTTATTATACAAGACGATAACGTTAAATTTTATCTACGAGTGATTTGTTTAACATCGAGACGAAGTCGAGACGTTAATGATTCAAGAGTGGATAGTAATAACTTTATCGTCGTGTACAATACAAAATGTTTTTCTATAGCAAGAACTTTAACAATTCCAAAAGAAAATAAGGAAAGTCAATCACATTTTAAAATTTCAGTAGCTAGATTGGGTTGCTAGGATAATACGAAGCTGGAATATTTAATTTAAATAAAAGTTAAAAAATTAAATTACTTTATGTACCCTTGATGTTAAAGTGCTACTTTATCTACCCTTGCTGTTAAAGTAACACTTGACCTTTTGTTTTGAGTCGATTAAAGCACACTTTAACATTTGCTATAGAAAAAAGGATTTTTATCGTTGTAGCTCCTAATTAGTAGGCACATAGAATAACTTTTATTTGTTCTGAATATTTTCCTTCGTCTTAGTTCCAAATTGTGCTCGTACCTGTCTTTTACCTTACTGTATGTTAGGTCGCATTCCATTGTTCTCTGTAATTCTCGTAATCTTGCAATCTTTTCGAATTTAGATACACAATTCTTTTTTCTTACACATTTCAGATTTAATTTCTTAAGACTACAAATGATGATTGGCTAAAAGAAAGATTGAAGTTTTAGAAAAAGTCACGAAAAACTATTACTTACTTACTTAATCGTGACCCTTCCTACATTTGCGGTGTAAGGGTTTGGCAGATATAATGCCACGTTTATCGGTCTGCAGTCGCTTGGCTTGCTTGTCCAAAACTTATCCCTCTTAGTTGTACTGTTTTGAATCTCGTCGTTCCATATTGTTCGATCTTGTTCGATCCGTCTTTGTTTTTTCATCTTTTAACACTTGCTTAGGAGATTCATCCTTTACAGATGATCATACCACCTTAGCTGACTTTATTCTAGAATCGTTTCCATGTGCTTGACTTCTAAGACTTTTTCTAGTTCTGTCTCTATTATTTCCTTTTTATGGTGTTTTTCTTCGCTGTTCTCCAGCGGTCTGACCCTTCGAGTGTCAATGCTTCTTATCTTATCCTTTTAGTAGCTGTTCGAAGTATGTTTACATCTTTCTATTATATCTTTTATAGTTGTAACATTTTGCTATCTTTGGAGGACTTTGTCTGTTCTTACAAGCTTTAGCATGCTGTAAAATAATTTTATATTGTCCTTACGCTTTTTTTCCCTTTTGTGGCCAAAGTCTTCCTATGCTTTCACTTTGACCGCTGCTACTGTCTCTTTAACAATTTTTCTTTGGACTTTATATTCTTCATTTTCGTAATCACTATAATTTTTTGTTTCTAAATACTCCTTCCAACGCTGCTTTTTCTTTTTTTCTCCTACATTTGTTTTCCTGCATACCTTCTCGGCGGTGCTTAGTAATCCCCTTTTAAATACAGACCACATTCCTTCCATAAGTTCAAGTTAATATAAATAAAACTCGGTCAATGCGCTGCGATACAAACAACATTAATCCTTTTCTCATCAATAATGTGCCAATAGAAGATGTTTATGGTTTTGTTATCTGGATAATCAAATCACGAGTAAAGAGGAATCGATGGTGGGCGTATTGCCGAATTTCTAAGGCAAAACATGCTTTTGGGATGTTACGCGAGGTGTAGACATCGTCTGAGATTACCAGGCAGACCAAACTAAAAATAGTTACAACGAATGTAAAACAGACCTGTACGCGTGTGAAACGTGGAGACATACCCAAGAAAGTGAAGAAATGCTAGAAGTATTCGTCAACAAGTGTCTCAGAAGCACACTTCACATTAAATGATCGGACTACATTATAAACGCAGAATTACTTATAACAAACAACATTTCCCGCCAAGCTTTAGATTATTATCTTCATGGACAAAGACGACCCAATAAGACCGCCCAGCGAATACATGAAAAAGAACAGTCCTCAAAGAATCGGATTACATATCTGGCAAAGGATAGAGACTGTTGGAAGACCTTCTTCGGGGCTCTATGCTCCACATAGGAGTTAAAGGATTATATAATCCTTTGAATATCTGGTTTCCTTCTCCAATACTTTGCATAATTTCCAAGGCTACTGCAACATGAAACTTTACTTGACATTTCTCTTGTCTCAATCTTGATATTTTTATTTTCTGTAAAACCTTTTTTGTTCTTTCCTTTTACGTTTTGCTTCTTGCTTCGCTATCCCCTATTTTCGTATGGTTACTATCTATTGCGCTCCCTCTTTTTACTCTTGTATCCATAACTTGTCTTCTCCTGTCTTCTTGAACTATTATGTAATCTATGATCAATGTTTCTCTTCTTTCCGGCACGACCCTTGTGTATTTGTGTACTATGTCTTTATGTTTACATAGCGTGTTTATAATTACTAAATCGTTCATTAGGAAAAATTTTAGCAGACGTTCTCCATTAGTATTTTACGATTTTGTCCTACGACACCTTCCCATCTACCTGCATCGTGATCTATTCGGGCATTTAGGTCTCCCAGTATTACATCATCGCCTTGCTGTTCCTCGACTACCTCCCGCATTCTTTTCTCCTGCTCTCACATTCTTGTTGGGTCGGTATACCACTGCTAGACTCAGGTGTTCTTCAAGTTTGACAATTCTTCTTCCCCCAGTATTAATCCTACACCTGCTGTTCTTCTTGCTTTTTCCGGCATTCCGCTGTATATCAAGTAGTATTCTTTTTATGGTCTATGCAACCTTTTCCTTTCTTCGTTGTGTCGGTAATTTCCAGGAACTGTTAATATTTTACGTTGGTAACACTTTTTATGTGTTTTGTTTCTCGATTATCCTTTGCTTGGCAGAATTTAATCGTTTTTTCCTTACTCATTCACCATTTCGTTGACAGTGTCGTCATAGATTTTCCAAATTTATTTCGTTTACCAGTTCTTTAGGGCTGTTTTTTACAGCACCTAGTAGCTGGGGATCCCAACCATATCTTTCGTTTTCTATTATTATCTTCTGGTGACCCACTATTACCTTCTTACCCCCATTTCTTTGTTCTCTGGTGATATCACCTAGGCAGGCTCGAGTCTTCTTTTCTTCAACCGTTAGACTATTCAATAAATATTTGTGTACGTCTTACTTTTTTCTTCGTAATTTTTTTTTCGCATTCCAAGTTTGTATTTCTACCACAATTATTTGGTTGTTATCTTTTTAAAATGCGTAGCTATTCGTCTCTTTTATTTAGATCTCCATTTTGTCTTGAATAAGCTATTCAACTCCTTCACTTATCTCATCTTCTTTAATAGTTGCTCCTGTTATTATTATGTTGCTTAAGCATTTTTATTTTTTCTGTTTTTCCAGCTTATTTTCAAGCTCTTCTTTTCATTTTTTCAACTTTTTCTTCGGCTAACGCTCTTCTAATCGTCGGCGCTTCTGTTGCTTACTGGTGACCGAAGTGTTCTGTTGCAGGGAATGAAAATATATTTTCTTCTTCGTTTCCGTCGCTTTCCCGTCTTCCCTTTTTACTTTTTTGCTGTTCTTGCTAAAGTCCATACAGACTACAATTCACTTGTGGTTCCTTTTGGATTTTTAATTTCTATCCATGCCTATCAGTTGTTACACTCGGCTTGCCGCAGCGATTCAAATTGCTATTAGACAGAAGAAAAATATTAATAATTGAAATTTGCTTAATATCTAGTTACATATTGCTATGAACCCATTTTAAGCCTCTACGATTATAATAACAATTAATAATATTTCAGGCATATCATATATTGTTTTATAAAATGTTCCAGATATGTGCTAGATTAATTTTTGTAAATAGTATGAATAACATTGGTTTTCATAATAATTTGTAAAAACAGTATTAAAAATAGTGTGCCCCTTTTTGTACCCTTTTCACAATTCAGTGAGTTTGAAAATTAATTCTATATCCATTGGGTGTACTGTGGTAGGTTGCAGTAACTCAGAGCACATCTGCAAAAGTTTTTAAAAAATGTTTATTTTGTGGATCGAGTGCTAGCCAACACTCGAGCAGAGTAATTGGAGCCTTGTGTGCTAGAGGTAGCGGCCTTCGTAGAAAGCAATTGAAGCCCTAGGTGTTAGGCAATGGACGAATTAGAGATGCTCTAGCAGCGGTCCAGCTACAGGAGTCGTTCTGTGGGCGTTCAGCGGCTTGTACAGGCCAACGAAGAAAGAGGGTGCCAGACATCGTGGGACTTGCTGGGGCTCGAGTTAAGCCATAGTTTCCATTACAAAATCAACAGGAAGGTCACAAAACTTTATCCTAAAGATTAATTTTTATTGAATTTCTTGGTGGGGTGTTTTCTGTTTGTGACGTGTATTTACTTAATGCAATTGTTATCACCTAGGCAACGATTTAATTAATCACAGATAATTATCGTGTAATAGCGAACCTGGTTTGCGAATTGTGAGGGTGCATAGTCATATTTGCATTAATTTCACATTAGTTAAATAATATTCTGTATTCTAGCGATGTCAGTAGTTAAATCACCATAATAGTATATTGTCTAACTAGTGCTGAAAGTTGGATATTTCACACGAATGCGATAGTTGAGCCACGAGCCGAAGGCAAGTGGCTCATTCGCAGAAGTGTGAAATATCCAATCAGCACGTGTTATATACTATACTTTTCCGACTACCACCAATATACTATTGATTCTTTATAATATAAACCAAATTTACCACTTTTAACCGCAAAATTAAACAATTATTTTTTAAACAAGTAATATATAATATACGGATTTTCCGAAAACTGTGTTGAACATACAATATGATCGAATAGTACTACTTTCTAAAAGGCGTAGAGTTGTTTCTTTCTATTTAAATGTCATTACTAATATCAATTCCACAGACCTCCTGGGGATAGAAGTATTCGAACGTATGGTAGAACATCAATGAGTGCAACAAGGCAGACAAACGAAATGAGTATCACAACAAGGATAGAATGCAATCATGGCTAGAAAATTTTTTTAAACTAAAGTTAAGTAATCTCAACCTCGCCCTAATAACAGGAAGCAAATACCTGTTACAAATGAAAAAAATATGACCTCTTTGTTGCATTCATGGATTCGCTGTGTTCAGAATTGGAATCGTACAATCTGTATATATTGCTGTGTTCTACGTCTGTTACCACCTTCAGTATTCTAGATTCCACGATTTTCTATCATTCCTATCTTCAGCTTGTAGATTTTTAGTAACGGCTTCTTGCACCTCGTTCTTTCATGTTCTTCGCTGTCTATCTATTTTTTTAATGGCGGATATCATGACCAACATTTAAGCTTTATTTAACATTGATTGCACATAAATATACAGTCGTAAGCGCTTGACCTCTATTGTATCTAATGATGGGCGATATTTTGATTTCTCAATTGCACCTTGAGTCGGAGCTGCGATTTTTTAATATAAGTGATTTTAAAGTGTGCGGTGATCACATAAAAAACGACTCCCAGGATTAGACCGTGTCATTATTTAGGTAAAAAAAGTTTAGCCCACTTTTATAAGAGGAGAAAGAGCAAAAGAGCACGGCAACTCTTCTCAGAAAAGAGTTTCGCCTCTGGCGTGGTTTACACGTTGAGTTACCGTGCTCTTTTGCTTTTTCTTTTGATGAAGCTCCTTATGAAAGTGGCGAAACGTTAAGTTCTTCAACCTCAATAATGACACGGTCCAGTCTCGGAAATCGTTTGTTACGTAATGACAATGGCCGAGAATGTCTCCGAAATCATCTGAAGTGATCACAATGTTCATATCCGTTCATATAATAGTACGAATACTTAACCCGTAAAAAGTATCAAAGCGCGACTTCGCTTCACGTTATTTTGCAAGCAGTTACACCAATAAGAACTAATTTATTACTAAAGCAGTGCTCGGAGTTTCGGAGCCCTAAATAATAGATACATTGCAAAAATGCAGGAAAATTAACTAATATATGTTTTAGTTTTAATCACTTGCATTTTAAAGAAGCTTCACTGGGCATCTCCTCATCTCCCTCAGTTAACGTGAATTCTCTTGCGCGTAAATTCTTATGGCAACAAGCAATAATGCGATAAATACAGTTCAGAGCCGTATTTGGGTGATATTTATTGCATTCCACTCTCACACCAGCAAGATATCGTTTAACGTATTAGACCTGGGATGTAGCACCATCTAAAAGTCTTGATCACATCATGGTTGTTGAGTAACAGTGATAACTAATTTTTTTTTTATTATCAGTTCATGGTTTAGGTCTCCGAACCTGTTTTATATCAGTGATTGTTATTATTTCGTACGAACAAGATAGCACATTATAAATTGCAGTTGGTAAAATATCGCCCATCACTAATTATTTCTAGTATATCAATCTCTATTAACCAGAGTTCTACCTCGTAGGCACTAATATAAAGGTTACTTTTATTTCAACCTCAAATTCTGTGGAAAGAAAAAACGGGAATGAATATGAAACATTTATTGTGTATAAAGTGTAAGTACATCTCTCAGCTACATTTCTACATGATCCACATTTCCATGAAGGCACTTATCGTATTGAGGCATGAGTTTTTCCATGTCCTCCTCAAAGAAGGTTGCCGCCTAGTCACTCACCCAACCGTTCATCTTGGTTTTCAGCTTCTCCATTAAGGTTTATGCAGAATTCTCATTTTCGGCTGCGTTATGCCCTTCAGCGTAAAGCCTTCAGCCAGAAGAAAGCACTTTAAGGCTTACTACGCGCGCCAAGTGTGAACTGCGGGCCGTAAGCCGTAATTCACTTTGTTCTGGCTGAAGACAACGATTCTGAAAAGCATAATGCAGTCAAAATTCATCGTGGGATGAGTACAGTATGAGCGATGTGTGCGAGAATAATGCAGACAGTTTAAAGAAGAAGCTGAGAACCAACGCGAACGGTTGGTTGAGTGATCAGGCGGTAATCTTCTTTGAGGGGGAATAGGAAATCTGGTGCGACACTATGATAAGTGTCTTCAGCGAAAGGGCGATTATGCGAACATGTAGCTGATAATTGTGCTTACATTTTTATACAATAACTGTTTTAGTTTAGTTTTTATTCCTACTGAATCGGAGGTTGAGAAAAATAGCCCTCGTACATTTTATGATCGTTTTGAAAATTATAATTTTTGTCGTTTTTGTTATTGACGTATTCCACAATACGCTATTTAATTGTCTTGTCTTGATTTTGTGTTTGATCATTTCATCACTTCTTTCATCGTCGGTTATTTTTACGCCTAAGTATACTCGTATCACATCGAGTTCGTTATTGTCTCCACATGTAACTTTAAATCTTCACCTACACCACCTAGTACCAGGTAAAACCTAATTCTCCATGTAAAAGTAAAAAAGTAGAAAGTGATTATAAACAAACCACAAAATATAGTCGGTAGTGGCATATACATAAGTCAGGATATGTTTCTACTTGGTTAACAACGTATTTTACTATATAAATTTTTAGTCAAATATTCAATTTAGTAGAATATAATACTTATTTTTATATTAATTGTTCTTATCATGTAATTTTATTGAATTACAAAAACCAAATAAGATTACGATAATTAGTGCAATTTTATTCAAGGTGAATTTTTTCAAAGCATATTATTTCAACCAGTGTTCACTGTTGAATATACCATGTGTTAAAAAAGAAATTACATAAGGGTTGGCCATGGAAAATAAAAGTAATGTGAACAGCAAGCTTTAAAATTCGTTAATGGAATCACTCTTGTTGTTGCTGTCATAAATTTATATTGAAAATTCAGTTAAGCTACAATTATAATGGTTTTTACAATGGAACACAAAAATGCATGATTGAATCTTATTTCATGGCCAACCCTTATGTAATTTTTTTTGAACACATGGTAGAACTATTCAAAGGATTACCAAGGGAAATAATCCACTGTAGGATTGTAGTGCAGATTTACACTTTATGTGATATGGCGATGCTAAAAACTCTAGATCAAAAATATAAATTTCTGTTTTAGTTTACTGATATTATAACAAACATTTGAACCAGTTAGATAGTAAAAGAAACCGATACTCCAGTGGTTCGCACACCCATTTAAACGTACCAGGCTTTGTATGTTAGTATCTCAATTAATTCCGCCAACGAACTTTAACTTGTTAATTATATTTGTAACAAGATGGAAGTTAAAATTCTATATTCATATGCATATGCTACCGTAAATACTCGAAATCAGTAAGAACCCGTTTTTTACTAGTAAATACGCGAAGTATCTAAGAGCATCAGAAGCAACGCATTTTTACTAGTAAGAACCCGTTCTTACTAAGGCCGTTAGGTACATGCCGAATAAAATGATTACATCGCCTTTTTACTGCACTTTTCAGTTAAAACACGTTCTTAATAAACGCATATCAGTAAATATCCGAATTTGAAATAAAAATGTCAAATATATTAAAGAAACATTTTATTATTGATATCTTACGTATGTATCATTATATAATGAGGCAGTTGCTTCATTTGAAAATGAAAAGACGTATACTTAGTTTCTAGTTACAGTTAGTTTCTAGTAAAAACGGGTCGTCTTACTGATTTCGGGTATTTACGGTAACATATACCAGGTGAGTTTTTTAAAGTGTTACAAGGCGATATCTCTAAAGCGGTTTACAATATTTTCATGAAATTTTTGTGAGGTAATAGGGAGATGGGGAGACATATAATAGTATATTATGTTATTAGGAGCAAAAGTTATATTTTATGTGGCGAGGCTGGACGGGTTATCTGCCGAGCTTGCGAGGCAGATAAGTACAACCGAGCCACATAAAGATACTTTTGCTACGAATAACATATAGTATTTTTCTTCGAACGTTTTTATAATACATTATTTACAACTTTGTGAACAAAATTCGAAGAAACTTACTTGATCTCGTCAGCGGCAGATAATATTATCTGCCGCTGACGAGCGGCAGATAAAGTTGTCAGCGGCAGATAATAACTTTATCTGCCGCTTGGCAATAAAGTGACAGTTTAGCATCATCAATCCAGCAGTATAATGCCATATTTTACTGCCGTTTGAAGAAAAACCATATTTTCGACATTTACCTCTTTTTTGTGTTTTGAGGGGTGGAGGGTAACTTTGGAATTTTAAATAGAATGATGCACTTTTGTTTAGAAAATTCGAATCTACGTAGAAAATTACGTACATGTACAAAACATTTTTGATTTGCTCTTTCGGTTACGGAATTATGGTGACTAAATTTTGATAGAAATTAAAAAATAAATACATTTTACCAATAAATCAAGTTCACTTATTTCAAGATTAGAATTCGTTTCCAAGTAAGTTGAGAATTTCGACCGTTTAACGAAATTTCACATTTTTTGAATTTTATAACCTAATAAATCATAATTCCGTAAACAAAAAATCTTTTGTAGACATACGTAGTTTGTTACGTAGATTCGCATTTTATAACAAAAGTACATCATCCTATTTAAAATTCCAAAGTTACCCCCCACCCCTCAAAACACAGATAAGAGGTAAATGTCAAAAATATGTTTAAATATGTCCCCCCATCTCCCTATTACCTCACAAAATTACATGAAAATATTGTAAACGGTTTCGAGATATCGCCTTGTAACACTTTAAAAAACTCACCCGGTATAAATAATAAAGTCTGTTAATATGTACGTAGACATTATTTATTTAATACAAAGGATTGACATACAAAGAAAATGAGTCTATGTTTCGCTCAAGTTAATAGTTTAAACACTATTTTTTGTTAAACAGTATGGCTATAATTAAATCCTGCCTCAACAAATCTATTTCTGGCTTCCATCATTTAAAAATCTTAATACTTCAATACTGTTAGTCGTCGAATAACGTGCAAGCTATGTCACTTTAAATAAGTGACATTTCTTAGATTTTCATATTGGTATACAAAATATAAAGGTTCTACAATGTAGTAAACTACCGACAGTTAGCTTATTACAACAAAAGTTATTTATGAAATTGCTCACTCACTGAAAAAGCGCTAGCATTTCCTACAAATGTGCATGTTTTATATTGACTGATGGCACTAACATATTCAGTCCCTTCTCACCGTCCAGAAATAATGATAATTACGAAATCAATTCTTGTGAATGAGCTATTCCGTGACCGTTGAGAACAAACTAGCGCTAGATGTTAAATCACGCTAGTATACGTTGTAAAGTTATAAAGCGTCCATGTAAGTTATAAAATTCTCACTCTTGTCCCAGACACCACCACTCGGATTTACTTAAATCCTAAATCATGTGTGCATACGCGCAGAGAGAGCATAATGCCGGAGAATTCTTCATGCTTTTCAAATTAAAAATAAAAAATTGTTATTAATATCGTTTAAAGTCAAGCACACATTCTTAACATTTTAAACACATGAAAAATGTCTAGAATGAGACAGGTAAAAATGAAAAAACAAGTTACTTCATAAATATTCAAATTCACCCACTATAAATCTGAAAGTAAAAATATGCGGCTATTAAAAAAGACAACATATTAATTCGATAAATATATTTTTAATATTTCGTGAAAACATATAATACACGGCAGTATACATATACATACAGTTATCATACAATAGCTTTTTACATTTCTTATATTAAAATTTTATATCACACAGTGTATAATAACAGATCAGTGCTAGTCTCTTGTAGTTGTCGAACGCGTTTGTCGACGTCGCCAGGCAGCACGTTTAGTGCATAATTTAAAGACAACTGCATGCCGATTGTTCAATTGCAATTTGAGAACCGGTGAAATAAATAGTACCTCGTGGACAGAGCAACAAAAAAGTATGAAATACGGTGGCATTAACACTAACAGATATTTCGAAGTATTTATTTTGGATAACACTGTCCAAGGTGTTTCTCACAAGATTGTATTATTAATGAACCAAAACAGGCAACAACTTGGCTCATTTTTAATCATAAAACCAACAGCCATAACTTATTTATCATAATAATTTGTGAACGCCGTGGTTGACAAGTCTCGTTTGTATCTACGTTTTTTCTAGTTTATTTTTGTTGGAAAATATTAGCTTTTATAATTATATTCGTATAGCCTCGATCGCTTGACGCTTTGATTCTGTATTAGGAGTTCGCTGCAAAAAACTAGCGTAGGAATAGCTTTAAAATAAATATTTACAATATTAAATATATTATCACTATTTTAAACTTAAACTTAATCGTCATCGTCGTCATTACAGTCAATAATACAGAGATCCCTGATAGTTAGTTTACAATGTACTTAAAACGAGTTTGTACAACATATATTACAGGAAACGAGTAGTCACAGAGGCACAAATGAACGATTGATGTTAGTAGATAGTAGTTTATAGATTCAAATAGTGGTGGAATGTTCACAGTTGCATTGACTTTCAATTTTATTATTTCATGGTAAGAGATTAAATCGATCGTTGCAAGTTTTATACGCTTTATAGATAATAATCTTCATATTATAAATGTGCGAAAGCATAACATGCAGGCTTAAACAGTTATAAATTTCAACCTTACTGCCATATTACTACATGTTGCGTTATACTGTAAGTAATATCACAATAACAAAAAGCTGCTAAACTTGTTTTTTTTTCTTGGAAATGTTGAAAATGCAGATGATTTCGGAGGCCTTCACGGCCATTGTCATTAAGTAACAAACGACTTCCGAGATTGGACCGTGCCATTATTGAGATAGAAGAACTCAACGTTTCGCCCACTTTCATAAGGGGTTTATGTAAACCACGCCAGAGGCGAAACCCTTCTCTGAGAAGAGTTACCGCGCTCTTTTGATTTTCTTCCTCATGAAGCTCCTTACGAAAGTGAGCGAAAAGTTAAGTTCTTCGACCTCAATAATGACACGGTCCAATACACTTATTTAACTCACCTTTCATTCATACTCAATAATTTAAAAAATCAATAACGCAAATAGATACTACTATTGCACAAGGCTTGTGCAAGGTTGCAAAAGTCTTCGTAAAAATGTTTCATTTATTTTCTTATAATTTCTTTTCCCTTTCAAATTTTGAAAAATATTTTAGCACTCTACTGCAATGTGTACTTTTTTTCTTGATTCTTCAACATTCTATAGTAGGCAACGTGATTTTTTTAAGAAATGTGATTTATTTAACGTGCAAACAGCCTTTTGTGGGTATAAATATGCAATTAAAAAATTTTTGCAATAAGGAATACAAAAAAAATTAATTTTAAATGCTATTTGTGAAAGCAATGTGAGTTGCCTATTCGATGAGTTAAGAGACCAAAAAATAAAATCTACGCATTCTATATAATGATTATTAATTTTTACTTGGTCTGACCTTCCAGTTTGATCACTACTTTCAATATCCATTTATCCAAAAGTTTTGCTGTATTTAATTAATTGCAAAAACGTTTCTACCTTGTGGCATTGATTATGATTACATATAAGGAAAACAGTTGAAAGTTGTGGGTACATTAATTTTCAAGCCAAAAATAGTTTCACGAAAGCTGACTGAGTTGAAGATCTGGAATAAAGAATTATAAAAAGTTATTTGTAAATCCTATAGCATAATTTTCAAGTTTGTTTGCTTTCCCGTTTGGACATTATCAAAATACGAGTATGTTACAGACCACGTCTATCAGCAATTTTTAGCAAACACAATTAGAAAATGTGGTATGAAAAACATAAGTATTTAAAATGCTAACGTCTACCAGATTATACCAAAAGTAGAGCAAGTTGAATCAAGGTAATCTTGATTGTGTAGAGTTCGTCAACACAAACACTTGTACTTATTTTAAATGGTTATGGCTAAAAGCAAATAATTGTGCAATTGCAAAAGCTGCATTGGAAAAATATCATTTACATAAATCTTGATAAATAACAAGAGAAATAATTTGATTGTGACTGATTGGTGATCTGTTACACATTGTGAAAGCTTGGAATAACTAGGTAAAATTGTCAAACCAAGGATCATGATTACATTCAATATTTTCAAAAAACATCATCAGAATCAGTCTTTGTGTTCATATGCGACCTCTTGAGGAGCATGGTCTGCTTATGTTTACAGCTATTAAAGTGATATATTGAACCCATACTTGGTTACCAACGCCCAGTGTGATAATTTCCTAGAGGTATTTTATGTGATCAAACGTGTGGGAATTATTCCAACTGGATGTTATTAGAAAATCGCGAAAGCATAACAAATTCCGAATTAAATTATGTATTGAGAGTGGTGAGCAGTTGGAGGTCTATTGCAGCTTTGGAAACTAATAAGGTTGAGAAGCGGATATACCTTCACGTTGACCATTATGGTTAAACTGTAATAATATATGTAGACAGGATAATTTCTGTAAGAGCTTTAGAGTAAGTAGAGAGATGTGCTTCTACCACTATTTGTATCTATAATAATTGTTAAGCGTACAAATGCAGATGCACAGCTACACCTCTTCAGTTTAAATAGTTGCGATTATTGCGAAGCTGTCACGAACTTCCTTTAGCTGCACAGTTGTGCCAAACTTACTTAATAGTTACATTTTTTAAGTCCAAACATTGCACGGCTCCCAGGAGCGCCTCCTGGTGAATAATTATAAACATGTCCATCGTTAATAGGCGGTCGCCGCACCGGGATGCACATGTCCGAAATGTCCTAAGCCTCCGAGTGGGTCCGGAGGGGTTGGCGTGGGCTGACAAACATACCACTCACTAAGGGCAGTACTACACGGCACTTGAGGTCCTATCTGAGGGCTAGCGGCCACCGAAATGCTGCCCGCAGAAGAGGAGTTCGATTCTTCCCCGTCGCTGTCGTAGTGAGGCGGCGATCGCCCCGAGCAGCCGTGCACCTTCATGTGCTTTCGAAGGGACGAAGGGTGGGTGTAGGATTTGTCACAGCCGGCCACCCTGCAGTTATAGGGCTTGTCCGACGTGTGGACGTGGGAGTGTTTCTTCCTGTCCGAGGAATTCGCAAAGCGTCGGTCACAGCCTTCGTACTCGCATTTGAACGGTTTCTCTCCTGTAAACAAGAAAGGTTTCGATTAGGGGGTGTTCTCATTGTAACTGTAGAAGATAATATTATTGGTCATTTGTTTTGAAATATATAGTACACAAGCGTGAATAAATGATACTTTGAAGGAATTACTAATAGATTTGCCGTTTTTTTCCTACCCATTACGATTTTAGAGAAAAAAAGACATGTAACTTTTTTTTCAATATGTTCATAACTGTCTCGTATTTTTTTTTATTTGTTTGCAAGTTGGAAGTATTGGATATAAACGATTTTATGTTTGTGATTAAAACTTATAAGTACATGTACACTACAAGCAGACCTCTTGGGGTTTAAAGTTGGAGTTCCCCAAAGATCTGTTTAAGCCTCATATCTGTTTGACCTTAACTGTACCTCTGAGTATACTGAGTATACCCACATTACAATATAACAGGCAAATACATATGATTAGTATACGGAAGCAATCTAGCATCAATGAAACCATTAGAAGTGTTTGCTTATTCCAAAGTTAAAAGGATAAATTAATATCTTCTACTATGCTGCACCAGCATGTTCATGATAGATCAGTCTGATTCTTGAAATGAGGAACTTCAGTTATTCCTGCAGTTCCTACAGCTTCGATGAACGATAATTATCAACAAACATATAACCATCCTCCTGATTTCAATAGTGAGTACAGATTATTCAGTTTAATTTGATGTGCTTTACATTATTACAACGATGGCAAGTTGTCCGCACGTTCTCCATTGAAGATGTCGATAATTACATTCTTGCGTTCAATAGATGCACTTTAGGTATGGCTAGTTAACGGTGGTTTATGCTACTATTAAGCTGTCAATATGAATTTGCCACAATAATAGCCTGCATCACTCTGCTGTATAGAGAGCAAATTAGATTCTATCAACAAGAACCACTTTTAAGCGAAATCTATTGGTATGCAGTTATTCAATAATACGGTAGAACTGTAGTAGACTTGGACTTACTTGGTCTTTAGTTTTCTATAGCAATTACAGTGCTGCAGCAAATTTTGCGAAAATTCAAAAAGCAAAGTGAACGTGTAATATTAGATTATGTTAGGTTAAGTTGCTGTAGGTTAGGTTAGATTAGATAATATTAGGTTAAGTGAGGCACGGATAGGGACGTTATATTCTTGTTAAAGGTGAATATAATGTTTAGTACCTTAGATTTTAATTGAGCAAATATATAATATGTTTGTAATCATAGCTACTTAGTCTCTGCATTAAGTGAAAGATGTCATTAGACATTAGCCAAGTTCCTCTATGGAATGATGTAACTATATTCAATATATATATTTAGGAATGAAGTAAAGAGAAGCCTCACAACTACTCTCTTAATTGAAATGCCAAAAAGTTATTTTAGTAGAGTTTAAGAGGAATGTTAAAATATGTACAATGTACTTGTATGCACTAAATTGCTCAGACATGCAACTTAAAACTAGTATCAGCAACCAATTCAAATTTCAATATTGCTTTGTGTAAAATTTGTTCAAATTATTTTTAACGTTTCTGATTCCCCATTTAGACTATTACGCTTGACTAATAATTATGTAAACAGTTTTTACACTAAATCTCTAGTTTTTTATTAAAAAGGTCCTGGGTGGTGTAGCTTGAACAAGCGTCCACGTTCTATCAGCAGAGTTAAGCAACGCTCTCTCTGGTCAGAACTTGAATGGGAGTTCCACGGCTGCTTCTCTAGGCTCCTCGTGGTACGGCTATCACGAAAAAAGTTGGTCCCGGCGGTCATAACAACATCATGACAGTCGTTAGTGGGGTTGGAAATCCTCATAACTGCACAGCGACGCCTATAATTGGCCTAACGGCTGTTGGCTGAGTGTGAATTAAATAAAATAAAAAAAAATTGGTTAATCTTTCGATTATGTATCCCCCTCTTCACTGCAAGTCTTTCTTTAAGCTCAAGTTCATGGAAAACAATGTTTCAAGGAAAGATCATATGAAAACTGTTTGTACTTAAATTACTTTTAAACTAATTTTTGGTGCTTGTAAAACGTAAGAACATCTACTATGCACAGATAGCTTTGTGAATTTCAACAACTAATTGTAGTTGAACAAAGGATGGAGTTGTTCTCTGAATGTCATTTTTTGGCAGTGGTCTATTATGATATGTTTTTCGGACCTTTTCCACTGTCTAGGGTGTAAATCACACAACGTTGCGGGAGTTTTGTTCTACTCCCGTCTTCAGGTGTTCCTGGTTAGTCCTGAGAAGGACTGATATTGTACGTTTTTCAACGTAAATTTGTGCCTCCCCCGGGGTTTGAACCCGGGACCGCTGATCGCTGTGATTACTACTCTGCCACTCTAACCACTAGGCCACCAGGCCACCAGGCCTAGTGAGAGTGGCTTGAACCCGGGACCGCTGATCGCTGTGATTACTAGTCTGCCACTCTCACTAGGCCTGGCGGCCTGGTGGTCTAGTGGTTAGAGTGGCAGAGTAGTAATCACAGCGATCAGCGGTCCCGGGTTCAAACCCCGGGGGAGGCACAAATTTACGTTAAAAAACGTACAATATCAGTCCTTCTCAGGACTAACCAGAAACACCTGAAGACGGGAGTAGAACAAAACTCCCGAAACGTTGTGTGATTTACACCCTAGACAGTGGAAAAAGTCCGACAAACATATCAAAGGATGGAGTGCTGGAAAATAAGTTTAAAAATGTGACTTTTTAATGTGGTATATCTATGTCTAATACAGCTGATTTTATGGAACAAGTAAAAACTATGAACATACTAAATTTATATAATTTTTATCAATATTATGTTGCTGTTAACTCAATATGTCACTCAAAGCTATACGTTTTTTAAAAAGATAGGTACCTTATAGGAAGCTCTGCAGGTATTACCCATGGAAGCATCTCGAATCATTGTTTACAAATCTACAGACAAGTATACCGATAATCCTGGTGGTCAGACAGCGTTCTGTACAAGAGGAAAAAGTATTTGGTGCAACTATTGTAAAATTTGCAGACTGAGGATTTTCTTTATCTAGTTTTGATGTGCAAAAAATTGTAAAAACTGAACGAAAAGTTGTCGCTTATTTACTGAAGGACATCGAATATTCGAATTAGCAAAGGGCCGAGCATATCGTGCAGAGATGAGAATCTATGATTGATTGATTGAATCCATGGACCAAAAAAGCTATAGTGTAGAACCCGAGAATGTAGTGAAGAAGTATAGGAAGACTCGAAGCACGTTGGGCTGCCGACATTCAAGAAGTTGCAATGAAGAGAGAGAATTAACGGAACTTGGTAGAAGTCTATATCCAGCAATGAATGCAAACAGGTTCAAGAAGAAAAGAAGAGTATTTACTGAGAAGAATAGTGCGTCCTTCCTGTTATGCATCGTAGTCAGCGCATACCTCGGTGATAAAAGCTTCGCCATGTTATGATCAAATATGTTGTTCAAGACGAACTAGGTTGATCAAAATGAAAAATGGATCGATGGAAGTTACTTGTTTCACTGATTGGCTTGAAACCATATTCTTACCGCATTCATAGCACCTTAAAGGGAAAATAGTTATAATCGGTGGTAATATGGCTTCACACAATTCGTGTGTCAGTGCTAAAATTTAGCACAAAAATGGGGATCCTTAAAAAAGTGCGATAAAACGAGTAAAACGAATGGATTTGAATCTTGTGGCATAATGATTTCAATTTAAAGAAAGCTGTGATCACTCAACTGAAATGAGCAAAATAATACCTACATAACCAATAGCGTTCAAGGGGCCAGCTGAGCTACTCCGAAGAAGAGATAGGTTAATATTAAAATGATTGAAATAATAAGGGCCACCAACTTGGTTGTTTAGAAACTCGTAAACCTAAGTTGCAGGATTCCCCGGTGATCTGGTAATCGCAACTTACATTGAAGGAAGAAATTTCAAACATAAATTTATTAGACGCATGCTCTTTGATAATCTGTAATCTGTTTACAACATAAGAACACATAAATAAGGCACAATTAACATGGTATTCTTTTCCACTAAATGTAGGCTCACATAAGAAGGCAGTTTCTTGTACCAGAGTAACATTTAGAAGTTATAATAATAATTCAACAAACGGTACGTAAGTAATTGAAGAGAACCCTAAATCAAGCCCACGACTTGTACAGTTACTGCAAAAAAAGTGGGACAACCCTTATAACAAATTTTGCTTTAATTTAATTGTTACTGTTGGCTTTTAAAATTTTACTGAAAAAAACGATAGCAATTCTAGAAATGTCATCAATTTGTCAACGATACAGTTTTGCTTAAAAATGCCACAAGTTAATATTATTGATAAAGCAAGAATAACTGCTGTGCCACCTTTTTGGTCGTAACTGTACACGTAGCGGTACGTAGGAAATGTACATACAATTATTGTACATAAATAAATGGTAAATTCGGTATGAAAAGTTAAAATTAAGCAACGTAAGTTTATAAACCTATTCACATCAATAACTTGCAGAAAAATTAGTTAAAGTGGAGCAAGGTTGTAACTTATCTGTTGTATCTTGCATAGCTCGAATAGGCACCGAATGGGACAGTAGCAGCGTAGACAAAAAGCTCAAAATAACGAAATTGAAATAAAAGAAATAAAAACGCCTGAAAAGATAGCCGCGATTAGCATACAGACACGAAGCACTTGCCGGGAAACTTACTTCAGGTGTAAATTGGCTTAGCGATCCAACTCCAATCCTAAAGCAGAATCATGTCGAGGCACGGAAAATTACCTAAAAAGGAATTCAAATACACAAGGACAGATTGGTCAACATGTGCTTAAAGGGCGGAACTTAGCAAACGAATCTCCGTATAAATCATCAAAATTGTGTATTCACATCTCATTTAAGAATATAACCAACAATAAGGATTGGGATAATAACCGAGATAAATTATTTAATTATAAATCCTTCATAAAGGCTAGAAAAGTTCCCGAAACTTTAAGTGGTGACTGTGTTTGTTGAAGATAAAGTGGCAAGAAGCCGATCAATTAAAAAAGTCGATGCACAGTCTCGTCAACACAGCGGGGCGAAATAACCCTAGAAAACCGGACCGCACAAGCTACTAAGAAAATGCTCGAAGACTCAAAGCAATAACGTGAATAACTTAGCGAAATAGTAAAAACGCCTAAAGAGCTAAGACAGCACAATGTATCACGCGCAGATACAATTAGAGCAACCAAATAACGTAATAACTGAAACGAACGTTGCAAGTGAAGTCCCATCTGAAGGATCAGAAACACTACCTAAAGAGATAAAGTTTAGGGATCCAACTTAACTAAATACACCGAAAACCACTGGGAATATAAGCACACCTGAGACCTAACCTTAAAAATTAGAGTAAATACTAACTTAAAAGCAGATAAAAATGAAACTGTTAGAGCTAATTAACCACAAAGCTTTCAGAGGGGTCTAACAAAATCAGGAAACAATATCGTTCGAGAACGGTAGAGGCAAAACTATTTTTTTAAAACAGCAATAAAGTAGCTAGTGTTAGAGAAAACTAAATATTATAAGATCACTAGCGCCACAATCAAAGGTTATGTGTATATTAAATTAGTAACTTGAATGCACTGCTACTGATTGATAATTGCCATATTCTACTAAAGCACAAATACATAATCATTGTAGCACACCTTCGCTTGTAATTAGGAATAAGCACGAGCAATTTGTTTTTCTGGACTCTTACTTTGAAAGAAGGCTGCAGTGTAACTGAACCGTCCAAACGGCTTTAATATGGAAATATTATCATTGCTTTACTTTGTTCACCCGGTGCATTTTGCCATTAGCATAAAGACAGCATTAAGAATACGAAGCACGAAATAAAAACAGCAGATAATGCAAAGGGCAAGGAGTCACGTAAGATTTGCGAATGCAGTTTATTGAGTACGTTTAATAATTCAAGCACTTGGTCGTCCTTTTTCCGAGCCGTACTAATAAGAACTGGTTATTTTTCAATGGCGCTGTATCGAGCATGTATGCGTATAATGCAGCTTAGTATCAGGCACGCTATAAAATAAATACGCCCTATCACTCATTCGCAAGGATCACGCAATATCAAAGAGAAACACATGTAAAGTACTCGTTTACACGCGGCCTTACAAGCGGACTGACGGACACCGGCCCAGGTAAACCGACATAAATATAAAACACTTGGTCGCGTTCTTCAGATGTCAAGTCAATGCCCACTTCACAGAAAAAACTGTAGTAAATTTCCTTTTTATACGTTTTTGTTGGCGGCCGAACCGCAACCGACGAGCTCCATTATTCACAAATTTGGGAAAAGAATTCGGTGATGCGGACGAAATGTGATAAACGACCGCTTCTTTCTTCTGGGCCCGCTCGTAAACTTACCTACTTCTCGCATTTTAAGTACATTTTTAGTTTAAATTGGTTTGGCGTCTGTCCTTCGAGGACTACTACAGCTACGGGCCCGAGCCTCGTCTGCTCCTCCAGGTGCTGGCCAAAGGGTATAAACGGACATTACCATATTAATAAGTTTGTATCAGTTTTTTACCCGAACACGCACGAACTAATTACTAATGGCATTTTAACACTGTGCATCCGAGGAAACGGATAGGCCTCTGATAAGGGTCTAATTAGCTGAGCTTTAATTAAATTGTCATATTTGTTTCAGGGGTTGACTATTGACATACCTAACTTAGAATCTGTATAGTAATCTTCGCTACGTCCAGCCGGCCGTCAAACAGCGTTTCACGCTGCAAAAATTCGTTGATGCGTATTTGTCAATGCAGGGAGAGCCACCAGAGGCTCGATTTTTGTGTGAAAGCTCGATTTTGAAGCCTCTTTAAAAAGCTGACTTTTGTAGATGTCGCTACTACAATGCTATACGATTAATCGTATATCATCGCAAGCATGTTTGAACTGTTGTAAGTAAAAGAAAAAGTATCACAGTATAATGCCAAATAGGAAGAAATTTTGTTTAACGGACAAATGAGCTGTCGGCTGTTTAAATACTATTACTACTGTTGTATGTACTGGTACTAATCTAATTTATTGCGTCAACTGAAGTAAAAAATTCCTGAACCAAAACGACAGTGGAGTGTTAAAAAAATTTTTTTGGGACTGTATAGTATAATTTTGTGCTTCCATTCTGTTTCTAAACAACATCTCCTTAAATAAAAATAATGAATTATCCTTCAACAAATACATTGGTTATCATAATTTCATATACAATTATTAGCTTTTCTCTAGTGCAGATCGGTGATAGCTTGCTATACGAAGCAGAGACATACCATCACAAACCAGTCATTCAAGACTTTTTTTATATTGAAAGAAACTTTTGTGTACTTATTTTTCATATTTCTTTTCAATTTAAAGCTTAAACAACGCTGAAGTAATTTTTACTTCATGAATATCGACTATGATAAATGCTGTTTGCCTTCAAGAACGCATAAGAGTGAGAACGAAAGGGCACACAGCTTTTCGGAAATTTGTAGACCACTGCGAAGGTTGAGCGGCAAGAAGTAGGTGGAAAGATAACGATATTTTAACATTCAATGGGAGCCACGTTCGCGTAGTCACCCGAGCAGTCGATAGCGCGCGTGTCGAGTTACTTTGGTATGCCACGATATGCCTGAATATTTATGTCATGTACAATTCCGACAAAAACGACGGTCAAATTTTCACAAAACAACTTAAATAACTATGCTATTTATGATCTATTTTATTATAATTATTTAAATCTCGGGATATCGGAGTCAGTCATTGTATGTGCATTTTACGTTCGGTGGTTGGCTCTACCATTAAAATTCTCCACGAGCCACCAGTATGCGAAAGTTACATTGAATGCGTTACGAATTTGTAATTAAACCACTAAAAATGTCTTCCTACTGCAATACTTCAATTATCAATTCAGCCACATTATTGAATTTGTGAAGTTCGTGCGACTTTCACTCTGATTATGCAAGCTGCAATGTCTTGCGAAACGTTAGTCAATATGGGTGCACAAACAGTGTATCCTCACCAAAGAGCATGGCCATAAAGTGAATTCTTGCTCGAGTTCACAAGATGCAAGGCACATTAAGCCAGATGCTGGCGTTCATCTACAAAGACTACGCGGTCTAAGCCGAAATTCCTTTTTAAGAAGTATATTTTCCTCCCTCGAATTTGACGAGTCGTTCATATCCTTCAGTTATTTCTAATTTTATACGAAATGATTATGACCAGCATCTGATTGTGTCAAAAAAACGTAATTTGGTGCATGAAAGTAAAAGTCATGGCGAGCAAAAAGTTCATTGTTAAGAAAGGTTTTGTTATATTATCTCAGTGCCAATGGTCAAATAAACCGATAAAAGCTACTCATTGGCGTAGAGATATTTTAATGGAAAAATATATCTCATGCTTTTTCATTTGTTTTTCGAAAAAAATAGATAAAAAAGTATTCCATCTGGTGAGTTCTATAACCAGTTAAAATTAGAGCACCCATTTCTGTAATAACACCTTGTATAATTATTAAAATAATTGTCCGTACAAAACAATAATTGACGATTATCCAGCAAACGTTCAACATAGCACACGATTCACACTTAAAAATATAATAATTATAATATAATAAGTTTTATACTTTTTGTTAAAAAATACCAGTATTCTTTTTCTTTTGAAATCGGCAGTGAAGAAAGTTGAAATCGTCATTAAAATACGAGAAATCGGCAGTAAAGTCATCCATTGTTTTACGACGTTTTGTAGGTGGTGGGGCGATAGGTAAAACGTCAACCGACGTCAACAAAACCTACAAAAGTTGGTGAAAATGTTGTAATTTCGCAATTTTTGCGATTAAAATAAACATAATGTAGGTACCCCTCGGCGCTGAAGTTTATAGCTTTTTATCACGAATGGTGGATTTAGTTATAAACCAAATGAGGGTTTGATATACAAATCACTATTTAAGTACATTCTAAAAGTTTTATTTTTTAACAAATTTTTTGAATGCTATTTTGTGTAGCTATAATTTTTTTAATTTATTTCTACATGTTACATCAACTACTGAAAGCTGAGTAACTTGTAACCCTCTCTCTCTTAATGAAAACTCATGATATACAAAATAGTAGTAGAGAGGAAACAATATACTTAGAATTAAAAAAAGAATGTTAATGATCAAAATATTTACAAAAAAGTTAAAGAAACAAAAACATTACTTTAAATACAAAGGAAACAATAATGAAAACACTTGTGTCTACAATATTAACGAATTAATTAAAACCTTGGTCTTCCAAATCCACCACAGCCATATCAATTTCTTCAAATTGTAATGCTAAGGGCCAGTTTTACAATGCAAAATGATACCGCGAATGGCGATATTCCTGGTATAAACTGAAGCACCTTGTTCTACAAGTAGAGAATAAATAAGGAATAAGCCATTCTTGGCATAAAATGAGGAATAACTTATCCGGTCTTTGTAGGGGCGTACACTGCGCGAACTGTGGAATAAATAATCAGCTGATGCATATTTTAACCTCAACTTTTGACAAATTTACACGCTGTCGGGCATATCCTGATTTTAAATTTCCGTTAGCAATATTATTGTTGTTTATTATGGCTGAGTATAATGTGCGTGTGTTTGAACCGGACAAGGAGATAATAGATTATATTGCAAGACCAAAAAGAGCAAAAACATATAGTGAGAAATTCAATTATTTCTATGACTTGGACGATGGACAATTTTTTAAATTAAATTTAGGTTACAAAAACCAATTGTAGGTTATCTTGTAGTGTACGTCGCCCACTTTGAACTACCGTTCCTAAAGCTAGTAATGTAGATGGGATTGAAATTTTACAACAGTATTATTGTCCAAGGGTACGAATTTAGGTTAGCTGCAGTTTCAGATTTGTGTGTATGTAGTACAGACATTCCTGTGTAATGTAAAAAATGTGTGTAGAGCGTAACAAGAGGGTTAATTTTTCTCTCCTTTCTATATGACTGGCTCTAGGAACGGTAGTTCAAAGTGGGTCACGTAGTCTGCAAGATTACCCCAATTGTAAAATTGCTGCACTGATCGCGTTTCTCGTCTTTATTTGTCATGATCTACTAACCCCAATATAAGAACGAACTGCACTATGCTGAAAACACGATGCAACGCTGCGAATATAAAGTTATGTCTGGCTCTTTGGTCACCAGATCTAAAATTTTAGACTAAATGGCAATGTTTAACGTTTCAGCGCTACCAACGTTGAAGTTTTACATCTTATCCGAAGAATAGCTAGCTATCCTGGGAATAAAATTACCTGGTATAACATTGACAATTCTAGTCGTAGTAAGTTGTGGCATAAATATTCCAGGTATAACTATACCTTACTTACTATTAGCATTCTAAAACCAGCCTTCGAAAGAATGTTTCATAATCCATAACCAATAAGATCAAACACGATTTGTGAACCACGATAATGCTAACTTAGCGAACACGAAAAAAATGTATGAAAAAAAAGTGTTACAATAGAGGTAATATTTATTTACACAATATTTTTGTATTTTTAGAAATTTTGTAGCAGCCTGCTTTGTTCTTATTTACACAGACATAAAATTGGTTAGGTTTATCCTCTTCAGTTTTAAATCAACCAAGATTTTATTTCGCTATTGCAACCAATAGAAGAAATATAAAACTGCAAATTAATATTTACAGTTATTATTATCTATTTACAAAGCAAGTAAAACAAGTAATGAATTCACATAGAGGGTGTCTCAGAACTGCATCCCCAGAGAAAAATGGGGGTATTCGGGCGAATGTATCAATTGGTATTTTGAAGAAAAAAGTCCTATCTCAAGCGATAACCGAGAAAAGACATGTTAAAGTTAACCAATCAGCGCTTAGCACCATCAAGGTATGATGACCGCAATTGTGGTTGCCAGGGTTTTACGATTATTCGTTTTATTAAAATCTCCTATCCATAAATCTAGTCTACCACAGTTGGTGCTTTGATTTTTGCTGTCGAATTTTCAGTAATACCTGAGGACCGAGCTTCTGGAATTGGTGCAATTGAAAACTCTACAACTGAGTTATTTGGGGTAGTAGAAAATTTATTTTTGCTTTCTTGCAGCCTCTTTTGCTCTCGGTACGTGCTTATTTTCTATGGGGAGGCAGTTCTGGGACACCCTGTATAATTGATTGGGAGGTAAATTGATACTTTTCGATATGATGAAGTCATCAAGCGACAAGAATTGCTACCCATCCTGTATCCAACACTTCAGATTAGAGATGGGCGCGTGAGTGAATTTTCGCTCACGTCACGCACGTTTCACGCTTGCTTTAAACAGTCACGTTCACGCACGTTCACGCTCAAGTTTACTCACGTTCACGGCGTGACACGCCACTCACGACGTGACACGCAGCTTTTATTTGAAAATTTAAATTCAGATAGAACAGAATGTTCAAATTTAAAACCAATGAAAAAATCCTAAAGAGAACTAAAAATATGTTTTGCACCTGACATAATTTACGTGATATTTTGACATAAAAAGAAAAAATGAAAATTGACTACAATAACTTCGACAAGGGATAAATACTAATTTCTCGCAAATATATTTCTTGCAGCTGTCTTCAAAGACATTACTTTTAATACCAAAAGCTGTCATTGGAATTGACGTTTCCCTTATTGGTATGAGTACAGAAGGTATATGTTGCTAGGAAACACTTTTAATTCGTAGGTTTGAAACTACTTTTACGTACAAGACTCAATATTTTCACCGTTAAGGCGAGTATACAAAAAAAACATTACTTTTCGTAGAATAATACGTTCATCTACGCAAGTACACAATAAATTGGTTTAAAAATAAAACGTAATCAACATTTTCAGTGTTAAGTCGAGTATACAAAACAAAACATTAGGTACTTTTCTAAAAATAGGTTCATCTACACATCTACACAATACATTTTTGGTTTAATAATAAAACGCAATTAACATTTTCAGCGTTAGCCGAGTATAAAAAACAAACCATTACTTTTATTAGAATAATAAGTTCATCTACACATCTACACATTAAAATGTTGATTTAAAAATAATATGTAATCAACATTTTTAGCGTTAAGTCGAATTCTGCGCTCTTTTAAAATTCGCCCAGCTGTAGAAAATACTCTTTCGCTTGTAGCGGAACTTGCCGCGATGTTTAAAATTTCTGAAGTTTTTTTAACAGTGGCGTATTTACACTGTTTTTCCAAAATCCTAAAATGTCATCTACATTTCCGAATTTTAATTTAACATACTAATTTAGTTCTGTTTCGACATCATCCTAATTACATATGTCATCGTCAGAGCTATCTCTAAGTGTAGAAAGATAAGAATCTGATGCTGATGTACCAGTTTTGAGTCGTTTGCTATGTATTTCATCATTATCATCTATAGTTTTATTTGCATTATAATCTTCTCTTTTATGTGAAAGTATGAACTTTAAGGATTTATAATTAGGGTCCAAAAATAAAGCCACATAATGTAACTTGTTTGGCACAATTTGTGATTTAATGAATTTAAAAGTTGCTGCACCCTGCAGTTTTTTATTCGTTACTAAATATTTAACGTGAAATTAACGTGAAACGTGAATCACGCCTTGGAAATTTTCACTCACGTTCACTCACGTTCACGTCACGATTTTCAAATATTAGTCACGTTCACGACGTGACACGCCGTGACACGACGTGACACGACTGTTTTCACGTCACGCGCCCATCCCTACTTCAGATTGTAATTAAAACAGAACGTTAACATTTTGGAAATAAGCAGTAATCGTCAATTTATTTATGAGGTGGGAAGGGGGGGGGGGGGTACAACAATATGACGGTCTAATCTTTTAGAATGTAAGCGCTCTGATCGTCATTTCCGGAATGCGAATTGAGGACGAAAAGAATTGGGCTAAAATGATTAAAAAATAAAAAAATAAGTGCGTCAATATACGAATATACTCGTTTATATTAAAAAAAGTTAGTGAATCTGGCGTATGTGTCTGTGTTTATTAATTTGCACATTTATTTAATTTATTTAATTTTTAATTTCATTACACCACTAGTGGTGAATGAACTTCCATTACAGCATTACCTAATGGAAATAGTGTCAAATGAATGACGTAATGACATTTGCCTAATAAAATATTTTTGAAAATAGGCAGATCTGACATTTTTCTTAATGCACTTTTCTCAATTTTAAGCAGTTGTAGATAAAAAATTTTACAATACATGTGTGATAATGCATCATTAATATAATTGTGTGCTTAACACGCGTATATTAATGATGCACTTACCACACTTGTATAGTAAATAACTATTCCAAACCTAAACAAGAGTCTTCGAGGATTAACATATGAAAGCGATGACGCCATTATGGCACTAGTTCGAAGATTCTGTGATCTAGATTCGGATTTTGCAATTATGGCGCTTAGAAATTGATAAAAAGTATCTTTATGTTCAAGAGAATTATGTTGAAAAATAATATTATATTCTATGTTACGGACAATGAGACATGGGAATTAGAAATTAGTCATAGTCGTGTCTTGTCTGAAATTATTTTAACTTCACTTTCTACTAATATAAAGAGATTAGCAAATCATTGATTGTAACCCTTTCTAAGTAGATTATTAATTTTTAGTTTAAATTCCTGAGAAAAGGACTTCGATTATTCGGCGAAAAATTTTAAGAGACGAGTTGGAGTATATAAAATGTTTCTTAAAAGTTGGTTTTGTGGTTATTCAAACAAAAACAGACATTTTATTTGAAGAATGCATATATAGTTCCGTCAAATAATAAATTCTGAATCAAACTGATTAAGTACGTCTAAATTTGCAACGTGAATTCAAATCTGAACATAATAATTTTACTACAGCTCTGATTGAAACGTCTGCTCAGAGTTAATTGATATTGCTAGTATTATTAGAACGTGGCATAACGTTTGATACTATTCCAGAATACATTTTGCGTTATATTCATAGTAGTTTCATAGTTTCAATTGGTAGTAGTTCTAATCACAAAAAGTAAATTGTCTGATCTAGTAATCGTCTTGGTAGGTGTACAGCAGGAATTATTTTGGGACCGTTATTATTTACTATATAGGCATGTCATTATAAGTGCTCTTAAATACTACAATTATTTATACAGGGTGTCCGACTTAAATGTACGCAGCTTTAAGCAGGTGAGTATGCAATACACATTACAATCGCCATTGAAATGTAATGTGTGTTGCATACTCACCTGCTTAAAGCGGCGTACATTTAAGTTGGGCACCCTGTATACATATTTTGAGCAAGTGTGTTTATTATATCCTTCAGAAGACGGCAGTAGAACTCTTCTTTTTTTATCCCATAATGACTTGGTTTTTTTTAATTTTATGGTATCAATCGAGATATACAGGATGCCTAAAAGTATACGGAACATGGCTGCTCTATGAGTTGGAAAAGAATCAAATACTATTTGTCATAACAGTAACCGAACTAGAAAATGCAATAATTACTTTGGTAGCTGGGCAACAAGTTAGGTACAATAGCTGTTAATAACAATTGGTTCAGTTTGTTAAAGTAAAGTAGAAACGGATAACTTACAAGTAAGACATTTTGAAAGCTATCAAATAAGCTTTGGTTCCTTGTAATTTTTCAAAAATTACCTGAACAGTTCAGCGACTCCATTTTTGGCAGTCTGAGGCGAAGAACATTGCCTGAGTTCAAGTGCACCTCAGAAAATCCCTCGAAATTAAAAAGGTCCATCAATTTAACGTGTGCCCGGTTCACAAAGGCCTCATTATTCCCATACGTCTTCCGTTATCCGCCGTCTGAAGGACCATTTGTCAACATTAAATTCTAAACGGCCGGCCATGGATTTTTTGCAGTTTCACAAATTTGCACTAAGGTAACTTGATTTTGCATTTCCTGCCCCTCCGATACACTTTGTTCCCAGATCGATCACCGTGCGCATCTGTTATTTGAAGGTAGTGTCGACGGCACGACAGATTATTAATCACGCACTGACGTTCGAATATTGGACTATTTATTACGTGCAGCAGGTATACTTGAGCCGCTTATTTTAGGAAGTACCGAGATGATTGGATTCTGTAACCAACAAACGCTCGATCTATTTTTGCCCGGTTCAAATCCACACCTAACGGGGACGGCGATCTATATATCTTTATTAAGTCAGCCCCAGGCTTAATATAAATCAGTTCGTATTTAGACGGGATCTTTCAATCGGACAAAAAACAGATTATTCCAAATCAAACAACAGTATATCACTCGGCCGATTTTAGGCATTTTAGCAGGGTCGTATTCGGGACGACTCTCGGACTCGGAACCCCGCGGCTACCATGCCGTAAAGTCGAGATTAAATCAGTTATGTAGGATGTAAAATAGGATTGGACATACATATGAAAGGAATTCGTAATTAAACTCAATCTCCAGACTGTTAAGTGCGCGATATAAACCATAAAATATCAGGCGTCAAAATTCCGACTTCAACGGTTTTATTATGCGGATACTTTATGGATACAGTTCGGGGGACAGGGATTAATATTTTTCATATTTATCAATCACATGCAGATATATAGCTGCAACAAGAAATCATTTAAAAACATATTTAATAGCTTAAACAAAACTAAAAAGGATGTCTGGACGTATCGGAAATATGTCTGAAATCAATTATTATGGAAGCTATTTAAAGTCAAAAAGTCCCGACAAATATTTTTTTGTAACATACTGTTTTAGAATAAAAAAACTACATGCATTATTGTTTCTCAGTCTATTATTTTGATTGAGTTGAATTACAATGCCAATGTTATTTTCGAGAACTGTGATATCAGCATGATGGAGCATCAGCGTCTCCGTATCTGAACTAGTTTTGATAAACTTTTATCTCTGGTTCTGGTAAATACAACTAAAATATAAATTTTGTAAGGGGAAATAACTCAGCGTAGCTGACAAATTCTATTGAGAATGTAATTCCTTAAATTTTGAGCCAATCATCATCTCTTAAATTTAAGATATTGGCCAATAGGACCTTCTACCCTACTGAAAATATAGCGATTCGCGATTTTCGATTGGGCACGAGCTAACTTAGTTTTGTTTCACGTGTCAAATGAACTAATTTAGAAATGTCAGCTGATTTTTTTAGGTTAGATCGTGCGTTTTATGCATAAAAGCTACAAAAAGTATATCTCGGACAAACATTGACCATTAGCATTGATACTCGGGTAATAAAATAATATTCCGCTCCCTTTTCTGTATATTTTAAATCACTATATTTTCTTCTTAAATATAATTCGTAGTATGCCTAATAATCTATAATTTTTTAAGGATATCATTTCGTTAGAATACCAATGAATGAAAATACAACTCGCCCTACGGTCTCGTTGTATATTCAGCTTTGAGATTATAACTCATAATATTTATAAAAAATTATCTATAATAGGCATACTACTAATTATGTTGCCCCTGAGAATGCAACGGCTGCTTCCAAGACGCACATCTTGTGTGTCGAACACAATTTTGCTCATTTTGTGTGGGTAAAATCCTAAGATAATATTCAAAATTTATTCATTAGTAAATTTTCTTTTATTGAAATTATAGTTACTTAAATTACGAAATCCACAACAGCACAATAGCGGTTACATAGGGCATTATGTTTATATGGACTTTTTGACTCACATTTTAAAGAAAGTATTTAAATAAGTATGCCAAGTATCAGACATATAAAATTCATTAACTCGGTATTAGCAATATTAATTGTATTGTTCAGAGTATAAATTCAGTAATTTATGAATTGCATTAGCACGCCACAAAAAATCACTAAGTATTCTATCCAATATCGGAAAAAAATACTCTGCGATAAACTTTAATATCAAAAATTCCCGAAATGTCGTGTGATAAACACCTGAGACAGTGGAAAAACCCAATAAAATATATCATAAAAGACCACTGCCAAAAATGGCACCATTCAGAGAACAACTGTACTATTTAGTTTAGTTAATAATTTTTCATTATTTATCATTTAAAACCTCAATTTTGATTTTGTTATTGCTTGTAGTACATTTTGAACCTTGTTTTCAGTCCTACCCATTCGTTTCTTATAGAAACTGTTTGATGGCATACGGAACATAGAAAAATGCCAACGGTAAATTTTGCTAAAGATCAACGAAGACCGTGGACGTCCTTTGCTCGCAATCATACATTTGGCTAATCTGTCATTTTGCGTGCATATATGAAACTCAATTACACCGTTCCCCTCAAATTATTTATCGATATAAATTACTCAATTTTGGTTATTTTATAGTTCATAAATCGTTTTCGCTTACACTGCAGTTTTATTATTGTTTACAGCAAAAATTAACGATATAACTATTTTATGAAAGCATGATGTTCTAAGATTCCGTACTTATTTAGCTGTAGTAATCACAACTGACTGCATGGAATTTTAAAACAGCAATTTTGTGTTAAGTTCAACAGATCTTTTGGAATAAACAATTCCTAGAATTTTACTAACTGCAGTAGTTTATCTACAATACGAATCTCATTGTTGAATGCTATTAATTTTGTAGAATTAATGGTTTTTCGCTTGTAGAAAATGTACGAAGTACCTAGGTACCAGAATAGCACGTTTTCCGTAATGGGTTCATTAAATAGTACTAGTACTTAGTGGAAAGGATATATTTCATCCGTGTGGGAAGAACAGTAATTCTATGTGTATGTATTATCTGTAACCTTTTTTACCTACCAGTGTAGAGGCTGGTGTTTTGTACGGTAGCAGCTGGCTGTGCAATGCTCAACTTGCCTCGGTTTTAGATTATAAATTTGGAGCGCGTCTTTTGAGCTTGCGTAGCAACCATTGTGTTAGGTATGTGTGGTGGGAGGGGGGGGGGGGCATCAGGAGACAGTCATTATTAAAGCTAGCATAGTTAGACAAAATAAAGTCTCGAAAAAGGCAGGCAAAAAGGTTAAATAAAAGATTTAAAAAAGCACTAAAAAAGCAAAAATAAAATAAAAAAGGCAAAAATAAAGTAAAAAAGGCAAAAATAAAAAAATGCAAAATTAAAAGAAGTTTAACTGAGAAATACAATCGATGCACTTCACAAATCACAATGTTAACACATTCAAAAATTGTGACAAACTGGCTGATTCAGTAGAAAACTTTCTCCTGACAATATTGGTACCCTCATTAAAATTAATCTCAAGAAAATAATCCTTCTGAGAAATTTTCAGCCCGTAACAATATAGGGTTAAACCCACTAAACCTCTTACCTGTAAGTGCTTGGGAATAATACTTTTCACAATTTATTTCAGAAATTTAAAATGTGCACTTTCTTGGAAAATTGCTAGTACATACATTCTTTTTAAATTGAAAATGTAAGAACTAAATTTCTTAAAATTCTAATTTAATATATCATAAAAGGCACCAACAGGCAAGAAAAATAGGAAATTCCTCAAAAAAGCCAGAATCCTTAAAAAGAAGCAAAAAAGGCAAAATAAAATTTGCATTTTTGAATTTCAGGCATTCTAAAACCGATTTAAAATTGGGTCTGCCTTTTATCCTTCCATTTACTAAAAAAGGCAATTTGCCTAACTATCCTAGCTCTAGTCATTATCAGTCCGTTACAACCGATCGTCCATCTTATCCGAATTTGATTTTTTTCTAATTTGAACATAATGAATGTGTAAGTGGCAAAATAATAGATTCATTAAAAGTTCGAACAATGCAAGAAAATACAACAATATAAACAGTTTTTTTTGTTTTACGGCTGAGAAATTATGTTTTTGGTTGAGGAAGAAATTAAGCAGCCAAAGCTTAAAAACAAGTTTTAATATATGATTGAAATTTGGTTAAGAATTGTCAAACACTTGGCGTTTCGCTATTAATAGTAGCTTCTTCAGAAGTTCTCACATTTTTAATTTGGTCAAACTTTGGATTTACGATTTTTGGGATTTCTTATTTTTTGGTTGGAAGTAGACCAAATACGTTCTATCGTTGATGATTTTTTTTCAAATCGAAACAAAGCTAAAAAAGATAAGAAAGTTACACTCTTAGTGGGACTTAGTCGGGGCTTTAGTAATCAGTTCATTGCAAACGATAGGCCATCACGAGTAAAACCATAATACGTGGACTCGACTGTATTCCGTAGTCTTCTTTAGTTTTCAGTGTTTGTAGGTACTAAATCCGTTCCTGAATCCCGCCTGCTTTCTTGATCTTATTAAGCGATTTGTAATGATGTTCAAGAACAGTTTGACGGTTGAGATAAGAAAATTCTAAGTTTATAACTTTCAGGATCGGCTTCGTCTTCCTTCTTATGTAAAAGTACAGTTTGATCATGTTTCCATTTACTGGTAGGTCTATCTCTTCTAAGCATTTATTTAAAAGACCCAATATCTGTCCACTTAATTTAACTATTTCAATGAAAACACTATCGCTACC
>OW679198.1:40783794-40833009 GCA_940337035.1 Agriotes lineatus
ATCAGCTGTGTTATCGATTGTTGGCATAATGATATAAATACAGAACGCTGCACAAAACTTTTGTAACGCTTCCAAACTTCTCTGTACTGAAGGAAATTCAATATTCTTTCTTGACGTTACACGATTAACCTGTCAGTCATCATAAATTAGATGCATTTGCCACACCGAGCACAAATCATTAAAAATAAGCTGAATGCAACACTATCGATACTGTTTCATTCAAATACTAGCCTCTGTTAATTAAATTACAGTGATTGGTAATCATGTTTTATGTAAATATCAATGTTTACTAGTGACTTATTGTTGCAATAAATAGAATTTCAATTCTGGGCCTATTTGAATCTTTCTTTATTATTCGTACGTTTGCAATGCAACCAGAATTGCGGTAAGCACCACGCTTTAGTTTTCTGTGACATATTTTTACTTCATAGAATAGAGTTCAAAGCTCACGTGACTTTTCTAACCTGATATATTTTGCCCTATATTGTATCATCGCCCTTTTCTCTATTTGTAATCTTACTTCTCAGATACCTATATGCATTACATACTTCTGTGTCGTCATTGTTTTTTATTTACAACACAAATAAGTCGTAAGCGGTTTTTAATTATTTTTTACGAATTGTTTAAGAAATAATTGCTAAAAAGCTAAAGTGGCTGCCATAAGCTACTACGCAGTTCAGGGTATCATCAATAAGTGAACACATTGGAAGGATATTGCTGTGGTTACACACCAGTTTAAGCGATACAAATTTTAGTGTAATGGATTTATGAAATGAAATAAATTACTATATGGATTTGGCAAAATTAGCACTATTTTGACGTGTAAACGGTTTTTATAATTAATAACAATGGTATA
The DNA here is from genome assembly GCA_940337035.1 of Agriotes lineatus. NCBI lineage: Eukaryota > Metazoa > Arthropoda > Insecta > Coleoptera > Elateridae > Agriotes > Agriotes lineatus. The sequence goes on from OW679198.1 coordinate 40,784,651, forward strand.
CACTATAATTTATTTTCTGAAGTTCCGATAATAAGCTTTCCTAGAGCTCTATTTTAGAGTTTTAAGTTTTTCCTTAGTGTTTTGCCTAAACACTTTGCACTGTAAGTGGCTTACTAAGGTGGATTGTGAACACCTTAGCAAGTCACACGTTCAATTGGATGTAAAAAAAATTCACTTTACGGTAGAGCTATTGCAACGATAATGTGAGATTATGCCATTTATTTGAATAAAATATTTGTGAAAGTGACGAAAACTAGGATTGTATGCAATTAATTAATTAGATTTATAAGACGTTTTTTATTATTTGTTAGATCTTGGGAACTGTAAATGTGTCATTATTAGTTTAAAATGCCACATCGTTTGACGAAATCATTACGTTTGGTTATGCTTCAGTTGAATTGAAGCCAATTGGGCTGAACTTTTGCATACCTGGAGTTTTCCAGGCAGTAATTAAATTTATTGGGTTTTTAGGTTTTTTTTTAAATTTTGTCGGTTGAACTTGGCGAACACCTCTAGCACGTTAAATGCAATTAAAAAGTTGTATAAGATTAGAAAATTAATGCTAATAAATGCAAATATAAGCGGAGAACACGACTTTAATATTTATTTAGGTCTATAATTTAAATTAGAAGGGATTAAAAACCATATGTAAACTGTAAAATAAGTTGTATGTTGCAATATTGATACTTAAATATTAAAATAAAGCCTAATAATTGATTAATTTTACTAGTAAGGCATACATTTACTGTATTAGGTCGTGCGAAGTGTTAAAACGTTCCTCGCGAAGCAACCGATCTATAGTAGTGTTAAATTTTAGTTTCATGGTAGTTTAGTTTGTTTAGTTAATTTAGGAAAGAAAGCTCTTTTTTGCTGTATAATTTATAATGAAGTTACTATATAAACGTTCGCAGAGCTGAGCACCTCTTCTTTTCATATTTTGCTAGTGTTAGATAACATTCTGGTTGGTGTATCTTTAAAACAAATGAAGAATTGCCAGCTATTTTTATCATAAAAATTAAGTTAATAGCTGCGTTGTAGAAGTAAATAGGTGGTTTCGTCTCTCTCATGTGTTTACTTTATTTGGAAGCTGTTAGTCGAAATCAGCAAGTTTAAAGTCTAATAATTGAAACAAGCTGGGGAAATATGTGAGGTGACACAATTATTCTTTATTTACAAAGCGTAGAAAAGAGTGACAGCAAAAGAACTTGTTGAGCTACGATTATACGAAATGGGTTTTCAATACAAAAGATAAAAGGGTTGATAAACAGTTAGCAAGCGATGGGTTACAATTCCAAGTAGGCGAAAAAGAAGTTTTTATATAAGTCTGTTACAACAAACTCTAAGCACCCATATTGCTTTTGGTGGGAAAAATTCATCGGTGGGCAGTCGCGCAGTGTGGGTTAATAGGAGAGTAAACAAGGCAGAATTCTATTTATGTTTTTAAATTTTACTTGTGGGCTGTTTGTTGTCAATTTTGGTATTTTGAGTTAAGTAACAAGTTGTGGAACAGCCACTTTAAAGTTAGATACTTTCAAACTCTGAGATAAATTGAAATTCAGATTAAAGTATTTTGCAGTTGTGCAAGAACAACTTTGCGCTAATTGCTGTTTATGTTAATAATTTAAATTAGAGTCTCAAAAAGATGTATATTTTGATCAATAAACCTAATAATAAGTTAGTTAGTTAAATAAGTATGATAAACTATAATGAAAACATAGCTCTATCACTGCAACACATATCCAGTCAGCCGATATAAAACCATAAGCTTAATTTTTGTATCTTAGCTCAACGTGTATCCCGCTAAAAAGCGCTAATTTGGATCCCACTAAAAGGTCTGAAAATATTTAACCGAAGAGAATATGTACTTTCGAATAAGAACGACAACAGAATTTGTATAAAAACTGTTGCTACATCTTGAAATGCTTTATTAGTTGAATATATCAGCAACTTTAGATCTAAAATTCCAAAATGATTAGAAACTGTGTGCAATAATGGCAGTACTATAAAATATTAAATAAGTTTTTCCATTTTCGTCCGGTTAGTATTAATATATTTAAATATTTGCAGGTGTAATAATAAAATGTCAATTTAAAATACTCAGTATTGTCAATTGTCCATATCTTTTCAAAATGTAGATACTTGATTTATGCACGTGCTCTACTAATTAGGGGCGAATACTGTAACGAAATTCTTAAATAAATACGTGGAGCACTCAAATAATGGAAAATTGATAACCGTGCAGGAAATCGAAACCGCTGGAACATGATAACTCGTTTCGATAATCTCTCCTACGTATATCACCCAAACGTTAGCTTAACACTAACAATATAATTGAATTTTTAAAGTATAATTAATAGTACCTAATAATTATGCAAATTTTCGAACTCGAAATTTTGAGGAAATGTATTCTTTCATGTCTGTCTGTGTCTTCTCTACAGCCTACATTGTGTAATCGATCGGCCTAAAAATCTAAATCGACGTTTTTATATAAATTCGAAGTGATCAACCGGAAGTAGCACATTACTCTTATGTTTTTCCGTTTTCCAGAAAAACCTTTTATAATTGTTTGTTAAACCAAGATTATTCCGAACAATATCATATATTATGCAATTATCTACAACTCCTGGAAAATGGTGGGGGGATAAAAAGAGGGCAAACAACAAATTTCATTTTCTAAGGTGTTCACCCTGTATCTGTTGATCCAAAATACTGTAACGACCTTGGGGTCAGGCCGTTGTCTATATATGATTCATCGTCCCGTCCGACGCGTGAGTCAGCGTTCCAGAACATTTCAGAACGACCGCTAACACGTCAGCGTCGCTGGATTAATCGAGCAAGGTCTGGACGTTTCTAGGATGACTCACCCGGCGTGTATATAAACCGGTGCAGTGGAAAAAATCGACAGTTCTCATCCAAACTCGAAGCGCGTAAACTGCAATATAAATGAACCGTGTGTACATAACTCTAGTGAAATAAATAACCCGTGAATAACAAATAAATGTAACCGTATAAATCATTAATGTTAAGTCGTAAATAAATAAATAAAGTGTATCGTTGTTAGAAATAGTTCCTGTAGTTATAAATAATTTGTGTTCCGCTTTAATAGTTCTGTGTTTGTAAATAGTTAAGATAAATCGTTGTAAATAAATGCATGTGCAAGAAGCGGCGTATAATTTTTAAATAGCCCAGAGCGTAAAACGTAACAATACGTATATTTGCATCAATGGTAAAAACCTGTGCAAAATATCACTTTTATTTCATTCATAGTTTTTATCTAGAGTTAAAGAAAAAATGGGCAAGTTGTATTTTTTAAGATGTTCACCCTGTATTGTTGAGTCCAGAATATATTCTGTTGCAAGCCAGGTAATATGTATGCAAAATCTTGTCTTCTTCCAACAAATAGTTTTTGAGTACACCGCCAACAGATAGATAAATAGACGGATTTGAGTAGTGCTTCGTCTCGTCGAGACGAGACCGAGACTGGGGTAGTCTCGGTCTCGACGAGTCGAGACCTATAGTGGTCTCGATCTCGATCTCGGTTCAAATGCCAAGTCTCAGTCTCGGTCTCGGTCTCGAAAAGTTTTGTAGGTCTCGGTCTCGGTCTCGGTATCGACGTTCTACTAATCGCAAATCTTAAAATAGAACATATTGTGTGCGAATGAGGTGATTCATTAGTCGGTACTTCCCCCAATTCGATTTTTAAATCAAGTTGGTGCAGCATTTTTAATGAATTTCTCGCGCCTGCGAATACTTGCTCTCGGTATGCAAATAGTAGACATAACTGCCTTTTTCCGTATAACTTAGAATAAGTATTTTTTTTAAGAATAAAATGTTTAAAAAAATCGAGACTCTCGACTTGACCGAGACCGAGACGCTCAAGTCTCGTCTCAAACATTTTAAAAAGTCTCGTGGAACCGAAGCACTAATTATTATTACAAATGACAACAATCAATCATGTAATTTAAGAGAATTATATGTACTAATTGAAATACAAATATACTATTATGGAATGGCTATATAAGCTCCACGTTGGGCTAGCCATATATTATGTAATGCACTACGTTGGGAGACTATATTATATAGTAATACTAGCTCCTCTTACTGCTGCATAACATTTATTATATTTGATATTTTACTTAAACTTGCCTTTTATTAATGCAATGCCGATTCTAATTAAATAATAATTTCTTTCAAATCAAGTTCTCTTATCTCAGGGTAGTTAGCCAAATCAAGATCTCTATTAATTGAATTTTAATATTATATTTAATGACAAACCGATTTCAAACTCATCAAGCTAGGTATTGACAATTGTATATTACATTAATACACATATTAATTAATTCACCTATGTAAGCACTATATCAAGTACATTTTAATATTTTCTTTTACTGATTGTTATTTAAAATACTTTCTTAAACTTGTTACACAAAGCTTAATAACTTCGCTTGCTTTTTACTGCCAAAATCTAACCAAGAATAGATCCTGATGTCAACAGTTTGCAACACCTACTGCCCACTCTTCAAACGGTAACGCCTATGCTGATCCGGAAACCTTAGAACTGCATCCGTCTCGTCAACAACCCCTTTTGCTCCTAAAATCCAATCCTTCTTCCTTTCCAATGTCACCGCCACACCGATTAACTCCTGGTAAGTTCCAATATTATGATGTTCCAAATCTAACCTTGGTCCTTTTACAGATAGTCCGACGACTCTAGTAATACCCTCCAAATTATTCAAATCAAATAGTTACTTGTAAGCACTTCCAATAATCTCCCGTATGCAGGAACAAATCCAAATATCTTCAAATAATGTAACCATATGTATTTGTCTATTTCCAATTAACTGTATTTGTATAATCTCTTGACTGATTATATTCTTCCAATAACTTCAATTAATATTTTTATATAACACAGCACGTAGATCTGTTTAAGGCCTTTTTAAATTTGTATAAACCAAATAATAATACAAATTTAAGGCATTTCTGTTTTTTATTGATTAAAATTTGTAATTTTCAAGATACATGTGTGCTTTTACATGAGTTGTTTTTGTAACTAATTAAACAAAAATTTTCTCCCTGTTAGACACAATTCTTATTGCACACTTATTTATTTTAAATATCGTATTATTACATGCTATTAATTCTTATCATTCTAACAAATACATTTGTCAATTGTAACCTTGGCTTGAACTTGATTAAAATTTTCTGTAACCATTAAATTAGCCTAGTATATTCAATTAATATCAAAATCTCCTCTCTCATTGTCTCAATTAAATTTATTGATAATATTTAAAATTTAACGCCCATCAAGATTTAATTATAGCAATCTTCCAAGTTTACCTATTCATTTTAAATATTTCTTTATTGTAATTGATTACACTGCCTCATGTATCATAATAATACATTACAGATTTTATTTATACAGTACCCTATCAATGCAGATTTTTTAAGATTACAAATGAGCATAATTATATATGACATGAAAATTTATGTACTTCGTGGCTACAATGCAAAATTGTAACTTCATTAAGAGTTTAATTAAATAATACTCTACCGTGCAATACCCATTTTGTTATTAATTGTACCGGGTGTCTTAAAAAGAATTACATCTAGTATGCTTTAAATTTCCCATAATGCAATACCAATAACAATCTAGCGGCACATCAAAATCTACTAGATGTACCTAATTCTTTTTAAGACACCCGATTTAAGTAAGCAGAATTTGATTTGATTTAAGGAAATTATCATTTGAAGATGAGGTTGTGAAGTTACAACCTCATCTTCAATAATAATTTCCTTAAATCATGTGGATACACGGTAAAATATTTTTAAAATATTTCTTTTAATGACGAATAAAATTAACAATCAGAACATACCTATCTCTGACATATTTCAGAAGCCGATCGTCATATGTTTACGCAGCCGTTGCGATGTTGGTGCGGCTGCAATAATCCGATGAAATAGGGGCGCTTTTAAATTTAAGTCGTCTACTAAAAATGTAAATTAGAAACAGAGTGTGAACCACACACTAATTAGACATCGCTGTGTAATTTATGCCTTCGGTTTGTTGCGCGAAGGCAGAAAAGAGAGCAAAAAGAAAGGGCTCAGGTGAGCAAGAAGCGCGAGTAGCCATTAGCCGGTAGCCAATGAAAGGCTCGAGGGCGTGGTGCACCTGATATTGTCTATTTATCATCGGTGGTAATACGCAACATACACCGTAGTCTTTATTTCGTAGTCGCGCGACCAGGAAACTCGAATCACAAAAGCCGGTGTCAATCAAAGGCGGCCGGCTCGTTTATCAAGCCGGAGTCCATCTATTTCGGTTAGCATTTTGGGGAATTAAACACGAAACCATCAAAAATGTATTCGCTGTAAAGCACAACCGCAGATCTTATCTATAATAGAAATACAAAAAGAGCCGAGCGAAGAATTTAATGTTGAACGACACGTCCGAAACATAAAAGATGGGACAATTTCGGGCACCGACCATAAATCTGGCCCACCAAAAAGACATTAAAACTCGAAAGCAAGATCATTTTGGCCTCATCTTTGGCTTACGACCTTGTTCCGAAACAAATGGAACGCTAAACATTTAAATCCTAGCGCGGCCCACCGACTCGAGGACTTCAAAGAATCCCTATTGAGCGTTATCGGTCGTAGAAATCATGACACGGTCGAAAATTGATGTTTTGCCAGCATTAATGCTTTGTTGCGGATGATCAGTGGTGCTGCATCAGTATCAAAGCTTAGAGACGTTAAATGATATTAAAATGCGAACCTTACAAGTAAAAGGCGAGTCCAACAGGATAATGATTTTGCGATAACAAACAATATTTTGAGATTTCAATTTAGCTATAAGTTATACTATCAATGCATACGATGATGTCATATTACTAACAGTGGTAACTAATGAACAGTACGAAATAAAAAAAGTAGTGGTTACCGCTGCACATAAAGCAATAAGTATACTACTCTATTAATAGATGAGCCATTAGTTTATGAAATGGTTATACATAACATATTAATTACCGGGAATTTAATAAAAGTAAAAGGTAATTGTTCAATATTTCTCCATACCAGAATCAATTATTGCAACAGAAAATTAATACATTATTCCCTTGATTTCAGCAACAATCATTCAACGACTTATAATAATGTAAATTTAAAAACACAGCATGCCTAGTAGAATGCCAAAAGAAGTTTCAGAGAATATCCAAAATTTAAGCCTCGCAATATTTTCTCATTTTATTCCGTTAAATAATTTCTAAGTCACTATTATCACGAACTATTGTTTTTTTTTTAAATTTCTAAGTACGTTTTATTAAATAAAAGCTTTACAGAAAATGTAAGGTCTTTTAGCAATATAATTGCTGTTTGTATAGGATGGTATTATAAAACAAAACTGAAGAGAAACTATGTTTACGATTATTCCATTATACCGATTAAAGTAATCCTTTTCGAGTTATCGCGATTTTTTTAAAAAGGCCGAAAATAATGTATTATTTCAATTTTAAATGTATTGTTGTGGTAGCATCTCAAGACCCGTAGCTTGTTTGTGAAAGTTAATCATAATAGGGATTAATTATGGAATGATAAAGTACCTAATTATTAAAACGTACAAAGGTGAATTTAAGTAGTAAAAGAACAGTGTAACTGTTCGAAATGTATTTAATAAATTACAGATGAAGTTCAAATCCGGTAATGCAATTAATATTTTAAACGAAATGTTCTAACATATGGATCAGAGTTCAAGTCATAATTGATATTAGATAACAATCAGAATAAACTATAAGATTGTTTGAATAAAGGTGAAAGATATAAGTCGAAGTTTTATTTGAAAAAAGCACTTAAAATGTCAAATTAATATAATAATTAAATTATTGAAATGTAATCCAGGAGCGTTAGTTAAAAGGTATGAATAGATATTAATATGGTGAATTGCAATTTTAAAAATAACAACAAAAAATTTGATTCTAAAAATATGCATGTGTTTTCGATGAAAGCAAAATTTGAAAATAAACCCGCTTTAGTTAAATTATCTTTATTATTTAATTGATATATAAAAGGGTATTCGTGATTAAATTAACGAGATGAAGAAAAAGTAAATATTTAAACAAACTGTATAATAAATGAAGCTGCGAATGGACTAACGGAGAAGGAAGAGAAGAAGTTGAACAACTGCGATCTACAAAATAGTCTTTTTTGAAATTGGTAATGTGAAGTCTGCTTTTTATTTGGACATCTACACCTGAATTGGATTTGCGGACATTGCATTGAGCTTATTGTTGGTTGGTTACATCTATACCTGAATTGGATTTTGAGGTGGACAGCGAACTTCTTGTTAGAGGTCAGATATATTCTGTTTGATTTAGATAAAGGGTATTGCAGTCACTGGTGGATAGTCACATCTACACTTGAGTTGGACCTGGAGGCAGTTGATGTATGGAAGCGTATCCGTATTGTGACAGTTTGGATTACTGGCAGTGTTCCAGTACATCGGTGAGCAGGCGGCTTGTGCTTGGTTCGACGGAGAGGTTGATCGGTGTACTTAAGTAAAGTAATTACTGGTATATGTAAAAAGATCTAAAAAGTGATAAGTTCCAATAGTGAGTGAATAATATATTTGAAAGAACTACTTACTATTGTTGATGTTTGAAATGATAATAATTGTAACAGATATGATTTCGACTAACTTTTCACTTTTCATAATTTTGACATTAACAGTTGCAGAACTGTCATTTTTGAAATAATTCTCAAAATACTAATTAACTATCAAGTGTAACAATTTTGAGAAGCAACACAATAGCAATTATTAATTACATGAGGATAATTTGTCATATTTTATAAAGCAAGAAACCTAACCTGATTTGAGAGTGATTGTTCTACCGGAGCTAAAAAAAGAAATAAAACTCATAGTAATCAAATTTGAACAAGGGCATATTTTACATAAGTTCATCTTGATTTAAATTTATTTCAATCTAAAATAATACTATACAGGCTTATACAGCAATATAATTAGCACTGCCCGGATCGTATATGTACTGAGTGTAGGTCTGAGCAGCTAATGTTTATAAAACGGCACTTCAGCAGTTATAAGCACCAAATTGTGACATTTACTTTGTTCAGTTCGATTTGAAGTTTGAATAGTAATTAGATGACATTAGAGTCGCCATGTAAAGTCAGAATTGTTTATTAATCGGAATTATAGTCTATTCACTATAGTCCCGGATTGTCCTTGTCAAAATCCAATTAAAAACAATCCTTTATATCATGGTTAATATTTTTAAGTCAAGCTATGGGTAACTAGAAACAGTTAATAAAGCTACTAATGTCAAAACTATAAATTATAGGTTATATTTCGAACTGACTTAAGCAAAAATAAATAAAAGTTGCCAGGTAACGAAAACCCCAAATTTTCAAAATTACGCTTTTGACTTGTCCAACCTAGTAGTAACAAAAAAACCAATAGAAATTCAACAGTGCTACCATAAAACGGCATTTTTGACAATCCGGGACCATAGTGAACAGAGTATATATTCAGTTACTAGCTAGCTAACTGAAGTGACGAGAGAGAGAGAGAGAAATAATTACCGTACCCTGAGTCATAGACTAAAGCTTAACTTTGCATTACTTCTTGTAACTGCATGTACAATTCGGGCAGTGATAATAATTAGATAATTCAAATTCATCCATGTCATGTTTCGAATAACTAAGTGAAGGTTAAACCTACAATATTGAAATATAGAATGGTAGTGTGGTAGTATCGTTCCACTAGAATTTTATACTATCTCGAGTGTTAGTTCTCAAGTTTCCTGAAACACGAGGTGCTGTATGACAGTTAATTTGGCGAAAGAGACAACCAGACTACTACATCTTCCTCTTAGTACAGGTTGAGTGCCTGTTACTACCACACACCGAGTGCGGTTTTATAAGCCATCTTAAGCCGCGGCCGGGGTAGGCGGGTAGCCTAACTCCTTGAATTAAAGAAGAATGCTCTCTCACACGGGTCACGACCACCAAAGGTGTTTGTATGATAGCCGAAGAGTGTAAAATATAACTACTGCCCGGGTGTGAGATTCGAACCCACTACAGGCTGGTTGGAAACCAAATCGCTTTACCAGACGGCCAGAGATGCTCTTCGTATCATACATAAAATAGTATATTACGTACCATGAACTGTAAGTGACACCTTCTAGGTCGAGAATGCAATAGGGAAATCGAGGCCTGCAGGGGCGAAGTACTTGAGGTAGCGAGTTATGAAAGGTAGCAGCCAGAAACAATAAAATTGAAGCGTTGGTACAATTAAAGAAGATGTCTAAATTGACACTTGCAAAATAATATTCAAGCTTTGGTGTAAATAAGACAAAAAGTTGTGTACATGTGACAAATGATATATCAAAAAGAGCCTAAATGTACTGTAATTTCTAAATACAACGTTGTTTCCAAGGAAAATTTGGATTCTAGCTATATAATAGATATTTATGCATTAAGGGAGATATGAATATGTTTTTTTCCTGAGGTTGACATATGTTACAGACCGAGGGCTCTGGCCCAAGGTCTGTAAGTCAACCGAAGGTAAAGAACATGAATATCTCCCGTGGTGCATACAATATTTTATCTACTAGCATATTCGTAAAAATAGTATGAAATTTCAAAATGTCATAATGACATTTAAAATTACAATATGTAAGTAACATCAAGGATTGCCTCATTGTATGGTTGCTAAGACGTTAATTGTAGTTGCATTGTTACCATGAGTTTGAGGGAGAAATAATTTGACAAGTCCCTTGGGAGTTATGAGTAGCTTTTCATATTTTGTTTTTATGAGAAAAATGTACAATATCATGTTGCTACTAGATAAAATAGATATTTATGCATTAAAGGAGATATGAATATGTTTTTTCCTTGAAGTCAACGGAAAGTAAAGAATATCTCCAGTGGTGCACACAATATTTTATTTACTAGCATACTGGTAAAAATAGTATAAAATTTCAAAATGTCATGAGTGTCATTTATCATATTTAAAATAAGAATCTGTAAGTAACGTCAAGTATTGCCTGAATGTACGGTTGCTAAAACGTTTGTAGTCGCATGGTGATCATAATAATGGGGGAGAAATAATTCGAGAGTTAGGAGTAGCTTTTCTTCTTTTGTTAACTTTATCTCGAGACAGGAATAACACTTTTCACCGTGATACGTATACTATTTTATTCACAACCACTGTATTCTAAACAATAGTTGGAACAATTATTATATTATGATTCGACAGGTTGTAGCGCGCATGAGTGGATGAACGAGATTTTCAGTGTCCCTACCTAGACAGAGGTCGGCAATTGATTACTTTCGAACCGTTGCCGACGGCAACCGCTTTTTCCGACCGGTTGGAATGTTTAAAAGTTGATAATAGCTCATTTTCCAACTTTTTCAAGTCAGTAATCACTTTATTGCATATATGGTTGTGAATAAAGTAATTTAAAATTTCTTTTCATTACAAAATAAATTTATAATGTCAAATTTAGTGCAACAATGGGCGTTGCTAGGTAAATTAGCTATAACTAGGTCACCTGCTTTAGGGGAATCGGTGGGCTAGTGGTGTCTGTCTCTGCAGTCGAGGCCAGTGACGCCCGCGCCTCCTGAAGTAATGTTAAAGCTGCTACAGAAAGCAATCATAGAAGTTAGGCGCAATAAAGGTTAGTTGCCTTTGAAAGTTGTTAATTTTGTAAAAAGAGTAGTGTATTTTCCAGATTTATTAGGGATACGCGCGTTTTTTAAACGCTCCGGAAATTAAACTACAAAATATAATTTGTTAGTATAGACTAGGGTAAATAAAAAACTAATATATTCGTGTTGCTCTACGCTTACCTGAATGTGTGAGACCCAGCCTCAGGAAATCTTGTGATGGTAATTGGAAGACTACAGTGGATTGTTACTATCGAGATACTATTTTCGGTGGGAACGAACGAGTAGCAAGTCGATTATCGTCAAAAGGTCAGGACACTTACAATGTTATAAAACCAGATCCAAGTCTGTATGAAAAGCAATGTGCTAAGATAACGAGTCATATCTACCAATAAACGAGAAATACTTCCCTGAGAAGTTGAGGTTGGATTAACAAACGTTGTTTATTTTGGGCAAGTAAGTGAGGTAGACGTGACTGTCAGATTCTCAACTGTCACTCACGAAATATACCTTTCGGGCAAATAAGATAGAACAGAAATATATTCAAATAAGTCATTAAGCAATATTTGAATTCATAATTCCATCCACTTCATTGAGTTAGTATAAATGAAAAAGGGCAATTAGAAAAGTACATAACTATTATTATTTGTCATTAAAAGATTAAGTTTTGATATGAGGAAAGAAAAATCTTAATAACTAAATTTATATTCAAATACCATATCAATATACACTCTTAAAAAGTTACGTGCATTATCCCGGCGGCAATAAGTATGAGTTTGGCAAAAAAGAAAAGTGTCAGTTGAAGCGAAACGAAGAAAAAAATTTGATAAACAAAACATAATGCTCCTCAAGATAAACCCCAGGAAAAGTAAACTGTAAAAGATTGGAGAAAGATGCTGTTCTTGTGCAAGGGCGGTGATCAAAATTCGCCATGAAAGTGAAAAACTGACTTTATTCATATTAACCAGATGGTCAAAGATCCTATAAAGGAAATTGTTTGTTCGTACAAGAGCCTCATATTTTTAGTGCCAATTCGAGAAATGATGAACAACCAACAGTTTCTGAAAAGAGAGAAATATTTTTCCAACTGATCTCTACACCAAACAGAAACACCTTCAAGATAAGCGTATGACTTTCGTTTACTGGACTGATAATTTATATTCATATAAACTACTCAAAAAGTTAAGGAATCAGGTTGTTGTAGCAAGACTTTGATTTTCATACAGAACAACTGTATTTTGTACCTTTGTTTCAAGAAACCGAGAACAAATTGAACAAAAATAGAGTAATATAGCAGATCTATACTTTATTAATAAAATAAATTAAACCTTTCATCGTAGTCACCCTCTTTCGAAGGTTATATGTTGTTTAAATATGTACCCTTTAATTGTTTTGCATACTTTATATACTGTATGAGCATAGGGTTGCCACGAAGATTCTTTAGAGAATTTTGTTTCGAGCTAGAGCTTTTATTTCATTCTAAGTTTTCCTGTTGTTTTTTGCTTCATGCGTTCCTTGGCAGTTCCTTGCTTTCTCAATTCTTGGTGTTCCAGTTGACGAACAGTAAACCTCGGATCTTGAGTTTCGGCTCCTCTTTTCGCTTTCTGACCAATTTGAACGGATACTGCTTAGACTTAGGTACTAGACAAATTAAGAAAATACCCTTTTCTTCAGTTGTATTTAAAGTAGTACATTCTTAACTAATGATGTATACGTTCTCCTAATGAATTGTTTATTAAAAAATCCTTTTAAAACCAAAGATGGAGACTTAATAACACTCAACTTAATGACTGTTTAATGCATAAATCATTATTTAAGATACAATTTAAACTACTTATAAATTAGTCAACTATAAACTGCTTAGAGTAGGTAGTAATTATAGAATTATTACATCACAGAATTTCACATACAATTACGGAAAGCTTTGAACCTGATTAGTAGTATCATAATCAACACTCGGTTTTGGGAAACGATAGACCTGGCCTACATGCGGTGTCCTGGGTACCAGTAACCAGCTCAAAAAATATTTTTCAAAAATTGGTTTTCGAACAATTGGCTTTTGAACAATTGACCTAAACCGTTTATGGACCGATCATGGACCTCGGAAGCCAAAATCCGGCAGGGGAGGAATATACAGGGCCTCTCAGGTCGTCAGCAAGCGAAACCCCTGTAAAGAAGAAGAAATACAACAAGAACTAAATATTAGACAACTGAGAAACAATATTATTGAGAAGGAGAAAAAACAGATATAGAATAGGTACCGTCAACCGGGGTTATATCGGATCGCAGAGGTAATATCGGACGATATGGTTATATTTCAATTTGCGCGCTCTACAGCTTTTGGGTGACAGTTAGGTTACTAAATCAAAATATCCCTAGATTTACTGATAACCTACAATTCGAACATGCGTTTCGAGCTAGATCGGAAAATCAAGGTAAGCTCACCAAAAATTAATTATTAGAGTCACTTTTTTCGTTAAAATTGAGACAGCCAAATAGTCTCCTCTGACCTGTGAACCCTGTGCATCATAGCTACATGGTGCAATTGGATTAATACTTTTTTTCACCCTTATCAAGAGCCCCATAAACTCAAAGTTTATTTTGCATCTTTCCTTTTCGCAAAAAATCGAAATTAAAAAAACATTTGTTTTTCAGGAGTAATATCGGACATGCCACAAAAAACACCGTCATAAGCTAGGAACACTTTATCGGCGCAAGTATTTCCAAGAAAACATGGAAAGGGCATTGTTGGCAGTGGTAGACGACCACTATTCATTCAAGCAGAAATGCACGGAGTACCAAAAAGCGCGAATTGAAAAGATTGCAAAAGATTATATTGCTGTGAATTGCCTTAGATCGTAGAAGGGTCACAAAGATACCTTGTTTTTCCAAATGTTGAAGACAAGAGTAAAATCAAACTTCAACAAGTCAACAGTATTTTAACTGCGCCTAAAATCCATGTGTTTGAAGGTCTGCAGTCATAGAGTTAAGTGATCAAATAGGTACCACCTACCTACTTATGTTTTCAGAATATTAGTTTTCGTTTTTTATCTAATGTTTGAAGTTTATTTTTCTGTTTTTTTATTTTTTGAAGTTTCTACAATAATTCGTTTTATGAATAAAGACGTTTATTTCTATAATATTGATTTTACTTTTACTCTCACTACATGGTATGAACAAAAAAATTTTTGTTTCGTATAAAAATGTCCGATAAAGGTTTCTGACCAAACCTATACCGAATAACAGGCTCAAAACGTACTTTTTCAATGTAAAAATGAACTCGCCCGATATTACCCCAAACCCCGGGTTATATTGGACGACCTTTTTTTTAAAAAAAATAACCATGATAACTTTTAAAAGATTTATTTATGTAAATATGTTTACTAGGTTAACTTCTTACAATAGGATGCATTAGTTAGCTTTAATTTCGTATAACAAAAGAAATAGTTGACGCTACTTGGAATGTTAGAAGTATGTATATGACAGGTAAATTAGACAATACAACACAGGAAATGAATAGGCTGAAAGTGGATATAATGGATGTAAGCGAAATGCGACGGCCAGATTCAGGTACCTTTACACACGACAACCATGTAATCTACTACTCAGGGACTAACAATAACCAACAAATAAACGGAGTTGGGATTATAATACCTAAAACAATACACAGATCTGTTTTCAACTTCGTACCAATTTCGGACAGAATAATGATCCTGCAAATAAATACAAAACCAGTTAAAACTAACGTCATACAAGTATAGTATAAGTATAAGTATAATTTTCCTGAGAGTGATACACGAAAGATTATATCGTAAATGTGAAGAAAAGCTGAGTGAAAATCAATTTGGCTTCCGAAATAACTTGGGTCCAAGTAAAGTAAAGACATGAACAGAGACGTATTCCTATGCTTTCTGGACTATAACAAGACTTTTGATAAGGTAAAACATACAAAACTAATGGAAATTCTAAAACAAGCAGGCTTAGACGATAAAGATATCCGCATAATTACTGAACTTTATTGGAACCAAAAAGCTGCAGTAAAATTCCAAGAACAAGAATCAGAATATATACACATTAAACGAGGGGTGCGACAGGGTTGCATATTGTTGCCATTGTTATTCAATATATATTCGGAACCAATATTTAAAGAAGTCCTATACGAAGCGGAAGAAGGAATTGCGGTAGGAGGAGAAACGATAAACAATATACGCTATGCCGACGACACAGTTCTAATCCCCGATATTGAGCAAGACCTACAAGACCTTATCCCCGATATTGAGCAAGACCTACAAGACCTTACAAATAGAGTCGTCGAAGTTAGCAAGGAATACGGACTCACACTCAACACGTCGAAAACAAAAATTATGATCGTCTCAAAAACCAACCTACACCCAAATGTACAAATCAGAGTGGGTACTACCCCGTTAGAGAGGGTAACATCGTATAAATATCTAGGGTGTATGTTCAACAACCAATGAAACGACATGCAAGAAATATGATCACGTATAGAACAAGCAAGAGGCGCATTTATTAAAATGAGAAGTTTACTGAGCAATAAGAACTTAGACTTAAAACTGAGAATTAGAATGACCAAATGTTACATTTTCCTTGCCTTGTTATATGGTATGGAGAGCTGGACGTTAACGAAATTGATGTGTAAAAAGTTGCAGGCGTTTGAGCTATGGATATACCGCAGAATAATTAAAGTTTCCTGGGTAGAACGTGCTACAAATGCTGAAGTTCTCAGAAGAATTGACAAAGAAGTAGAAATTATAAAAACAATAAAGGAAAGAAGATTAGAGTATCTTGGACATGTAATGAGAAACAAACGCTATCGCCTTTTACAATTAATAATGCAAGGAAAGGGAGAAAGAAAAAGATCAGTGGGAAGGAGGAAAACGTCCTGGATGAAAAATCTACGTGAATGGTATAATACAAACACTACCTCACTGTTTAGAGCAGTCATGTCCAAGAACGAAGTAGCCTCAATGATAGCAAACCTCTAATAAGAGATGCACCTGAAGAAGAAGAAGTTTATTAAAATGTGACCAATCTATTTTCAATTCTTAGCCGTTACGCCAGACGTCTACGTTTGTGATTGTATTAGACCCAGTAGCGGTTCGTGATAATTGTATTGGGGAAGCTTTCAATTTTTAACAATAGCTAACCAAACAATAATAATTAATGACGGAATGCATTTCGTCGATGTTTTAATTCAAATATAGTAATTGTTTTTAATTTTAACATGTAATGCGTCACATTTACAAAACCATTTGTTTCTCTTGTAAATATCCACAGAAAAATGCTTTGTAAAATTATGAGTTCCAACTTTATTTTTTAGTTTAAAATGTAATACCGGTGTAAACCGTCCATGTTTTTTTACTTTAACCTTTAAAATTGATGTTGAGAATATTTAGTTATGCTATGCTTTGCCACTTTTTGTATAGAACTGCATGAAATAACCGAAATTATCCAAGATAAATAAACACGTCCAACGAGAATCCATATTATGTTCAAGCACGGCCCACAAGAATGCAAGAGCGTGATTGCTGCACTAGCATTCATTTTCAATCCAAAAGCCTCCACTAGCCTCCACTAGCCTCCATAATGAAGCAATCTCTACAGCAATCGAGAGTCCCAGCACCCTGGAAACAAGCTACTGTAATTCCTATTTACAAGAAGGGAGATAAGCTGTCACCCCAAAACTATCGACCTGTGAGCCTAACATCAGTGCTAGGAAAGTGTATGGAGAGAATAATAGCAGCAGAGCTTATACATTTTCTTATTGCAAATCACGTGATACCCGATACACAACATGGATTCATGCCTCGAAGATCAGTTGCAACTAATCTGTTGGTGAATCTCAACATCTGGACAAAAGCCTTCGATGAAGGCAAGGCAGTCGACGTTGTATACATAGATTTTGAGAAGGCCTTCGATCGTGTACCCATTCGGAGGTTGATCTACAAGCTGGAGCACTATGGCATACGAGGAAACTTATTGAGGTGGTTGGAAGACTTCTTAACGAACAGGCATTTCAAAGTAAGAATAGAGGGTAAATTATCACAGACTTACTCGGTATTGAGTGGCGTACCACAAGGTTCGGTTCTGGGGCCCTTGCTTTTTCTCATATATGTGAGTGACCTTTCAAGCTGCTTACGTTCCAATCCAACCTTCTTTGAGGATGACACTAAACTTTTTAACTTCCCGGTTACACATGCAGATGTGTTACAAGCGGACCTAAAAGAACTGGAAATCTGGTCCTCGAGGTGGTTGCTGACGTTGAATGCCGATAAATGCAATATTTTGCATATAGGCTATAATAATCCGAAACTGGACTACATTTTGAATGGAATTACGCTGACAAAAGTAGACATGCAGGTAGATCTTGGCATCGCGATGACTGCAAATCTGAAGTGGTCCCATCATGTCACATCTATAGTGAAAAAGGCTAATGTCATGTTATATTTGGTGAGGTGTGCTTTTAAAGATATAACTCCAGAACTAATGCTGAAGATCTATAAGGTATATATTCGTCCAATACTAGAGAATGTATCGTCAGCTTGGTCACCTTACTTTGCGAAGGACATAGACTTAATTAAAAAAGTGCAAAGACGAGCAACGAAAATTCCTCGAGCTCTGAGGAACCTATCGTATGAAGACCGACTATCTAGGCTAGATCTGACTACCCTACAACAAAGGCGCGAGCGTGGAGACCTCATTGAAACTTATAAAATTGTGTCGGGTTATTATTCTTGTTCGGTGGGTGTTTTTACGTTCAGCCAGAATGTTCATTTACGGGGTCATTCATACAAGTTAGTCCTAGATCGATGCAACAAGCTACCAAGAAAAAACTTTTTGTCTAACCGTGTGCAAAACTCTTGGAATTCTCTGCCAGCGAATATAGTGCTAAGTGAAAATAAAAACTTATTTAAAAATTCATTGGATGATTATTATTGTTCTCGATGATGTTATTGCGATCTCTGTATTGTTATTTTTGAATTTTTTTTTCAGTTGTTGTTAACTACAACTGCAATGTATATCTATATTGTAAATTTCTGACAGTAAGCAAAAATCGGCCTAGCCGCCTGCTTACTTAATAAATAATAATAATAATAATAAAATATTGCACCACATTTGTTATCGATGTGGCCGGCGGTTGCTTTTACCCTCGCATCGCATTACATTGCTGCAGCACAGTGTTTGTAAATATGACGTTAATCATTTTGATGGCGGTCTCGGCTGCAGCATGGTTAGCCTCCGCGTCACATTAAAACTGCTATAAATCGATTCTGCAGCGTCAGCGTTTTGGCCAATAGTTTCCATATACGTTTGGGCCACATTTTGAATCGCCCTCAGCAGCTGCCGACTGCTTGGTGCGTATGATACGTGCAAGTATGTTGACACATAGGTAATTTTATGTTGGCACACTTCTTGGATACTGTTTTACATGTTTTAAGCGGTATCGAATGCGATCTCCGGATATCATTACTTAAACCTTGTTGTATTATAACGGTAGGATATAAATGATAAAATATATTTTCAATTACAGAACAGTTACTACTTTTTTCTAATGCCGTATAGGCTGTTGGTGGTTGGAAGGCTAGCGCCCCTGATAAGCAGCCGTCACACTTTAGACTAGCACGTACGGCATATTTTGCGGAGATATCTGTTCATAAATTCCTAGAGTTTACTAATGATTGACGATATGGTCTAGCCTAGTCTAGCAACCGTGCAGGAGAGGAGTTAAAAAGGTGTATCTAGGTCTTTCTGGCAATGTAACTGGCACACCATGTAACGTTTCGCCCAGCAGAAACGCGTTTTGTGAATTAAAATCAATTCGCGCGTTCCAGCCTAGCGATTTCTACATTACAAGTTTGAATTTTTCGCACGCGCGGCCGGCTACGTCATCAAGAGATCCCTGCTCCACGTATTGCGCTGCTCCCCCACTTAGAATGCCCGAAGTGGTTGCTTGACGCACGAAGCACGAAGAGGAGCGAATAAAAGCCGCTTCTCGGGGCATTCAGGGGCAGACTTCATTCATACATTCATTCATTCGCATTCATTCCAGTATTCTTCCAGCCCCAAATCATCCCCAATCCTGATCCTGTCCGACCGTTTAAAGAGTTTCGAACGCAGCGGTTGGCAGCAGTGGAACCAGGTCCGCTCCAGTGGCGTCGCGTTCGAAATTTCCAGGGTACAAGCAACAGGGTCCCGAACACACCGCTGTACGACGGGTTGCGTAGAAGCCAGGCTTTTCGAAGCAAGACGGCCTGAGAAGAATGGATTTATTGTAAAATACATTGTATTTGGTTCTAATGAATAATACCGATATTTGTAAATATTGAACATTATAATTAAACTGTCTAAAATTATCCTAGTGTTTGTTTGCTAATTTCCAAATGTATATCTGACTGAACCAAATTATCTCCGACTGATAAAGCTACCCGAAGGTAATTTATTAAATCATTAGCCCTAATTAGTAGAGGGCAAGTACCGTTACAACCATACTTTGTGCAACATGCTGAAGGCCGGTGTGCTTTCTTGGTGCCATTTTGATATTTTCCTTGCACTCGCTAACCATGAATTGTAAATCCTAAACAGAAAAAAATATTTACTTCGGCCTGGAAATATATCAGAAGTAAGTCTTTACTATTTACCACCTTTGGGTATGACAGGTATCGAAAACGAATACTTACAACAAATTTCAAAAACCAAGATGAAAATTACAGAAGCAGTAGTACAGGTGTGTTGGGACCATCAGATCTTAGAAGATTATTAAAAAGTAGTTCATTCGAAGGCAAAACGAGTGCAGAACAACCAAAGAAGAAAACATTTGTTGTTAACAAATACTTATAATAATAATAATTTACACTTAAAGCTGATTGTATGAGCAATAACACATTAAATTGTTTTAATTATCGATTTTTCTGCTTCCGAAGGGTGGGAAGTTTTAAACAGTAGTGGGAATGGAAGTAATACATTTTCTCTGAAAAACGTTGTGTATATTTTAGCTCTACAATTATTAAAAAAGCAAATCTTTTTACATTCGAATTTAGCGTTGACATCGATATGCGCAATTCACCACCCTATACATACCCTGTGCTTTCTACACTACTTTTTCTAATTACTGTTTGCAACGCGATGTTGAATAATAGTACGATAAAGGAATGCTGTCTCAATCCATTTTTTGCTGCAAATTTGTCCGATATTTGGCTGCTGGCTTTTAAGCAGCTCGCAATGCCATTTATTGCTATTTTTGTTAAGCTTATTAACTGGTCTGGTATCCTTAACTCCTTCATTGCAAATAAAGCAATTTTCGGTAAAAATTGCATGCATACTCTTTATAATCCAAATGGCCGGGAGTGGTTAAACAGATGAGAATCGCGAATAGTGTAAAATGTTTTTTTCCTACAAAATATTTTTTTATTCAAAATAACACTATATTTTGACGAACTTAATCGTGTACGTAAACATAATGGGTAAATGTATTGGTACCTATCTGGAATAATTGCCTAGACTGCTTGCCAGTACGATAAACTCCAAATCGGATAATCGGAACCAGAACATGCGCAATTTATTGTAGTTCTATTTTCTGCTCGTAGTTGTTCATTTGCATTCTTTTGAGCTTGAAAATCTGGCTTATTACAAAACAATCGTTTGGAAAGCCACGTTGATATGGCCTTATGGCTCTATTAGATTTGAAGAAACATTTTCGAGAGCAATAGAAGCAAGATGAATGTTGAAGAGAGTGTGAACAACAAATAGAAGAAATTAAGAGAGCATTAAAACGAAAAAAAAAAAATAATAATGTGGAAAACAAGATAAAGAAACATAGAGAAGTGTAAATCGAGGACGAAAGAAACTTTTACCAAGAAGTAGAAAACCTAGTACAGAATAGCAAGACAATACATCATGTTACAGAAACAAAAAAAGGCACAAACCCCCTGGCAAACTAAATCGGAAATGATAAAAGTATGTAGGTGAAAGACTACATGTAGACATTTTTGAAGTGATTCCGAATGTCCAATAAATAAAAAAAAGAGATAAAACAATGTAGACAAATTATAAGCACCTAACATTGCAGTACGCAACTACAAAAAGTAACCTTCTTTTATATTAATTGTCTACGTGTCATAGGCATAACTCTAAAAAGCACATGATTAGATTATTGTATGTATGTATGTATTATCGTTAACCTCGTTATACCTTTCGGTGTAGAGGTACAATGTTCAACTTGACCCGGATTCGGGATACAAAGTTGGAGCCCGCCTTTTTTGTGCTTGCACAGCAACCATTGTGTGAAGTGTGTGTCATGTTGATGTGTTGACCTTGTTACTCTATCTGTTAGATCTGTGGATCTGAGTAGAGCACAGTTAATTTGTTGCCCAACTGTGAATGGTCTCACCGAGCCCGATTCAAATCACCAAGGCTGCGGAAAAATTCCGGCCCCCGCGGGATTCGAACCGAGGACTTGCTTACTAGCAAGCCTAGCGCTACCCAACTGCACTAGCCGGCTTATGATTAGATTATTAAAAAACATTTTTTGAAATTGGCAGTGAAGAACCTCGAAATCGTCATTAAAATACGAGAAATCGGCAGTGAAGTAATTAATTGTTTTAGGGCTTTTTGTAGGTGGCTGGGCAATAGGTAAACGACGTCAACATAACCTACAAAAGTTGGTTAAAATGTTGTAATTTCGCGATTTCTCGATTTAAACAAACATAATGTACCCTCGCTACTAAAGTTTATTTTTATCCCTCATGTGGTTTACTTGCCTTGGCCCTGCCCGCCTCGGCAACTAAATTCAGTACCTGATATACAAAGCCATCGGTCTTGGAAAGTACATAATAATATACTTATCTTAGATTTTAATATTACAATGAAATAAGAGTTTATTTTAAATTAAAAATTTTAGTTTTAAGATTTTGGGCTGAAAATCGTTGTTACTTTACCTGGCGATGCTAATTAGTGGAGTATCCCCAATTTTTTTCATTTTTTAATAAACGCATATATTTTTCTAGTCAATTTGTAAAACTATAAAGACGCAGCTTGGATATAAATTTAATGGTCTCAAAAGCCATACGGCCATCACATTAGTATATATTTCTCTCACTGATTAGGACATTTTTACTAATTTTCCTGCCGTATTTTATGATTATGAAAAGTAATAATGCGATATTGTCGAGAGTGACTCAAGAAGAACCCACATAAAAAACCAAAGACATAGGTCTCCACCATAATAAATATAAAAATTTTAGTGGCCCTGTTAGTTGTTTATGCTAACATACATAGGTAGACGCGCAGTTAAATTTTATGAACCTATAGACATTTCCATTCATAATAATCGTAACCGGCGAGATTACTTTTACGAAGTATTTTGCTGTCTGACGGAATGGCCGATTGACTACTACCGTTCATAAAAAATAGATTTCATATACAGAGTCCAACCGGTCGTTAAATTTAAATTTAATTTCAAATTCGTAGATGTCTTAAATAATAAGCGTAAATTTGAAGTCTGCGAGAAAAGGGGTTCCCACAGAAAGTACTATCTATACAAACAGCAGAAATGTGCGCAGTTAGTTTTTTATTTCAACGCCTGCACTAATATGGAAGGTCTTTTTCATTTCGTTTCCGAGATTCCATGCATCTAATCTAATCGAAATTTTGGTATCATGTGCGTTTAAAATTTGCTTCTTGAAGAATAAAACACTACTCGTAAAAACGTATGATCTATAGCAACCTTTTCTGATATAAACATAAAAGAAATTCATATGAATATAATAAAAACATCATTATTAAAATACATTAAAAGTTTTGGACATAGAGAATGAACGAATAATTTATGATGTAGAAAATGCTATACGATTTTAACTTATAACATAATCTAATCAATAACAGTAACAGTAATAATATTTAAAAAAAGGGTAATTCCTTTTTTTACTTATTTTTTAAATGTTAATGTAGTATCAGCTGTACCTAAGACATTTTCCGTTTAATTTAATTGCTTGAGCATTTCTCAGGCATCGATTTTAGCGAGAGATCTCATAGTCTCGTATGCAGTCATGTAAGGCTGAATCATGCCCTTATCTTCAACACTTTATTAACTTGTGTTTGATCTTGATATTCAAGTCTTGATCTACAATAAAATATTTAAATAACAAACGTTGCCAATTACAATTTGGGGCTAATTATATAAAACTTATGTTGTCACTTGTTGAAGGTCCAATATATACAGAGGCTCTGAGGCTCACATTTTGTGAGTACGAATATTTGAGATACCCCAGCTGGTTCTCCTCCCTCTCGCTCACTACTCATGGAAGAGATTCCTTTTCTTCTTTACTATTTGGTCTTCTTTAAACGAATTATTTTTTTTCACTCTTGATTCTATTAGGGTAACATAAAATCGTAATTATGATTCATAGCAAAATAAAACATCCCGTCCATATAATCCGAACCATTTCAGCTAGGGTTATATACACCACAAAAAGCTCCAAACTCTGAGTTAGTAGTTAATACACCTTCTTAGTATTCGGAACGTAGTGGATTCCATTCCAGCAGCCGCCTGCTGTGATTGGGGTTTTTATGTGGTTTTCCACAGTCAATAGTGCAGTATTTCTCTACCTTTTCCTACATTTTCTTCATTCTCCACCCTTCCCTTCTCTCAACCATCCTGTAATTCCTGTTCTTGGATGAAGATGGACCCACGGTCCCCATAGTAGCCCGCCCCCAGTGGGGAGAATTGGAATTACCTTAAACCTTCACCTTTTCAATGAAAAGTACAGTGTGCAAATAATTCAATGCTTCGCTCCGATCAGTACATTTTCAGATGGAGACGACGAGGACTTTTATGAAGATATCGCAATAGCAATATACTCCAAGTAAGCCAATTCTACAATGCCAAGGTGAGGTCTCGGGAAATGAAGTCGAACAGCCCAAACACTAGTCAACTTCCTCTGCCATGAAAACCTTTCTTGTTCAAACACTTTTTTTAAGAAATCAATCTAAAAAAGATGGAACTGGAAAAGTACTGCAAGTACTGTAGAAAACTAAATCGACTACATTCTCGCGATTGACATAAATGTCTTGAGCCTGTTCAATGTGGGAAATGACCACCGTCTTGTCCTAGAGGCCTGCATCTAGCAGGATAGGGTTGGCAACCCTGGGCTGCCTTAGCTGAGAAGACACCTTACTTCAACTTGTCTTAGGTGCTTCTCTCCTCTCTTTTGTCTTTTCTATTAGGTTATCGCTCTAGATAACCGACTCTTGTTCTTTTCGGATCCCGACGCTATTAGGTTAACCGAGGGCTAGGGGTCTATTCACACATTTCCAGTTATTCCTTTTCTCTTCCCGCGTGAGACGCCAAATCACCTTTAGCCCATGCGACCCTTGGGGAATCGTCGCCTTGAATCGGGCCCCACATCGTGCCCTCTTCGGAGGGGGTGTGGGGCAGTGGGACTAGCCACCCACCAGATTGGGCGGCGAGGATCTGCGTGTTCCTGTGGGATGGGGTGTGAAGGCTATGGACACTCGGCCCCTCAGCCGCGCGGACCCGGCTGTGGGGCAAATATAGGCCGTTCCGCACGAACGTGCTCCCCTTTAAAGTAGACGTCATTTAAAAGATTTAAGACTAATATCCGTGTTATATAGAAGTGTAGGGAGTGGCTACCCCTAGAGCAATAGAAATGAGTGCAAGTACGAAGGATATGGAAGAAGAGATGGAAAGAAAGAGGATGGAGGAGGAGGAGATGAGAAAAATCGAAGAGGCAAAGATCTTTGGAAGGAGAGATAGTCTGGTGAGATCCCCACCGGGGACGAGGTACAGCGAAGATACGCAGGTCATCCAATCAGATGATGAGGTTACAATTGTGGAAGACACAGCTAGGGAAAAGAGAGGAAGGGAAGAAACCCCACCGCAAGACACTAATAAGGACACACAAAAAGAGGTAAAGAAAAAGAAGATAAGCAAAGAAGATTTAGAGATAGCCACAGAACTAACAATAACAGGACACAAAACAAGTCCAAGTCAGAAAATACCCAGAAAGAAACGAAAGAAACAGAGCAAAAGAAAGCAACAAACTTCAAACATTGTATGAATGGTATGAAAAAACAAATTGGAAAATTACAGACAATATTAAGCGAAACATACAAACTAAAAAGGAAATGAAGGATATTGTTGGCGGCCTTACTTTGCTGATAGAAAGGCTGATGACTGAAGAAATGAAGGAGTGGTATATGGAGAAGCTGTTCATAGACGAGGGGGAGACAGATGAGGGAGATAAAGATAGGCAGACAAGACAAAAATGCCTGAATTGCGAGAAGAAAAAAATCTACAGGAAAGCGTACCAATACAAACGGAACTTAAAAAAAGAAACATAGGCACACAAACACAAACAGAAGAGGAAGAAGACACAATAAAACTCCCGGAATTACCTAACATAGAAACATACATGGAATATAGGGATAGGGAATGGCCAGAACATATATACGAACATACGGTGATAGAGATGGCAAATCCTTTTAAGTCAACAGAACAACAGGACGTAATTTTGCTGATGGACAATAAGCAAGACAGAGAAGAAGGAATCATAAAACAATTAATGGAACATAAAAAAGAAACTAGAAGAATAATTAGCAGCCAAAATCCGACATATGGCCAAATCATACGCGTACATAACAAAAACAATGTGCTAACATTAGACGGGAAAATAATAGACGAAACGACACAACAATTATATATAGTAGGGGTACAAGGAACTGTGAAAGAAGATGAAGAAATCTCAGAAGTTGACAAAGATTTGAACACATACCTGACATTAGAAAAGCTAAAGACGATTGAAGACATAGGTAGGGCTAAAAATCTGGTTGTGGCTACAACGAAAAACCACGATTTAGACAAAATAAGAAAAATGTTCGAATGCATCTTTCATGAGGAAGAAACCAAGTTTAAGATACTAACGACCAAGGAGATAGGTACAAACCTACAATATAACAGATATGGACATACAAACGAACAAGATAAACATAAATCATGCGGATGGCAGACATATCATAGTAGAACGAATAGAAGAAAAGAAAAGAAAATTATCCAAATTAAGGCAGAAGACAATAATCCTGACACTTACGCAAGCATCTAAAAAACCTAAAAAATAATTTTGATAGAAATCGAATAGGAGTTCAAGTAAATAATATAAGAAGGAATAAAGACGGATCGATGAGACTGGAAATTAAGGAACAGAAGGAAGGAGCTAATAAGACATTCGAATCATTAGTTACGGAGCACATTAAAGGGCAAGCTAGAATACAGGATATTAAGACTCGCAAGAAGGTAGTGATAATTAGAAATCTAGACATAACCGTCACCAAGGATGAAATCGCTAATGAGACAGCCAAAGAACTGAATGTAGAAAACAGTATTGAGAACGTACAAGTTTACACACTAAAGCAAGCTCGACATGGGGACAACTATGTAGCTACGGTGGGAGTAAAAAAACACCATGCGCATTACCTGTTGCAAAAAGGTAAAATGAAAATAGGATGGAACATGTGTAGAGTACACGAAATAATGACTCCAACCAGATGCAACAACTGCTACGAACATGGACATCTTGAGAAAGACTGCATAAAACCGAAAGGTTTTATGTACAATAGATGCATTAGGTGCAATACTGAAGGACACAGATCCCTGGAATGTACAAAGGATGCGGTATGCATCGAATGTGGGAAACCAGGACACGCAAATGCTACAATGGCCTGCGAAATTTATAGAAGATTGGTTGCAAATATGAGAGAAATGAGATATAAGAATCAAAATAAAGCAAGTAAGCAGATAGGCATAAGAGACGGAGAAGAAACCCATAGCAACTATGGCGAGGGTCCTTCTAGTCAATACAAATAGATGTAAGGCAGCTCAGGGACTCGCATATCACAAAGCGTGCGAGTTCGGGTCAGACCTACTAATATTAACTGAACCAAACAAAAAGATGATAAATGAAGACATGGTTTGTTGATAATCGAAAAGACGTGGCTATAAGACAAATAAACAATACGCTAAACATAAGAAAGAACGGAAGTAAAAATGGAATAGCGTGGATCTCTACAGAATCATGGACTATAATAGGATGCTATTGTTCACCCAATATCAGGGGCGGCGAGTTATACACTTTTAATCGGGTGCCTTATACTACACATTTCGGAAACTTCAGGTTTTTAAAGAAATAAATAAAGAGTATATAAATCCACTTGTATTGATTTCTTTGTAACCTTAAGCGCAACTCCGGTACATCTTCAGATCTTGTCTTTAAAAGCCTGAAATAATTAGAATTTTCATCGGAGTGGCCTCTAATGGCAAGACCCTCCGTTGCTAAATATTCTAAACTAGTAATAAACGTGAGCAAAGCAACTCTAGCTTGTTTCATTTGACTTTCTTTTTCGGTATTAAGACTAGCCAAGACATTAACACCACGTTCACTACACGCAACAATACCAACTGCTTGGAAATGAAAATCTGAACGTTCATGATCTTTAACCGCTCTATTGCTTTATTCCACGAAGAAAAACCATTAACACAAAAACTTTTATAGGCATTTTTGTTCGACCCAGTAGCGGCCTCGAAATAAGTTTTTCTGTTTTTGCTGCCTCTAAGCATGTCCTACAAAATACTCTATCCGCCTGAAAATTGTAATCTATCCATCTAAACTGATAAGATCACTTATGCAAAAATTTCCTTGTGGATTTTCTTTTTGTGTCAATATCTGCAATTAAAAAATTCTTGTAATTAATGAAATAACTAATAATAATTTCTAAAATACCATATTGGTAAAATTAAGTTTAGTTAATCCCAGCATAAAGTTATGTAGTTTGTGATTAAAATTACATTGAATTATTCTAAATAAATAAATAACTAGAATACAATATTTTAGATTGACATATCGAAAATGGAAATATAAATTACAATGTATAACATACCATTTATTTTATCAAGGTTTGAACATGATGGGTTTTGAAGCCACCTTCCAACTCCGGCACTAGTCGATTTTTCCTGCTTTATCAAAAACTTCTCCATTGTATAGGCAGACAACTACGTAGAGCGAACAACGCAAATGCTACTTGGCAACTGAGGCGTTTACTTCAGCTAATTGCAAATATCCATCATGAAATAAGCAACATTGAATTCTTGGAAATATTTAGGTAGTAGTTGCCCTAGCCGGTACCTAGGCGATAAGCCTTAAATTGTACTTCCGGTCCCAACCAAGACAGGTAGTCCGGTCATTACACCCCCTGGCTGTTGCTGGTTAGCACACGCTGCTTCCATTCCAAATAAATAGTTTTGAAAGATATTATTTTACTGTTACAATTCATCGGGTGCGTTGCACCCGTAACAATTTGTGATCGGGTGCGGTCGCCCCCGTGCACCCGTCTACTCGCCGCCCCTGCCCAATATAGACATCGAAACTTTTAAAATTTATATGGACGAACTAGAAGACTGTGTAAATGCAATACATTCAGATAAAATTGTAATTGTAGGTGACCTCAATTCAAAATCGTGGCGCTGGGGTGCGAATAGAGAAGACAAAAGAGGCGAAATAGTGGTTGAATGGATAGATAGCTACACAATAAATATTGCTAACCAAGGGAATACACCTACCTTTGTGAGAGGTGAGTCAAAATCACATATAGATATAACATTCTATCTAAAAGAATTAGATAGTAAAATAATAAATTGGCAAGTACATGACGATGAATCCCTGAGCGACCATAGATACATTACATTCATGATAACCGAACGAGCTCAAACAACACAGCAGAGCAATATACAAAACGAATGCAAAGGGTGGGTAATTAAATCAAACCAAATTGATCGATTCAAGGATTACCTGAAACAAAAAATAAATGGGCAAACAGAAATTACTCCAGAGACGTGGACTAAGGTCATACACGAGGCATGCAACGAAATCTTCGTAAGGAAAACAGGAAGGAAACACAAAAAGAAAGCAGTCTATTGGTGGAACGACACCATCAGTGAAATGAGAAAAGAATGCATCAAGAAGAGAAGAGCAATGACAAGAATTAATAAAAAACTGAACTCTACACCAGAAGAAAAAGACAGGTACAGACAAGAATATAAGACGCAAAGGAATGCACTCAGCAAAGAAATTACTAATGCGAAAAAACGGTTATGGGTTAATCTATGTAATGAACTAGAGAATAACATATGGGGACGAGCGTATATGATTGTAAGCAGAAAATTACAAACACTCCCCAAGATTACACTAGATAAAGAAGAACGAAGAAGACAAGCAATTAAGCTGTTTCCCAGCGATAATGATAATAGATGGGAACTTCAAGAAACGATACAAGAAGGTGATATACCAAAATTCACGATAGAGGAAATGATGACTGCATGTTCCAAACTTAATAAGAAAAGCGCTCCTGGACCAGACGAAGTGAATACAGAACTCGTAGGTATAACAATTCAACAACACCCCGAATACTGCCTAAGTATATACAATAAACTGTTAACCAAAGGACAATTCCCTAAAGAATGGAAGAGGGCACGGTTGGTATTACTAGAAAAACCGAAGAAGACCCCTCAAGATGAAAAAACATATAGGCCGATATGCCTACTCAATAGCATGGGCAAAGTATTAGAAAAAATGCTCTGCAACCGCATAAAACAAGAACTAACAGAAAAACAAGAACTGAGCGAAAATCAATTCGGATTCAGAGAAGGGCGCTCTACTGTCCAAGCGATGCTAAAGGTACAGAAAATAGTAGACGAAGCTAACACGGGATCGTTGAAAACAAAAAAATACTGTGTAATGGTGGCAGTTGATGTGAGAAACGCATTTAATACGATTAAGTGGAAAGAAATTATGAGGGAACTAGAAGCACGAAAGATATCTACATATTTATTAAAAATGGTACAAAGTTACTTACAAGATAGAGTCTTGCAAATAGCAGAAAATGAAGAAATGGAAATTACTAGAGGGGTTCCACAGGGCTCGGTAATCGGACCACTGTTGTGGAACATACATTACGACCGATTACTGGAGATACAGATGCCGGAAGGAGTGTCATCAATAGCATATGCGGATGACCTCGTCGTCATTGGTACAGCGAAAACTCAAAAAGAACTGGAAAACAACGTAAACATAGCGCTTAATAGAGTATATGACTGGATGTATCAAAGGGGTCTACAGATAGCGACAGACAAAACAGCAGCGGTCATCCTAGCAGGTCCCATAAAACTTAAGGAATTAGACATAGAAATAATGGGGAATAAAATAGCCATAATGAACAGCATAAAATATCTAGGCGTGGAATTTGACCGGAACATGACCATGACAAAGCACGTAATAAACACAGCAAAAAAAGCAGAAAAAACAGCATATGCATTATTAAGAATTATGCCCAGAACTTTTGGTCCCAGCTTCATGAAAAGGAAAGTACTGTATGGAGTCATAAACTCCATTATACTATACGCAGCTCCGGTGTGGCACAGAGCATTGAGGAAAAAGAAGTATAAAAACATACTTACCAAAGTCCAGCGAAGGGCGCTACTAGGTGTGTGCTCAGCATACCGCACTGCGTCGACCATCGCTCTACAAGTCATAAGCGGCATCCCTCCTATTGAGATGCTGGCAAAAGAAAGAATCGAAAAGTACCAAAACGGACAAGTCACCAAAATAGAAATAAGGGAAAGAACAATCTCGAAATGGCAAGATAAATGGGAGGCAACCGAGGGAAAGGCAGCATGGACAAAAGAACTAATCCCAGTTATAGGACCATGGGTCAACAGAAAGTTTGGAGATATTAACTATTACATCTCACAAATATTGACAGGACACGGCTGTTTTGGAGCATATTTATATAGAATAGGTAAGAAGGAAACTGACGAATGCGATTACTGCGGAGAAAGAGATACTGCTGCGCACACAGTTTTTGCATGCCCCAGATGGGGTAATATAAAACGAGAAATAGACCTAATCTCAGGAGAGGAGATCACGCAGCACAACCTAATTCAAAAGATGCTCGAATCCAAGGAGATGTGGGATGAGATAGAAAAAAGATTAAGGAAAATAATTACAGATAAAGAAAACGAAAAAGGAATACGACAGGCACAAGGAAGATAGATAAAGGGAAAGAATAACGACAAGAGAACAAAGTACAAGCAAACCTGAAACACAAAGGTATACAAAGATTCCTCGAAGTAATGCAACTGCGATTCCGGGGAATCCCTCTACTATTACCAAGAAGGAGGTGGTTTTTAGTTGGTAGGCGGCCCTGCCTCTTTCGAACATACCTACTGACTTAACACTTTTTCCCTGCACCCACCAACTAAGCGGGGTCGAATCCAACACACCCCGACAGAATTCGGGGTGTCTTTGGAAGATTTTCCTCCTCCTTCTATAAAAAAAAAAAAAGGCTGAATCATGCCCTTATCTTCAACACTTTATTAACTTGTGTTTGATCTTGATATTCAAGTCTTGATCTACAATAAAATATTTAAATAACAAACGTTGCCAATTACAATTTGGGGCTAATTATATAAAACTTATGTTGTCACTTGTTGAAGGTCCAATATATACAGAGGCTCTGAGGCTCACATTTTGTGAGTACGAATATTTGAGATACCCCAGCTGGTTCTCCTCCCTCTCGCTCACTACTCATGGAAGAGATTCCTTTTCTTCTTTACTATTTGGTCTTCTTTAAACGAATTATTTTTTTTCACTCTTGATTCTATTAGGGTAACATAAAATCGTAATTATGATTCATAGCAAAATAAAACATCCCGTCCATATAATCCGAACCATTTCAGCTAGGGTTATATACACCACAAAAAGCTCCAAACTCTGAGTTAGTAGTTAATACACCTTCTTAGTATTCGGAACGTAGTGGATTCCATTCCAGCAGCCGCCTGCTGTGATTGGGGTTTTTATGTGGTTTTCCACAGTCAATAGTGCAGTATTTCTCTACCTTTTCCTACATTTTCTTCATTCTCCACCCTTCCCTTCTCTCAACCATCCTGTAATTCCTGTTCTTGGATGAAGATGGACCCACGGTCCCCATAGTAGCCCGCCCCCAGTGGGGAGAATTGGAATTACCTTAAACCTTCACCTTTTCAATGAAAAGTACAGTGTGCAAATAATTCAATGCTTCGCTCCGATCAGTACATTTTCAGATGGAGACGACGAGGACTTTTATGAAGATATCGCAATAGCAATATACTCCAAGTAAGCCAATTCTACAATGCCAAGGTGAGGTCTCGGGAAATGAAGTCGAACAGCCCAAACACTAGTCAACTTCCTCTGCCATGAAAACCTTTCTTGTTCAAACACTTTTTTTAAGAAATCAATCTAAAAAAGATGGAACTGGAAAAGTACTGCAAGTACTGTAGAAAACTAAATCGACTACATTCTCGCGATTGACATAAATGTCTTGAGCCTGTTCAATGTGGGAAATGACCACCGTCTTGTCCGAGCAAACTTCGTCATTAATACTCAATTAGACAGCAATAGCTAATAGCTAAAAAGATACGATCGTCGATGGGAGAACTCAAAAACAAAGAAAATGAACACAACAGAATTATTGAGCGGAGATTAGGAACCACACAAGAACTCAATGAAATGAGGCAAAACAATATATCACAAAAAATAACAGCGAGTATACACACTCATCAAGTTACTCACGACAATACATAGAGAGACAAACCAAATAAACGAGCCGGGAAAAGATAAGAAAAGAAAATATCTAAGAAGATACAATACACATCAAATGGTAGAATTTGTCGAGAACAATATAAACAAAGATTTTCACGCAGTGTAGACCCGAAGGGTAAAGAAGAAGTGCTGATCCTAGACCAGATAGATTCACATGCAGAAAATTGCTGCAAAAAAATGAGCACATACGGCCCAGGACGACGAAAGATGGAAAACACTAGAGGAGACAACGGTCAGCAGGGTGTTAAAGAACAATTGTATACAGAATGACACATTTTATCATGGTTATTTAAAGCTGTTATTTCAGTTGTAACTATATTTTATAAAATATTCCAAACGAATACCAAAAACACTTTAGATAATAATCCTTATTTTGGACAGAATCACTATCATCATCTTTGGCGGTACTACCCCGGATGAGCCCCGGACTCTCCAAAAATGGTTTTCCAGATGTCTGTATCTTGCGATTTAGATCTTCAGCGTCTGACTCCGATATTCTTAACCTTCACTGCATTTAACTATGGTAGCTTAGGTCTTTCGATTTTCCTTTTTGATTCGTTGAGTTTTCTCCATTCTCATAACTGCCCTCTCCATCTTAGTTTATGAACCTTAATTGACTTTATTGTGTCCATATATCTTATAGTGGTATATCTCGTGGTTAAATCGTCTTCGCCACATACTGTATTCTAGGGTAGATCTATTTTCCTCAGGATTTGGTTAATGGTCAGGATAGATCATATCGGTTAAGATTGGTGTTATTAATGTTTTGTAGAGGATTATTTTAGCTTTCCGGTTGAGTATGTGTGAACTGAGTCTTCTAGAGGTCTCTAAGCTGTTGTATAACTTCTATGTTATAATCGTCTATAGTGATGTTCTGTTCTATTCTGTTAGGCTTTCGATATTGCTATCGTCATTAGTTGTATTTTTTAACACAAAAAATGTATCTTTGTTGTTTATTATGTTTCTCGTTATTATATTTTTGTGTCCAATCGCAATCTCTAAGGTTATACAGAACAGAAAGCTTTTACGGTCGAAATGCTCTCCGTTTCAACTCCGTATTATTTTTAACGTTCACCGTGCGCTGTTCTGGTTGATCCCGCTCTAACGCCTCTGTTATTTACATTTTGAGATCGCTAAACTCGCTTGGGGTAGCAAAGCTCAGATTTTTAAGCGAATTATCGTTTGGTTTTTGAGCCACTAAGTAGGTCACGAGCACGTGTTTTTATTTGCAAGTGTGCACAGCGCGTTTTGTTAGAAGCGCGTTTTTTTTGTTGGCGCTTCTTTTACAGAATGAACTTCGATTTTCGTTGTGCCCGTTTTCCCTAGTTTAGGGTTTGTTTATAGTAGTTGTGTGAGTGTAGTAGTACCATGGGTCCACTCCCGTAATTTAGTGCATATGTAAATTGGGTTAATTCAACGAAGATTATGGGATTTGTCTCTTTCTCGTACTTGTTACGGATTCATATTACAGCGTAGAGTATCCAGTTTGTGAGCTAGATTTTGATTTAATTAAGGTATCCGTTTATTTATTCTTTCGTTCATGGTTGTAATTAAGTACTTTTCTTACAAATTATAGAGTCGACATCCCCGGAGTGCAGTCCCGCATCATCCTGAGAGTGTCTACTCATATTGCTAAAGGTAAACACAATCCTGTGTGTACTGCTTAATCTAAAGTCTAAATTTTGCGGATAAATCTGGATCTGTCTCGAATCTTTGTTCAGGTTTTACTTGTATAATTTTATTAATATTATCGAGCTAAATTTCTATCTATCGTAGTGTTATTTTATTAGGCTCATATATGCTTGGCTTTACGGCGTCACCGTGAGCTTGTAGCTATTCACTAATCAACCTTCCAGCCGATTACTAAACTTGTTTGCGACTTAAATGTTTAACTATATTTATGTGTGCGCTAATGTAACTGTTTGTGTAGCTTTTGTGCCCGCTTGCTTCTTAGGCGAATTATTGTGCATTAGACGAGTTTTTGCAATCAAACGCTCTCTTTATGTTGATGCTTTAAAACTCCTGTAATTAACTTGCAGCATTTGAAACACTGATGCCTTGAAGCTCCTATAATTAGCTTGTAGCAATTAAACTGGCTATACTTATAATTTAGTAAGGTTGGATGTAACTGCTGTCGCTAATTACTGCTCCTAGTATAACTCTGTTTTATATATTATGTTAGATTTTATATATGGCTAATGCAAGTAATTTATGTGAAGTGCCCAGATTGCGTACACTTTAACATCGGATAATTTTTATAAAGAAACACGTCATTAACTGCGTATAAAATTCGGGAATAAATTATGTGGGTCTGTTTCAGATCGTAGCGAATTCGGTTACACAAATTTTGATGAGTATAAAAGTTTTCGTTACCTAATAGACGCATCGGTTGTATTAATAATCTCTTTCGCTCCTCCTGGTAATTTGAACACCTTTGGCAAATGTAAAAAAGAACCGCACACCGTCTTTACTGTAGCTGGTCGGCTCTCTGATGCGTCCATGTAGCGTGAACGTTTGTTTGGTACGATTTAAAGCTGGTTTTTAGTATTTCATTCTAATTATTGCCTTGTTCGTGGCAAATCACTACAGGGCGTTGTTTTGTCTTAATTCTTGAACTTCTGTTCGAGTTGTTTTAACAACGTTTATGAGTTTTTGTGGCATTTCCTTTTCCGCCATAGTCTTGTACATCTTATTTCTGTTTATAATGTCGGGTGGGGACCTGAGGAGTTTCCAGTTTTAATCATTTATTATCCTTTATTTAAAATGCACCCTCTATTGTTTTAAATTTCGGTAAATCAGGGTAGGCTAAAGTTGAAACCAGTTAGTATCTATAACATTAATTATTATTCAATCACAAGTAAGGAAAGGCTACATTGCTGTATATATTGTTTTATCATTGGTTAGTGTAACTAACTGTAGATGCTATAAACCATTTCAATAGTATTTTTTGGTTTTTACTTTACATTAATAATATGATCCTTGAGTAACTTTTGCTTTATTTTTCCTTTACTATATGCGTTTATAAAGTTATCTTACGCAGAAGTTATAGCTTTAAACAAATTTAAATCATCTTTAGAAGCAAAAAAGCATGTACTAGTGAGATTACTTTATTTTCATACCATCCTTCAAAGGAGAATAGAATGCCTTCTCATATAAAACTATAAAATAACCTTCGTTAAGAGTATTGCTTTCAAAATAACAATTTACACATCCATGCGTAGGTGTTTATTTCAACCATTAGCAAGTTTATATTTTTATGTTAATCGCAATCGTTTTGCAATGTTTTACTTGCATATATTAATTAAAATTACAATTCTTCGAATTAAATTGGCTAAATAAACCAGCGGCAATTAAAGCGGTAAGATTCAAATCCGGCAGTTGTAAATCACTCCTAGTTGTTATCGCAGTTTTAAATTAGCATTCGGCACTCATTTCTTAATTAAAGCACATTTGACGTTACACGAAACTGAAACTAATCTCAGAGCAGTTCCGCAAGCAACCAAATCTGCGAAATTGTGAAATAAGACAGCTCCAAGCCGGATAATTTGGAATAAATATTAAAGCACTTTATAAATGGTTTCTTTTGTCATAATAGTGTATCTTCAAAACGGGCAAGAATAAATGCTTTGGCGAGATGGAAGTTGTAAATCAAACAAACATCAGCAGCAAGGGTTAGACCACAAATCATAAGCGAGACGGACTCCTAGTTTACGACGGGACCGCGCTGCAGGTATCTCACCAGGTTACAGAGCCGGACTGAATAATTACACGAACGATTAAAAAGTTTCAGGTAACACCGTGTAGAACCGTCTTAATGGCCATTTACATAAACGTGTCCTATATTATTCAAACACACCTTACCCTTCCAGAGGTTTCAACTGGGAGTTAATTAATGGGTTAGGGCTTAATAGAGGCGCTTCGTGTTTGCTCAGTTTTTCCGCGGCAGAAGTCCAGCTCTGCTCCGGCCATAAATGTTCAAATAATCATATACCTAACTATAGTTGTCAGTAAACTATGTCCTGCTATTATTATACTTTATTCATGTGATGCCCATGCTGAATCTTTGGATTTTTATGGCACTATAATACATTCGAAAAACCAACACATATTAATTGGATAACCGCCTGCTTGATTTTGGTTAAACAATTCGGAATAGATGGGAATTTTTGCGGGCCAAGTGTGGACGCAGGCTTGAAACGGGTTTTATTGGAATGACTAATAACAAAAGCAACCAGGATGTTGCGATATGTGCTTCCACTTCAGATACATTATTGTACGTTTTGAGAACTTATCAACTTGCGTTCTAGTACAATTCAGTTTTTGGGGTATTACTTTACACATCTTTAGAAAGCACAGGATTATACATTTATAATTTTGGGATGACAATGGCTTTTTGTTTTTATTCCTTGTTGTTGGTACCATTTTTATGGAACATTTTGATCACGAACCATATTTTGGAATCTCAATGTGCTGATTAAATATTTTGAACCTATAGGTATGTATTCTCTGAAATGTATTCGAATTTTAGTTTGCATATTGTTGTGCATATAAATACGTGTAATGTATGTTTTAGCACATTTGTTAAAATTTAAAAGAATTGTTTTTGAGTACTAGAATTGGATACTCTTTGCTTGGTATCCAAAGGTTATATTAAATATAGCCATATTCCAATGTATATTGTGATGGTTCTGTATTTCGGCAACTAATGTTGATTTGATGTTTGTATTAAAATATGGGAATACCCACCCTTATCGATAAGCGTTAGTTCAATATTATACCACAATTGCATTTGCTATTTGGCTTATAATTAATAAATAAAGCTAATACTACAAAACTTAATCCAAAATGGGACTAAATTTACACAATTCCTTTCCTTTAGAAAGTGAAGATAGAGCCACTTTGTTTTCTGTTCATTCTCATAATGTGGTAAGTACTTCGACGAAGCAGAAAATGAGTGTACAAGCTACTACACGACCTAAAAAAAAAAGAATAGTAATAAAGCACACTGCATTTAAGAAAAAGAAGATGGAAATAACCATTTCGAAGATGCCAAGCAGCTGGTTTAGATTCATATTCTTATTTGGGTATTTCGCCACTCTGCAATCTCCGTGAAAACAGCTAAGTTTTTTGTTTCTTTTTAATTGTTAATCTTTGATAACGAGGGCACATTTCGAAATGTGTCATTTATATTTTGAAACATAAATTTCATTCAGTTGCTAGAAAAATCGTGGCCGCTAGGCTGGTTGTCTAAAAAAGTGTGTATTTTACAATAAATAGAAGTGCATTTTACAAAATCAGAGAAAATCCACCAATTTCTGCAATGCTTTAAAAGATAATTTATATAAGAACAAATGTTTGCCAATTAAACTGATACAAAAAAAAAATATATTGTTATTTGGTATTTACCTCTTCGGGAGTGCCAACTTCCTCGATTTGGTACAGATAACTGGTAAAATTGCTGAAGACATAGAAATTCGCTTCTTATCTGTCACGAGTCCGTCAAAGTAGCCGGGATCTTCAAAAAGGTTTGAACGACATTGTATATTGGAGATCTGATTAAAAATCATCTGAAATGTAAGATTAACTGAGAGAAGCTGATAATTAATATCCAAAAGTGCTGCCGAATTCAGGAGTCAACTAAACGCTCAAGTTTCAATTCGCATTAAAGAAATTTATATCAGAAAATTTGAGCTTGAACAAGAAGAAGCGTTAGAAATTTATGTCAACCATACTTGTCCCAACCTGAATAAAAGTTCTCATGTTGAATCTGACGTTCTCGAATGTAAATATTTGAGTAAGGATATGTGAAAAGTAATTTTATAACAAACAAAATTTAAATAAATGTCATTCATATACTCACATATCACCTCAATACCTTTGATATTATTTTTAATAAATATATAAACTAAACCTGTTCTTGCTTTATCCAACTTAACATTATCTGACCTAATCTAACCCAATGTATTCCCATTTAACCTAAAATTACCTAAACCAAAACCTATTTATTACAATTTAGTAACCAGTGTAACAAGTGAGTTTAATAGAAAAATTACTAATTATGTCCATCGGCAAAAGAAATTTTTATTGAGAAGAATTACTTACTTTTCCGCTACATTATTGTACTATTTTATACCTAAATTATGCAGTAAATTGGTGGATAAAAAGGATCGATTAGTACTCAATGACCTGCATACATTTCTTACTACGTAACTTATTGCTCTAGTTACAGATATATTTCTAATTTTTGCATCTACTACAATGCATATTTCATATTGCAATGCTCTAGTAAAAATAGCCTTGCTTTATCTATCTAAACTTAACCTAAACTAACCTAACTCAACCCTAGGTACCCTAATGGAATAAAATTATATTTTTAAGATTTATTCCATAAGCCGAACGTAGAACAAGTAGCACAGTGAAACTTGGACGAACAGCGTTTGGCAAGTTAGCATATAGGGTATACTAAAATTAAAAAACATTCCTTGCAAGGCAGACGATAGTACTTAGCTGTGTATTGCATGTCCTACCGTATGGCATCGCAATAATGGTGTCTACTCTCTACCAAGAAAATGATACAAAAAATGAGAAAAACACATAAGGCGATGTGAGAAGAATTTTGGGCATTCCACTTCAAAATAGAGTTACATATAGAAGAACAAGAGAACTGGCAGACGTGGAAAATGTACCTGAAAGAGGAGCTAGACTGAAGTGGAGTTGGGTCGGGCACGTTGTGAGAGCTAGAAATGAAATATGGTCTGAAAGGTTACTTGACTGGAGATCACGAACAAGAAGATGAATAGGTCAGCTGACGATATAGCTAAAATAATAAGCAAGAAGGGGAGTACATTAACAAAAAATGAGTGGAAGATTAGAGGTGAGTACGATGTCAAGTCTGATAAAGAAAAAGGACGAATATTGTAACAACAATGGTATACACTTGAAAATTCCATATACCGGGTGGAGACGTGCGCGAAGCAGCGTGGTGATTTCAATGTTAAATAATGAATGGTAAATTATTAGCTTCCATAATCATTTTGAACCGAAAGTGTACACAACATTTTGCAGAGAAAAAATACCAACCATACATAATACTGTTTAAAATTTTCTATTTTCGGGAACTATAAAAGTCGATAAATTAAAACGGTTGCTTTAAAAAAAGACGCAGCGATGCCTTGGAAGTATCACATTTGTCATTGCTGTTTGACGCTTATACATGATCATTAAATTCTGATCTCATTGCAATGTATGCATTTTGATGACTTTGTTATCGAACTATCATACAAAAATTCTAAGGGCAGCACAATTTTGTTGTAAAAATGGACAAACATCTATCGACGGCATTCTTAATGACCATAAACAATTGAAAACGTTGTAAAATTGTGCGAATCTATCTTTGCAGATTATATACACGCAATACCAATGGCATTAATGATACCGCAGGACTGCGGTACGTGATAATTCAACTTATTTTTATCAAGCAGTTAGGTACTGATTTCCAAAAACGATATAATGGCTTTCCTTCCGTTCGCCTAATTCCACGTGCTGTGACTTCTCTCATTTTCTCCAAGGTGAAATTTTCACTAAAAACAGCTACCTCGAATAGAAAGATGCAAAGTAGGAGTTTAGGAAGTCACTTTTAAGGCGACATGATTCGAAGTTTTTGGTAGCACCTCCTCGTAACTGGCAAAAGGTTTAATATTAATACTGTATAAATCTAAATTACAACCAAGTACTACTCTTTAATTCAAAGAAGAATAAGAAGGAAATAATTCTATATAATCGTGTTACTTGTGGATGCGCGAAATGGAATATCGATGAAAACTCCAGGCGCACAGATATCGTATTAAAAGCACAAAAACCTAACAAAAACTGCCAGATTGCAGCTGAATTAAACTGCATCTAAAACTAGAACATTTTTTGAAATGATGTAACGAAATTGTCCAAAGAATCGATTACATCAAACTATAAAATTAAGTCTATATTTTGCTTAATTGAGAAAATTGTGTATTTTCTTCTTTCAATTCCCAATGACAAGATAATAGTTATTTATGGATTAAGGGCATTAGATTATGTAGCACAAGGAAATGTTTAAAGCGCGACATGAAGTGGAGGGCTCACAATTTCCCTAGGGCTATAATCGTGATTATATACATGGAACACACAATGTTTTAAATGCTTTATTTTATTTTAGTTCTCGAAATGGACAAAATTCAGTATTCTGGGCAGAGGCTATCAAGACATTGTAGCTTCGGGCCATAAAAGCTATATTACGCCAGTTATCAAGGGCCAATAAACAAGATTATGGTTACAGAATAAAATAAAGTAGCTTTTAGTCACCTGTCAGACCTTAATTCACATAAAAGGTCATTTATATAATTTCACTGTTCTAATTAGTTTGTGTTGTTAAAGAAAATGTATCGTATGTCGATATATTTTTAATTGTTTAATTTGTTGTGGTATACGTGGCAAAACAGCAACAACTACCATACATAGATTGCACTAATATCTTAATGTTATATTTGTTTTTCCATTTTGCATAACATAATATACTTTCTATTTATATTCTTGACGAATAAACATAGTATAATGCGAAGTTGTGCCTCTTACTAATCAAGGAAGAAATTCCGCTTGATATCAAGCAATTAGCGTCTGGTTTGGCAATGAATTATCCTAGAACAGCCTACGTGTAGGAGTTGAAATAAAGAACAGCATTCCGGGGATTCTACGGCCAGTTTTGACAAATTGCACTGAATTTCCCGTTCTGACCTTTAGTTATTGGCTCATCGAACTGGAGAACCTAAGTAGCAAGTATCTCGTTACAAGTTTGCTTCTTGTGCTACTCAAATTATGTCTGGCTACCTATATAAAATACATAGAATAATATTCGGAGATTGACTTTTTAAATAAATAAAATGTCCTGTTTTACTTTTCGGTAGTGTTTATTTTGAATTCTACGAAATATAAAACTTGAGTTCAGTTTTAATTTATATTTTATTAAATAATTTACAGGCACAATCTGTTAATAAAATATTGGCAAATTTTTTAATATTGACATTTTAACGTTAAATATTGGTTGATTATATTCCTGAAAATTACATGTTATACCTAGGACCATAGTACGTTTTACAGTTTTGAAAGTGAATAATATACGATATATCAACTTCCAATTAGAGATACAAGTCTGTGTCTGTGGCGTGCTGTAAATTGTAATCATATTCATTTATTTAACCTTATCTATTGGTTAATGAATTCTAATTATTCACACCTTAGTTTTTCGGATCGTTAGCATCTTAAACGCAGTGTACATTTAAAGATGTAATTTGTTATGGATATTAGAATAACATAATATTACTAGATTTAAAAATATAGTTTTCTTAATATGTCAATTCAGCTTTAATAAATTATATAAATAACAGTAAATACCTACTTCCACTTTAAGGAAATTGTCGAATTTCATACTACAGAATTGATCATATAAACCAGTTCTTCAACTTTGTATTAAAGTTGAGGAAATGCTGGTAATTACAAAACCAGCGTAATTAAATTTAAAATAAGCATATTAACGTTATTTTAGCTTACGACAGTAATTTTGATTAGAAATTGGTACATTATTATTTAATTCAAATATAGTGCAATATATGTAATTACATATATACTTCTAATATTCATAATTCTGCCAATTTTTTTGAATAAATATATTTTCAGTTCGTACAGAGCAACATATAACTTTTAATTTTCTAAAATTATTTCTCTTACGACATTGTTTAATTGTTTGTCAACTTTTCTAGGTTTCCTTTCATTATTCAGTTCTTCTTGGTGACAATTCAAATGAATTAAGAGGACCTATAGAGCTACTTGAAACGTAAAGCCCCATGGTGTGAATATGAACTATTAGTAAAAGTAATAATTAGTGATTGGTCGATAAATCTACGTAGTACCCAAGAAAATCAATGGTAGGTGTTGTACACCCAGTGGCGGCTGCTCCTTAGGGGATCAGACGCTCGAACCTCCTAGCCGTCAACAGCATCTCTGTCATTAGAACAAAGTACAAATTCTATAATTAAAAATATATTTGACCGTTAATGGTACCGTTAAAATATAAAGAGATTAAAGTAATGAGATCTGAAAATTGCTATTCGACACCGCGTAAAACATGTAAATGCCCAAGAAGTATGTCCGCATAACATGAATTATGTGTCAACACTATTGCTCGTATCATATGCACCAAGCAGCTGGCAACTGCCGGGGCCTCTCCGAAAAGAAGGTTCGAACTTGTATGGGAATTACGAAAAACGATATCGCTGCAGAATCGGCGATAGACGAGTTTCTATGTAACGCGAGGGCTCACGATATTGCAGCCGAGACCGCCGCAAACTAGCCGGCTTATCGTAATATTTATAAATAAAGCGGTCCGGAAATGTAACTCGATCCAAAGGTAAAAGCGGCCACCGCGCAGATAGCATTGCTCTTTGGAAATGTGGTGCAAGCTTTGACATTGAAATTGTATACCAATGCAGCAAGGACATTCTTGTATCCTTGTGGATCGTGTTGGGACATAATATCGGTTGCAGTTGGAGCGTGTTTATTGGGTGATTTCTGTTGTTTTGTGCAGTTTTACACAAAAATGGTGAAGAATGTCATAAGTAAGTTATATTTTCAACAGAGTTTACAGCTGCATAAAACAATATTCTGTAAGCTCTATCGTCTTATTCTTCTTCCTACATTTTTATTGGGCAATTCCCTGATCAGTGGGGTGTTAATGCCTAAACGTCTTTAAAAATGAGAGGACAGTGCCTTACGGAAAACATAACTTTATTTTCAAAATGAATCATTTACTATTCTGATACAGTTGAGAACTCATCTTTGTCACTTCGTTTCGTAAGTCTCGAAATCCCAGCAGACTTCTTCATCCCCCGAAATAGGGTCGCGACCCTTAGTATGAATATCAGTGATCTAGAGGAAGATGGGTTGTTAAACCGAAATAGTCTAAGAGGTGTAGGTAATCTTGGTTGTTGACAATGATGACAACGAGAATTATTAAAAATGTCGAACATCAAAACTACTTTTATCAAGTTTCACTCACTGTTGCGAAAAAATGAGTACGCAAGATCATAGTAAGTAAAATCCAGGTCGCTGTCATAATGAAAAATACTGTTATCGAAAAATTAAGTTAATTGATACTAAAGCATTACCTAAAAAATGCGAATGGTTAATACATTCAGAAAAGATCCAGATTGATTAATG
This sequence comes from Agriotes lineatus, assembly GCA_940337035.1. Lineage (NCBI taxonomy): Eukaryota > Metazoa > Arthropoda > Insecta > Coleoptera > Elateridae > Agriotes > Agriotes lineatus. The sequence continues at coordinate 40,829,293 of OW679198.1, forward strand.
TGGGAAACGTGTCGATTATGTAAAACAAGAGTTACATTTATATGCTATGAACGCATTTTAGTAGACTTGTGCTTTTAGTAATAATTATTAGTAATTAATAACATGACCAACAAAACAAATATTTGTTATAAGAATGTCCAGTGGGTGTAATAATTTAAACTCCAGATTTGCTATGAAATAGCTTAGGCCTTGAAAATAATATATAGAATGACATTTTTAGACTAACTTTATTTTTGTTCAAAAACAAATTAAAATCAGAGCAGGCTTAGCATTTCATGCAACAAAAACACAAACTGTAAACAAAATAATTGGGGTGGCTTCTTTAAGAGATTTGGTGGTTTTTTGTCAAGCTGCTCCAAAAAGAAGTTACTTCTATGTGCTGTTAAATACCCAAGTTAACGAAAAGTAGTGTTTTATTGAGAAATTGTGTTCTGGGTTATTTGTGGAAGTTTTCCTTTGCATTGGGTTTCTGCACAGGTAAACACGAGGCTTCGATTTGGTCCAGTGGAAGCCATGGTATTTGGAGGTTATTCTACGGAGGAAGTCCAGCCAGTTTTATAAGTTCGTGTACAAGTATATAAGCAAGCAAAATACGTGTAGTGCAGCGGAGCTCTACATTTCAGGCCCCCAGCTTCAGTGAAAGCGATTCGGAAAGTCTTCCAGAGTGCAGCCGATCATCAGGTGGGTTCGAGAGCAGATTTCGGCCTTGCTAGCTGCAGGCCGGCAACAACGGCTTGTCCAGGGCATCGTGAGCGGTCTATCTCGCAGCAGGTAGCCCTAGCTTCATCGCAGAATCCATCAAAAGGTCAGATTTGCCACCTAAAAGTGATTGTACATTGATTGGCGTACCTTTGAGCGTCACTTCCGGTCGTGGCGTGGGAAGGAGTGTTTTGTTTTATGACGTGGAATACGTTCGATTATTATCCATTAGCAACAGCGTTAATTGCGTGGATATCAACGAATAATTAAAATTCGGAGCTGTTTATGTACTTTCGAGACCAGGAATCCATCTTGATTATTGTTGTCGGTTCCATCAGTCAAAAATACCACGCTTGTAAAATCCCATTAGTTAAATAACAGCATACAGAGTGCTTACAATTAAATGTTTAATAGGACTATAAATAATTAATAATAGCAAATAAGTAATGTTAATTTGGATGTAGCCACCTAACCCATGAGAGAGAGTCATTTAATTATAAATAATTTTAGAAGAATAGCTGGGCAAATTACAGTAGTGGAAATAATTAGAGCCTATTTATAATTTTTAAATTCATCATTATACCTATAAGAGGCAATTGAGAACATGACAATATATTACAGAAATTACTCGTCACTAGTTAGTTAAATGGAGCCAAGAGTCTAATTACAGATGGCAGTTTTATAAATTTAAGACGTCAGGCAGCTAGGGAAATAAGACCTATATTTTGTCATCACCCGTGGTAGGGTAGTGCAGAAATAGGGGTAATTTTCGTAAATGTTTTCTTAATCTTTTCCAACAAATTAATATTTTTGGTAAAGTTTAGATCTAAAAAACCGTAGCTGCATATTTCAGCGTTGGACAAACATACGTTCTTTATAACTTCTTGAGAAAACTAAGCAAAATATATTTAGAGATGTGAGAAATTGGCTATATAGTAACACTACTCCGCTTAACATACATTGCACCCCCGGATTATTACGACCAATACGTAAAATAGTTTATTTCTCCGCATTCACAGTTGGTAATCACCTATCACTTGGTGGACCATTCCTTAATCTTGTTTAGGTCTATCTGTAAGAAAATATCTAGTAGAATAAGAAAAGTTAAATAATTTTGCGTAATTTGCGAAGAAATTGGAGTTTGACGATGCATAGCAGTAATACGATTGGTCCTAAATCTGAGCCTTGCGGAACACCGCTTAGAACGTGATAGAGGTTAGAAAGTGTGCCTTCGAGGTGAACGCTAAATGTGCGATATCCGAGAGCATGCGCACTCGGTTCCAGGAATTTTTCTCTTATGCCATAAGTTTGTACAGGAGACGTTCTATGACGGTCAAGGACTTGCAAGATCCAAATATATTATGTGGGGGATATCATTATGAAATGGTTTGGTCCTCACATTGAGCACTGTAGTTGATTTGACATCATGAAACAATCAGGTAGGAAACCGTGCTGGTTGCGTTGGGTAAAAAAATTTTTTTTTACTTACAATATTTTACATACACTGGCAAATAACGAACGTGAGACTAGGTCTATAGTTTGAATCTTTGTTTAAATGCTGGTTTAACTGTAGCGCTCCTTTACATATGCGATGCTGGGTTAAGATTAAGAAGCTCTTTTCGTATATCATCCTGGCTGAGGTTAGTTGTAGTTATAACAGATTTAATTTTAGTATCACTCGGAAGAGTTGAGTCATTTGGTAGAGACTTCCGGGCAGTGGCGTATTAACCATGCTTGCCGCCAGAAGCCACTTAACATTTTATTATTAGAAAATCTAGAAATTATCTTAGGTTGCTATTTTCAGTGATACATGCATGGAAATTAATATTTTATGACAAAGATGAAACAAAAATGTTCTCATTAGTCCACTTTAGCGCCCCTAAAATTTTGAGCCACAAGCCCGGGATTCTCATGGTTCTGCCATAATACGCAACTGCTTCCGAGCATATGCACCAGCGAACTGTCAGGCAAATATATCCGATTTGTCAGCGGCAGATGTTGCAAGTTTCTTCGTATCGAAATTTGTAAACGTAATATCAGATACTCGGGTTGTGAATGATGTGTTAATGTGTTCAAAAAAATATTTACTGTAAGCGGAATTTATAATATTATTTTTGTTATTTATTGGAATATGCCGAGAATCGACAATGTTAATCACTCTTCTGTTCTTGTCTTTTTTTAATAATTTATTTTATTTCCTTATTCATCCGAGGTTTGTCGTGCAGTTTTCGGGATTTCAGTAAAGGTACAAATTATGTGGGGATCTTCAACTGTTGACAAGTTGATTCAAGATGCTGTTTCCTAGTGGAAAGCTTCATGGGTTAAGCACTCGTTAATTATGTCGTAATCTGCGGTTCTAAAATATCTAATTTTGCTTTGGGAGTCAGCTGCCAGTTTGGAGAGATATTGTCGTTTTACATATGATAGCATCATGATCACTAACACCAAGTGAAGAGTGATCCTTGATTTGATTAAATAGGTTAACCTTGCAAAAGAACACAAGATCTAGAAAAGATAGTTCATTCGGTGGACAAAATCTTGTAGGTCCATCAATAAGCTGGTGGAAGTTTGTATTTATTGCTATGAAGATTCTTGAGGAATTATAAGCCGCTTGGCGACCAGGATTATGGAAATCGATTTCAGAGTAGTTGGAATCACCAAAGATAATTATTGATTTAAATGGTCATCGGCGATTGTTATTCATTTTAGAAACATGTTAGTTGTCTTGACTTGTACCAACTATAAGCAACCTACCTTTAGAAGGCTCACATAACTCCGACTAGCTCAATTCTCGGCTGCGATACGGGTATAATAAATGTGGGATTTCTGTTTACTTCACTTTTGCTTAAAAGGTTCACACTAAGAGGGAAGTATTGGGCACCAACCTTTTTATTAAATTATAATTTGTAAATAATATGTACATAAATATCTTATGATAGCCAATCATGTATTTTATGGTTATTATCTAGTTAGGATGGCAATTTGTAAATATCACATATTGAATGGAAGTTATATTTA
>OW679198.1:40833109-40859925 GCA_940337035.1 Agriotes lineatus
CACACCAAATGTGCAATTAATATTTTAACGCGTTTTCAGAAATAACAAAAAGTACAATATTTTTCTTTCAAATTCAACACCCTGTATTTCAAAAACGTAGAACTTGTAGACCCATGTTGATGGAAAAGTTTTGTCTTAGAAAAAGAGAATGAGCATGCCAGTAAATTTTTTACACACACTTAGAAAACACCCTGTATAATCCAATCAAGTACGAGTAAGATCACAAATCCTGTATGAGAAGAATTTTTTCAAAACCATTGTGTGGAATTCTATCCCCGTGCACCTAGGCTACAATACTGTCCGGCGCCATGCGACTAGTCCGGAGGAGGGGCAACAAGCAAAAAAATGTTTGTACAAAGATACGAATTTAGGTTATTTGCAGATTTAAGATTTGTGTGTACTTAGTAGAAACGTTCCTGTGTAATGTAAAAAATGTGTGTAGGCCCTAGCGCGAGTCCCTTGCCCAGTTGACCCCTATACTTACAGGTAAAAATTAAGTAGCGGGATTATAGAGTTGACCGTTTGCCCAGTTGGCCTGCACCCCCTAGTACTGCGTTCAATATATTAAATGTTGGTCACATGCAATGTTTTCAATAATAATTAGTACTATGTTAATCATCTTAATTACATCAGAAAGAATTTAAATAACAAATTTTAAAAATCTCATATTTTAAATAAGCACAGTCGTGTTTATTAAAGTGTTGTAGTACAGCATTTGTACTTTGTGAATATGACTTAACTTGACAAGGTTCCGGAAAGTGTTGTACATACAAATATTTTGAAAGTATAAATCTAGGCTTACCTAGTTAATGATACAGTGTGAGCTTAATATACGTAAAAAACTATATGTTTTTCATTTCGCAATTAAATTCTCTATCCGAATACTGAAAGATATGCAGGGTGTTCCATTTAAAAAATTTAAGTTGTGTACAATTTCTGGTTAAACCAGAAGCCATGTTACAATACGGCTAATTCCATTTTTAGAGTAACAAATACTATAACTGTACTAAATTTCATATGAATCCCTTCAAGATTATAGGAGATATAGGTACCGGGTGACAATGAGAACAGGGTTATGCTCATATCTTCTTTATTTATGAATCCATTTAAATAAAATTTTATATGAAGATACTAAAGATAATTTCTGATTGACCAATAAATATAGCCAAGATGGCCAGCTTCCGGTTTCACCGGAAATGATACCAACTTTGATTTTTTAAATGGAAATCCCTGTGTGTTTTCTGTTTTTCGGAATATGCAAGTCAAATTACATAAACTAGCCTTGCCAAAATTTCATTTTTTTAAACAAAAAAATATTTTTGTCAACTTTTATTTTTTATGATAGAAGACTGCCACTTGAAAAAATATGTTCTAATTGACTCTAGCAACTAATATTAATAGCTATTTTATCAATGAACTCAATGACAAACCCTTAATAAAAGAACAAAATTTGCTAAACACGTTTTTTAAGAAAAAGTCGCTTTACATAAAATATATATGCTGATCCATTTAAAAAATCAAAGTTAATGCTATTTCCGGTGAAACCGGAAGTCGGCCATTTTGATTATACTTGTATGTCAATCTAAAATTATGTCTAGTACACTTGTATCAAGTTTCATCCAAATTCATTCATAAGTAACGAACATAGAGGCATGGCCCTGGTCTCATCGTCACCCGGTATATGTGTTTCCATACTTTTGCCCACCATTGAATACACACAAAATACACGAAAATATATTAAATTTTAAGGTACATATTTACATTATAATATGCTTACAAAAGTTTGAAGTTTTATCGGCGAATAAATAATTTCTTGTTATTCCCCTGTAAGTTACCTAAATACTTCCCCTTTGGTATTGCTTTAGAAATTGTTGCTCTAATTCATCCAAAAACTTTGCCTATTTATTTTGCGGCTTCATACTTGTTCTTTCCCCTTTTCCTGACAAATTAGTCATTAACATAAAAAACTGCGTAATGTGGATTACGATCATATAACTTGGTAAATAGTGGTAACGTAAAAAACGCATTATATGCTGCTCGGCTATATGTATATTAACAATGAATATAAGCAACAAAGTGATAATCTCTGTCGTGTTTTTTTTACTTCACCGTATTTACCGATTAGTATGTGTGAGTCAGCACTATAAAAGTTGTATCTTATGAAACATGGTATAATTACCATTGGAAGACTAGTTCGAAAAGTTACAATCGATCTTGCTTAATCTTTCACCATGATTAGAATTTATAATCTTCGGTGTAGCCAATTTATAGAAGCACTTTTTGATATGACTATAATTTCTATAAAATATGCACGTACCTATATGTATTTATATAATATTTCCTCTTTGCTTTCATATTTTTACAGTTATTGTGGCACATATATTTTCATGCATTATTTTGAGGAGAAGATATACCTACGTTTATATTTTCAGACAAATTGCTTATAGATGTTTCTGGTAACATTTAGAAAATAGGCAAATAACGGTTCCGGTTTAAAAGCTTTTAGCGTTTGGCGACGAATACAGTTTCTGGTAAATCCAGAAAAGACACTATTTAAAAAGAGCTTTTGGCAAGGACATTGCCCTTGCCCTTTCTAGACATTTGCATCTGCTATGGGCGTCGCCTGAACGGTCATTACCTGGATTTAATAAACCGTTAATCTCACAATAGACTCCACTCAGTTGTCCAGATTATTTTTCCATTAATGCCACAGAAGGTGGATCAGTGTTTTCTCGGAACATCTTCGGCATTTTAAGAGTAGCTGAGATTGGGACAGCCAGTGTTTACCCAGGGTCACTAAACTTTAAGCTTAATTTAAGCAAACCTTAACATTTAAAAATGGCAATGAATCTTACTGATCTTAATTTACAATTTTTGACAAAGTTTTGTATTTAGTACTTGCAGTTACAAAATATCTCGGATTATGGTAGATTTGCAGTATTGGAGCATTAAAAGCAAATATTTTCGCCGATTTGGATTTTAATTCCCACCTATTTTTTCAAAAACTGTAACTACTTTTATCTATTTTTATCCAGTCTTTCTAAAGCTTGTTGCGTAAGTGAAAGCAGTCTAAGAGCTGCAATATAACCAACAAGAACAATATACTATATGGCCTTGGATGAATTCAAAGGACCAAAATAATACGAGTGAATCCAACTTACCTATATATCCAAATTTCTTTGGTTGTGCTGGTATTCACTGTCAAAGTTCTTTAAAAAAACTAATTTTGCTTGTAAAAACAGTACTCCTTTATGGATTTGGAGAAAATGTCACGGAATTAAAGCCCTCGGAAAAAGCTCCAGAAAAAAGTCACCGAGAATAAAAATCACTGGAAAAAAGTCATCCGGTAAAAGAAGTCATACGCAAAAAGAGCCAGCTTTATTTTGCAATATCTTTGTAGTATCCACGGCCAGTTCTTACCCTCATTTTGCTTATGAGATGCAAATTATCGTTTTCCTCTAACAAATAGTTTAAAGCTACACTGCCAACAGGCAGCCGGAAGGACAGAGGGGAGAATTGAAAAAAACATGTTTTTCATCATCTAGGGACCCTGAAACGTGAAGTTATGAAGAAATGTCAGAGGGCGCGTTTTCACAATTACAATACTTCCTCGGTCTTTTAGTCGAGGGAAGTAAAAATGTAAGAGATTTTTGAAAATAATAAACACGGCGACGGCGTTTCTTGTGTGTTTCGACAACTTTTCATCCAGCGGTTTTGTTTCGGTGATTTTTTCTAGTGATTTCTTTCCGGGGGAGTTTTTTTCCTATGAATTTCTTTCCGGTGACTTTTTTTTGAGTGATTTTTTTCTGGTTTTTTTCCGGTGACTTTTTTCCGAGTGATTTTTTTCCGGGGGATTTAATTCTGTGACTTCCTACCCAGATTGGGATGATATTAGGTATGCTACACGAGCCTAAGGCATCTTTTAAAATTATATTGGTGATTATACTGATCATTAATCAATCACTAACAAATGAAATGCGTATCACGACGCATATCACATAGTAACTTTTTAAGAAATAGGCTGATAGCTTTCAAAATTTCTTTCGAAAAAATGAATTCATTAGTAACAATTTTAGCTTTCTATGTTTTTTGAAATTTGTAAGGGGTTAGCCACAAATAAATAAAATGTCAGTGTCTGTACTTTGCATTTCTCAAAACAAATGCAATCCGCTACTAATTTTCTAATATAGTTGTTTCTCAGTTGTCCACTTCTCAGATACCTGTGAGAGAGTTATAAGTAATTATCAACAGTCAATTATCTTTGTTATGCCGAACAAACGGTTATGTTGCTGGTTTTGAAATATTCTAAAGAAAATTGTCGCAGGAGCGTGTACAAAGAAAGGTTACTGAATCGTCGCAAGCCAGATCATAAAATGTTTGCAAATATTGAAATACGCCTTTGCGAAATACGAAATTTTGCACCACTTAATGCTGATCGTGGACGTCATCGTGTAATTCGTACCCCGCTAGTAGAATAAGGAATTTTGGAAATAGTATCTAGAAAGAAATCCCCAAATAAGTACTCGATGCTTGGCACTTGCAGTAGAAGTTTCAAAGGATGTTGCAAGCAGAGTTTTTAAAGAACAATTGCTACATCCATACCATATTCAAACCGTGTAAGAGCTTTTGCCCGCTGATCCTGAGGATCATCTTGCATTTTTTCAGTTTATTCAAGAGAAAAGAGCCGAACATATTAGTAATTTTCATGCTAAAATTTGGTTTACTGGCGAGACTTGCTTTACAATGAAAGGCCTCACAAATTTACATAATGAACACGTGTATGTCGACGATAATCCATACGTTAGCAAGTAACGTCACTTTCAGTACGAGTTTAAAATAAATAGTTCTCCAACGTCTATTTTTGAATATTATATGTGCGTACCGAACTGAGGCAGCTGGAACTGCGTAACGCCCAAAATAATCACAAACTCCATGTATTAACGTACTGGGTTTCCCCAGGTGATATTTATGGCACTGTACTTGAAAGTGAAAAGCAGTAGAAGCAGCTCAGAGGTAAAGCTTCTGGTTCTAGACCATAATATGTGGGTTCCATTCCCACAGAATCCAACGGCCGCAAAAGATCGAGCGCGGAGCTCATTGCGATTTCCAAATCCGGCTTTGACACCATGAGGTCTGAATGCCTAATAGCTTCCTGTTTCGTTTGTATGAGAGTTTAAAATATAGTATCATGAAAAACTTTCGAGATCGAGAAATTGGTTAGCCTCGGCTCGAATATTCGAGATAGAAAAATGGAAATCTCGATGTTGAATTTCCAGACGAAATGAGACGGGGAATTATCTCAATTCGGTGGCATCATCGTAAAAATTTTGGACAGGAATAATTGGCAGAGAATTGGAGAGAATTACTTAGAATTCCTACAGTCCTATAAACACAGGATGAACTTTCGACCAGGATAAAACATGAATCACAGTGAATTGGACACAATAAAGAAATGCTACAGAGAGTACTTACACTTTAACTTCTTGCATAGGATTAACCTTTGCATCTAGGAAAATGGTGGTCACAAAGCATATCCTGTAAATGTATGAATGTTCCTGTGTTTCACCGATAAACTAATTGGCCTTTCGTCATTTAGCATACATTAACAACTAACAACGTTAACCTGTATAATGTGAAATAAAGAAGAGCACTGTTACGGGGATTTTTTTGTGGCTAATCGTGAGAGATAGCAAAAACTACAAGGATATAAAAAAATTATTAATGAATTTATCATTTCGAAAAACAAAACAAATAAAAAGTTGTGGGCCTAGCCATTAAAAAATATTGTGTTATATGTGCGTCGTAACGCTTTTGTTTCATTCATTAGTGATGGTCCGATAATCACCAATATCATTATAAAAGGTGCCTTAGGCCCATGGTGCATGTCGTACTAAATATCAGCCAAATAACTAGATGCAAGCGTTCTGGTTTTATAAGCAAATTCGTTTTTTAACTTTGAAGCAGACCATTGGCATAAGGAACAAGATTTGGATATAGATAAGCAACATTTAATCGTCTTATTTTGGCCCCAGGAACCCATTCAGCTATACCCATATATTTTAGAGACTCACTGTATACAGGAAAGCAATTGGAAAATCGTAGAAGTTGAATCAACAAAAAGTACAAAACCCCTTTCGTCTCTTACACTACTTTTTAAAACTGATAAGTAACAGAAGATGCAGAATTATTCCATACTAGACCTAAGACTAGGCAAGTAATAAAAATACACTTCGTAGCTGCTGTGATTATTGTTAAAACTGAAACTATTTTAGTAGTTATTATTTAGCTAGCTTCAGCATAAGATGCTATTCTATTAGAGTATTTTAAAAAACAATTGACTTTCAGACCATGTCATCCCAAAAAATAAGTTCAAAACTTAAATTCTATTGCGTTTTAACATAAGAATAAATCAGATGCCAACATTAAGAGATAAGGTACTAGATTTTAATCTTAATATCAAAGACATAAAACTTTGATAATTACATATAAGTCTGCAGGATGTTCCGAAGAAGGGAATCGTTGGTGTTCTGGATATCCTACAGTATCCATATTACTAAGACTAGCTAGTAGAAAACGCAATGGTTTCTTAATAAAAAGCGAAAATGAATTTTAAGTAAGTACAATAATATTGTCCGGAGCTACTGTGAGTAATGTTAGATTTATTACTTTATATCAAATGTTAATTAGTATTTCTTATACTCATAATGACGTAAATACTTTCAAAAATACAATCATGTCTATGCGTATTGACAATATAGACGAAAATACAATTGCTTTACCAGATAAAAAAAAATCTAAATTTCATGTGTAATTAGTTGCTTACACGTTTAATAGTTAAAGTATTAATAATATTAATAATTAAAATAACTCTTCTTTGGAAATACAAAAGAAGTAGCCAGAACAACCGTTGATGAATTTGTCTTAATCTTACTTAAAACTCTGTTAGTCAAAATGTTATACAGGGTGTTTCAAAATTCTTCGGCACTATAAAAAAATACAAAAAAAGTTTCTATGAACATCAGTACGAAATAACGTTTTAAGGGAGCTACTGCACTGAAGATGTAATACAGAAACACATTGCTGAGTCCATTACGCTTTTGAAATAGCAAAGGTCGAACCCTTGCTCACTTAATTCAAATTCGTTGAACTAAACCATGAAACTCTATAGATTCGCTATATTACAATACATATGTAAGTAAGTAGGTACTTAGTCCCACGATATCATTGAATTTCGTTTAAGAACGCATCATATTTTGTAAATAAATATGATCCAGTAATATCCTGACATAGGTAAAAAGGATTTGTTGTAAAATTTATAAATAACAACGATTTATGCTATAATTTATATTGTTGTTGTATTTTGTATAATTTTGCATCTACGTTTCCCAAAACATATCACTTCGTTTTATCAAAGTCCAAATTACCTACTTATTATGAAATATTACAAAATTATCAATTTCATTTACAAGGTAAACGACACTCGAAGCATAAGGTATTACGCTAGTAATTTTGTTAATAAGATGACTTTAATTAAATTCAAAAATCAAATTTAATTATAAAATCTCAACCTCTACTTATATGGGAACAAGTAAGGAATTTAGACTCAAGAAACTACTCAAAAGATTCGTAAAGTTCGAGATTGCTATTTCTACTGAACTTTTAATCGACTAAATAAAATTTGCATTTTTGTGTTTCTGCAAACTAATTGAAATTTGTTTTTAGAAAATAAAAACGGAATACAGCACAACCGACAACAATGCCAGAATACTGTAAGTATACTGCTAGAACATCTTAAAATATACAGGGTGTTAATTAAGTACGTAGACAAACTTTGAGGGGTGATTCCTTGATCAATTCTAAGATAAAAGTTCATACAAACATGGGACCTAAACGGCTTCGTTTTCGAGATACAGGGTGTTGAAGTTTAAACAAAAACAGTTTTTTTTCAAACATTTGGAAAACGGATAGACGTATTCTAATGAAACTTGGTGTAGGTTAGTATTTCATAAAGTGGCGTTGTTCAGTCAAAATAAATTTAATTTCTTTCCACCAGTGGCGTGCATCGGGGCGACCTCAGATACCTTATTTTAGAAAAATCTGGTAGGCCACTGTTTTTTAGAAAAAAGTTTTGTAGCTATTGTAAGATTGTTTTTTATTAAATAACATTTTTTAAAAGCTTCTTTAAACTTTAGTTTGAAAACGAAGCCGTTTAGGTCCCATTAACGTCCAATGTACGAAATTGCTGTTACAGATTGTTCCATTTTTCTCGCAAAATGTTTATTCTATCAAAAAAATCAAAGATACATCTTTTGTAGGGTATTATAGTTTCAATAGATAAAGCTAAAAATCTTGTCGTATTGACAAAAACCATATTTTGTTCAAATAAGGTAACTGAGGTGGCTCCGATGCACGCCACTGGTGGAAATAAATAAAATTTATTTTGACCAAACAATGCCACTTTATGAAATACTAACATACACCAAGTTTCATTACAATACCTCTAGGCGTTTTCCAGATTTTTGAAAAAAAACTGTTTTTGTTTAAACTTCAACACCCTGTATCTCGAAAACGAAGCCGTTTAGGTGCCATGTTTGTATAAACTTTTTATCTTAGAATTAATCAAGGAATCGCCCCTTAAAGTTTATCTACGTACCTACTTAATTAACACCTGTATATTCGAAATACTTAGGTATTATTCTATTTCGTAATAAATAGAAATGTTATGCAAAACAGAATTTTGAAAATTTAGGTAGGTATTGCAACTTTCACAGCGTATAATAGCTAGGAAGGCTGTGACTTGGTATTTAATTTAAATTCAAGGCAATTCGATTAATGGTATTAGTGTTCATTGAACTCCTACAATGCACCAAGAGCTAAATGCAATCGCTTACTGAGAATCTAAATTCTAGACCACCTATATCTAGTTCTATTTCCAGGATTTAATGAAAGTGCTCAAAACCCGACTGTTGAAATAGCTTTTGCAATTATTTGATATATTTTCAAGTGAATTAGCATTAGTTATATTCTAGAAATATGCTTATTTTTAAGACTCCTTTAGTCGCTTTCAACAATATTACGCCCCTAATATTTATAGAATTTTCTACAAAGCAGCTTCCATTATTCTAGTAAAGATCTTTTGGATCGTCCCAATTGTTTTGTGAATAAAGTGGTGCACCGAAACTATTTTTTGCCTACCGCTGTATTAATTAGCAGCGGATTAAAAATAAGTAGGTATGTATACCTATATTGAAATAGTTGAAGTACTATCCATTAGCTACTGATGCACATTTTTTGACCAATGGAAGAGCCATTAAAACGCTACTGTTTACAGTATTCACTACTCCTACCTATACAAACAAAAACAAATTTTTAAGTCGTCAACATTCAATCATGGTTGTTCGTAGTCAAATAGCTCAAGAATTGCAGTGGCGAAAAGTGATTTTTAAAAGTAAATGTATTACCTACTACTTTTACATCATGCATAGAAATATTGGACGCAACTACAGCCATTATACTTAGATGCACATAACTAAAAATAAAATATTAATAAAAATAATGAAACCCCCCCCCCCCTAATGCATTGCAGACGTTTTGATGCTGCTAAAAAAATTGGTAAGTATTGTGAATTGTAATTATGATAAGCCAATAGAATAGATATGGTGAACATTAGAGTTACCTTTTCGAATATTTTTGTTCTTGGAAATAAAGGATTTTACTACTAAAGATTGTATTTTTTTAGTATTTTATTACAAGTTCTAATAACAAGTAACAAAGTTTTGTCAATTTTAATTAAACCCTATAAATGTAATTAGGTATAATATGAATGGCATCCAACTTACAATTCGCATTACATTTTGTGAAGGTTTGTCCGAATTTTGGATTTCCCGAACAACATTTTAAACATAGGTATAAGTAGTTCTTGAAACAAAATTTCAGTATCACATGACTAAAGCAGTGTTTTCAATAAATTGAAGTGTTATAACACAGACGGTGGTTTTGTAAATTCTAGGTTACCAGTGTTACCTTCATACATACTATTCAAAACTTAGTATAATTTCAATACGACATATCTAAACAAGTAGATGCACAATATATTTTGACGTTAATTGCGAGTATGTTTATTGCAAAATTAACTATCGTATGAGTAAAAAGAAAATACATGAAGGATGCTTTTGAAATTTTGAAGTCATGTGTATTATAACACCGGAAAATATGAAGCTGTCATTTGACATTTGTTACAAAGTTAGGTTATAATCTTCTTTTTCTGCAGACTAGCGATATTTCCGGAAATATTTATTACGGGAAATCTTGATCACGGTTATGATAACGTTGCGATATTAGCCACTGTCTATAAAAAGTCAGTGTTATTAAATAGTGTTACTATTATGACGTCATAGATCACGCGATATTGAAATTTCATTACCAGAACTATAAGTACCTAATTTAATTCCATTGTTTTAACATTTTCAGTGGCAATATGACACAACAAATACTCTGAAAGACAATAATGTGGGACAGTTAGCTGTTTAAGTTAGGTATCTTAAAAAGTTTTCGTCTTCATTTTAATATTTAATTCGAAAGTCCTTTAATTTAAATGTTAACAAAAATGTGAACACCATCTAGTCAACGTATGTGCATATTTTGTTAAGTTATTGTTTTCGTTCTTGTTCTGTGTTGTATCTGATATGAAGATGGATAAAATGTTACTTTATTCACTTGTCCATATCCATAGAAACTAACAAAATGCACATGTGTTACCGTGGTAAGTAGTACACAACCAGGTAATATGATTACTTATTCATAATTTTAAAACTTATTTATACAGCGTGTAAACGAAAATGTCGTACATAGGGAAAAGACAAGTGTATCTGTGGTCATGTAACATAGCAACGTTGTTTGTTTTTTATTGTCCGCCCAACGAGAGATTCGTGTTATACGTTTGGCAGTATTGAAGTGTAGATATTGTGGCTGGCACTGGTAGTACCTATAAGTATGTCAATATGTCAAATTTGAGGTTGGTTAAGTTTTTTTTTGTTATGTGACACAGACTGACGTGAAACCTAAGCTGCTAACATCAAATTTGACATATACTGTGCCTGCAACAATACACTTCAGTACCTACTCCCAAACTTTTAACAGGAATTCGCTCGCATCCCTCTTTCTCCTAAGATTTTCTCTCGTTGGGCGGACTATAAAAAACGACATTGCTATGTTACATGACCACAGATATAGTCTATCCTTCGTAATTTTTAACATTGCGTTTTCCCTACGTACTTTTCTGTTTATACATTGTACTTATATTAATTAATGTAGGCATTGGAAAAAATATGCCACACGTGAATAAAGGGATTTTATCTTTTGGGGAAATTAGCTCACTCGGCTTTGTTTCGTAAGCTAAAGTTTTTCTCTGATTGATAAGATGCCTCTTTATTCACTTGTACTGTACTATTCATTATTTTTCATTATTTATAAGTAGGTAATGCAGATGCGTTGTGCGTGCAATTTTCCTGTAATATTAATCATGTCTACTGTGTATACCACAAAGGTAAAGGTTTCTGAAAGTAAGTAAATAAGTAACTAAATGTGTACTATATTTTTTAAAGTCAGGTACTAGAACGCCAATATTTACTGAAAATCAAAAGAACTAATTCAAATTTGTTTGACAGTAAAGCTCTTTTCTACAAAAAAATATATTGGAATTCAAAACGTTTCCAAAAAGTTTTAGATTTGTAAAGTTGCTAAACAATTTTATTTGAACATTTAGATTACAAGAAATTGGCAATTTAAAAAATATATAATTTTGATAAACTCAAACTCGCTGTAGCAATATTATAAAAAACAAAATTTTATAGAATATGCTTAATAACAATTTCCAATTTAGATAAGTACCTATCACATATCATTGCATTGTAAATCATCCGTACAGCAAATTCTTCTACCACGACAGTAAACAAAAACGATGTATTTATTACTAACTCTGCAACTTAGGATTGTATGTAGTATTTATTGTTCAGAGAACTCAAGAAAAACACCAGGGAGTCATAATGTAAAACACATATTAAAATACTTATGATGTAGCTCTGACATTTGAAAACTAAAGAAGGAAGCTTAAATTTACGGCCGACTTTGACTGATCTATTTTTGGTCGTGTACCGTAGTTCTGGGTATTCAGAAAAATACCCAAAATTGAGACCTTTCGGAATTGGAAACCACTCAACATTTGTGGAACCCACGGCAGTCTAAAGAATAACGACGTATCGTGCCACCGTTCTGTAAAAGTGTGAAATCCATGAAAATTTAACATTTGCAAACCGGTGTTTGCATCAAAAATCAACAAGTTGAACGTGTCATCGAGTCCACCTCCCGGTGCGATTGGCGCTGAGTAAACCAACAGCACGCTGTAATAACATCAAGAAAATAAAGGGCCAATGGCAGGGGCCCCATTCTGCGCCAATACGCGCTGACACCTCCCCTCCATCCCGCGGAAAGCAAGCATGGCCTACTCAGGTTTTCAGTCAAGCTGTGAACACCGGGAACACAGGACACCCGCGTGTTGCTTTGGAGGCGCTCAGGCCCCAAATTCTCGCCTTTTGAAATTTATTTACCCATCGGGTCGTTTTCGTTGCGCAATCGGGTGACTATTGTGGCTTTTCGTTTGATTTAGGACTTTTCGTGTGCGACGGAAAAGCTGTGCAGTGATTGTTGATCGATTGTTTTCCCAAACAGACAACTATATCGTCCATATATGTAACATTTCAAAATGATTAACGCATTTATGGACACCGGCCACCACCATTTGGCGACGTACGGATTGAAAATGAGTCCGGGTCATAATGGTGGCGGCGCCACGATACCTTCACCCCATCAGAACCCCGCGGCGGCGATGACCGCTCCCGAAGTGGGCTCAGGGGCCCAGAATCATCACTTCCAAGCCAATTATGGACACATGGGGCATCTAAACCCGCACGCCGGCTACGCGGCGAGGGATTTCTTGCTGCGTCGCGACCACCACGACTTCCCGACGGCGCAAACGCGCCGAGCGACCCCGTGCTTTTCCACCATCCCCACACGGACATGGGGCACCACCAGCACCCGCACCTGGGGGCTCACCACCAGATGCTGTACTCCAGGACGGACCACCACGCCGCCTACCACCAGCCGAACCACCATCAGTACTTGAACCCCCACATGGGGATGCCGCACCACCCGTCGAACGTCCACGGGGCGTTCTTCCGGTACATGCGGCAGCCCATCAAGCAGGAGATGCAGTGCCAGTGGGTCGACCACGAGCAGCCGCCCCCCAGGAAGCAGTGCGGGAAGAACTTCACCAGCATGCACGAGATCGTGACGCACCTCACGGTGGAGCACGTCGGCGGCCCCGAGTGCACCACGCACGCCTGCTTTTGGCAAAACTGCACGAGAAACGGTCGGCCGTTTAAGGCGAAATATAAGTTGGTCAACCACATTCGCGTGCACACTGGGGAAAAGCCTTTTCCTTGCCCGTTTCCTGGGTGCGGGAAGGTGTTTGCTAGGAGTGAAAACCTGAAGATCCACAAAAGGACGCATACTGGTAAGTGGTCCTCTATTTGTTTTTGCAAACAGTCGTTTGCTTTCAAGCGTTGGTGCACAAAGCCCAGAAGGGGCTGCAATTTCATACGCCTCCTGTTGGACAGGTAACAAAAGGCATTTTTGGAATGTAGCTATTCTGTTTTTGACAGTTTCTCGGGACTAGTTGGGTTAGAATGTTGTGTAATGACCATCTAGTACTCGAGGGGTTGTCCACTGGAACATGATCTTCTACACTTGAGAGAAAGTGTCTAGAAAATATCTAGGAAATTTGGGGAAATGTAGAAACTGTAGAAAATAAATGGGGAAATAGTGACGTGATGGGAGTTAAGTCCAAAAATAAATTAATATTTTAGTGTTTAAACTTCAGAATTATTTAATAATAAACATAATGGGTAACCAACTTTGCCTAGGCCGAAAAAAAATTGTCACACTGTCATTTCTTGTTATCTACCGGAACAACGATTTTTTAGATTGAAAACACACAAAAAAAATCTTCTCGTGCTATTATTTTCAGTTATTTCACTAGACTGAAACATGAATTTTAGAAACCAAAAACACACAAAAAATTATTCCCACAGTGTTATTTCTTCTCTGTCTTATTATTAATTCGAAAATCGTGAATCGTGAACATAGGAAAGATATAATTGTTCATCTCATAGGAGAAGAAAAATATGCATTGCTCCAGTACTACTATGTTATAGTCATAACAATATTACACTTACTAATAGAATTTTTAATTTAAGGAGTTTTTGGGGATAGTACATCCAGCACTCAGAGAATTATTATTAGAGACGAATTGTAAGATAAACTAAGACTATTTACCTACAATAACTAAAACGTACCTAATTAGGTGCCTAAATATAAAAACAAATTATATATAAATTATGCTATAATCACATGTTTCCAAAATAAGACCAATTCTATTGATTCATGGGTATCATTAAAATTATTTAATATTGTATCTAAATCCCCACTACTGTTACTTATTACCTATTTTTAAATCTGTTGTGATAATTAACGTGGCTCAATAATTTATTATTACTTACACATACCGTGGCTTCTTGAAAGCTACAACAAATAAAAAGAGTTTTTTTTTATAACAAATGCTTATATACCTACTTATCTAGGGTCTCTTCTATCAATATAGGTGTAGAAATGAGATAATTGCAAATACATAATTAGTTTTATTGTTTTTCCACTGATAACTTGAGCAAAATAAAGAAAGAAGGGTTTTAAAGAATTCTTCTTTTGTGTGTATACAGTAAAATTTTTTCAAAATTGGTATGCAGATTATAATTTTTAAGCTGTGACATAAAGCAAAAGTTGACCATAGTAACAACAAACAGGTTAATTAATCTGTTTATTTTATCCTATTATGTTATTATGACAATAACTCCTTCGCAACGAGTTGCGTTAAGATGCATTTAACAACACTAGTGTTGTTAAGAAAAATAACATAACGATACTTTATTAGCATTAATCACATGTTGACAGCACTGAAATGTATTGTCAGTCTATGTCAAATTCGATGTTAGTAGGTTAGGTTTTGTTTGTTATTTGACACAAACTGACGCAAAAGTTAACCTGAAAATCTCAAATTTAACATAACCTGACAGTGCTACCACCAATACAGTATTGAGTTTTTATTTTACTAGTGATACCACCACTCGCTGTTGTGTCATTAATAACCATTTTTCCTATTTTTTCAAGATTAGTATTTTAGGATAAAATAAACCGTGTTACGATATACGTAACGTTATTCGCTTTCTACATTACTCGAGAATTTTAAAGAACTCGCTCCTAACGTCGCTCGTTCATTCAAACTATTCTCTTGTAATGTAAAAACCTTGATAACGTTACTTGTATCGTAAATTACTATTACCTACTACTGTGATGCATATTGTAAATTTAAATCTGATGACAATATCAGTAAAAAAGTAAGTTACAAAATTTTCTTAACTTATTATAAAGCAACTATAGTATATATATATATGCTATCTAGAAGTAAGTGCTCATTGCAATATCTTTAATTTTTAATTTAAAAATATAATAATTCAAAAGATAATTTTTAGGACCTATCACACCTATTTCTGAGCAATGAAAAGCCTATGTTTACATTACTATATTAGTTCTAGTTTTGAATATTCATGTTAAAATAAAATATTCAGCAGGATTTTCAAAAGTTGTTCGTACTTGAAAGTAGGTAGACACGTAATATAACTTTAGGGTGCTTGTAGGTTCTTTACCGAAAATCTACACGCATACAGAAAAGCCTCACTTTACGTACACGTTAAATAAATACCCATTTTTTAGCGAGCGAAATGGAGATCCGACGGAACTAGAACTAGGCGAATATAGGTATTTTTCGTTGTGGTTAGCTATGTTAGGGAAACACATTCGGATATGTAAATATGACTTCTTCCAATATAAATCTGGCTTATAGATATTTTAGTTTGAGGTTATGGTTTAGGTACATTAGAATACCATGTTGCTAGTAAGATTTTTGTAATGCAGTGAATTAGTAATATAGGTAGTACTCTCAGTGGATAGAGATGAAACTATATAGATTTACCTACTATGCGATATTTTGTTTTTAAACAAGAATTTTGAAGTCAAAGTATAGTCAACCAATTCTATATTTCGTTGTTCAATAAAAATAATTGGTTGCGACCCAGTCTCTACTTTGGGGTATATAAATAAGCTTTGAAAAGCATTCGAGTTAACTCAATGGTTATTAAGATTCAAAATAGTTTTTCATCAACCCCATAGTTGGTGGAAGTGTGAGAAATATTTAGAAAGTGTGGGAAATGTTCAGAAAATTCAGGAAATACATTCTTGGGAAATATTTTCGCACACCCAAATGAGGATTGGACTACCCCTCTGTAATTTTCTACGCCTCCGCTGGGACAGGTAACAAAAGGCATTTTTGGAATGTACCCATTCTCTCTTCTTTGACAGTTTCTGGGAACTGGTTGGGTTAGGACGATGCGTAATGACCGCCTAATGCTCTTCGCTCTTCCAAATCCAAAGCGTGCGCCAAAATCGGCCACGGCCAATTACGGGAGATAAATAACTCTTCCTTCCGGAAGCGAACCGCCTCCAGAATCGCCGAAGTAATCCACATAATCGATTTGATTTTAACCAGTGGTTGAAAAGGCGATTAGGCGATTTTCAACGGCAGCCGTCCCTTGTGCCGTGATTTGGAGAGCCCTCGAGGCCAATCATGAACACTACTGAGAGCCAACAACCGTTTGTAGGGACGCGTCGAGGGTGCACACATGTGTGTATTCGCCATTTAGGAGCAATGAAACGATTATTTGAATGTCAAAATAGTCGTTATTGCTTTGTCGCAGATTGGCAACGGTGGCGATAAGTATCAGGCATCTTGTCAAGCGCCTCGGTAATACATTTTCGCATTTGAAAGGGTCCCTCAGCGTTTGATTCGCCTGGAAATATCATGAGTGCAATCTAATGGTCATCAGATCAAGTAACTTGAGCAAAAATTAGAACGTTAAGGTATAACCTCCAATTGTTTGCAAGCATAGCAAATGGAGCGGGTTCTACAGTATGATCAAAAACTTTCAACGTCTAGAGGGCTGTCAAAAAATTTTGTTGGCAGTCGTGGTAGTAAAAGTCACATTAGAATTTTATATCTATCAGTTTAAGGTTATGTCAAGATTGTCATTTCAACAAATACAAACATTCTTGTTGAATACATAAAAATGTTAGTAACAAAAACAACTACAGCTATTCAAAATGATTTGCTGCATTTTCCATACACAGAACCACCTAGTGCTCGGCACTAAACATCCTGTAAAAGTTAAGTTTATCTGTCAAAATTGTATAGGTTATATTATTAAGTAGCTTTACTCATAACTGCCAACATAAATTTAATTTTTAAAAATCCACAATCCTCTAGACGTTGAAAGTTTTCGATCATAGGGTATTTAGTTGTAGATGATAATCTTATTTTTTTAAGAAACCATTTATATGACAATAAATATATGGAAAACGGAAATGAGAAATTTAAATAAATCAGTTACAATATTCGTATATTTATAATGCATTAAAATTGTATAAACAGATTTTATATTAGTACACTGCACATGTTGTATAAACTGTCTAAATTAATATTAAAACAAAAAATTTAAAGTAATATTGGTACAAAATTAAAAAACACTCGCCTGTACGATTCCTATATAAGATATTAATTTTTATGGATTCTCTGAAATTTAAGAATTGCCATTCGTTGGCGAGACAAAATCCATAACAATTAATTAAGCGGAAAAGCCAATAGCCAATTTATATCTGGTTTTTACAGACTAACAAACATCTACATCATCATTTGTTTGTCTTTATTTGTATAAATAGGCAAATAAAATGCTGATGAATCTGGCATTTTTAAACAAATCCGCATTCTTAACACCGGTACTTTTATAATAAGTAGACAAAGAGAAACTAATTCTTATAGTTCTATTTTGTGCCAATACTGTTTTCAGTTATCGATTTTCATCTTTCTGTCAGTTTTCTACATATAAAACACATTTACAACGATTTAATTTTGTCTTATTTTCACCCTTGTTTTCTATTCATTGTCAGCTTTGTTGTTAGCATCCCCACTTTAGGGGTGTTGGCATCTCCTCTTGGATGAGGTTCAGGAATTAAAACTCCACGGTTGCCTAAGCCACATTGGGGAATCGCAGTGGACTCAGTGGTAGAGCCTCTGGTTCTAGATTAGAATCAGTGAGTTCGGTTCCCACAAAAGTTAGCATTTTCTACTATATTTTCTCAAAAACAGTTTAGCATCTTTATAGTTTAAAGAAGAAACATATGACACAGATAAAATTATAAGTTACAGGATTAATTTTAAATACTTGCATTAAATTAAGCTAGGCAAACAATATCTACCATCGGTTTAGGTTTAGACACATTTTTGCTGTGAAGTATAGTAGAAGTAGATATAATTGTATTTTCACAAGAACAAACTGGTTTTATAATATATAACTGATTGTTATGAATTATAAATTTATTAAAATAAGCACAATGACTGAAACCAAGAAGGGGGATTTGTTAAAATATACGTTGTACATGTATCATTGTTTCTGCTTAATAACTTCATTGGATAATTTGCATAATGGTATAGTCGTGTTTCATGATAGCTTAAAGCTGCATACGTTAATTATTATTTTTTAATTTGTGACTGCGATTATTCCGCAACTGTGTCAACATTGGAAGCAACAATAAATAGGTACTAGAAGATAGATATCTAAAAGCATAAACGAATGGTACTTAATTGTTTAAGAACTAGAATGAACCATCTTTATTTGATTGTTTTTTTTATATTTGAGACTGTAGCTGCCAATATTTTTATTAATAGCTAACAGTTTTTCTAATACATATTTTTATATTGAGCCATCATCCAACAAATAATTAGTAACGATGTGTCTTTGAAACTGTTAAAAATATCCAAAAGTATATACAATTGTTTTAATAAAATATTTTCAACATGTTATCCATTAAGTTTTTAAGTCTTCGTTTCCATTTTTAAACATGTTTTCCGTCTGGTGTTGCAGCGTATCATTTAAAAAGTTTTTGTTTTAGAAACCCAAAACCATAAAAGTACATTGGGCTTATGTTAGCACCATTTGTGTGTGGTATTTAGGAAAGATAAATTGTAATACCAAGATCTTCTTGTACTGTTTTGAAATAGCCTGCAGTTTTTGTCAGAGGTATGTGAAGATGCTTGGTCATGGTGAATGATAACTTTAGTGGTCACCATACAAATGCGGTATATATTATTCTAACCTTATTGGATATAAATCTGAGATGATTTTTACTTTATTTGGCAATCACATCAGAGGAAGGGTTCCTCTTATAGTGTTTGCTACAACAACCATAAATTTAAAATACAAATGTTCTCCCTTACCCAAGTATAATATTTTCTTTTTCCAATTGTGATAATTAAATTGAATAAATGCCTCTTTCAAAAAACGACAAAATTAGCCCGATTGTCAGCTAAATAATTTTCATATAATTGTGTTTTATTTGAATTTTGTGTTTTTTCTTCAGCGCACACACCCTACATATGTTTTTATTAGTTTTTGGATTATCCATTTTTCCTATATTTTACCTTGATATGTTAAATTGGTTAGTCATTTCATATTAACTAGGAGAATTTTCTTTGGATGATCAACCTTCAGAGTTAATGTTTCCGTTCAAACGAACGTGGTTGATATTTTGAGATGTTTTGTTGGACGATGTTAATGATAAATATCGACTATTACAAACAAAATTTATAATATTGTGGATCGATTTTACATAAAGTACATAACTCCTATTCATTTATTAATTTCCTGAAGGGAATTTTTTTAAATGCTTTAACAAACATTTCAACTTTTTTGAAATTAATTTATGCATCTTTAAAAGCACATTTGTAAATATTTTGATACTAGTGTGGAATGTCAAAACCGTTTTGCTTTATTCCATATACAGGGTGTTGCAAAATGGTACGTTAACTGTATATTACGCTATTAAGGGCACTCCCTGAATAGGAAAAAATAATTTAAAAAATCTCCTGCTATATTCTTAAAGTGATAGCGAGGTTTTATCAACGTCAAAAAAAGCTGAGATGGCCACACTTAATAAATAACGTTTATTCAACTTATTGAAAGCAGGGTTGTCGAATGAATTTATAATGCGTTCACCACATTTTTTTGAATCTTCAATTTCGACTGTTCTTGAATTTCGATTCTTTAATGGACAAAATTATTTAAAAGCATTTTGCATTCGTAAATTCGTATTATTGGCTTAAGTGTGTATTTTTTTCTATCCTAATATTGAATATTAAAGAAACTCAAATATGAGAGTTCCATATTATCAAAAATATAATACAAAGAATGTTTTAATTATATTTTCCTCTTCTTTAATAGCGTAACATGAAGTTAATACACCATTTTTGCAACGCCCTGAATAATGACATATTTTTAAAATACTTTAACTCTGTAAATAAGGCCCTACTCTCTATATTGAATAAATAATTGAACATTCCATATTTCCTATATTGCCAGAAATTCAAAATTTAAGCTAACACATTAAATTTCTCATTAAATGTACGTAGTCTTTACACGTTTTTTAACTGAACATTTTTATTTTCAAATGAAAAGTACTTAATATTGTACCAATGCTTATTTCTTAAGTGTTTTGTAAACGTAAATTACACACTAAGATTCTTGATAAGCAATTTGATTTGTTAAATTCAGCTATAAAACAGAAATAAAAATTTTATTTATTTAAATAATTCACTTTTGCACAATCTCTTTAGCAGAAATCTGTATTTTTTATGTGTTTTGTCATACATTGAGTAATAAGCGACAAGCTGCTGATGCTGATGAGTATCTTGTGCATAATAACGCCAACTCTCTCCGTGGATATTATATCTACTATTAACTATCTACTAATTAAATGTTGCATATGTCGTATGTAATTTTCTGATGCTCAAATGTTTGGTTTAGGCTTGTCTTCATTACCATTCTACTAACGGAAGTTTAATATGCACCAAAATCTGATTCTTGAGCTTTTCCTTTAAAAAGTTAATATTCCTTATTAGAGTGCCTCTATAGCTCTCCTTTTAATCCCTGTAGGCCTTGTTCACATGCTTATGCTAAGTTAACTTCTATTTAGATACTTCCTACACAAAAAGAACAAATTTAATGGCAAAACCTGTATCTCACGAGCAAAGCTCACTTCTTATTGTAATGTACATAATTTATTATGTCACCATTTTAAATTTACATTTCATAAACATTAAGCAACGTCTAATAGAGAAGAGGATACTCGCTCTAGAGAAGAAAGTGCACTTCAGTTTTTTTCAGAAGTGCACCATAGCCACCTCATTTGAAGTTACAAGCTCTTCGATTATTTTCCTGCACACCGTTCGAACATTGCCAATCATAAATTCCTTCCACTCGCCGTGGGTCCCTTCATTTTTGATTTATTCGACCGATTCCGGGTAATTGATGTGCCGGGCTGGAAAAGATAATCCGTGGTATTTTTTGCTTCCTCCTTGTTGGTTTACACTATAAATTAATTAGAAAACGAAGCATGGGCGTTGCTGATGAGAGCAATATTTCAATGTAAGAAGGAGGGTTTAGTAGCCGCAGAGGCGGACCCGGTAATCACCTGGGGGCCTCGGTAGCTGCCCCATTAGTTCACCTAAGGTAGTTGGATTTATTTTCTCATTAGCTTTTTTCTGCAACGCGCTGCCTATACACCTCGAGAAACTAATGCATGCACAAAAAATAGCCGCTTGCCTACGCAGTTTTGAGCCAAATCGATTCGGGCGCAGCTGACACTCGCTCATGGTACGGTTTTTGCTGGTCGTTTGATTTTTTGAAATTGGCCTGTCGTGCCTCGTTAGGTACGCGAATACAAATATGTACATACATCCCATTTGTTTCTCTGAAAAAAAAAATCTATTCAAATTTCTAATGAAGCCAGAACCGTATCAAGGAGTAGCTAAGCAACGAATTTCGTTCCCCTAATTCTTTTATAAACAACAATATTAACGTGGTAATATGAGGAAAAAGTATTTAATTTTAAATTTAAGAAATATGGGATCTGTGTAATGCACAATTTTGTAAAAACCAAAGTAAATGGCTTTATCTTTAATGATGCTATATATCAATTGAATTTATGGACTTGGTTAGAAATGTGTTTATATTGTTTGTACCGATACATACGTTCTATTTGACCCTAACCTAATTATTTCTATTTTGTATCAATCGGGACTATGTTTAATGTTTTAATAATTTTGTTAAAATTTTATTTAACGAATTATGCCGCTTACAGGATCCTTCAAGACTACCAACTAATCAATAATAAAATAAAAAAAGTTATTATTTAGTTTATATAAAGAATTCAAGTCTCACTATATAATAAAAGAAAATAACCAAAATCCTGTTTTACTTCCCTCGTTTGAAAGAGAAAATCACCTTACCAAATTTCTTCAGATCTTCACGTTTCAGGGTCCCTAGATGGCCTAGATGATGAAAAACATATTTTCTCAGTTCCCTCTCTGTGTCTGCCTACCCATTGGCGGTAGCCTATAGCTCAAAAACTATTTGTTGGTGGAAAGCGATATTTTGCATGCGGATTATATGTCTACCTGGCTCAAAACCGAATATATGCAGCGATCAACGCGTCGTTTATAATACAGCCAAAAGCGCATCTAAATACTGTGCCGGCGTGCTGAGCGGTTGTAGTCATTGGACTAGCAATTAGTAATCGGATTCCGCCAGGGTGACAGCCTGATAGCGCGAGTTCGAATCCCAGCGACTGCAATGTTTTTTTTTGTATTTTTAAATTGAAGTAATTCGGGCGAAGGGAGTTTCGTATAAACACATTTACCTACAAAATTTTTGCATTTACCTTTTGTTTATACCTGTGATACGAAATGTACAAACATGTCCATAACAACCGTGGCATTATGAGCGGGCATTATAATTTATAACGCCCTCGTTAGCAACCAATCACGTACCTCGATGCGTCGATGCGCACACAGCAATGGTTGATCATCTACTTTCTAGTCCATTATTTAAGTTATTAAAACACTTGTAAAACATAACCACCACTGGCATTACTTCTTACTTATGCTCTCGGGCATAAACGTCTTCGTAACGCCCTTGGTACATAAATAACTAGTTTCTCTTAAACCTTGTATTTGCCCTGTTGCTTCATGCTCGTTGTGTATTTGACATTTTCTACTCAATATTGTTCATTGTTTATAATCAAATGTACGAGTTACTAATATACAGTGCTATAATCATTGAATTATTGCGGCTTTATTGTTTGCAAAAATATTATTATTAATAAAATGAAATGCCCATTCCATTATTACCAACAATTAACAATTTTATACATACATTTCTTACTTTACAAGCGGGATAATACTATTTAGAAAAAAATAGTTCTTCACTTACTTAATCAAAACTATATATCTTACATTCTGGATACTATCTAACTGTGATAGACTGACAAAATATATCACACCATCTTTTGTTGGTACTAAATTCATGCCCCAAAATAAGTAAGAATACGTAGGTGTCATTAATTTTAATAATAGAAAAAGCTGCGTGGGTTTGGGCTCAGCTTTTGGTTATTAATATTATTTATTAATTGTGTTTTCGCCCTGTTCCTATACCGACTGGATACGGAAGTACGCTTATTTTCGTTTTTGCAATTTTTGTATTATAAAAAATTTAATTTGACTATAGGAGAAAAATGACTATTTTGAGCCACAGAATATTTTTAGATTTTTTTGGTTACTCCACAGATTCAGATCTTTATAACCAATAAAATATTTTGAAACTGATTCACCCATTTAGTAATTTTCTATAACCTGTTAAGTTGGATTTTTGCAGTTATTTAATTTTAAACATTTTTAACAATACTATTTTCAAAAAAGTAGTCATTGGATTTTGAGGGTTTCCGTTTTCGTAATAACTAAATTTTACATAGTTAACTATTCGTGTTCTACACAAATTGCCAACATGAGTGGAGTGGATACACAATATGTAATAATAAAAAAATATTTGTATAATATTCTATTGGGCAATAAGCAAGATCTATTTGTACAACTGGTGATGAAAGCGATACTTTCTTATAAGTTTGCTGGTTGATCCACGAGTGGGATTACGGAATTCATATCAATCAAACGAGTACATGTTTTTTTGCATAGTGATATCTTCTAATTCGGAATTTGACCGAAAAGGACTTCAGAATTTACAACTGTCAAATTGACATTTCACAAGAGTATTTAACGGTATTATGTCGATATTGATCATATATCGGACGAGGATACACTTTGTGGCCGAGGCTAATAAATTATCGGAGTTTATGATTTTTCGTTAAAAAAAGACTACTTTCATGATTACTACGCAAAAAAATTTATTTGTTTATCATAGTTGATGCTCTATACCCTCTAGAGTGTATTAATTTCAAACGTTAATAGCAGAGAGTCGATCTGTATATTTTCGGTTATAGGTATTCGGTATTTTTTTTTATTACAAAACGACACAAATTGATTTTTTTGCCGAATTTATAGTAATTTCACCAATTATATATTATCATTATATATGTTAATTTCCATTCTACGTTAACTAATATTTCAACCAGATTATTCTAGAATATGGTTGACCAGTTTAAGGAAAAATTAAAATATAATTGTGTTAGGACTACTTGTAATCCCGAATGTGCGGCAAATACCGAATCTGTTGTGTCAATCAAAATGTTGCTGTTGCTGTTTATTATAACGCCCCATAGGAAGTACAAAACGAAAAACACACAAAATGTCACGTTTATCTCACTAAGTAGGAACGTTTTCGTGTTAGAAACGGAGCGAAGTGTTTTCTGTATGAATATTAATGAGCCTACGCCGTGTTCCTAGGCTGGTTAGACTTATTAAGATTGGTGACTGTACGAAAAATAAGCAATACGATTGTGTCCAATGCAGACAAAATTATTACCATTCCCTACAAACTGCTATTGTTCTTGCGATAACTACGCCATTTGCATACTTCAGTGCTGGGTTTGGAGTTTTATGTGAAGTAAAGTGTGAAGATGCGCCAGCGTGGCTCAGATGGTTAGAGCATCGGACTGCGGCGCGGAAGTCTGGAGTTCAAATCCCAGATCGATGCCTGGCGGGCGGCCTACCCAGTCGCTTTAAATAATTGGGAACCTGCGTTCGAAAGAACAAGGGGTAATAATGCGGCTGTCTAATGCGTGGTGCTCACCACATCACCACGTGTCATGAATTTGACACGCGACAGTCGGGTGTGAGAGCGAGGATACGGAAGCTCTAACCTTCCGCCTTGCAGGCCAAGCTCCTTCATGGGGTGTTAGTGCCTCACCATTATTAAAGTGTGAAGAAACAAATAGTGATAATTAATTAATTCTTTCTAGTACTACTGTTCGTTTTTTTAATTTCTGTTTTATTTTTTATTACTATATAAATGACTAAATGCGATATTTATTGCTATCCAAAATACAAACTCAAATTGTAGGTGCGAACACTCTTCATAAACGTATTTTAAACGCAAGCGGTTTGGAAATTTAAATGTTAAGTATTTGAATGTGGTACAACTACTATTACATTCAAAATGAAATTTAAAAAATCTTTGTTGAGACCATTGGCCAGTTTTCAATTCATAGTTGAATGTCTATTTTACTTTAAGATTTTTGATGCAATTAAAATAATGTGTTAATGAGACGTAGAACAACATTTAAAATGATTAAGATATGCAATGTTTAATAAGTGTAACAAACGTTTGAATAATACAGCTAAATCAAACTATAAACTAATTTTTATACTCGTCTATGGGACCAGACTTTTTCAAATATTGAGACTAATTAATTGTATTTCTTTTTAAAATTATATTTATATTGGGGATAGCGTCTTCTTCACTTTATAAAATTTGAAAAACATATTGAAGCCCAGTTCACCTAATTATACTTATATACACCTGGTTTCATTCTGAGAAATTGTTAATTTATATTCAGATATAAAACTTCACATAAAATTGGTCATTTCCAGACTTGAATTATACACAACCAGAACTGCGCATGTAACACACTGCTAGTTTCATAATCTCATTGTTATGCTGTTTTTCTCTGAATCGTTTCAGGTATTAGTAAATAAAGTGATTTCTAAATTTATTTATTAGATAATGGTGGTATATACAGGTGAAAGTTAATTGTATAAAACATATTATTGTCTGTAAAAGTATTTAGGCCAAACTTCGGGCAGCATTGCTACAGTATTGCAACTTGCCAAATTCGTAAACATTTTTAAACAGTGCGGCTTGTACGCTTATGGATTAATTATTATTACAGAAATATTTGTATGAAATGGGGCACTGTACAATAGCATTCTACATGTCAGAAGTCGATTTGCTTAAAAAAATGAATTTAAATTTGAGACATTATTTTTGGACACGGTTGTACATATTTAAGTTATAAAGTTCGCTATACTCCATTATCTCTTCCACAACTTAAGTACAGAATTTGAGTCTATAATCAAAACCAGAATAGTTTCGGGGGATAATTATATATTTAACACAATAAACCGAGCTCCTTTATGTAATACAACCAAGTATTGCCTTAAAATATGAGGGGACAAGCTACTACAGAGATTGCATTAAATTATAGGTTATACGCATTATTACAAGTAATTAGAAATCCTTAGATGAGCA
>OW679198.1:40860025-41147750 GCA_940337035.1 Agriotes lineatus
CCGAATTGGCTTAAATTTTACCTGCTGTGTCGCCGTCGTGCCTAACTAAAAACTATTGTAAAAATATGAAAGAATAACACTAACGGTCACCTTAATGGTTTCATTGTTGTACTTATGTAATGAATATATCATGACCCTGGCGTTAAGCTCGTTTTGAAGGTTTCATTTTTTTTTTAATGTAGCCTCAATGTTTTGTAAATATGTGTTCTAGTATTTTCGTTATTGGCCGAATCGCTTTTGGTGTTAGATTTAATGCCTGCTTTAAGAATTGCAGTAGCTGTTGAGAAGTCCTGGATTTTTATTGTTAAATTAACCAAACTTAGTAGTAATATTTTGTTGTTTTTTGTATTGAATTAGTTAAAGATTGCGCCCAATTATTATCGCACAATTTGCAGGATTCAAAACGATTGCCACAGGAATACTAATTAGAAAAAAGGATAAATTAGAAGGCGAGGTTTAAATGCTGTCAGGGCTCTTTTTATTAAATGAATCCTGCAAACAATGAAGCAAATGCAGACAGTTTTAATAAGTAATTACGGGCAAAGTAAATACCATAAAGACAAATGAATTGTGTTTGGAGGGCGAATCGCGGCTATAGGGTTTGTTTCCCTTTAGTAGCGACCCCCGACAGGCATCGATCGTTTCATATGTCTCCGACACCGGGCAAAATGGCGGACAGGATTGTGTCAGGATGTTTGCGTCATGCTGCACGACATGCTTGATTTTGTTACGGAAAGTGACAACAATAAGATTAATTACCTAGGCGAATATTTATAGCCGATCTGCATGCTAATGGGGCAAATCTGCCCAACCGCGGGGTGTTTCTGCTGGTGCGAATTTGGGTTGCACATAAATATTTGCGACTGATATCGGCAAGGATATTCTTGGTTAGGTCACGTCCCAGTATAACTTTGCATCTTTATTTACTGCGATTACATTGAGGATTTCTGTTGAATTTAGAAAACAACAAATACATTTGTCAAGATATTTTATTATTAGAAATTTTAAAATGAGATGCAATTGTTAAGCAACATTCATTATATAAATTTCATAGTACTCTCAGATAAAGTCTATTTTATGTTAGCACAAGAAATTGCTTCGTCAACATAATCAATTAATAAGGCATATCCATATGTAAAAAACTGTAGTAAGCATGATTGTGCTAAACGATGGTTTCACTTTTTTACATACATGCGGGCTTAATCAAATTTATGAAATTTACAGCTTATTTTATAACACACCTTAATATTATGGACAATTACAATAAGAGATGGCTATAAAATAATTGCTTTCAGCCAATTTATGCATACGTGATGCATTAACGAACAATCAAGGTACAATTTGTAACTGTATCAAAATTGACAAATAAATACAAACTAAAAATTAATTTAATAAATTTACAGGAAGCAACAATCCGAAATCACCCCTTAAACAATGCCATAAATGCAAAGGTGTAATATGTGTTGCTTATTTCAAAACTTATAATGCCATATCAAGTTATTGTGGACGATCCTTTAAGTAGGATACAATTTACATTTCTGAATCTATACAGATATGTGTTAAAAAAACAGGAAACTGAGCACTGCGCAAGTAGTTCAAACGAACTTAATTTTTTCTCATTGCTTATTGGACCGTTATTGCGTTGAGAAAAAAACCATGAGCAATTCCATTCATTATGTTTGGCTCAAACCGATCCAATATTATAACACACACACTAACAGTTTCCAAAATAGTTCAGTTACACTTCACTTGTACTATATTTCGTATAAACAAACGATCAAATGATCACATTTTCAACGCCAGCGCATTTTCTATCAGGATATATATAGGGTTTCCTAATAGGAACGATATGTTTCTAAAACGTTATAGCAACCATATCTAAAATTTTAGAAATCTCACTAGCTGTCATTTGTTTTTAGTACAGTTTGACAATTCATCATGTCAGAATACACCCTTCAACAACGTTTGGTTATTATCCAAAAATTTTATAAAAAGATAGAAAAGTTTGGTGAGTCTTCCAGAAATGGAACTGTTATTTGGCCTCCAAGAAGTTGTGATTTAACACCTTTGGACTTCTTCTTGTGGGGTTATTTAAAGTCGTTGGTTTATGCTAATAAACCTCGAACTATTGACGCTTTGAAATTGAACATCGAACGCTGCATTAATGAAATTACACCTGATGTATTGCACAAAGTTACCGAAAATTGGGTTCATCGGATTCGATTCTGTGAATCGAAGCCGAGGTGGACATTTGAATAATGTGTTCTTAAAAACATAATTGTCATAAGTTGTACTATAAAATAAAGAAAATGTTTTGCTTTTGTCTCAAATATTTATTTTGTATTTTATTTAATTTTAAAAACATATCGTTCCGATTGGGAAACCTATTATAATTAGATAAGCATTGCAAACGATATCTGCATTTGTGAACTACTTAATTTTAAACTGCAATAGCTTAAACCTATATGGCCAAGAAGAGTTCTTTCTACTCGAGTGGTTGTTATTCAAGTGCTAATCACGAAATTTTATCACTCCGATGGTTAATTGTTACGAAATCAATTTCTAAATCTGACAAACGTAACAAAAGTGTTAGTTTTTGTCGTATGTGTATGAAAATGATATAAGTTTATAATGCATTATAGTAAGCGCGTAAACTGTGACGCCATAAATTTCATTCTTGGAATTGTAGGGCAATTGGCCCCTTTTATTTCGGAGCTACGTGTTAGCGATGCGTGAATTGTTGCTTTATTTGGATATCGTGCACATGCTGAAATATAAATTTGAATATTAGTTACACTTATGACTTCTAAGCCCGAACGTTAACTAAGGGGTGAGTTTGTTTCATCATTTTCTTCTTGTTTTTTCGGCGACGTAAGTAGCAAGAATTTTTTTTTCATTGTACTTTTTCATTCACTATGAGCGCCGAACCTGCTGGAAGTTTCCAGGTTTCCACGACATTCCCATTTGGTTGTCTGCACCCTGTATGGTATATTGCCTGTTGTAGACGACGCGACGTTCAAGTTTGCTTCTCCCTGACTAGGCCCGACCTGGTGGTTTGTGTTTTGAAGGCGACGTCCATTTTGACGGTTATGTTTCTATCTTGCATTAAATTAACTTCTTAATTGTCAATTTTGTTAATTTCTGAACTCACTGACGGAATAGCTTAATTAATTGATAATTTTACCTAATTCAATATAATATTATATGCAAGTTACTTTGTAATAACATAGGACTTATATTAAAGGCACGTTCACTGGTCGCTGCCGATTTAGAAAAGGCTATTTAAGAATTCTCCCATACTGTATAAACTTTGTGTAATTACCACACCGAGAATATGAGTAGGAAGAAATCCAAATAATCGAGATTTTTCTAGCCAACTCGCATTGTATTTTTAATTTGTCGTGTATGCACTTGACCCTGCCTATATACTTAACATATTAGCTAACTATAATCGTTATTATTGGATAGTTTTTTTCTCTATGCCGTGTTTGTTCTTAAGACACAATATGTGTGACCTTCCCAACAACAAACGATCATTCTACTGCAGCCTCATTCTCTTGGGTGTCTCTATGGAGGTATCCCAATTTACGTTACAGAGCCTGGCGCCCATTAACTAATACAATATTTGTAGCGATTGGTCATTGACTTTGCATTTTGCCCACGACCACTCTACCGTTCTATTTCCATGAGTTAACCGATATTTTACCAACCGCATAGGGTAAGATTCTGTATTCTAATATCATTTTTACACCTGTCGGTTATTATATGTAACAAAACATTCATTTTTGTGGAATTTTCGTATATGCTTAAATAATAATTGAAAAATGCGTTTACCTTATTAAACCTTGAGCTAACTCAGTGTGATAGTTAGAAAATATATATGATTTTACTTAGACATATTAATTCATAGCCACGTATAGTTCTATCGTGCTATATTTTGGTGTTTCTCATGAGTTCACAAATATTTTTGTAAGTTCTGTAAAATTGGTACAAATGGTGATCTTCACTATCGCCATTATTTAATCAATAACTAATGTTTGAAGAAAAATGCGTTCTAATTAGACAATTATACTTAATCACCGGAGTAATAATAATTTTTGTTAGATATGAATACAGTTCTACCTCTAAAAAGAAAATAGAGAGCGCGAAAATGGAAACAACACTTTTAATACTTTTCTTTCTCCTACCGTTTCGTTGCGCCATTTTTATTCAAGCTTTTGCACCATGCCTGCGCTACTTATCTTGATTTTTCAATAATTACCAAAATAATTATTTCTTCTTCTTCCATGGCGCTGTAATCCTAAGAAGACCTGCACTATCCTTCTCTTCTCGCTTCTCTCTTCGTAGCTGTTCGACAGTTCCTCACTTTGAGTAGTTCTAAGGCATTTCTCTTAATATTGTCTTGTCATCGTTGACGTTGTCTTGTTTGTGTTCTTTTGGACTCGAGATGTGCTTCAAATACTTTTTTAGATATTTATCCCTCCTCCATACGTTCAACGTGTGGATCCTACTTTAGCCTAAGTATCCTGACATTAGTTAACTATATTGGGAGATTTGTATCACTGCATGAGAATGAGTTTTATCTTCTCCCTCTACTGATCCGAAGATTCTTCTAAGAATTTTCCTTCGTTTTCTTAATCATTAACCAGGTTTGGCTGCCACAGGTGGCTGCTGATTTTATCATCTACTTACGATCTTAGTTGTGTCTTCATACATCGGACTATATAGCCACCGAAGATCTCACAGGCTAGACCAAAATTAGTATATACTTTGAAAATCGGACAACGAGGAATAGCTATGCATGTATATTATATTCATCCGTATAGAACACCTTACTTCTGTGTGCTGTCTCATCTACTTGACAATTATTTGCATGCTGAATATCTCTAATTGGGATGTGTTGATATATACTATATAAACTTATGCAATTAACCAAGTTTTGTGGGACAGCAGTCTGCTTAGAATTTGTCAGGTTCTGGATTCGATTTCTATGAACGTCTTCTCTGGTTCAGGGTTTTAGGCGGTTTTTCTGAATTACCAGAGTACCTTCTCTGAGACGAATTCTGGGGCTCTCCTCCATCTTGTGTGGCGTTTCTTCCATTTTCCACCCCTCTTTTCTCTCACCCATCTTGTAATTCTCGTTCTTAAATCTGTACCTGTTATGCAATTATATTATCTTCCAATAAACCGTACTTAAACTTCATCTACGCTAAAAACTCCGATGATGCATTAAGATAAATTTCGTTTAAGCCTCTGATTGTTTTGAACAGGTAAGAATTGTAGTCTCTACTATACTGTATTTTATATTAGTTTTAAGAACTGGTACTGCAATAAAAAACGACTTGATCGGATTGTAAAGGTATCTACTTATTTAATATCTTCTTTCTTCGCTTAGTGTTTATATTTATATTTATATAAATATATTTCTTCAAAATTATTGTAGGTACAGCATTTTGCTGCAACTCAGTTTATTCTCCCCTATACGCTTCGTAAAAACCACAATACTCAAGTAATAGTCGTAGTCATTTTCTGTTGATTAAATATTACGCCATCTCTTTCCTATTGATTTGCATTACAAATCCGGTCAGCGACCCAGAGCTTACTTTCGGGGTTTCATATAAAATTTAAAATACTTCCACTAGCTGCTTCCAGAGGAAGGCAGCGCGAGCGAAAGCACTCGGATCTAATAAAATATAACCGCCACTTTATGGAAGCTCTACAGTATTGCTCCTGCACTTATATGGAAAATTTCAATGCGTCGTCTTGATATTATAGCCGGTATTATACGTTCATACTCCTTGCCGTTTTAAACCGTTATATACCATCATTTGTCTTTGTCTGCACACAATATACGGCGGGCTGAACAGAGATAAGTGCGCGATGTATTAGAGAAACAAAGAACATGGCTTGTCTACAGGACATAGAATTTAAAATAATGCAGAACAACGTTTACCCTGATTTATGGTCTACGATAATAAATTTTATATATAAAATAAATATTGCGTTGACCGTTTTATACCGGAGGAGTTTTATGCTCCTATTGACAGACTTGTGAATGGACAAATAAAGCATTGCGATTTTAGTGCCTTTAAGATGCACTGATACGCTGCTCGGTAGGATATATCCACGCAA
The DNA here is from genome assembly GCA_940337035.1 of Agriotes lineatus. Classification (NCBI taxonomy): domain Eukaryota; kingdom Metazoa; phylum Arthropoda; class Insecta; order Coleoptera; family Elateridae; genus Agriotes; species Agriotes lineatus. The sequence goes on from OW679198.1 coordinate 40,866,158, forward strand.
AGAGACCAATAAATAATTGCATTGCGATCGTTTATACTTTCAGGTTGCTCAAGATCATTTCAGTTTCCGAAACTCATTTTAGACCTGTCACGCCATAAATCAATAGGTGGTGTCTTTTTTATACTTTGCTATTTAGTAGCTCGATCTGATCTTATAACAATATTCTCCACTAGCACATACCACATAGATATAGGTTGGGAGAAATTAGATCGCCTCAATTTAACCATTTTTCTTGTGTAGTCCGGGTCAACATTTTTTTTCAGACAAATTTTTTTAATAACATTAGTTATAAACAATCTTTAGTCGTTAGTTGATCTTGCACCTATTACAGACTTATAGTTGCAATTGCAGTAGCCATTTGTCATTGTATTAACTGTGTCGATCTACATTCGAGCATAAAACAATGAAGTGAAAAGGTACTGAAAAATAATCTCTAGATATCACTATGCATATCATAATAGCGTTGTTGGACTGTATTCTTTTAAACTACTGAGTAAGACATATGCGTGGGCATCATATAAACAGTTACTCGAGTATGGAAAAAAAATATAATTATTGAAACGCTTATTTAATTATAGAAGTATTGCAAATTGGACTTAGCCACCTGCTTTATGTTTTGAAATTACATGTCGAAAGCGTGTAGGAATAAATTGATAAGTACACAGAATTTAGTTTTTCCAACCGGTTTATCAATATTTCCAATCTCCAATTTAGAGTTTCTCTCTTCTGTATAATTTTAAGTACAGAAAATTGTGCTTCAAATACTTTTACATAATGAAGTTGGCGAAGTATAAAACTAAGAAAAGTGCCTACACCAGAAACATTCAATATGCCTCTTTACAAATATGTAAAGTTGTAGCTTGTATATTGACATGATTAACCTGCGATAACTCAAGCCGTTAGAAATTCTAATATTTTGCAATTTTTGGCTATAACCTATTTTTTACATTCCTCGATTCAGTCTCAACATTTCAGGAATACTTTGCGAAAGACACTCTATTTTCGCGTAGAGAGTAAGGTAGGAATAAAAAGTTCCACTGCCAGAAAGATAATACCCCCTAACAAATATTTTTGACTACGCCACTGTATTTCTTTTTGTAGTATAATATATTGGTTAATATGTACCGCTACTTTTTTAATTTAATACATTTTCTTTGGAATTTATACTGAAAAAAATAGACGTTGGATAGTCTTGGCACATGAGTGATTGTAGGTTAAGGAAACGTTTGAGAACTTTTGCTTTTAAAGCTTCTATAAACAAACCAGCAGTGTAAATGTAGTGGCAGCTTTATAATGCTATAGCACTCAGCAAGGTTAAAATTCAAAATGGAAAAAATTAAAATTGAAAGGAACATGTGTTAAATAAACTCACGCCTGCTATTTAATTTTCTGCTTTTGCAAATAGCGGAGTTGATTGTAACCCTAGCTCCGTACGCACAGAACTTTTTATGGCGACTGGGGGGTGAAAAAAGCCAATAACAGTTTAACCCATCTGCTTGTTGTCTGCGAGAGGGTTTACTATGTCCCTGTGCCCTGTTTATTTCAATAAGGGATGGAATGGAAATGTACAGTCCTTTTTTGGTTTGTTATTTACAGTAATAAAGCAGTTTTCAGTAACATTATTGAGAAACACAAATAGAAATAGCACTTAATAAAGATATTAAATTAATTAAAAATTGTCAGTAACACAAACACATTAACCTTAAATTTGGTCTAGCCATAAAATTAAGAAAATGAAGTCACAACTTCCCACTTTCATTTAATTACTAGCAGTAATTACAGCCGAGGCATATTCGGGATGACTAGCTGGTTCTATAAAATTATTAAAAAAACATAATCACTTTCTTTAAAGAGTCACGTCTAGCAGAAAGGTCTTAGTGAACAGATTCAAGTGAAAGTTTGCTACAAAAAAATTACAAGATTTAGTTCGGATTGTAAAAACTAATTCTAATCTGAATCAAATAGCAGCTGTTGAACGTTAACAGGCCATGACTTCTTTCTTGTTTTGTTTTCGAAAATAGGTTTGAAGCTCGTGCTTAAGAGTTTAATAATCAGCATCTTGCTGGCCGTTTCAGGTATGCTTTTTAAACACAACTAGAATTGACACAAATGATTGAAAACGAAACCAAAATAGATTTTATTAATTATTTGGTCTTTGCTTTTGTTTTGAATTTGGGTTTACATATATCTATAATATGTAAAGTATCTAAACTATTCAGACATTTATTCTGTTAAGAAACGAAAGTTTTCAAGGAAAGATTTATATCTCACAGAGATTAGGTGTACTTAACCTGTTCCTGGTATGCCGTGATTGTTATCAGGAAAGATTATGCAAATTGAGTTGGAGGTTTATCTATTATTTTCAAGAGGTTATGACGACGAGAAATGGTACGGCATTAATTAAATACCGTGAGCAAAATTACTTAATTATTGACATAACCTCCAAACAGTTTTCTACATATTTTGAAAATTCAATATTACATCTTCATGCAAACCACTTGCTTTTCACCGATTTCACACTATATTACTCACAACGAAGTAATTTTTCATCTATTATGTACCTCTCATTCAACTTTTTTTTATTAGAAGATGGAAATGTAACATAAAATATGCTTCCAATTCAAATTTCTGTATTTTTAGACTTCTAAAACCCCAACTATCACCAACGGGTCGCGGTGACTCAGTGACAAGTTGATTACTGTTGAATCCAGGCTTTCGCATGGGTGGGTATGTTGAACGTCGTAGTATTCACATGAAGCTTTTTCATCATTTCTATCGTTAGTTTTGACTGTTATATTGATATATCGGGTCAGCGTTAATCGTCTATGGTAGAATCGTCGTTTTCAAACCCAAATAATGGTAATAATTGTAGGTACCTATTTACATTTTTGTTGCTTAGGTGTTCTTTTATATACTGTCAAATTTGTTTTGCTACTTACTTCTTATCCGAAACCGTTCAAATTGCGATATACCCGATTCTCGATTAAAATATTCTGTGTGTCGTTATAGCTTGTTTAGGTTAGTTGCAGCCTGGATAATGTGTGTTGTAAACATTTTTTAGCTTTTAAAAATGCATATGGATTGATACCAGGAGGCCTGTGTCGAAACTAATGACGAGAATACCGATGTGGAAAATGTAGAGTTCAGTGATTACGTTTCTGAGGGTTGAATAGGAAGCCTCAGATCATGATGATGATGCAGGAGACATTGCAAAGACAATCTCAGAAGGTAAGCGATGCAGAGCAAGATGATTGACAATATAATCAAGAGAATATTTGAGCTTGGTATAGAATGGGTAGGAAATGAGAAAAAAGAACCAACTAAATGAAACACGCACGCCAAAAACATTGCCACAGTACTGCCAGGTTTGAAAGGTCTATCACGACAAAAAGTATCGCTTAAACTGCTCATTCTGATATAACGATAATTGAAGAAGTCGTGTTGTATAGAAAAAGAACTTTTATTGGACTTCTGCTTCTCTATCTGCTTGGAATTTTAAACCAGGCCATAAAGATTTACAATTTGCATGGGCAACTTGTGGAACTAGTGGGGAAAAAATGTGCACCATGTCTGTTGCTCGTTTATATTTTTTACCACGTTGTCTTCGACTTACTAATAAAGAAACAAAATGCGAAACAGTTAAAGAAATATAGTTAAGGGCAAATATAGGTACAGTTTAAAGTATAGAGTAAGCAAAGCTTCCATTACCCTCTTTCTCCAGATTAGAACTTATGTAAGAAGACACTATAATAGAAGTGCGCAACACAAAATTTTTGTTGTATATCTTTATTTCACTGAAAATAGGGAAAAACTATTTAATTTCTCATGGATTTTCTCGCTTGCTTTAAATTTAAGACGACTTTTACAGGTTTGTGTGCAATCTATAGAACTGTTCTTATAAAAGATATTCACGTCGTTTGTGTCATCGAAAAATTTTAAACACATCGGAGCATTATAGTCTGGGGATTTTTTTATGATAGAGCTGTGGTGTTACATTGAACTAATAAATACGTTAAGTCCTTGATCATAATGGTTTTATTTAATATGTAATAGCCTTTAGCTAACCACATAGATGCCATTGTCCTAATTAATGGTATATAATGATACTAGTAAATAAGTACGCTTTTAAAGCACGTGCGACGAATTTAAAAGCACGACGCGAAGCGGAGTGCGTTTAACGTCGCCAGTGTTTTAATGGCACTTATACACGTGTATGATACGTTACGTTTTCTACCATTGTAACAGAAATATAAAAACTTAGTTCGGTGACACCTTTTCCGTCACATTGTGTTAGATATTTTAGGTTATGTTGACATTCAAACTTTCGGCAAAGCGTGTTTTAATATAGTATTAACACACGCTACCACTGGCAACGTGCCAAAAAGACGTCATTCGGGCGCTAATATTACTGCTTCAAACGTCACTTTTGACACTAGAAACTGTGCAAAAAATTGTCATTTTGACAGGATCGCAAAAAAATATTTTTTTCATTTTTCAAATTCAGTTAGAAATAAACCAGTTACAGAAGAAAATACTTTTAGTGTTTTTAATCAACAAAGTGCACCGTAAAAAATTTGCGGACGAAGTCAGCCCGATCGGTGACGAAGAAAACGTAACACACACACGTAGACAGGCACAACACACTTTTATATTTAATAATGTGGTTATTTAATCAGAAAAAGGTGTGAGTAATTGCATCACAACATTCTGAATGATTTTGAACGATAAAAATACTTTCATATTTTTCCAATAAATACCACCTTTTTAAACTTATTGCCTTCTGAAGTAACTGCAAAATATACAACGAACTGTTTCATGTATAGCTCATTTTGGATATAAATTGTAATTCAGCAACAATTTCTAAAGGCGATTTGAACGTAATTTTTCTACAAAAATTAGACCAGGGTGCTTCTGCTATTGAAATTCACAATTTGCTGTAAAAATGAAGTTAGACATTGCCTAAATTGTCTATTCTGAGCAAAAAATTAGTAATTTTTGGTTACCATCGGTTAATGTCGCATAGCAGAAGTTAATTGTTAAAATGTTATCAACGATTGGTTTTAACAATTGAAATTTGTGATCTAAGATTTATTTTACTACACATTTTCTCTTGCTGCAATGGTATAGGGGATGAACACTTCTCTGGAAGTTGGAAAGGTATGGTGTTATACAAACTTAGATTAGCTAATACCTATTTGACCTAAAGAAAAATATTTACAGTTTGTATACAATGATAATAGAAAAGCTATTAAACAATTTCACAAATTTAAGGTGAAGGTAGCGGGACGATCAAGCTGATAGGGCGCAGCATTCCAATAGAGATAGCGCAGCCCCATTGCCCATTATCCGCCAAATCTTTCGTTCCACCGAGTCAACAAAACCTCTTAAAATCACCCCACAACCACACCAGCCCCTAGAAAACGCTATATTTGAATAGATTTTTATTTCCGCCACGGAACGCTCACATAATGAGTCTATTATTCAGATTACAACGAGTTGGCCGTGTACTCTCCGAGCGCTCTTGTCTAACAAAATACACTCGAAAGCACAGCCTCCTGCCAAATATTTACCTGGAATTGAATGAAGCCAACGCGGCCCTCGAGATTATCCCGGCTTAGTTCACTTACGGACTTTACTACTGTTGCAAACTTCGAATGCGTGTTTGCGCCTTCACTCGAGTTTATTTTTCGGTCTGGATTTTTGATCTGGCCGCGGTCTTTGTCAATGAAGATGTGTGCTCGGTTTTCGAGTGGATTTCGGCAGTGTGCTCAAGTGTGAACTTGAGGAAATAGTTATTTTTTATTGTAGGCCAAGTAACGTTGAGCCAATTAGCATTGTGAACTTGGGCACACGCTTATCATAAATTATAATTTTAATTAATTGATGTTGGACACTAATTTAAATAATGACTACACTGATACATGGCTTTCCTGGAATTTATAAGTAAATAAATAAATAATTTGCTAACTAACTGGTTGAACTGCTATACCTTTACCAGCACTTTTTTTCAATAATACAGTCAAATGTTGTTTTAATAAAGTCTCTAAACCCTGAAAGAAATGCTGTATTGGAATTCCATTGAACATTGAACAGTAATTAATAGGTATTGGTACTTTTTACAAAAGTTTCTTCTACTTACCTTTAAGTTCTTCTCTTATAGCTTAATTTTTTACTCTGACCTTTCTTGGGACATCTACAATCTTCCTTGGGAACTTCAATTCTGCTGAATGTAATTTTCGCAATTCCACTTTTGTTACAACCCCAGTTTTCTCCACCATATAGTAATGTTGGCAAGTTATATAGTTTTACAGTCTGTCAATTTATGTGGACAGGAAGAAGAAATTACTCAGAAAAATATACTGGAAATGTTTTAGTGATTCTCTGCAACAAAAATTAACATGTCTAACCGATCTAAAAGATAACAGGAATGTTGATCATGCCATAGGTGAAATTTAAAACAGTGTAACGCTTTCTACTACGGTTTAGAAGGACAAGCAAATGCGTGGTTACAGAAATCCTCTAATACATAGGTCAATAACACCAGACCCAGCGTATAAAGACAAGAGATTCGTCAGTGAAAAGAAACCTCATTCGGAGGAAAAGGCTGGAACTAGTTATATCAAATATATATTTAAGACAACCGAAACCACAAGATCCAACAATATGAAAGGCAACTAGGATAATATTGAAGAAAGCTCATAATGTACCAACAATAAAGGAAGATGGAAAAACATATTTTTCAGACAAAGACAAGTCTCAAATGTTTGCTGATCATCTAGGTAACACCTTTAAAACGAGTTGGATACGATCTGATTTCCAAGAGTTTTAAATGTATGCTTCAGATTTTTCAAATGCTTGGAAATACGGCCATATTTTGCTATTACATGAACCAGGGAAACACGCTTCTGATATGATAGGGTACATACCAATAAGCCTACTACCAAACGTTATCAAAAGTTTTGGAAAGAATAACATACAAACGTTTAAAGCATATGTTACCAAAGGATAAGTTATTTTAAAGAATTTTGAAGCAATTGTTCTCCAGCCCATCAGTTTGCTGTTTATATTTACCTGTTATGCAAGTTTTTGGTTGTATGAGGTACGTAGAAGCTTACTAATATACAAATTTATGGAAATTGGTATACCAGATTATCTTCTTTACAAATTAGATCACATTTTTGATAATCATAAACAATAAAATATCAGATATCAAGGGAGAAGGCTGAGAGAGGTTGCCACTATTCTTACCTCGGTATAGCATCCTCTGTTTTGATGATTCGATATACGTATGACTTAAGTTTCCACGAGTATAATACTTACTTTAAAACGGGACGCTTTTGATTCTTTAGCTACTTTGTAGATATGTGATTGTAATGTTTAACACGCCAGTCATGAAACGTGAGAGGAAGTGACCATCCTCAACTTTTCCAACTTCAAAGGGCTTTAATTCCATCTTTCTTCTTCTACCACCGTTAGCCTTTTTTCTACCGCTTTAAGCCTTTCTTCTAGGCTAAGCGGTGCACCCACTTCTCGAGTCCTTTTGAGGTCGCCTCTCTGCACCACTCATCTTAGACAAATACTCCCATCTCTCTTTATTGATTATTTGGATCAGTTTCTGCCTTTTTACGATTTCGTGACATTAAATCGTTTATTTAAATAGAAGAAGAACAAAATAGAGACAACATCCTCTAGCAGTAAAGTTCGTGCCATTGCTGTTAGGTGGCGTTGAAGTAAGCCTGATCGTAGACGCAGCAATTCCAATCGGTGACGACTTAGCGTGATGGACGCATAATGACTTGACTTTTATGTATATAGGATGTATGGAACGAGTATTAAGAGGTCACGAAAACGAAAAAAGAAAAACATATAAAAATAGAAAATTGTTATACAGGGTGGCCTAAACTGTATATTAAAAATAGAAAATTGTTATACAGGGTGGCCTAAACTGTATATTAATAAATTAAAAGTGTACTAAGGATCTCAAAATAAGTTAAAAGTTCCATTATACGAACATCCAAAGCAGATTTTCAATTTAAGGGTTCTTGTTGTAGGTGACACACTGTTTTTCAGTTAAGACGATCATTAAGGATATGATTAATAAATTATGTTGAACTTATTCAAGTCCTTTAATATATGTGTGAAAACAACCACGAAGTAAGAAAAGAATGCAGAATACAAGAAATATCAAAATTTGCTAAAAGAACACGAAAAGAATGGAGTGCATATGTCGACAGAACGACTACCAAAAATAGCTAAAACACAGAACCTATCAGGAAAACAAGTGCGTAGACCACCAAAGCTCTGGGTGGAAAGTTGGATGTCATTTTCCGTAGAAACACACCCAGAAGAGGAAATTAGTGTCAAATATGAATAGGCAAAGTCTACAGAAAGTGGACAAAGAAGAGTTTTTTAGGTTCTATGTGAGGGATTGGGAAAGAATTGTTTACAGTTGTATCAATATGTTGTCGAATTTAATTTCACTATCGAATATAACTCGAAGGTCGTTTATAATTTTAACATATTTCAAATTCCTGTCATTTTAATAGTTTTAGTTCTTGAGAATGTAATTTATTTGCTTTTATTAAGGTTTAGATATACAATGTACATCCAGAACATGTTGCAAATCAGTTACACCAGAATTAGTGTATATATTTTAAAATATTTTTAATTCATCAGCAAAAGGTAAAAATTCGACAGTATGAAAAATTAAATATGTATCGTTTATAATACATAGGTATATAGAAAAAAGTGGAGCCAAGTGTGAGACAGCGGAAAAAAGTCACAGAAAAAAAGTCACAGAAATACAGCCCCCACAAAAAATAATCACTCGGAAAAAATGTTGAAGGAAAGAAAGTCATCGAAAAAAAGTCCTTCGGGAAAAAATCACTCGGAAAAAAGTCGTCAGACAGAAAGTCACCGGGAAAGAAGGTCACCGGGAAAAAAGTTCCGCGGAAAGAAAGTTACTCGGGAAAAAGTCAACGGAAACAAAACCGCTGTCGAAACACATAAAAAACGCCGTCGCCGTGTTTATTATTTAAAAAAATTCCTTACGTTTTTACTTTCATCGCCTAAAAGACCAAGGAAGTACTGCAATCGTGAAAACGCGCCCTTCAAGATTTCTTGAGATCTTCACGTTTCAGGGTCCCTAGATGACATGTTTTCTCAATTCCGCCTGTCTATCTTTCCGTCTGCCTATGGCGGCATAGCTTTAAACTATTTGTTGGAGGAAGACGACATTTTGCATCGGGATTGTATGTTTACCTGGCTCGAAACAGAGAAAATTTCGATTAAATATATACAGGGTGAGTATCTTAAAAAAATTAATTATCTCTCTTTTTGCTTTAACTCAAGAACTATTAGTAGTTAAATAGAAGTAATATTTTGCACATAGCTCACATTTTTAGTCTTGACGAATAAGAGCATCTTTTGGACCCATCATATGCAGGGCAAACGCCTTAAAAAATGATTTTTTTTCCTTTAATATTTTCACCTTTCCGGTGACTTTTTTCCGGGTGACTTTTTTCCGGGGGCTTGTTTTGGGGATGACTTTTTCCGGTGACTTTCTTTCCACTGACTTTTATTCCGGGAGCTTTTTTTCCGGATAACTTTTTTTCGAGGGCTTTAATACTGTGACCTTTTTTTCTTTGACTTCTTTTTCCGGGATTCCCCTGAGGTCGCCAAAGAAGACTATATTTTTTTAAAATAAAATTTTTGTTATTCACATATTGTACTCTGTTTTCAAATAACTGCTTAGTGCAATAACCAACTTAGTAATACTCCTTAAAAGCTAAAGAATTTTAGTTTTTGATTTAAAAGATAATGATTTACCTAATCAAAGGTTTTACTAAAGTCAGTGTAAATGCTACCAACTTCAAATCTATATTTTTATTTTATCAGTTATCATGGACTCAAATATTTTCGGTATCCTATTCATGATTTATATGTGGGTGATTATCATGTAAGCAGATTTCCATTACGCTGGTGTAACTACTTCGGTTAAAGATTTGTCAAATACTGTCTGTCGAATATAGGAAAATAATTACATTTTTAAAGTAAGATCAGAACCCACACTTTTGCAAACACCTAGTGTGTGACTGTGAATTATTGAAAAAATCATTTAAAATTAAAACTTCAATTAAACTGATATACGAAGCTTGGTAATTTTAGTGTGAATTTGTTGTGAAAATACTTGATAATTTATAAAAATGATTTCAGAGGTTCTCAAGGCCATTGTCATTACGTAACAAACGATTTCCGGTATTGGACCATGTCATTTGTGGTCGAAGAACTAAAGGTTTTGTCTACTTTCATACGGGTCTTCATCAGAAGGAAAAGCAAAAGAGCAAGGCAACTCAACGTGTAGACCATGCCAGAGGTGAAACTCTTTTGCAAGGAAAGGGATAGAAGAGCACGGTAACCCAACTTTCTGAAGGGGAAAGGCCTATAAATGCTCGCTTTCTCCTTCCGATTGTTAGAATAGTTTCGCCTCTGGCGTGGTTTACACGTTAAGTTATCGTGAGCTTCTATCCCTTCCCTTGCAAAAGAGTTTCGCTTCTGGCATGGTTTACACGTTGAGTTACCTTACACTTTTGCTTTTTCTTCTGAAGTCTCGCATGGAAGTGGGCGAAACGTTGAGTTCTTCGACCTCAATAATGACACGGTCCAATCCCGGAAGTCGTTTGTTACGTAATCCATAAAAAGTTTTCAAAATAATCAAGAAAAGAAGTTACTATTGTATTTCCTTGCATAGACGATTGAGATTTATAATAAATAATACATAATATTAGGCAGACCTTTCTTGCATTCTTTCGAGTACTACATATTTACAAAATTTTAAATAAAAAATCTTTTTAACATAACATAAATAATAATATACATTTATGTCATATTGTATAATAAAAGTAACAAAATAATAACAAATTTTTACATTTTTTATGTAAATAGAATAATAAAGTAAATATAAAATACGAATTTAAAACATGATTTTCAAATTCAAAATACTGAATTCATAATGTCAGTATAGTAAAGAATCACAAGATGTTTATTTAGTAATGAACTGTTCTTCCATTAAATCCATAATATTGTGTCAATGCTGCAGCACTTCACACGTGCGGAAGCATCTTCCTTGAAGATCTTCGGGGAAATTAATTAATCAACTGTTTAGTGGAATTTGATGTTGAATTTTCTTGCTTACATTATTCTTCGACCTTACATTGTTTTAACATAATAACGAATTAAATAAGCTACACGACTTCCATAATAAGAGACGTCAATTTGTTTCTTACTTGGTATCATTTTAGAGGTGGCTATGAATTAACTAGACTTTTTTGTAATTACAATTTTACCTACAAAAATGATAATAGTTATAAATCTTAAAATTTTCACAGAAAATGCTATACCGATGTGATAATAGCGACAATCTTTTTTTTAACTTAATGGTGAATTCCTAATTGTTTTTTGATACATGATTTCTAAAATATTTGTTATCAAGTGTGTATGTCAAAGATAGTTTTCTTCAAAACGCTTGAGTTTGTAGAAAAGATACAAATGCCTATACAGGGTGTAGAAATGCTTTACGCACCATAGGGATTTCAATGGTAATTTCTTCATATGAAAATATTTGCTTCCCTAATTATTTTAGAGCAAACTTGTATTGAAGTTTTTTGTAGAGAAAAAAATTCTGTATCCATTTATGCCAGCATTTGTCATTTTACATTTCGGAAAACCGAAAATTTAAAGAAGTAAAATACCATTTTTAGACAAATCAGCGGTGCCTTGAAATTACTAAATCATCTCAAAGCATCAACAAATTAGTTTGCTGTTTATTTGGTTGCCGTTACATTTGACAGATGCAAACAAATAAACAGCAAACTAATTTGTTGATGCTTTGAGATGATTTAGTAATTTCAAGGCACCACTGATTTGTCTAAAAATGGTAACTTTTTTCTTTAAATTTTCGGTATTCTGAAATGTAAAATGACAAATGCTGGCATAAATGGATACAGAATCTTTTTCTCTACAAAAAAACTTCAATACAAGTTTGCTCTAGAATAATTAGGGAAGCAAATATTTTCATATGAAGAAATTACCATTGAAATCCCTATGGTGCGTAAAGCATTTCTACACTCTGTATAAAAGTTAATTTATTACCAATTCTAAAATGACTGTTGATCTAATAAACATATTTGTAAGAAATATATAGTATGACGCCTTTTGATGTGCGAGGTGAACATATTAAATTTTGATAATAAATAAAGGTAAATTTTACAGTAAGTATTTGAAGTCCTTTTACTAATACCTCACTCATTTTAATGGAAAACCAATATATCAGCTACAACCAGATGCTTTTATCTTCATAGAGAGGCTTTGAAACACAAACAGTCACAGACACTTTTTGGCTTTATCCAATCCGCCCTTACTTTTAGGACCAACCTGTATACAATCCCTTACAGAAAATATGACTTATATCACGAAACCTTAAAATCAAACATGAATACAGTTATATATAGCACACCATTTTCACCTTGCAGTCTAAACTAATGGTTACAAAAACGTTTGTCTTGAAGGTCAACAACCAGCGTTTGTTAAGGGCCTTAGCAAAGTAGTTAAGACATTATGCGTGCTCAACAAAGGCATTATCTTTCCGATTCCGAGTACATCCTTCAAACTGCAGCTTATGCAGCTTAAAAACTTTCACGTTGCCGTTGGGGCCTTTAAATTCTTACGTCCCATAAATTACTCGAAGAAGGCCCGAAAAGTTTCAAGCAGGAGCTCGAATGCGCGCGCTTTTCCCAAGCTCGTTACGAAGGGCCTCAGGAATCTAAGATCGTTTTAATCCTGGCTCTGAGTGCGATCCTGCGCTGCGGCCGAATTGTCCTGTCAGTTAACTTGTACGGTTATATTCCGCTGTATATTTGGTTATGCCAGATTGTCAGCCGTCACTCTTTCGTTACAAGTCGCTTTAGTAATTCTACACCAAAATAATATTATTTTAACCCCAAATTGCTCGGTTGCTTGCTTCTGACATCTGTATCTCAACGTCGCCTCGTTCGCAGCCACGTTAGATGTTACAAAAACGAACTCGGCTTTTGTGGTGGTACAAATTTGCTACTTGATTAAATTTTGCTGCTCATGCATGATATATGAATAAATACGTTTGGCTAAAAATAAATCAACTTCTGTTATTGTAAAATGTATAGCGAGCGTTATAATTGTTGTCCAACAAAACAACTTAGCAGCAGGGTCAATTTTTTTAAATTATACTGCCAGAAGGGATATCACTCTGCTTTTACACTTATTCAAAATTGGCAAAGCCTAAATACTAAATTTGAACTCTTAAAGTTATTTTAGAGCTTACAAATTGAAGCAATGCATGAAGAACTTTTCTTCAAGTGATGATCAACCAAAATTGTTGTTGCATCTTCTAAACTCAAGTTCAAACTCAATATTACTATCGGAGATTGTAAAAAATCTTGTACATAAATTAGTAAACCATAAATGTTCTACATGCCACATTTTTATTATTCAATCAAGGTTTTGCAGTAAAACAATTAATAAAAAGTATTATTTTATATTAATCGGTCGATGTAATAAAAAATGTAATTAAACAGTCACCGTATGAGTATATGGTTTTTCGAAATTATCAGGGGTAAGTAGTACGTTTATTATCGGTGAATTTGTGATATATAGAGGTTATAATGCCAAAGCTGAAAATACAACGAGACCGTAGGACGAGTTGTATTTTCTTGCATTGGGATTATAACGAAATTACATTCTTAAAAAAATATAGATTATTAAGCGCACTACGAATTATATTTAGGAAGAGAATATAATGATTTAAAATATATATCAGAGAGAACGCAATGCCATTATATTATGCGAGTATCAATGCTAACGATCAGTGTTTGTCCCAAACACACTTTTTGTTGCTTTTTATGTTTAAAACGCATGACCTAACCTAGAATAATCAAATGACATTTCTAAATTAGTTCATTTGACAGGTGAAACAAAACCAAGTTAGCTAGTACCAAATTGAAAATCGTGAGTCGCTATATTGTCAGTATAGTAGAAGGTTCTATTGGCCAATGTCCTAAATTTAGGAGATAATGATTTGCTCAAAATTCAACGAATTATATTCTCAAAAATATTGTCTGCTTTCAACTACGACAACCAGCTTGTTCTCCGAATGTGTAAAAAACTGCATTCAAACACATAATGCTACTTATGGTATAGGTATATGGCATACTCTGTTCACATCTTTTTTAAACAATAGGAGGTCGTGTTAGGGTGACTGTTTCGTATGTGGAAATATGGCTTTAAGCAAGAAGTCACTAGGACTAAATCAGGTCTATAAAGAGGATGCTTTAACTCAACAAATTCAGAATTCTGAATAACTTACTGAAACTTAAACTAGTATGCAGCTCGCAAATGTTACACAAACAAGACAAAACTTTCAGCAGGCTCTAAGAAATGTCACAGCTGCTTGTGATTAATAAGTTATATACCTTGTTTTCTTCATAGCTAGGTGGATTACTTAAAAATCTACCCTCGTACATTAACGGTTTTCATAACACTGGATTATTTTCTAAACAAAAACTATAGTTAGCAACAGAGCTGAAGCTACATAACCTAGCATTTTATATGACACTAACATTTTAGTGTAAACTGAAAACCACCATAATAAGCCTTAGTCGTTGCCTTCTACTCTGCAAACAAGACATTACGGTAGAAATATATATTTTGAAATTTCATATCGTAATGATGACATTTCAGTTGTCATTTAGATTTAGAAATGATAGTTCATAGTTCTCACATATGTCATATATTATATTCGCACTAGTTCGAAAATTAACTGTGGATTTTTTTTTCATTTTTCTTATTATTTCTCTAGCAACCAAATATATGGATGTTAACAATAAAGTATCATAAATTGTCTATATTTAATATTCTTATTTCAGTGTAGCTATTTATACAGAGTGTCTCAGAAATAAGTGGACAATAGAATTGCAGTATCCTGAAGGTGAGAATTGGCCTAAAAATTGATTTTTTTTATTCTGAGCATTTTGTATTGAAAAACTCCTGTATCCGACCCAGAGAAGCCGGTTGTCGGGGAGATATAGATAGTTACTAAGGAAACAGAATGACATACTGTTTATCACTTTTATGGCTTTTCAAAACTCAGTTTTTGTAATATTGTTGTGGTTAGCAACAATCATTAATAGGCGAACAACAATAAAGTAGAATACAGTGGGGCCAGTGTTGAATCCAGGGGGGTGACCGGGGGTGAAGTTCCCCCCCGGGCAGTACAAAATTCCCCCCCGGAAACATTACCACTTCATATTCATGTTTTTTTTAAATCTATAAAATAATGGGCGGATTGCGGTGGAATAGGTAAAAATACCCCCCAGACGTTATATTTTCCCCCCCGGAGTAATCAGTCTGAATTCAACACTGAGTGGGGCACTGTATTTTTTAGGTAAAACATTAATCATTTTAAACTGTGTTCACTCATTGACTTTTTTATAGTCCTCTTTTGTGCCCTTATTTCTGGTACATAATGTATGATTTTATTGGACGAATCTATTGGCAGAGAGAGCTTTGCGCGAATAAGTCAATAATGTCAGATTATGTACGAGTTGCTTACAAAGCTTTATGTTCGGCTGCTTTTTTACTTAAAAGAATAAATATATATCTACTAAAATAAAATTTACACATTCTTAAAATAGCTAGATAGCCTTTATGTTCAAATTTGTTCAAATATATTGTTACGTGCACATTTATTGTAACATTTACTTAACTGTGACAGCTCAGTCCAATTCACTTTATCATTCTGATACTAGTACAATCAAGTGCCGCTTTATGGGCTCTCAACAGTTTCAGTAATAACTTATGGGATGGAAACGATAAATATCACCATGAAATCAGCCAATAAACCCAGAGTCTTGTGCGTAAGTTGTGGAATTACTTTGGGGGGGGGGGGGCAAAATTAAAACTGTCAAAAATACGAACTGTCGGAAACGGCTTCCACAAAATGTTTAAACCTACATTGCAAAATAATGCTGCACTTGCACTTCAAAGCCATAATTTTTAAAGGGCCACGATCCCTTCTTTCCAATACTCCTATGCTCATAATAGACACAGCTAATATTGCAATGGAGGCCAATATCAGACAAAAGAAGTATAGGAAGACCACAAATTCGGTGCGTAGACAATCTAAAGGCCAAAGCAAGCAAAAAATGGCACAAAATAAAGAGATATGAAAAAGACTAAAGGAAGCCTACGTCCAGGAGTGGACCTGAAAAGGCTGCTAAAGAGAAACGATTTACTAAACAAAGCCTTTATGATGGAATCGAACGTAAAGATTTTTATGGAATTTTAAAAAATCTACATAATACGTTGCAAAATTCACTTTTCGAACACAACGTGTTGTCCATCTCGACCTGGTGGGCCCAGGGACAATTCCACGTTGAGTGAAAAAAACACTATCATTTAGCAACTTATTACATAATAGTTATTTCGACCACAAGTGTTAGAGCCGGGGTCGGTAGCTCAGTGGTAAGCATCCTGACTACTGATCGAAGGGTCGCGAGTTCGATTCCCGGTCCCGGTGAGGTTTTCAAAAATAAAAATATGCAGATGAAAGCCTCTACAGAATGCCATCATTCGGAAGTGATGTAAAGCCGTGGGTCCCATGTTACTACGATGTGTAGCATGTAAAAGATCCCTTGCTAGGGTTGGAACTCCTTAGTCTCGGCAAAATTCTAAGTAGGACTTTAACCATATGACCCAAGCAGTCGGTGTCTAAGGTACCTGGTACTCTGCATGCCTAGACCTTGTCCATTAACAAACCAACAAACAAGTGTTAGAAGTGCAACTTTTTTTCACAAGTGTGGAGGGTTATTAAACGAGGCGCAACCGACTTTAGTAATGCACTCGCGTAAAAAATAAGCACGCTAACACGCGTTGTCTATAAGATTTTTTAAAATTTCATTAAACATTCAAATCCAAACCTATTTTGTATAGAATTTTATTTGCCTTCATTTTAGTCAAGTGCGTTGGTCAATTCTGGTAACAAAAAAACCACTATTTAAAATCCTTCATTCCTAAATTAAAAGCACTCGAATTAATTTTAAGAAGACTACTTTTTTAAATAAAATTTTAAAAACAGATATTTTAAAATTTCATATAATGGTGACATTTCAGTTGTCATTTGAATTTCGAAATGACAGTTATTTTCGCGAAAATATGACATACTTTGGCAATAGTAGAAATATAACCAAGTGTACAAATTTAAAAAAAAAATTATTGGTAATACCGATGGGGCCACAATTATATATAATAGCAATGAGATAACATGAACAAGAAAATAATACGTATTGCTTGAGTAAAAAAGAGATAAACATAGTAGTAAATATTCGAGTAGGCATGACGCTTATTTTAATTATGACATAAGTCAATTAAACATGCGTACTGAAATAATTTTATCGTATGGTCATCTCTTTTTTACTCAAGCATTCTATTTTGTTGTTCATGTTATCTTATTGCTGTTATATACCGGGTGTCCGTTCTCAAAGTCGAACATAGGCGATTAACATTGTATTAAACGTTTTTGCCGATTCCTGCTCGCCAATTCAACTTACAGGGAAGGTAATGGTATCAATGGAAAGATAAAATTATTACGCATCAAATTATACCAATAATAATATTCAAGATGCGATTTTTATTTTAAAATTCTAATTTAAAACTTGGGAATTTTTAAATATGCCATGCTTTGCTTTTCAAGTTCGATAGCATTTGTCAAAAAAATTGGTAATTAGTTGGCGTAAATCAGGTATTTTCTGTCAACGTCTGTTAAAATTATCTACAGAAAAATTAATTATTTCAATGAACAATGAGTGAATGCACTAATGTCAATTGCCTATGTTCGACTTTGAGAATGGACACCCGGTATAATTATAGCCCTTTCCGTATATGTTTATTTTCTAGCAACCCGGTGACTACACCACTGCATATTTCGATATTTGGATACCCACAATTAAATCACACAAACGACAAAGTATATACTTTTTCATGCTTCACTGTAAATTTGTATGTCAACATATTATAGAATAGCTAAAATTTTGATTTTCTTATAGAATTGCAAAAAATGATGTATGCAATATGTTTAAAAAATGAGTATTTCGCTTTGCTAGTTGGACAATATTTACGACTTGTGAAAAAAATTACTTCATATGCAACTATTTTGTTCAAAATATGAACATACATAATATCCTAAAATAAATACTAGATCATAAGTTGTCTGGTAGCGTTCAACGTGTTTGGCGGAATACTATTGCAAGAGAATTTAAATTAAATTAAAAAAAAACCTATTAACTAATTCTTGTAAACTAAAAATTAGCAAAAGAGACTTGGTCTAAGCAAAAAGCAATCTTTTAGTACCAGGTCGTACATAAACACATATTTTTAGAAACATATTTTGAATTATATAAATGAGAAATAAAACTAATTATTCAAAAGATAAACTGAAACATAACTTAAATACACTCCGGCTAGGACAATGATTAATTGCAAGTGGTGCCTGCCAACTAGCAGAAATACGAGAATTTTACGTGAGATAGAAAGAAATATTAGAAATTAAAAACCGACGGAGTTCTATGTAATTTAATTTAAAAAAAAGTACACAATGGAGTTGGTAATAAATTTCGTATATCAGTTTTTTTATACATACTTAGTGCTTTTAGTTATCGTTATGTAAATAAAGAAAATTTATTATTCTCTTGATTATGCCCTATAAAAACTGTTTTCGCAAAATTTTAACATTTATTTTATTCTTAAGCTTTTTTATCAGTCGAATTATTAAATGAAAATAGATTTAAATTAATAAGCTGCATTTAGTTACAGGACAATTAGTTTCTGTATTAATGCTACTTACATTTATACTAATTTCTAATCAGATTTTTAATAAATTAGTCTAACATAACGACATTTTAATTTTAAAATCTTAAAAAGCAATAACAGTATCTAAAAACAGATTGAGCTAAAAAAATGCTATTGCAAAAGTTGGATCCCGGCAATAAGCAGCTGCAAATGGCACATTAAATCCATGCAATTTACAATTACAAACTGCATGGGGTATTTTCAAATTAAATTAAAATACGGCGTTGTGTTTGCATAAGAACAGCTTAGGTGATCACATTTTTCAATTGTGCCATTAAAGTTTGCAGTTCACCTGCCCCAAACTGTAATCGTTCAGGTAATCAGATATTAACCGAATGGGTTTGTATATCACTAAAAGCACCTTTAGTTAATATTACTACTGTTTTAAATACTTGTTCGTAAGTTTATATATTTGAAAACACAAAGCTATTTATTTCTTTTACTTTATGGACCAATTTGTAATACCTTTTGAAAATTTTTAATAGGTATGCTTAAGTTGTATTAATATTTCCTAGTTTACATGAACTATTTTCAAGTTGGTAAAGGCGTGAAAAACATTTGAACTATTTTAAGGTCAACTTTTCCGTACATGAAGTTGTCCATTATTGTTTCAATCGTTTTATAAAACCGTGCAATGTTATTTATAAAAATTCTAAAGTGCACGTTCCTTTATATTCAGTTGTATTTATTTCAAGGAGCTTTTCAAGTCTATTAAAAGAATGGCGCTAAGCAAAGAAACGCTATAAATAGGTTAAATTGGCAAATAAACTAGAAAAATTCTGTGTCGCAAAGCACGACATCTAAGGCGTGGACTCTAAATCACAGTAAAAAACTTGTGAGTCGACTGTACCGCTCCACCATTTTAGCACATTAGCATAAATGTTTGTAATACACATTTTATACCACCACCCTGTCATGCAAAGCACCCTATGAGGTCTGTGGTTAGGGCTGTCCAAATAACTCATATAATTCTTATTTCGTTTCTCATTTTGCCACGACTTGCACTAGCGCATTTCACAGCTAATGCAGCTAATTAGCGCTGTTTAAGTAATCTCCAACATTTTTATCGACCTGTGCGCAGTCGAAAGAGCGTTTTATCAGAATTCATTAAAGCCGGATTAGCCAATTAAGAAGAGTAACTGATGTAATCACAGAGCGGGAAGTTTTGTTGTAAATTATGAATTTCTTAAATCTTTATTAGCGGACAAACCAAGCACAACGGCTTTAATTAATTTTACAATGTAGTAATTAGCTATAAAAATGTTAATTAGACGATATTAAGCATTCCGGGGAAACGATTAAATTTAAAACGCTCGCCGGATTGGCTCTGTAAATTTTTGAAGCTGCGCGGGAACGCATCCGGATATCTGCAGCTAATACAAAATTAAATCCTCGGAATGGCCGATGCAGCTGGCTCCTGTCGGCCAATCAAAAGCCGCATTAACCCTTGGTTACATTTAAAATAAAGCGATTATATTTACAAAAACCTAATCCTCCATTATGTTGCACTACGCCCTTCCCCAGAAATACACCCCGACAATGACGTTTTTGATAATCCGGAACAATCGGCCGTCTGGACTGATACCTAATCGGAATTTCGTACGTCTCTATCCAACAATGACAGTTACAGTATCGCATGAGCGCTAAAAACGAAGCGGATATAAGCAGTTTAAAGAATAAGCGCTCCATGATACTATGTTTTGTAAAAAATGGTCCTTTTATTCGTGCATGAATGGTAATAGTAAGAAGAGGGCGGTCGAAACCGCAGTTCTCAATATATCAAGTTACCTGTGTGGTTGCTCTTAACCAACTTCGGTTTACCTTCGCCTTTATTACCACTTATGCTGTTGCTGAGCTTAGGCTACCATTTACTGTGCGAATGGGCGTTCAGAAATTTGATTGCTTCTTATAAAATTCAAATACCAAGCTACTCGATTTAATTATTATAAATATAGTTTGCAAAGATGGTAGTTTCCGTAATGTGTAGTGAATCTATCAAAATACCATTGAGATTACTAACGTAGGTATAAATATATAACTCATATTATATTTACATCATAAAATCATGCTATGTTCAAATTAAAAGGAAGTATTTTTAAAGGATAAATTTTCAATTTCAAAGCAAAGAGATGCTTCAGTTTTAGTGAAATATTCTGCAATTTCAAGTTATCATGGACTTTCCGTTCTTCCATTTTCTCACCAAATAGAAGAAGTAAACAGTGGCAAAATTTGCATTTAATTTTGTTTAGCATTAGTAAATTCAATTTACATCAATTTTGAAAATACAATACTATACTTAGATCTTTGCATATCAATTGTGTGTCGGTAGAAAATTGTCGTCGTTCTAGTTAAATATCGGAATAGGTATTATGGAAATTATGCAAGCAGATAGTGTTCCCTAAAGATGTGCCTGTTCTGTAGTTGAATAAACGACAAAGAATTATTTTAATTTAAATGCTGTTTGAAAATTCAGTCTACCTAAATGTGGAATAAGCAATAAAAAAGGGATCGGGATATTCATAATGAATATTGTGGAGAAAGCACACCATGCCAGGAAAATATAGTTTTCTCCAAATATATCTTTATTCCACAGTCCAATAGAAGTACACAAATTTGTGTTTCAAATTTATATGAAAATTAAATCTGTCTCACTTTAGAAAACGCTAAATATACACCAAGTAACTGTATGCAGTCACATCAGATATAAGATTAATAATGATGAAAATTACAGAAAATGCATACTCTACAAAGAGGAAATCGTTCTTCTCCAAATGTAACCGTGTTTTGAAATAGAATATAGAAAAAATGTAAAGACTGCAACCATTAGTGTCCACTTTTACATATGATTTGGAAATTCGATCTCGTTAAATTAGGAAAACCCAATAGATTGATTAAAATTATGGAAAATATACACTCTGCAAGGTGAATACAGCTTTTCTATAATCGTGCGCGTGTTCTGACACTGAATATAGGGAAAATGTAAAGAGTGCAAACATTTGTGTTTATTGTTACATATGATTTGGAAATTTGATCTAGTTAAATTAGAAAAACCCAATAGATTGATGATAATTATCGAAAATGCGCACTATGCAAGAAGAATATAGTTCTTCTTCAAACGTGCGTGTATTCTGACACGGAAGATAGGGAAAATGTAACGAGTGCAAACATTTGTATTCACTTTTACATATAATTTGGAAATTTGATCTAGTTAAATTAGAAAAACGATTGAACAAAATTATGGAAAATACACACTAGATATGCAAGGAGAAGATAGTTCCTCTTCAACTGTGTTCGTGTTTTGACACAGACCATAGGAAAAATGTAAAGAGTGCAAACATTTGTGTCCACTTTTACAGATAATATGGAAATGCGATCTATTAGTTAAATTAGAAAAACGCCATAGATTGATGAAAATTATAGAAAATGCATACCATACAATGAGAAGATAGTTCCTCTCCAACTGTGTGCCTGTTTTGTCACAGAATATAGGGAAAATGCAAAAAGTGCAAATATTTGTGCCCGCTTCGATCTAGTTAAATTAGAAAAACGTAACAGATTGATAAAAATTAGGAAACCTTTACACTATACAAGGAGAAGCTAGTTCTTCTGCTATCGTGTGGTGTTCTGATCTAGAACAGAGAAAAAATGTAAAAAGTGCAAATATTTGTGTTTAATTTTACATAAAATTTAAAAATGCAATCTACTTCAATTAGAAAAACGTAATAGATTGATAAAAATTAAGAAAAATTAACACTATACTACAAGAAGAAACTAGTTCTTCTGCCAACGTGCGGTATTCTGACATAGAATAGAATAAAAATGTAAAGAATGCAAACATTTGTGTTTACATTTTACATATGATTTGGAAATCCAATCTACTGCAATTAGGAAAACGTAATAGATCGATGAAAATTATGGAAAATGCAACATATGCAAGGAGAAGATGGTTCTTCTCCAGAAGTGTGCAGATTCTGAAATAGAATAAAGAAAAATTTGTGGATATATTTTTTAGAGGACTTCCAACTTGGATCTACTTTATTTAGGAAAACAATATATTAATGAAAATTATGAAAAATGCACATTATGAAAGGAAAAGATTTCTGAAATAGATTAGAGTGTTTAAATTTTATATAGAATTTGGAAATTTAGTCTACTTCAATTAAAAAAAACGCAATAAATTATGAAAAATGAAGCCTATTACAGGAAAAGATAGTAAATCTCCAAACGTGTGAATGTTCTGAGGTAGAATTGAGGAAAACTGTAGATAAACAGTGCAAGCATTTGTGTTTAAATTTTACATAGAATTTAGAAATTCAATCTTTTTTAAATAGGAAAATGTACAAGATTGATGCAAGTTCTGAAAAATTCACCCTATGGAAGGCAAAGATAGTTCTTCTCCAAACGTATACATGTTCTGAAATAGAATAGAGGCGAAAGGTAGATAATATAAGCATTTGTGTTTAAATTTTACATAGAATTGGTAATTAAATCTATGTAGTTCGATTGGGAAAACACATTAGACTGATGTAAATTATGGATAATGTACTCTATACAAGGGAAATATAATTCTTCTCCAAACATGCGCATGTTTTGAAATAGAATCAAGGAAAAATGTAGAGTACATCCATTTGTGTTTAAATTTTACATAGGATTTGAGAATTCTATCTACGTTAATTAGAAAGTCGTAATAGATGATGGAAAATATGTGTAGGTAATATAATTTATTTCCAAACGTGTGGGTGTTCTGAAATATCATAGAGGAAAACTGTAACCAGTCCAAACATTTTTGTTTAAATTTTACATAGGAATTGGTAGTTCAATCTACTATAATCAAGGAAATGTAATAGATTTTTCCGACGACCACTACGAAAAATCCCAAAAATGGCATGGCTTGGTGTTACTGAAAGTGACACATTGCACAGGTCACCTGAAAAGGTCACGTGGAGCGTGCGTTTTCCGTCTTGAAACACTAGTGCGACATGGTCTCCCGTAGCAACTAAAATGTGCGAGAGCGTCACGGCCAATTCGGCATAAAACAGCGCGCAAGTCGCGAAACAAGCAGGTTCAAAAATCTAGTAAGCTAATGTTACAGAAATAGTATGACAATTTAAGTTGATGTTTAAACAATAACTGTTTCATTTTGCGGTTAAGCGTGGTAAATTTTTATTTATTTTATATTTATTTGGTCAATATGTGAATCAAGTAGGTGGTCATCGGAAAAATATAGTGTATAACACGTGCTGATTGGATATTTCACACTTCTGCGAATGAGCCACTTGCCTTCGGCTCGTGGCTCAACTATCGCATTCGTGTGAAATATCCAACTTTCAGCACTAGTTAGACAATATACTATTTTGTATATATATCAAATAAGTTTCTATAGTTGGAAAACTGTCACCTTGAAAAATATGAGAATATTATTAACGACAGTTATGGAAAATGCATGCTATGCAAGGAGCCGCCGATTTTTTCTCACATAGACAATGTGTGAGATATATCGTACTCATTTGCAGTATGCCATTATCAAATTGAAGGTTTGTCATAACTTGATACATACCCATTGAAGCAAATGAACTTCCATAAGTCAGAGACAACTAAATTACATCTTGATCTTGAACTATTGTCCTAAAACATACAAAACACTTAATAAAAACAATTTTTATTGACTGTAATGATTCATCTACTCATTGTTGTTGTGTAAATGCCATCTTATTTTTCTTTTTGCTTGATACAAGTAAACTTAACGCAGTGTAAATGTGACAGATGTTTCAATAAACAAAATGCAATCGGACATTCACCTAAAGACTTAAGTTCTGCTCTAATGAGTGTTTTTTGAACACACAAAATATACCGAAACAGGTTTTGTCAAAATTACAGTAGCAATATATACGCGGTTTAAGTCACAAATTTTGTGCTTCAGTTTTAATCTTATAGGGCAAACAATTGTAACAAATTGTTAGCGAATTTAAATTATTTGGCCCAATTCGATTAGCAAGTAAGTTAATTAATCTTGTTATGAATATTTTGGAATTTTTGGATGTTATTGTCTTAAAACGTTTTTAGTGTTTTAGTTTTAATATTTTGATTCCACTGACTCAAGAAATCGTTTGGTAGGTACTTTGTAGATATGTATTGTATTAAATTAAAATTAGTCAGCTGTACAGAAATTTAATTATTAAAGTGTTCCAGCAATTATAAATTATCTCTTCGGTCTCAGATATGTTTATAACAATATAAAATCTATAAAATAATATTGCAATTTAAAAAAACAAATTTTAGATCTGCCTTGTATATTTATGTTTTTAAGCTGCGTATAGATACATAATTGCACATTTATAATAGCTATAGAAAATCTCCATCAATGCTCGGATAGTATCTTCTACATATGAATTAGGTGTAGATAGTATCTGTTGACGAATTCTTAACGTTAAAAGAAGCTTAATGTAATTTGAAAAACAAATATTATTTCAAGCTAGCATACTTACATAACCGCAGTATTTGAAAATCTGATTCTAAACCCAATTTATTGATGTTAAGTGGATATATATTTTCAACTTTAACGTTTCTAAGCAGTAGTTTTATGACAACTTGATTTCAAACCTGTTTGGTAGTACCAAAAGCACATCTGCTTGCCTTGGATTTTCTAAAAAGAGGTATTTGATATTTCGATTACTGATTTCTCCATCATCTCTTAAAACTAATTTAACTCACGTATTTTCAATGAAGTTTTTGAGATCAGCAAATATTTTACTCTGTTAAAATTCTTGAAAACTGCAACTTTAGGGCGGAGTATAGCCAACTATAATGTACCTCAACTTTAATTGGTGGTTACATGACAGTAAGAACTAATTTTGCCAGACAACATGCTGATGTGACCATGAATTGATGCAGAACTATAAATAAACATATATTTAACAAATTGAGAACTATTCATTTGTCAAATCCTGTATTCGTGGTAAAGATCTTCTGGACCGACTATACAAGTAGTTAAAAGTAAAATTATTATTAACGTATCATTTAATATATCTAAAACGCTATTAAATGCAAAATGTTAATAACATTGCTTTGAGTACGGCAATAAACATCAAACAGATTTGACTTAGAGGTAACTGAAAAGTTAATGTTTAAAGGGTTAAAACTTCAAGTAGCCAGCTAACGAATGCAATGTAGAATAAGCATTTGCCATTTGATCTTTAGATTGCTTTAACGTTGTTCATGTCTATAAACTATGGAAGCGCTTGCCTAATATATGGTCTAGACACTGAAGTGGTATCTCGTAATAATGAAGGCTTCATAATATTGCTATAAACGGAGCTAGCATGCTACGTTAATAACATTTTCTTTAATGATTTCGGATGATTGCAACTTATAACGACACTACGCCATTGCCGATTTAAAAAACTATCTAATCGATGTGCATTAGAAAATGAATGATTTTTCAGTGGCGTAGCTATAGACCAGCAATACTTGTAGTGCAGTGTTGGGGGGGCACAGGAGCTTTACATTTAAAACGGTTTTGCTAAATTTTTAGATAAAATTGAAATTCAAAGTACGGAATCGGTATCGCATGCCGGAACGCGGTGCATTATGGTAAATGGGGCGTTAACTGTCAGCTGTAGCGTAATTTAAAAAAAAAACGACATAAATTACCATATTACAAACGGGACAAAATCTAAGTAACACTGAGATGTACCGTTTCTTAAATATTAAAGTGAACGCAACAGAAAGCAAATAAAGAAACATGTAAATACTTATATAATATTGAAAAAATTATAAAAATCTTAGAAACCGCATCAAAAGATATAGACCTCAATAAAGCAATATGCATTTGCAGAAATACAAGCAAGAAATACATATTTTTAGATCGTCAATGCGGAAGACATTCAAATTATTGAAATAAAATTGAAAAACACTCGCATCACTTTGTAGGTATTTGGACGTCCCGGTTATATTAGTACCCTTAGGTGTATTTGTGTTTGTTATTGTAATATAATAAAGTAACTTAATATTGTGTCTATCTACTGCTTTTTGTGCCATGTATAAGCATAGTATTTTCTAGTAAGAGGTTTCATTTTAAATTTCGCGGCCTTTTTAAAACATAAGAGCTGTGATTTCTTGATAGCTGGCAAGTAAAACTATGCGATTTAAAAATCTCAAATGAAATACGCTAGAACAACGCATATAAATAGCAATTATGATTTAACATTTCTTGGAGACGTATTATTTCGCGAAACAGAGACATGAATAATTCACTATTGGCAGCCTAAATCGTGCGACCTGGCAATGCTTTCTCTTTTTCTTTAGGGCTACGTGAAGCACAAAGTCTACGCCACTAATCCATAAACAATTCAAGTCCTCAAAGACAATGCTCGATCCTTTCGCGGTATACAGCCGTAATTGTGGGACAAAGTGATGCAGAATTTCCTCAAAAGAATAACCATTTATTACAGCACACTGGCCATTTATCAAATATCGTGACCAATATTTAAATTTTAAACACAGGGGTTTGTACTTCGAATCTAAATAAAAATATTGACAATCTTTTAACAAAAAAGTTGTTTTTTTATTAATTTAAAATGATGCCTCTTAATGGAAAATCGTATATTTTGTCATTAAGATATGGTTTTACTTCTAATATTTTTTTTTAAATTATACTTGTGATACACGTAATTATTTCTTGGCGGTAGAGAGGCGACACAATATGATCTTGGAGTTAGGGGGCTCAATTTTATAGTTACGCAACTGCAAAATCTCGCAATTTTTCTCAATTTTGAAAAATCCCTATACGAATTTCTATCGCCCTCTACTTAACTAAAATAAATAACACCCCTTAAAGTCACCCCTATTTTATATGAAAGTTGAATCAACTTCCTAGCTTCTAATTTGTTGTAGATTATTCACAACCTTTCCTAATAATATAATATGATTAATATTTATGAAAACAATCCGGTAAAAAACATTTCGTGCCTATATTAAAATTAATCTGCAAAGCAAGCTTTAAGGTATGTATTTGTACGTATATTCATATTCATAACTTACATGGAAACCATTTCAGGAGGAATTCTTAAAACTGCTTGGTTCAGCATAGATGGGAAACGTTTTACGTTGTATTACCACTACGTTCCGATAGTTTTTGTTGAAAAATTATGTTGTTTGATGAGCACAATCAGTTAAAATTGGGTACCAAATTATTTTCAGTAGTAGGGAGGTAATTTAAGTATAATGCTAATCGTAAAAATGTGTGGTCGAACTAAACTGGCGTAGGATGACACCCCACAATAATAAAAATAAGGCGATTGATGACAGAAATCGCTACAAAATAATCATTCACAAAATAGAAGAATTATTTCCCCAGAAAATTTTACAAAATTTATATCAAGTAAAATTTGCAAAATCACGTCGAAATAAGTTACGCATATTAACTGTACATCTTTGTTCAATTGGTTTGGTACCTACAGTAGGGACCGGAAGAATTCGGTTGTTATATCCGTAGGTGGCTATAAACAGGTACCCTATAAATAAAGAAAAACTACTTTTTTTTTCCAATCGGACGAAAAATAGTACTTCTCTGACGCGTTTTAAAGCCGCAAAGTACATGATTTCGGTATGTTATCGTCGTTGCTAGATAACAAGAAATAACAGTACGCAAATGTACTCTGCTAAGGCGACAACAATAACAGTACGGATATAACTTTTCAGCCTCGGCCGAAAAAACGTAACGTAACAATAAAGTTCTTTCTTGCGTTTATTCAGATCAGAGAAAAATACAATGTATTATTCCAAAAAATATTGTAATTTTTTAACGAATTTTTTCATAGCTCGTTAAATTATACTACAACCCAGTTTTCGTGTCGTTGTCAGTTGCGTTGCAATATTCTATGTCATAATAAGTGATACATCCACAATGTATTTAATATGATCTCTGGCCGGGACCTTAAATTTTCGCCTTTGTAAACGATATGACGCTATGTCCGATGTCGTTATAATCGATATATAGGCTACTGTATTTAAAAATAATACATTTTAGTCAGTTCATAAAGTCGCTGTCATAAAAGCTAATTCCTTATTAAAATTTCGTACTTATACGAAGACGTTTTTTGGATATTTCAGTTTTAACTCCGTAAGAGATCGTTTTAATTGCTATTGATCTTTAATAAAAAATAGCTGAAGCCGATGATTGATTAATTCGTTAGAAACAAAGGGAGAACTGTGACATTAAACAAAATATTGAATTTTATTGTTCTTCAGAATTCTTAAATTGGGTGCAAACGTTGACCTTAACGTCCTGTTATTCTCACAGCGGTCGGCATAAAGGAAAAACGGGAAGATTCGCCCAAACAAAGAAATACGAATCTGTCTATAAACAAAGAGAGGGGACTTTAAAACCGGAAACTGATTCGTTGTTCTTCTTATTGTTTGACAGCTGACAGCACAATACAAGTGCGACTATTCATCTCATTTTATCAAAATGGACAAATCACCACACGCTTTCTAAATAGCGCGCGATTTATTTTGCCTTATTCCAATTAAAGCATGACTCGTCCGTTATTAGATTAGTTCGCAGACATCCGAGGTGGCTGTGTGCATTTCCTTGTTGCAGATGCACTGTTATTGCAGCATTAACGACCGGTTGATGGGTGTGCTGGACCAGAGAAAAAGCTTGTGACCTGCTATTCCAAAACAGAATAACTCGTAATGAATTGTGCTGTGGAACAAGAAATCTTTTAAATTATTCATTTTCGTTTCAGTTTATCGATTATTTTATATTTATTTCAGTGTATCTGTCTGAATCGCTAAGCTTACATTGTTTGTCTTTACGTGAGTTGACTGCATTTTAAGTTTTATGCCTTCCAAACATTAAAACGTTTTTTGCGCTCTCAAACTTGGAGAACTTACATCGAAAAACAAGTCTGCAAGTAATATTTATATATTTTTTTATGTTCATAAACCATTTTGCCCACTCTCGCGCCCGACAAGCTACATTGCTTAAATGTGACAGTTGAAATTACAATGCGAAAGCCAAAACGGGCCCATAAATAATCAATGTGCTTTTCCAGGAAATTTCGGAGGAATCATATAAATATAGCCATATCACACTCCAATTACATTTTTAATTGAACGGCAGTGCTTATATTGAATCACATATTTAACTAAACTGAATGAACATCGTATAGATGCTTGACAATAGACACATAAAAGCAGCGAGTTTATTTTTTAAGCATTTCACAATTAATTAAAATTTTCCGATAACCTAAAATATGTCATCGTCTATTTCAAAATTGGAGTCGCACCTTTGAAATAACAATCGCGCTTATTGCCTGTTTCCTATGTTGGGAAATAGCACAATACACAATAAAAGCCATAATAATAGTTAAGAATGTATCATAAATATTACAGGTCTTTGAGAATTTAATTTGTTTAGTTGGGAATCTTATACAAATGACGTGGGTCATCAAAACCTGTTGCCCAACTTTATTGCAGTGCCAGTGGAATAGTAACTAAACAGATAAAACGTTTGGTGAGCATAAATTGCATTATGATTATGAATGATATTTTTATTTATTTGTAGAAAGCAATGCAAACGAAGCTCTGAAGCAAAAGAAAGCAAAGTGATTTATGTTAAATAAGCCCAAATGTGCCTATTTGGAGATATCAAGTGCTGACTAAATAATAACTTTTAACTCTTACATTAGGCAAATGACCTAAACGGTTTTTGAACATATGCCATGTTTCTTTCAGCTTGCTTGAGTTAGTTTCCTACCTCTAGATCTGTTGATAGTTTCTAAAAACACGATGCTAATTTCCGTTGTGGGTTGCATTTCTAAACCCATTTCGACCATGATCACACTGTAGCTTAGACTATGCCTCACATGATAATATGAGTGAAATAAACATACCTATGTATGTGTATGTGGAACAACTAAAAATATTCAATAATGTAGTAGTTTTGTAATTTCATATAATTCTTTAATTCTTTATTTGACCTGAAGTGCACATAATTACAACGCAATCGTGAAGAGGCTGCAGGAAAAAATTATATACATATAGATGCAATATTTAATTTTTATATTTAGTAATGTAGCAGTTAAAATTTAGTCTTTGAACAAAATAGAAAACGGTTGCTCACTCTACCAGTTTTGGATGCGCATGACGCATTTAGCGGATGTACTAAGTACTACTAGGGCAAGACTGAACATTTTGAGAATCAAGTAAAACTAAACATACCATATGGACGAATCATGCCTATTCGTAAGATTTGATGTTTTATTGATCTAATGACTTTTGACAGAACAAAAAAATATCAAACGGGGTCGTGATAGCAGCACTGAAATTAAACAATATTGTAAACAATTACCTAAACTGTTGTTATGACTTTTGAAGTGATTTAACTTAAGAAAAATGTGTCGATCGAAGCACCATCAAAAAACGATTTTTTTTTTCTAGTTTCAAGAATTCAAATTTAGAGATAGTACTCTCACTGATGAAATTCGTAAAGGTCGATCAACTACAGCTGTAACACTACAAAATGATGATCTACATGTAATATACGATAAAATTCAATATCATTGGGAACCTTGGCGGAGTCAAATGCATTTAGTACATGACCATTTGAATGTGAAAAAACTATATGGAAGTTGGATTCCCCACAATTTGACTTCAGTGCAAAAAAATGGATCGTGTTAAGTGGTGCAGACAAATCTTCAACGTTTCAATGGAAGAGTAAATCACGTATATGAAAATGAAACGTGGATTTATTTATATCAACCTGAACAAAAAATACTGGTTATTTCAAAATGAGCAAAAACCAACCAAAAGTTATTGGTTCTCGCAGTGTTTCAAACATAGTTATAGCTTCGTTTGTTTCCCAATCGGATCATATTGCTACCATATGTATGCAAGATCAGAAAATAAATGCTGATTGGTATACAACTATTTGTTTACTCGAAGCTGTTGCTGAAATCCGTAAAAGCAATCAGAAACGTCAAATAATTCTCCATCCTGACAATGCAAATTCACACACTGCTCATCAAACAATCCATTATTTGGTTAGAAATAAAATCGAACTGATGAAACACCAACCATACAGTCCTGACTTGACCCCTAACGATTTATATACGTTTCCCAAAATGGATAAACTGCGTGGTTAACGATATCAATCGCTTGAAGAAGCAGTTTAATCTTGTTCAAACGTCATCTGCTATATCAGCTACTGAGTAAAATAAGTGGTTTGACAATAAATTGGTTTCAACAAATGAAAAAGTGTATTGGACTTAATGGTGAATACTGTGCAAAGCAATAAAGCAATAAATTCTTGAATTCTTTGTATTTTTATGGTATTTTTCCGACATTTTCGGTCTTAACCTCGTATATGATGGATCATCCAGTTCGTTTTTGGATCCCTTATAATGCGGCGCACATTTCCTCCGTTTGCAAGTGGCTCTTTCTTTCTGCACGGACTTTTAGTGTCGAGAAAAGTGTGTGAATTATGGAAACGCTGCCCCTTAACAATTTAAAACTGTCTCCGCTGCTCCACGTGGACTACATATTGGCGCCCAACGTGGGGCTTTGAGTAAATGAGATTAGTTTTATTGAGTTAACCGGAAAAAACTTAGGCCAGTGCCCCCCAGGCATGTATTCTGCCATCACCGTATATAAAAACCGGATGAACGTTTTGGATGCCCACGCGCTGATTGGCCTATCTACCCTGTGGGTATTTTGCCTGGCAAGGTGTCAATGAGATAGTGCCAGATTAGGATACCGTTCTTAAATTGCTACGTTAAGCATTTGGGCCTCCAAAGGCGGCATTTTAGATTTTTAGAGATATATTTGAATCGGAACAATGGAATAGTGTACTAAACGACACATTCGTCTTCAAAAGGCTCGCCGTATTTGCATAGCTGTTAAAGCTATTAGAAGCATACGTCCAATTGGGCAGTGCTTGCACGCGGCTCTAAAAGTATACTCGCCAAGCTGCTAGAACAGTTCCGGTTGGAAGACGAAACCCTGCGAAATTGAACGCGAAAGGCGCCTCATGTCTATAGGGAAAAGCATGACATAAGATTTGCTGTAGGTTTTTCCGACGCACTGGTTGCAAGATTGCAGAATATTTTAAAGGGTGTGAAAAGTAGCGGCCAATACGGCACGATCAAGACCCTTGTATACAGTTGTAAATCGTTAACGGGCAGTGTTCGCACAGTTCACGCACTTTTGTACACACTTGCACTACTAACTAAGCTGCCTTAAGTTACTAAAGGTGCGTGGGCCACATTGACTCTGAGAGACAATTCACAAATGACTAAAATAGAGAACGGGGGAAAACATGTGCCACACTCCAATGGATCCGAAACAAACTGGTCGACTTTTCCACCAAATGATTTCTACTGCATCCGCTAGATGCGCATGCCCAAACCACTAAGTAATATTTGCGTCCAAAACCGGTGGAGGGCGTTACAAACCCTACAAATTTTTAATTTCTACAGTTCGTGGCCTAAGAAATAACAGAATATAAATAATATAGCCTTTAATAACAATAAACCATTTTTTCAATTCTTAAGTGGTAAATATACTTATTGAGGGTTCAGTCGCACATGGTTGGAAATAGTTTTTTCGTTTTGGACGACTTCGATCTATTTATATTTTCCATCACCTCCAGGAGCATCGTGCATTGATTGTTTATCTTACTTAATCTTTCTTACTACCCAAGTAACATCCGAAGTTTTCAAAATAACTAATAATGAAATTTAAAGATGCCATATACAACCTCAAGAATTGAATTATTTTACGTAATAAACATGTTACCTCCTCCACATCTAATTTAATATACATTTATAAAATCAAATTCATTGTATTAACTTAACTCCAGTTTTTAATATCCATGATCGGGAAAGGATATCGCAAATATGAGTCGGCTGCTTGCCGCACAGAGACTTTATTTCTTACAACCGGAAACTGAGACTGGAATTAATTGTTTCTACGTTTGTTTTCCCGTTGCGATAACCACTAGTGACAGTGACAAATTTGTAAAATTTTAATCGCTGACATTAAGATTATCCAGTCCACCACCGCACATAATTAAACCACCGGGTTGAATATATTATTTTATTGTTGTATATAAATAAAACGTTTTAGTTTACATAACAATAGCTCTGCTTTTTAAGGTCTCGTGTGCTATTTTTGGATGTTGTAAGTTATAAGTATTAGGCAGAGTCCTTAAAGGTATGTGTCTAATTGAAGTACACAACATTGTTGAGCATAATGTTTATTTTGTGCTCATTTATTTAAATCCAACTGATAATTATTTATTAACTAGTTACTAATGATTATCCACCAGTTTAAAACATGAATATTTATTGATAATTTGGTGATATATATGTAGTTGTATAAGTTGGAGTAGGACCAGGTGGTATATAGAGACAAACAAACCAAATATCAAATACGCATAGTAATCAATTTAATAGATAAAAATAAATAACATAGACATAGAAAAAATGTATCCAAGAGAAGCCTAAGGCCATTACTATTTATAGCAATGTAGAAATTAATTAGTTAATAAAATAATATATAATTATGTCGTAGGCATAAAGCAAATTTAGGCAAATGCTCATTTGCCTAGGCATATGTTAAGCGTCTTGTGCGAAAAGGACACAACGTCGTCTGAACGCAATGCCGATCGACGACACTAAGCTGACCGTGGGTACAACACCAACCGTGGAAGTAACTGTAGCTCACCTAAAGAAGCTAGATCGAGACATATTATCATTGCCGAATTTTGCTATATGACTGACATTTTGGCAAATGATCATTTGCTTTACGCCTACGACATATATATAGGCTATAGAAAACCAGAAAAATAAATGTAACCAAACATAGAACGATAAAAGAAATAAGAGGCATATTTAGCAAAGCAGAGAAAATAGAGGAAATAATAACTTTCAAATGTATCGGAACGATAGTAATTATTACATGAAAAAATAATAGACCTAGAAGTTTTAAATAAAATCAGGCAAGCGGCGGGGATACATATGTTATGGCCAATCTGTATTTCTGAAAAGAGGATTAATATTGTAATTTAAAAAACTGTATAGCCCAATAGTAGCGACTGTAAGTGAAACATGGCCACAAGAAAAACATTTCGCAGCAGATGTGAAGATTTGAAACGTTATGGGAATATTCCAGAAAGTCAGAAAGGTTATAGTCCAGAAAGGAAGCTAAAAAACGAGGTGAATTATGCTACAGACACTTCAGCACTACACAGACCAATAATACTGTAATAGATAATAAGACAGCAGATCAGTAATGTTTTAAAAATAAAGAAAGGTAGAATAAAATTACTTCGAAACGAATCTGTAGGAAAACAGTAATTTTTCTAGGTGTACTGTGTCTATCGCATACGTATGCTGGTTTAATTTGCAGTAAATAGCTATAATATAGAATTTTCACATTTTATTTGATTTAATTGCATTCTCTTCAGTCAATTAAAACTATAATAATGTTTTCAAATAAAAAAAAATTACAAGAAACACGACCATATATGTTTGTAAGACAACCACAAGGCGAGATTCAGCCAGGAAATAACCAGACTGCTCTTGAATACAGAATTATCACTATACGAAACTATCGCTAGATTAGAATACACAAAAAAATAACAAAGACAATTCGTTTATCGCTTTAATTGTGCGTAGGAATAATTAGAATAGGCAAACTGATTAAAAAAGAGCTATATCTAGTTGCCTTTTAAATCTTGTAAATGTGTATGTGCTGCTATATTATTTATTTCCTACCGATCTGTTATTTGTTGTTTATATCTGTGATACGAGATATATAAAGCAGTCTATAACGCCCTAGGGCGCAAAGAGCGGGCGTAATGATTACACCCGCTCTTTACACCCTGGGGCGTTATGGACTGCTTTCAAGCTTTTCAATTTATTTGCGTATAATATTATTTGAAGTTTTTACCGCTCTTGCGACTGATAAACCCTCGGGCGTATAGACTTGTCGCGCTCGAACGGGTATAAACATCTTCATAACCCTCTTGGTACATAAATAACTATAATTGTTCTCGAACTAGACAAAGCTGTCGAGCTGTTGACTGTAGACAGCTACAGCTAGTTCGATGATATTAAAGAATATAGCAACATATAAAAATGTACATGTAAAAAAGGGAGCAGAAGCAATTGGATGTAGCTCCGTTTTTTATCAACTGGTATTGTAAAGGCTCCACTTGAGGCCACCTAATATAATTGGCTGTATTATTAATTAATTTACATGTTATATAAGTGCGATGGATAGCTCTCTTTGCCTCTAATTAGCTAAATTATTAATTTATTTATTTGTTATATAAGTTACAGCAAAATCCAAAATGCACAATCCTCTGTTTAATGTTATTATTGTGTTTATACTTTGCCTGTCATTTGATTAAGCTGGTTAAAATGTGACCTGTACTAATTTACTGCACAAAATAAATGGTCGTATGGCCTTTTTAATACTTTATTTAGCTGCAATTAATTTTGGAAAACGCTAGCTCAGTAGAACAATAACTCTTTAATCCCAGGGTGAGTTCCTAATTTACAATTTATCTGGTGCGGTACTGTACACCGGAATTAGTTCGAATGCGCGGTAGTTAAATGTTTACCAATCTGTTAAAAATCCCACAAAATGGTTTATGCCGTGCAGTCAGCAATATTTACGTTAAAATGAGCGAAATTATGAGCATTCGTAAGGTATTTATTCAAATCTTTGCTCTTTGGCGGCAAATAACATTTTGTTTCAGGCAGGTATTTATTTCGTGACGTCAGATGGACGCCGTCTTAAATTTTGCAATTGTTTAACCGGACGCTTCGATCCCTTTGCATAACCTCAAAATTTGGGACGCCTTGCTTAATTTTCGAGCTGCGCTTTCGGTTAAGCTTTGAACAAGCTGGTTTCCTCTTCAGTATGGCCTAATCTTGTATGTCCCTCAAATTTCGCACGCTAACTCTGTTATTTTAGGCAAATTTCCTACCTTTACTAATCGGAGGTAGCTGCCTCTGGAACGGCCTTCTCTAGTGTTGATGCTGGCGGAGGCACTCCTGCAGTGCTGCCCGATGCGTATCAGTGAAGACCCCTAGCTCTGGACCCTTCTCTTGGCCGATATTGGATATCGGAATCCCGAACTGAACGGCTCCCGAAAT
Organism: Agriotes lineatus; assembly: GCA_940337035.1. NCBI lineage: Eukaryota > Metazoa > Arthropoda > Insecta > Coleoptera > Elateridae > Agriotes > Agriotes lineatus. The sequence goes on from OW679198.1 coordinate 40,903,264, forward strand.
CGTAGGAGATGCTCTCGGAGAAAATTTTATCTTTATGTTGCGGAAACCTCCGCAAACATTCCCACATGAACTTTGACACGTGCACAACACAATAATATACTTTTCAGGTCTCAAAATTCTCATTTATTATATAAAAACGTTAATTGAAGTGGAGCACAAATTTCACAATGTCAAGCTTAATCATTATTCTCTTTTCTCTTTGTTTTCTGTTATTTAAAACAAAAACAAATCTCGTTGCTATAAATTTTGATGAATTTTAATACATATTAGAAATAAGTTTGAGTACATAATTTTACATTTTCAAATTTCTTATAAACTAAAATATTGTCTTTTTCTTAATCTAAATTGTTTCTTTGCGTCACACACATACACGTTTTATTAATTGCTCTGCTTTTCACTAACGTTAAATGCACTGATTATTTATAGAGTTCATCACTTCTTCCATGTCCTGCTGCTTGCTTTTCAAATTCATTTTTTATGTACTGCTGCGTGTTTTTCAAAATTGCTCTTTCGCAATGTATTGTTATTTTATTCCAGCTTCCTTTACCTTTTACGATTCCTCACAAATTTAACTGACTAGCTTAATTGAAATCTACGCTTCTTTTACATGCACATAGCAAACCTTTTTGTGTATATTACTTTCTTTCGGTTCGGCTATTCATTTTGCACAAACCTATGTTTAATTTTTGAAAGTCAACTTCTACCCCTGTGAAAAACAAGCTTTCCCCCTTGTGTTCCTTTTACTCAATTACTTTACTATTACTGACATCTCTTTACCAATACATTCATTGTGTGAATGTTAAGCTTATCATTGCAGCCACATAAAACACCCCAACTCTGTGCTTACTGAATTGTTCATCATGTTGCACTGCTAGCAGAGTCGAGTCGTCGGCCTAATACAATGACAGAATATGTTACAGATAAGGCTCGAATTTAATAAAAACCTGAATTTACTAGTCAAAACTAGTTCCAATAAATCGCTTTCGTTAATACTAATTTAGTTTTAATTAATTAAAGCTAGAGTTACTTGATTTTTGTTTAGTTTAAACCGGAACTAACCTAACCTAACTTAATCTGACCTACTCTAACCTAACCTAACCTAATATAATCTAACATAACCAGGTTTTTCCAGTTAGAATTAGTTTCCATTGACAATATACAGGTAAACCTAGTTTTGGCTAGTTAAAACTGAAGTATGATAAAAAATTATTTCATTTAGTATGGCTATGGAATATTTTCTAATTTATGAATGCAACTATATTTATACTTAAATATCAAACTTGATATTTGATCATACTATAGTATTGACAAAAGTGCTTTGTTGGAACTACTTTTGATTAGTAAATTCGGGTTTAGACTAAAATCGGGTTTTAACTGTGCCATATAGAATAACCACATACTTGTAACTATAAAGCACTGATTGTAGGTAATTAGTACAAACTTATGCAGAAACTATTGCTTATACAGAGTCGTTCTTGGATTTAAACGGTTTGAGAAAACACAATTTGGGGCAAGTAGATGGTATAACGTAATTTTCAATCTACTTTTAAGGCGATTTTATAATTATCGTTTTTATATCCCAAACGGCATGTATTTACAGAACCGATAAGCAATTTTAGTTATATTTCTAAAAAATCATCGCCAATTCAAAAGAAGCAAAAGCTTGGAGGAAATGAAAACAATTGTGGAAAACAGAAAATAGTCGAACAAGTTGGTAGATCAGCATGCTGAATAGTTTCAAGAACCCAGCTATTGTTGAGAATGTATATAAAAAGTAACAAATCGCCTGTAATCGTATAATCTACTAAACCATATCTATCTTCAAAAGTATACTGCTTCCATGCTTGGCTTTATAAATTTTGGCTGTCCAGGAACTTCAGCAACTGCTGCGCTACTGTTCTAATGCAACACAATCCAGCCATATTTTACAAGCAAATCGAAATAAATTACGGCGGTAAGCGCCCACGCAAACATTCTTTACCTAATCTCAGTCATTCATCTGCAGGAGTACGTTAGTGCTATGTTTATAAGGGGTACAGTTGTCAGGTAAGCTGCAAACCCTGTGAAATTTGATACCGACTGCTACCAGAAACGCACCCAGCTTTGATAAAGAAATATACAGCCACGCTAGAGAATCCTCTGTAATTGATACAGGGCAGCCCGCAGTTTTTATGGAGGTCCTGTCAAACTCTGATGTCTCTACGCCAGGACCTCTGCGTAACGGACTCCGAAAATAAGTAGTTTCTGGTCCTTAAGTGGCGATTATAAAAAATAATTCGAGTGGCACCCAGAACTCGCGCGAGCTTATTCGCACCCATCGAAAAGATGGCAACTATTTGATCGGTTTGAGCAGCTTGTTTATGGGCGGCTTAAGTTACCTCGCTCATTCGATGGACCTCTGGAAACAACAATGAAATACGACGAAACTAAAAACGAATGTATTTTATGGGCCGGATTGATATGATATTTTGATGCTCTCTGAGTCAGCGTCTTTACGGATGCTCATTTGCATCGAAGTTTGACTCCATTTGGTGGTATTTTTATATGCAGCAGACAGTGGCCTGTGAAATAAATACGGCTTGAATATGACTGCTTTGGAGGTAGTCCTAAAAACAATGTTTAAACAGCATATTTGATAGGAATTTTACCACATTATGGCAAATTTATAGCATTCACAATCTTGTTGTCTTCCTAAAACTGTCTGAAAGGATTACATGGTTTTATAAAAATCAAACTGTTGAAGTGGTAATTTTTTCCAAATTACCATAGAGATTGTAGTGAAAATCGTACGACACTCATTAATGGCCAATAGAAAAATATGTTTTTTGGGATCAGGGGACTCTAAAACGTGAAGATCTGTTGAAAACTCAATTTCGAATTTTTGGGGTGAATCCAAAAATTAGTTCACGAGCCGTAACCAAGACAACAACAATATTTCTTGGACATTTTTTGTAGGTAGACATTACTTCTTTTTAGGGTTTGTGTCGTTACGATTTACTTACCGAATCTGAATTCGAGCATTAATTCATATCTGGAAATTATTTTTCTTGTATTCCAACAACGTCCTAATTTGTCCTCGCTTACCGGTCGGGCAAATGCGACGTTGTTGGAACGCACTCAAAAAATTTTCCGGAAAAATTAATGCTCTTATGAGAATATATGTGAAAATTTGATCACCGCATGACAATCATACACTTTATTAAGACACAATTTGTCACAGTAAACCGCTGAGAGAAAATATGTAAAATTTTAAGAAAAAGAGCAGTATTGGCGAGAAATATGTACAAAAAGGTAGCTGAAGTATTAAGAATTGAAGCAGTCAAGAGAATTCTAAATAACTCAGAAATTAATACAAGGAAGTAGTTTAAGTAGTTGGATGGTATCATAAAAATTGTAAAGAAGAAGCAACTATTGTAAACGTTAAATATAAAGACCGATATTTTGTGTACATTCAAACTTTTGCAGTCGACCTGGCGTTAAGGGTTGACAAAACAGAAAAAGAATATTTAGCAAAGGAGAGATGAATCTATAGTAATTAAGCAGAGGCAATTACTATCGAATGTAATCAAATTTTCTTATGGATCAAGTTACTTTAACAAATGTAAATAACTTGAAAAAAAAACTGTAGAAGCAATACTTATTAAAGAACAAAATATTGAAAGATTATTTGCATATTTATCGTTTCTTATTAATTAGAAATAATTTCAGTAATTTGTAAAAGTTGTATTTCCAAGCTTCTTACTGTAATTTACATATCCTACGAATATCTACCAGTAAGAGTGTTACGAAGATCCATATAACGAAATTAACTGTTTAAAGAATATTTTTGTTGTGTACATGTTCCTTCACTAAAATACGTGTAGAATTTGTCATGTAAAGAATTTAAAGAATTTAAATTTCTATTCACCAAACATTTTGATCGGAACTAAAATAAAATTGTCTGTACTTCTGTAATCACGTCAGAAACATCACATTAATATACCGTCTGTTCTATAAAAAAGGCCCCGCCTTCTAGCTACTTTATTATTTATTTTAGACCCAATATACCTGATATCAAATCAAATGGCACATAAAAACCTACATTTTAACACTATCAAAAATTTTTTATCTTCAATTGTTTCAGAGTGGTGACGTCACGTGCAATTTTTTTAAATGACACTGTATATATTTTTTTACATTTTCTGGTAGAGGTTTTTTTTCTCTTTTCAAAAATATAAATATTTTATGCCCTTACATAAGAAAATTTTCGAGAAAAATTAAAAAACTTTTTTATCGGTGGGAGGCCACCGTACAAAACTATAAACAAAAGTGTAACTCAGAAAAACAAAACAATAAACACTTTAGATTATTCTGAAATCTGACAGTTAAAGCGTTTGGCTACTATTTGTTTTGTTTTTCTGAGTTACACTTTTGTTTACAGTTTTGTATCATGGCCTCCCACTGTGAAAAAGTTTTTGTAATTTTTCACGAAAATTTTTTCATGCAAGTGCATGAAATATTTATATTGTTGAAAAGAGAAAAAAAACCTCTACCAGAAAATGTCAAAAAATATATACAGTGTCATTTAAAAAAATTGCACGTGACGCCACCACTCTGAAACAATTGAAGATAAAAATTTGTTGATTGTGTTACAATGTAGGTTTTTATGTGTCATTTGATTTGATATAAGGTTTATTGGGTCTAAAATAAATAATAAAGTAGCTAGAAGGCGGGGCCTTTTTTATAGAACAGACTGTATAAAAACAAAACAACAAAGAGAAACACAAATTTGTACATACAAAAAATGTGAAATTGGTGTACTGGAATATTTAAAAAACACAATAGAATTTTTTTAACCCAAGATAGTAAGTACACCCTCTTGCTTTAAGCCCCGTGCCGGCATAACAGTCAGTAATCTTTCAGTAACAGCGTCTTACACAATAAAATTAACTCTGTGGTACAGAATCTTGCTGTGAAAGCCTCTTTGGAGAGATTCTTCTTCTAAAACCCAAGTGTGTGGGTGCATAAATGTAATTTCACTTTTATTAGTGATTTTATTGATATATTGTTTATGTTATGTGCTGGAATGGTTTTATCGAACTTTTTTCCTTGATTAAAGGTCTGTTGTGAAAGAAGGACTAGAGTTGACTCTCTCTCACCCTTCCGACAATGTTCTGATAAGAATTGTGGAGCTTCTTGACAGAGGATCACCCTAATCGTGAATGTCAAAAATATTCTATACTAAACATGGATACTTCTTATTTTAAAAATATTTTCTGAAACACTTATATTCAAATCGTAACTTCATTTTGGAGTTTCACAAAAAGGATTGCTGAATTATATATGTAACGTTTTGGTCAATCTTACTATTTTTATTTTTTTTTGTTCTTATTTCGAACTCACTAGAATATCGTTGTTTCAATAGTTAATACAAAATTTACAAAAATTTTAAGGGATTTTCCACGTTTGCATTTACGGTTATTTAGAAATTTATGTAATTATTGTAAGACCATCTTGGTCTGAATTATCTATCTTTTATTATAGAAAACTGCCTCTTCTTGATAGCCGTTTAAAGATCAAAATTGCATGTTTCTAACTTAATTGCTGAAATAAAATTTATACACATTAATTAATTGCATTATAAGAACAGTTGTACTTTTATGGGAGTTGAAATTTTCTCTATTTCAAGTTTTTGAAGACAATCTGCGTCCGTCAGGATCGCATTTTACCTAAAAAATTGTTCCTGTATCTTGAATTTCTCTATAACTCGAGGAAAAAATTGCAAGTTTTAACGCCGATACATTTTCATAACTCAAATGTTTCTATTATGTCAAACAAAAACTATGATTTTAGGAAAAAATGAGTTCTTTAACCTCAATATTTTGAAAATGTTATTGCTTATAGACGACAATATACCTGTAATCCCTGCTAAGTACCTACTATTAATCGTTCTTAGTATTCCCTATTCGGTTTGCAGTCACTAATACCTAATGCACTGAAAGAATTAAAGGATTTTTGTCAAAGACGAATTTCTATAATCCACCTTAATGATGAGGATATCCATTTTCAGCTATGGGTAAATTACAGACCTGTTAGCGTGTGGTACCCATTCTTTATAATAGTTGTTGCCGTAGCGGTTGCAAACATGAAATACAAAAAGAATATTTATCGCAGAAAGCGCTTTTGATAAGTGACATTGATAAAGTTGCGAAAAGGAACAAGAGATTGCTGAAGAATTGGGAATTCCCCGAAATAGACTTTCGACAATTCTAAATTTTTTTGAGAAAAGTCAAAGATGGTGTACCCAATAATCGCAAATGTTTTGAAGCCTGTACCAGCGTACATACATCAAACAAGCACAGACACTCATGCCAAATGTTGAAACATGTCTAGAGTGCCTGGGACAGTACCTTGGGGGGCATTTCTAAGCTTGACTATCAGATGGCAGCACACAATTCTACCAATCAGAGCTAGTTACTGGCTCTGCTACCAATCAGGTTGTGTTCAAGTAGTGGCGTCATCTGTTAGTACTATCGGAAAGTACCCCCTAGGAGCCGTTCAAGGTCATCCAAATCGGAATTTTGACATCAAAGGAACCGACAATGAGTCTCTCTACTTGTTTGATTTATGTACGCTGCCTGTACTTACAAAGACATCTATAAAGGTGTTCTCGAAAGGACTACAACTATTCCTGATAGAATGTCTATAGACCAATCGTTAGAGAAAAAGAATCGTTGGGGCCACACTGATTTCGTCGCTAGTGTGGGCTGACTCGTAAAGAATAGGAACAACGCTATTTCTATTCTTTAAGTGTTTACCAGACAAAACGTTGACTTTTAAGGGCGAAAAGTGTTTCGTTGGAAAGTACATCAAAGATAGAGTCACTGTCATGGAAGGATATATGTGATATCGAGAAACTGAAACTGTTGGTCATCAGCAACTAAAAAAATCATCGTTACAGATTACTCCATGGAATGCCATTATCTATTTATATAATATATATATATATATATATACCTATATATATATATATAAACGAAGAAGATGATACTTTACTGTCCGTTTTTGAGATTTATTCGCAAAAAGTAGAACATAATCTAGTAGGCCTTGAAGAACAGTTGTGTGGCTGTAGACAAAATAAAAGAGCTAGAAAATAAAGATAAAGAATATGCACTCTCTGAAAACTGAATAAATAAATTCGATATTTTTAACTAAATGCAACGATCAAGTTTATTGTACGTTAACAACATTAGAGAATTTTGTATGCCGAATTTTAACACAAATGTTTTCAGTTTTGAATTATTTCCTTTTTTACTTCTTTCGCAGTAGGCGCGAAGGAAGTACTGTAATTGTGAAAAAAATACCTACCGAGATTTCTTCTGATCTTTACGTTTCAAGGTCCTTAAATGATGAAATATTTTTTTTTGTCAATTCCGCCTGTGTGTTCGTTTGTCTGTCTTTAGGTAATATAGATCAAAAATTTATTAGAGGAAGACAATATTTTGCATGCGGATTCGATGTCTGTATGGCTCTAAGCTCGAAACAGAATATACTTTCGGTCAAATATATACAGGGTGAGCATTTTAAAAAATAAAACTGTCTACATTTGTTTCAACTCAAGAATTACTTAGTTAATTAAAAATATTCTTTTGCATTTAGCTTAGGTTTTTATCCTTGAAGAAATTGGCATATTTTGGTCTCAACAGACAGAAGGTGAACACCTTTAAAAAATGATATTGCTTTTTTTGTTTAGTTTTCAAAATTTTTAATTTCAAAGCTTTCACTCTCGAGGGAAGTTCCGAGTAGCCCTTTACTGATTTTTATAATAATATTTATGCATACATATAAAGTTTCTTTTTGTAGTGTGTTTATATGTTACTGTATAAAAAATGCATGGCGAAATTTTACTTTATTCTTTGAATTTTTCACATAGTAGAATGGAAGTTCGCCTGTATACGGAAAAAAGTGTTTTCGATGAAAACCCTCACATCTGTATGGCAACATTTCCTTATAGCTTCAATATAAGCTTGGATTTAGATAAGTAACAAAGAAAGCAAAAAAACAATATAAATGTGTAAACCTACTTCCTTCAGGTTTTGTGTTGTGTAAAATTACAGATTGGAATTTTGAATATTCACGTTATCAATTTGACAATCTAACAGATACATGATATACACTAATAAAAGTACAATAAAAATTATTTCCAGACAACCAAGCATAAATGTAACAATAAATTGTCAGTTTATAAATTGAGCGTGTAACCAATTACGATAGATTTCATTTTCATTTGATACTTTCGATTTTATTTGCTTGAGGCAGTTAGCTGAAGATTAATAGGCGACGTTTTAGATCCTGCTTGCAGAAAATTTTGCTTCTTTTGCATTACTTTTACATCTATACATTCCAAATGTCTACATTGCTACTTTAAAATTCATAACATAATATGATGATAATTTTGATACAGGAAGTAGTATCAGGTAAGCATGTAACTAAATTTTGAGAACTTTAATTGGGGATTTCTCGGAATACAAAAAAAAATTCCATGAATGTGTATACCTAACTTTTTAAAATATTAATTGAGGCAGCAGTATTCATGGTGCATAGCTGCATGTATATTTTTACATATTTGTTGTTGTATATACAAATTTTCTCTTGAGTTACTGTAGTTAAAAATGCCTTTGTTGAAGAACATTACAAACTACTTTTTCCCTAAGCACATTAGCAGCTGCCGTAAGCACCTGATGGTTTGAATATTCCACCGTAAATTTAATGCGCTGCGTTTTTCCAGCTTTAGTAAACATTTGTGTATATTCAAGTTACTCGTGTTTATATTCCAATCTAGTAAATTACCCTGTATCAGATAACGGGCCGTTTTTCATCTGCACAGCAACATTTTTCATTTTGCGCTGTCTGTCTTCGAATTGCGCAGCCTGACAGGAGCTCGTCCTGTCATTGGAAATAACACTCAATTTAGATTTCCAAGGATATTTATTGATCTACCGCGTAAAGTATACAAGCTGAGGAAGCACATATTTCAGGTTAATTCAGAAGTGAACCAAAAATAGAACTTCTTTACATTTAGGTTAAATTAAATATACAACTACTCCCACAAATTAACAGCCAGGCGTGATTTTGCTCCTGCACTTTCGGTAACAGCACGTGTACAAAACAGGAGTTGTTTCCTAGATGAGTTCCTCTGGGAATTAATTTTGAGTAGGTATACAATTGCTGGAAAACGAGCCCACCTGATAAGACGTACGTACATGTATAAGCGGAAATGCTCAACAGGGCCGTGCTAAGGTATGGATGCTGGAATGGCTATTATATTTGAATTTACGTGAAACTTAGTTCTGGCCTAAAAGAACTTACATATAAAGTCGACGTCCAATATTTACATAATGTAATTAACATTTGTACCTGTATGTGATTCTTTGGCTTATCTTCCGGTTTACAATCCAGAATTTATAATGCCCATAAGCAATTCTTTTTCGTGTTTGTCAACAAGTAGTATGTATTGGATTAACCTATTTGAATTTTATTGAGAAACAGAGATGATAGTTTACATTTTCCTTATTGCACTGAGGAACATATAAAGCAACAAATCTAAATTATTCCATTCAGGACATCTTCGATCAACTTCTTCATTTTGCCTTTCCGGAACTAGAAAATTTAAAACAGTATGGGCGCAGTATTTCTTTACAGAACAGTTATTTACACTTTAGTTCTAAAATAATTAAGGGGGGGGGGGTAATTTAGAATTTAAATCGCTATGCTGCAGGTCACCACCCGGTATAGCTTAAGCAGTTTGTTATTCTCATGCTGATAATACACTTATTACTACTTCGTGGCTTCAATATATACAATAAAAAAATCACTATTCAATAGAAAATTAGTAAATAAAGATGAATTACATAAAACCTTAGTAAACCGTTCATAGAAAAATTCGTGCAACCAAACATTGTTTCGCTATAATCAATTTTAGATTGTCATTGGTTTCCGAAGCATGACGTGGGCCTTTTTTAAAATGAAAACCTATATTTTTTAATAATTTGGAAAGAACATAAAACAAAACTTTTTCGTTCTTTCAATTTTTTGAAATCCATTATGACAAATTGAAAACATCGAATTTGTATTTTTTTTATTGATCGACCAATTTTATTTTATTCAGTTTTCAACGTTTTAGAGAGGGAGGGGTCTCAATTTGACTCCAAATTAATGTGCGTACGTATTTGTTTTATTTATACATACAGAGGGGGAGCCATTAATTGTTTTTTTAAATTAAATATTTGGTCGTTTTGTGTTTCTTGTAAGGTATTTTTGCAACAACTTATATCTAGTAGCTGCAATTTAAATGTTTAGATATTTATTTTAGAAAAGTATTTTTTTCTACGACCAGTACTAAAAGTATGCCTTTAGCACTAGCTTGTTAAACTAAAAATTACGTTTCATACATCAGCGTGCTAAAAGTGAAATCAGCTGTTTACTTTTAGCACATGTGCTAAATGTAAACAGCTGGTTTTGAATTTAGTATTTTAAACTGAAAGTGAGGTTATACTATTATTCTAGTTACTTCTTTTGTTAGAGGTAAAGTGTTTTTTAAATAATTAAAGCGTTATGTAATGAATAATGTATTATATAATTACCTTTGATAACTAACTTTGACAACTACTGGCTGCAGAAACCATCACCTGACATAAATTATAACTGTCATAAATGCAAACCTTTTTAAATCGACATTTATGGATTAATAACAGTAAATTTAAGGTCGTACAAAAAATATTGTATGCAAACACGTGCTAAAAGTGTTATTGCACACGGCGTGTTATGAAATTCAGCCTTCGCCTTAGTTTAACAATTTTTATGTCTCGTGCATAAACATTCACTTTTAGCACTTGTTACACAAATAGCTATTAAACGATCATCCCATAATTTGGATACGTTTTTGCTTATACAATTACATACTATAATGGTGTAACAGAGAGATGACCCAAGGTACAAAAATTGCTGGAATAATTTATAAATTCTGATATAATAAAATGTATTCACCTATTTTATCCCACATTATTTCCCAAAAGGAACAAATAGACGGACGCTAACGAAATTTACAGCGTAATGCAAAATTATTACTAAAAGTATTAATTTGTGGTCATTTTCGGCATCCGAGTGTTGAACAAAAAAAAATTAAAACTTAAAAACAACAAGCAAATCAAAGTTTACAAATAAAAAGAACTAAAGTTAATATAATCAACAAAATTGAATTATTTATTTTTGAGTGGGTAATAGAACATTAAACTCGCAAAATATAACAGAAAAAATTAAGTTAAAAAATAAAACAAAAAATAGACTAAAATAGCACCATTCCCCCAATGAAAAGCCATTGCGTCGAACCTCATTTCGCTCACTGAATGTATTTTCAATTTTGTTCATATCTAATTTGGCTGACTCAGTTTTATGACATTTATTGCAGTTACAGTGTTAAGGGTTTTTGACCCATAGTTGATCTGGTAAGTGTTAAGCCTACGAAATGCAAAGAATGAAGGTCTTGCAATAGATTTCGATACTGGAATTTTACTGGAAGATTATTTTTATTAACGTAGTATATTCAAAATGTAGGTCCCTATATAACGTACTGCTCTCCACATCTTTTAAAAAGTTGACTACATGATCCATATTTTCAATTACAACTTTTTTTTTATTTCACAATAGTATACAGAAAAATGTTCCTATGTAAATTTTCCATAAGAATTAATAATGTCTATAAAGGATTATGCCTTTCATCAAATGCTTCAGTACATTTTCATGAAATCTATGTTTCAAACATAACGAAGTTTGAGACATTATTTCTATATATGCATCTTTTAATATATTTACTTTTGGAAACGAACTGGTATGTAATTCAGCACTATAACTCTTTGGTATTTTACTGGGATGATAGCTGTGGCTCGTCCAACCCTAATTTTGTGGATTATTTTGTCGCCTCTCTCCATAAAGTTTCATTCTTCTTTTTTGAACTGACAGTATCTACTAAACTCCTTATCAACGTTTCAATATTTTAATAATAGACAGATTTTTGGTAGTATAGAATTTACATTATTATTTTTATCAAAAATCATGTGTCAAATTTGTCTCAATATTTAAAGAGGTCGCTTGCTATTCCACCAGTTTCAGTTCTTTCTTCAGATCGCGTTTGAAAAAGCACAATAATGTAAAGACGCCGTAAGCACGACGTTCCCTGTACACAATTTACCTGAAATTTTCATTAACATATAGTTGTCTGGTTAAATCTGGAGTGACTCAATAGATTTCAGATCTACTTTCCTGTCGCTCTATATAATTATAAATTTAATTATTCACTCTATAGATACGAGGGGGTATTGATAAGTACGTAGCCTACCATATAAAACGCCACAATATTTCAAAACAAAATTGTATTTATTCAGCATGATCTCCTATAAGATATACATTTAGCAGAACGTTCATAAAGTAATTCTAAGCCATTTAAAAAAAAATATTTGTCTTGGTCTGCAATCCACCCCTTAACGGCACATATTCCTTCGTCATTTGTCGAAAATCTTTTACCTTTCAAATGTTTTTTGAGTTTTGGGAACAAATAATAGTCTGACGGTGCTAGATCCGTACAATAGAGCAGGTGGTCAACCAATTCAAAACCAATTTCATATATTTTTTGCAGGACAATCAACGACTTTTGAGCTGAAGTGTTGTCTTGCAAAAAGAGCACACCTCTGGCGGCGTTTTTCTACAATTTTCTTACGTAATTTAATTAGCAACTCAGTATAATATGATCCCGTGATAGTTCTGCCCCGTTCCAAATAATCTATCAGAATTATCCCATCTTTGCCCTAGAAAACTGAAGCAAGAATCTTGCCAGCCGATTTTTGAACCCGGAATTTTTTGGGTCGTGGAGAACCAACATGCATGCTTCCAGTGTTTGGTTTGCTCTTTAGTCTCTGGGTGATAGTGATGGATTCACGTTTCGTCCATAGTAACAAGCCGATCCAAAAAGTTTTACTTTGACGTTGTCAATCCTAGCGCTTCTATTCAACGTTCAAGCATCTTGGAATCCATTTGGCCGAAAGCTTTCTCATACCCAATTTGTGATGGATGATGTGACACACGTTCATAGGAAATGTGCAATGCTTCTTCAATATTTTTAATCCCAATACGTTGATTTTCTAAAATCATATCATGGACAGAATCAATGTTTACCGTAGTGGTCACAGAAATTGGTCTTCAGGGCGGTGCTCATCTTTCACATCTGATCTTCCTCTTTTATATTCCGCAACCCAGTTTTTAATAATAGCGTATGAAGGACACTGATCACCTATGCTTTCTATCATATCCGCAAAAATTTCTTTTCCCGATAACTCTTTCAAAAATAAATACTTAATGACTGAACCAAATTCGATTTTTTCAAAAGTATATTCTTTTCTCAGACATGCAGTTTTCAAAAATTCACAGTTTGATCACCGTTCAACTTATGGATGTCAAACTTTGACCACATATTTATAAATCATCATAGTTGTAACCATAGCAACCATATTAACTTTTCTTTACTAGAAGCTTTCCAGGCTAACTAGATATCAATACCCCCTCGTATACCTTCCGTGTTATTTTTAACTGGCGCTCTTTGTAAAGTGTGTTGGTGGTCAAGACCAGTAGCTCAGGTAGCCCCCCTACCCTCCCTAACAAGTTTCGGAGGGAGCTCGCGCTGAGGATCCCCCCATAGTCGGCGCCAGTGTCGTATATGCAATGATTTTCAATCTATGAAATTTACAATTTTGAAACAAAATTATCTTACAAAAGCTGCTATAATAATGTTACGTAGATTTTATTGTAGATTTACAGACAATTCCTTCTTAAACGAATTTAATCTAATAAATGCAATTTCACATTTATTGAATTAGTTCTATTCCCAGTGATATTTTGATTATGTGTAAATAAAATAATTAATTTGTCTCTTGGCTGTTTTTGTAATTGAATCCTGCACCCTAAAGCAATTTTTCAATAAGTTGTTTTGAAAATGTAAATTCCTATAATTAACTCAAACAGTCTCCACCTAAAGCCCGGTCCTGGCTACCGTACTCCAGCAAACATTTAGCTTGCATTAGGACAGTACGCCGTATTATACATTCCAATCGAAGTTAGGTTGTTGAGGGGGTTGCGGCGGAAGGGGGTCGCCGCGACCTGTGACCCTCGTCTGACCCTCGCCTCGTCTGCCTTCATGTTGTAACTAACCCAAACGAACGAAGATAAACTCGAACGTACCTGTATTTTACCTTAGATTACTATGTCTTCGTAAAAAATTGAATAATTTGTCGAGAGCCCGCGTGGAAAAACCTTTTTGTGCCAGTCGCTGGATCCAACTATATTTTTTTCACAACGGCGAGCCCCACAAAAATTAAGTTTTATGGGGCAGAGGCTTTTTGAGAGCTTATACAAAATGGTAGGCGATAGTATATGAAAATCGTAATGCATTTATGTTACTTACAATACTATTTCACAATTAAATTGTTTGTTTCATCCGCATAGGATACAAAAGAAAACGTATTAAATGATCGCAATCAAAAATAATGCGATCACCCTTTATTAGAATTTCTAGTAAACGAATAAATACGCCTTGTCTATTTGGCTTATCAATTTCAGTGAAAAAATGAAAAAGGATCTGGATTTCTCAGAAAATTTACCTAGTCGTTTAAAGTAAGTTTGTAAATTAAAAAAGCGAATAACAACCAAAAAGTGAAATTGAGTTGCAAAGAAATATTTTCAGACTCTACATGTTGAAAAAATATGGAAGTTATAATGATCTACCGCCGTCTATTTGAAGTGGATCACTTATAGAAACTAGTTTTGACCACACTTTTCTAACTTTTTCATAGCAAAATGCAGTCAGTATTACTGTTAGTAAACCATTTTATTTGTTCCTCACTGCGAAACATCAATTTATCAAGTCACTGTATTGACCAAGAAAGTTTATTTTAACAAGTTACTAACTTGTAAAATCTTTACAAGTTAACTGTCAGTTTACAGTTGTCGTCCTTAGTATGTGTCATATTGATGAATTTAGTTACTTATCAGTTTGACATTTTGAATAAATGGTAAATTTCTAGTTATTTACAAGTGAGGAACAACTAAAATATTCAACAACACACGCAAGGTAACAGGTTTTACTGGCTCAAGAAGGTGACCGGCTCGCCAGTCATAAGTATCCTTCTATTCGCCAGTAAAAACCCTCTTACCAAGCTAGTAATGTTAAATACTATAACTATTGTTTTAAAAATATTGAGCAGCTACATACCATTTTTAGGCATATCATTTTAATATGTATGCGATAAGTCAACAATGCATAACTTGTAGTACTATTGTATAATCGACGTTGAGGCATTGCTTAAAGTAGTATTAATTAATACTTAATTAATAATTGATTATTCTTTATCAAATAACATACTACAAAGCACATCAAAATGTTCAATTTACTACAAGTATTGTTAACGTATTGCTTAACTATTAAAAATGACATGCTTCTTAATATTGTGAAAACAATAGTTAACTCGCCTACTAACTACAATTTGCTATGAAACGATTAGAAAAGTCTGTATAACTGATGTACTTCAAATGGACGGCAGTATATTTACTTCAAACCTTACTACAGAAAGTTTAAAATTTAGTAAATTCATTCAACTACTGTAAGAACCAAAACTGATGTCAGGCTTATTTTTGAAAATTATACGAGATTGACTGTAGTAAATTATTGCCGTGTTTTTAAGTTAATTGTAACCTTTAAATTTTAGTTAAAAATTAATTTTTAGTAATTTCTAGCTAGAAATAAATCAGAAGTATCAAACGAATTGGTCGTTCCAATTCTGAAGTTGTAATTTTTGAATATGTAGATTGAAGATAAAACTTTTATTTAAAATATTATATACTGCAATGTATTTAGGAAATTTCGCACAATGGTCCCTAATTGAGTATTAAATGGTGAAAATCGAATAGTGTCGCTATATGAAGTCAAAACCTTGTATTTCCTTTTTGGTACTTCTTTTTCAGGACACGGAAAATATCGCATGGGTTATATTACAGTTACAAATATACATGCTAAGTCAATTTCAATTATTGTATATGTTTGAACAATATTAAAAAAAGAGCCAAATTTGAATTTCAAAATATATTAACTTCATGTAAGTAACTTAGTGTTGTTTGAGCGTTACTGAGTTGATTATACTCTTATTTAAGTAGGCAAAAAACATATGCCTTTCTTCCAAAACTTTGAATAGTTTGATTTTATCTAAAAATTTTGACGAACTAAATGTGGGACACGACTAATTTCTTCGTGTATTTCTACGTTTCCACGATGTTGGACAAATTTAAGTATATGGAATATAACATATTATCCACATTTTAATCATAAACTGGGTAAATGATCACGAGATCTTTAATCTTCTTTCTGATTTTAAATTCAATTATCAACTAAAACAGCCACCAATATTTTCTTTGGCCCCACATCATCAAAACCCAAAATCTAGTAAAACTTGCTTTTCTTCTTCTTCTTCTTCTTTTCCTCTTATTGTAGGCTGTACGCTTCTTACATACTACATAAAGTGCAGTTCTATTAATCTTCTTCGGCCTCGGTCCGGGTAGGTGGTTAGCCTAACCCGTTGAATTTAAGGGAAGAATACCCTTCTACAGGGGTGACGACCACTTAAGGTGTTTGTATGGTGGCCGGAGAGCGTAAGATGTAATCACTGGCCAGGCGTGAGGTTCAAACTCACTAACTGCCGATTGCGAGTACAAACGTTTTACCTCTCGACTACCTGCTCTCCTTGCGCTCTTTGTGCTTCAATAGACGAACAGCACATACTTTTTTTAATAATTTATACATGTCTGTCAATCACGTATTTTCTTTATGTGCCTTGAACTTCTTGGAGATTTAGTCTTGGAACCATCACATTTCATTTTTATTCCTTCATATTCTTTTCCTTTCATTCGTAACAGCATTGTTATATTTTTCTCCATGTGGTGGGTTACTTAAAACCTCTTTTGGGTTTCTTCTTCTCTAAGAGTGCTTGCAGTTTCTTTCTTTTTGAGAAAACAAAGAATTGTACAATTTTATTAGATTCTGTTACATTTTTGTGCAGTTGTCTTTTACTTCAAAAACAGAATCAATTCATTTGCAGAGTTTTATGGTTTAATATTTCAGGTTATGCATTGTTACAGTGAGATATGAGGTAATAAGGAAACTTTCGTGTGCCTGCTTTGGTTCAGATTATAATACGAGCTATTACAATCAATGCAACAAGAAAGATTGTGCTAATATTTATATCCAATTATTGCAAAATCATGATTTTTTTATTAACAGAGAGGAATATTGCATTTTCTGACTATACATATTTATCTTTTATATGTTACAATCTCTTAATAAAAAACTGAAAAAAAATATAAAATAGTTTTATATACCATCAGAAACTTAATTTTCTCATCAGAACATATTGTGGCAACAACCTGCTGTATATTGAGATACCATTACTGAGCGAATTAGTAATACTTAAAATAAGTAAATGAGGACGGTACTATTTTCGACAATTTTATTATTGTTACGTTTATTATCTTAACCAAATCGTTTGGAGTTTTCTGTTTTGTGTAGAAATTATTAGGTATCACGATTATAGATGGCCGGTGATTTTCTAGTAGCGAATATGTTTCTCAAGAAAATAAAAGAGAATAAGCTAAATAATACTAACATCTAGAAAACCCATAAAGTTTGTATCTATTATAATTTAATCAAACCATCAGAAAAATATTAAATGCTAAACTAGAAGCTAGAAGTTAGATATTCTAAAAATGTTATACTGAGGTTGCTACTCCTGATTCTTAGTTTGATTAACCTTATTTCTAACTTGTAATACAATACACTCTAGAAATCTGTTGGCCATAATATTTTCAACAAAGTGGGGATAACTTTGAAGGTTTATTACACAAACAAATGATTTATGTTCCATTTCAATTTTTTTTTGAAAAATGATTGTTCTTGATTACGATCAAAATTGAAAATGTTTAGCTTTTTCGAGTAAACGAAGTTTTAAAGTTTTAAAAGCTTATGTTCTCGTACAATACATCCCCAAACCGTGAAAATGAATATTGAATCACTTTGTCATCCTATTCAATAGAAGAACATTTATAATTATCACATGCGATATTTAACAGCACTGATGAAATTAATATGTTTTTTGGGTCGGATGATGATTTTCAATTGATATTATAATGTTTATTTACTGCTACCTACATACAAATAAGTCCAAGGAATACACTTAAATTTTATCCAGCCAAAGGGGAAAACATGAACTAGAAAAGAGAAGAGTATAAGTGCTACTTAAATTAGGCTGATCTTTTAACATTCATATCTTAAAATATAAATTAACGTTACTTTAGTTTGCTTACATACGTAAGATCCAATTTGTCTGTGTATATTATTAGAATTTGGAACTAAAAATATCGTAAACTATTGATAACCATCCAGAATCTCTTTACCTGGTTTTAAAGTTCCTGAATCTGATTCCATTCCATTTTACGGCAGTTGACATAAATACTCAGTTTCTTGTTAACCTTGACTTCTAAAAAAACGGGAATGCCATAAATAACTCCTAATTTTCACGAAAGATTCTCAAATCGTTTTTTCGGCTTGCTGCTTGCGTTCCATTTTCGAGTTTTTTCTTCCATTTTTACTGGCTGAGCTTGGGTGAACCAACCCCAAGCTCAGCAGCCCCTGCATGCACGGGGCTATTTATCAACCGTGTTCGCATGACAACTTTTATATTTTATTTTAGGTTTGGGCTATTGTCACCAGCTATCCGTGCTGCCACCTTTGTACAATTGTCAAGTTATATTGGCACTATAAATATAAATAAATAGTTCCTGTATACGGCCTGAAAGTTGAGTATTCTTTTATTGCAGCTCGTAACTCGCCTGGGCTTAGCCTAAGTATTATCCGCAGAGCAAACAAGGCAAATTGTTAGGCAAACATTCGAATTTGCATTTCAAACTGCGAAGCTGTAAATTATTTCTGATTTGTTTTCGCTTAATCTTGGCCTGGGATGCTCAACAGTTTAGAGCGACTACCCAAAATTTCGAACTACTCGCGCAACCATGATCTGGGCGAATGAATGCGCTTTCAAATACGAATTTAATCCGGCCTTGTTGCTCGTAAGCTAGAAATATTGTGTCACTGCTCAGTCCTCCTTAATCGTTTCTTCTTATTTTCACCCTTGACGAGCAGCTTGTCGCCACAGGGCAGTACTTTACTCGTTTTGCACTGCTGAGAAAGCTTTATAAGTAGAGATGGGCAAATGCATATTTGCATATTTATTTGTTGCTACTGGGTACAAGAAGCTTTTTCTTACGAATATGCACGTTTCTCAACGTCTAGGTACATCCCAAAAAAATATTTTTTAATTTGCATATTTTGCATATATGTATAAAGCATTTTCGGTTATTAACGCATATATGACGTGGTAAGAGCATGAAAGTGCATATTTGCGTATTTTTTTCCCATTAATTCTTATATTAGACAGTAAATTTTCCAATATTTGTTAAAAAACACATGCTGAAATAGGAGTTTTAAAACTTTAAATTAATAGAAGATTTAAAAATCTAGTTTAAGCAAAAGCAAAAATTCTGGTTT
Organism: Agriotes lineatus; assembly: GCA_940337035.1. Lineage (NCBI taxonomy): Eukaryota > Metazoa > Arthropoda > Insecta > Coleoptera > Elateridae > Agriotes > Agriotes lineatus. Next base: position 40,922,936 of record OW679198.1, read on the forward strand.
GTCAACTATAAAATCTATTCGAGACATTCTAAATGGCCAGTTCACAAATGATGTTGACGAACCAAATTTTGCTGTTCAAAATGCTCACTTATTTAAATATTGCCCTATCACATCTTGTGACGTAGAAAGAAGCTTTTCAAGTTACAAATCCGTATTAGAAGATAAGCTCCATAATTTACTTATAGAGACAATTGCAAACATATGATTATTTATTGTAACAATTTCAAATTTTATTGGTGTGCTGTACCTTTAAGTGTTATGGGTTTATAAATAACCAATAAAATATAATAATTATTGTGTTATTGTTAATTTCATTACTTCCTATTTATAAATATATACATAGTTGTAATAATTAATAAACAACAATTTAAAAAATTGAGAATTGTCTTTAATTATCCTAATAAAAGCAATATTTGTTAGTGCATATATTAGTGCCTAAATGGATATGTTATTGCATGTTGAGTGCATATATCTTAACTTTTTTGTTGCATATTTCAGTGCATATATTTGCAGCATATCTGCACATCTCTATTTATAATGTCTAAGATACTAGACGCTAGACTAGTAATATATCTTTTAGCATTCATATGCTCAAATGTGTACGAATACTATCGTGTGTTCCAAAACAAAAAACTTATTAAGGGTAGGCCTTGGAAAGAAAGATAAAAAAAATCTAGTCACGTCTTAACTTAAGTATGTCAGATTGCATTTTGTTTATGAAAACATATGTCACTGTGACAGGTAAAAGTTTACTGCATTAAGTTTAATTGTATCAAGCAAAAAGGAAAATAAGATGGCATGTACACAACAACGAGTGTAAATAAAAATTGTTTTCGTTAAGTGTTTTGTATATTTTTAGGAAAGTAGTTCAAGGTCAAGATGTAATTTAGTTCTCTCTGACTTATGGTAGCTCATTTGCTTCAAGGGGTATATATCAAGTGACGGCAAACTTCAATTTGATCATGGCGTGCTCCGAATGAGTTTTTTTTTAACACACGATATGAAGCACGGTATTTTAACAAACATGCAAATTTAAAAATGAAAAAAGATTCATCGTATGAGTTATAAACTACGTACGGAAGCACATTAGAAAATATACTTTTAGCAATAAGAAAGATGCCATTCCTTAATATTACTAGGATTAAATAAAAGTACGAATGATATTTAACTTTAACCTTTGCTAATACAGTAGGTACCTCTCACTACAGTTACTTCCTAATCTTAAAACTGAAAATAGTCAATGTTGCTTCTCTACTACATTGACTGAACATAATTAAGTATTAACAGACTTGTTTTTTTACTCCTGCTTATATATGTACAGTCGCGGAATTCAAAATCCGGGCATTTAAAATGATTCAGTGTATATCTTACTTTACTTTGCTTAACTGTCAATTGCTAACCTAGAAACGCAAAGCCCAATTTACATTCCCCAAAAATTGCAAAAATCACAAGACTCGCCCGGATTTTTAATTCCGCGACTGTAGGTACATGTTTCGCTATGTTAATCTCCTATATTCCTAAAATTAGGAATTGCAGTACTATTTCATAAGCAAGTATTTCTGGTCATTTATGAAATATTCTCCATGTCAAACAAAGAATTACGTAAAATTAAATTTAGGTGATGTTCACCACACCTAACGGTCGTAACCGACCCAAAAACTCCTGGACTAAAATTCCCCGAACTAAATCCCCCACTATATTACGTCTTCATATTGGGGTATTAATTAACAAAATTAAGCAAAACCAAACTAAATTAGAGCAGCAACCCATAGGAAAGCTTTCTAAATAATAAAAAACCAACAACCAAACAATTGTGTTAAGATTATGATAGCGAAGTCACTTACAAAACTTTTTAAGTGCCATCAACAACAACTTTAGATTGTAAATTTGTGAATTGCCTGTACATATATTTTATAGTAAATAAATGCCCGACTTTTATATACTTATTTCAACTTTTCTCTGCATTCCTGTATCAGTATGAATAATAGTCATTGCTGATAAAAAGCATATAAACCCTGATGATAATTAATAACTTATTAGTAACAATGAGAATAATAACAATAAATAATTAATTGCCCACGGACCCCACATAATTGTTAATGCTTTTTCGGGCGGTTTTAGTCCTGGGGTTTTCTATCCGGTAGGCTTTAGTTCCGGGATTTTTCATCCGGGTTTTTTTGCTCGACGTCTTTTCTTCCTAGATTTTTTAACAGTACATGGCGTAAATGAAAAATAAATCTAATAAAATAAATAGTATAAGAATTGGCCGTGAATACTAAAAAAACAGTCTTTGTACAACGTTTAAGTTAACTGTGAGCATACTCTTAGAAATTACAATATGTTACCAATGATAAATACAATTTTATTTAAGCACGACGTACAACATTAATAACAAAAATAAATTAAAATGTATAAAAGAATATCACGTAGAAAGTAAAATAAATATAAAGAGAAGAATGAAAAAGTCAACAGCAAATATACAATAGTATTAAATCGTGACAACCGACTACCCTCCAATAGACGTTGTTTTAGAAAGAAAACTTTATGAACTTGTAAAATAATTTGATATCGTAGATATACCTATTTAAGAAAACGGAAAGAGCATAACCATAACGTTACCTCTTAAAAGTAACGTGTGTTACATATGTCAACCATACCATAAAATGAAGGCATAGCAAAAATTAAAATAGAATAATGATTACAAATCCAAATGAAGCAGCTCCAGATAGAGAAAAAAGTATCTACACTTCTAAAAAATTTAAAAATAGCGTAGAACAAGCTATAGGCTTCATTAAAGAACAATAACTAAGTTAAAGCAGCAGCAGCAAAACGAATAAGCAACAGAAATGTAATATTAGTAGCAGAAACGAGAAAAACGATTGAGAAATTACGTGAATTAATTGGGATGGGTAAAAGAAACACGGTGGAATCGTAGAAATGAACAAAACCTTAAGAAAAATTACCAATAATATGAACAGCTTTAAAAGGCAATACAAGATAACTGCAACACTTGAGTATTACGAAAAATTCTTTCAAGAAAAAACACAAATAGCTAAATTAAAATTGGAAATAAAGGGTTACTGCTAAAACTGAAATCATCTAAGAAATTGCAAAATTCTACAAGGAATTATACACTTTAAAAGTGACAGAAAACGTACAATAAATAGAACAAAGAAAGTAGTAAATGTCAACTCTGAAAACATAGCAGATATAAGTATGGAAGATATGTTGTTTGGCATAAGAAAGACGAAGACTAATAAAGCACCAGGTAGCGATAGTGTTTTCATTGAAATAGTTAAATTAAGTGGACAGATATTGGGTCTTTTAAATAAATGCTTAGAAGAGATAGACCTACCAGTAAATGGAAACATGATCAAACTGTACTTTTACATAAGAAGGAAGACGAAGCCGATCCTGAAAGTTATAAACTTAGAATTTTCTTATCTCAACCGTCAAACTGTTCTTGAACATCATTACAAATCGCTTAATAAGATCAAGAAAGCAGGCGGGATTCAGGAACGGATTTAGTACCTACAAACACTGAAAACTAAAGAAGACTACGGAATACAGTCGAGTCCACGTATTATGGTTTTACTCGTGATGGCCTATCGTTTGCAATGAACTGATTACTAAAGCCCCGACTAAGTCCCACTAAGAGTGTAACTTTCTTATCTTTTTTAGCTTTGTTTCGATTTGAAAAAAAATCATCAACGATAGAACGTATTTGGTCTACTTCCAACCAAAAAATAAGAAATCCCAAAAATCGTAAATCCAAAGTTTGACCAAATTAAAAATGTGAGAACTTCTGAAGAAGCTACTATTAATAGCGAAACGCCAAGTGTTTGACAATTCTTAACCAAATTTCAATCATATATTAAAACTTGTTTTTAAGCTTTGGCTGCTTAATTTCTTCCTCAACCAAAAACATAATTTCTCAGCCGTAAAACAAAAAAAACTGTTTATATTGTTGTATTTTCTTGCATTGTTCGAACTTTTAATGAATCTATTATTTTGCCACTTACACATTCATTATGTTTTCAAATTAGAAAAAAAATAAATTCTGATAAGATGGACGATCGGTTGTAACGGACTGATGCCCCCCCCCCCCCAAACACATACCTAACACAATGGTTGCTACGCAAGCTCAAACAACGCGCTCCAAATTTATAATCTAAAACCGAGGCAAGTTGAGCATTGCACAGCCAGGTGCTACCGTACAAAACACCAGCCTCTACACTGGTAGGTAAAAAAGGTTACAGATAATACATACACATACAATTACTGTACTTCCCACACGGATGAAATATATCCTTTCCACTAAGTACTCGTACTATTTAAAAAAACCCATTAAGGAAAACGTGCTATTCTGGTACCTACTTTGTACATTTTTTACAAGCGAAAAACCATTAATTCTACAAAATTAATAGCGTTCAACAATGAGATTCATATTGTAGATAAACTACTGCACTTAGTAAAATTCTAGTAATTGTTTATTCCAAAAGATCTGTTGAACTTAACACAAAATTGCTGTTTTAAAATTCCATGCAGAACTTTGTTTTTCAAGTCAGTTGTGATTACTACAGCTAAATAAGTACGGAATCTCAGAACATCATGCTTTCATAAAATAGTTATATCGTTAATTTTTGCTATAAACAATAATAAAACTGCGATGTAAGAGAAAACGATTTAAGAACTATAATATAACCAAAATTTGAGTAATTTATATCGATAAATAACTTGAGGGGAACGGTGTAATTGAATTCATTTATGCACGCAAAATGACAGATTAGTCAAATGTATGATTGCGAGCACAGGACGTCCACGGTCTTCGTTGACCTTTAGCAAAATTTACCGTTGGCATTTTTCTATGTTCCGTATGCCATAAAACACATTCTATAATAAACGAATGGGTAGGACAGAAAACAAGGTTCAAAATGTACTACAAGCAATAACAAAATCAAAATTGAGGTTTTAAATGATAAATAATGAAAAATTATTAACTAAACTAAACATTACAGTTGTTCTCTGAATGGTGCCATTTTTGGCAGTGGTCTATTATGATATGTTTTATTGGTTTTTTCCACTGTCTCAGGTGTTTATCACACGACATTTCAGGAGTTTTTGATATTAGAGTTTATCGCAAAGAGTAATTTTTTCCGATATTGGATAGAATACTTACAGCCGGTCTTATAAAGGCCACTAATCTGACGTTAACTTTAATTCGCTGTTAAAATAAACAAAAGCCCATCAAAATTTGTTTACTAATGAATAAAATGTCATAAGCACTGACGTTTTGATGCACTTGTCAGATTAGTGGTTTTTATAAGACCGGCAGTTAGTGATTTTTTGTGGCGTGTTAATGCAACTCATAAATTACTGAATTTATACTCTGAACAACACAATTAATATTGCTAATACCGAGTTAATGAATTTTATATGTCTGATACTTGGCATACTTATTTAAATGCTTTCTTTAAAATGTGAGTCAAAAAGTCCATATAAACATAATGCCCTACGTAACCGCTATTGTGATGTTGTAGATTTCATAATTTAACTAACTAGAATCTCAATAAACAAGATTTACTTATGAATAAATTTCGAATATTATCTTAGTATTTTACCCACACAAAATGAGCAAAATTGTCACCATTATGTTCGACACACAAGATGTGCGTCTTGGAAGCAGCCGTTGCATTCTCAGGGGCAACATAATTAGTAGTATGCCTATTATAGATAACTAGCAACCCAGTGAGACAAATGTCTCATTTAAAAAAACAAAAAAGACCGTTTTACAAATAGAACGCGTATTCACCACACGTACGTATATGACGTCATTGTTGGTAGCAAACTACCAGTCGCATTCGCCTTGATAAAATTTGCCTAGAATCTAACCTAAAAAGTTAGGATTAGGATAATTAAGATAATAATTAGTGTTAGAGACTGAAATTCGGTTCCTGACCTGACATGACCATTCCAAACATATAACTTTCATAACTTTTTTCTCTATCTCTTACGGTTTGGCTGCTGAAACAGCGTCCCGGACAGACAAGTCTATTAGATAAAGGATTTTTTATAAATATTATGAGTTTTATAATCCCGAAGCTGAATATACAACGAGACCGTAGGGCGAGTTGTATTTTCATTCATTGGGATTCTAACGAAATGATATCCTTAACAAATTATAGATTATTAGGCATACTATATATCGGAATATATAGGAAGAGAATATAGTGATTTAAAATATACAGAAAAGGGAGCGGAATATTATTTTATTACCCGAGTATCAATGCTAATGGTCAATGTTTGTCCGAGATATACTTTTTGTAGCTTTTATGCATAAAACGCACGATCTAACCTAAAAAAATCAGCTGACATTTCCAAATTAGTTCATTTGACACGTTAAACAAAACTAAGTTAGCTCTTACCAAATCGAAAATCGGGAATCGCTATATTTTCAGTAGGGTAGAAGGTCCTATTGGCCAATATCTTAAATTTAATGATGATTGGCTCAAAATTTAAGGAATTACATTCTCAAGGGTAATACCACAAGCAGTGGATATATTTTTGACAAATATTTTGTCGTTTCCATGTAAATTATTGCGTTTAAATTTCACGATACAAAATCACATCAAAAATGTCACGAGCCGAAGGCGAGTGACATTTAAATGTGATTTTGTTGAGTGAAATTTGCAATAATTTCTATGGAAATGGCAAAATATTTAAAAAAAATATATCCACTTTGAGTGGTATTTGGGACGACTATTTAACAATATTAATACATAACGATTAACTTTATTGAAATATAATCCAACAATTAATATAATTATTCATTCTCAATTAAATTCGGCAGAATACTTCCAAAACACAGCATTTTAAAATGTTTAAAACAAGCCACACAGTTTGTTGGGGTTTAGTGTTACGTAACCTAGCGATATCACTAAGGACAGAACATCGTTGCTAAGCGATACGTCGCAACAAGGCTATTTATTTTTTGAGTACGTACATTGTTTTGTGAATATTTTGCATGGTGCCCAATATTCAGTGATATACTGCTGTTATTGGTTGAAAAAAGCAAATGTCTGCAATGTGATTGGCTTATATGTTATAGTGTTGAATAGTCAATAGAATTTGTCAGCTACGCTGAGTTATTTCCCCTTACAAAATTTGTATTTTAGTTGTATTTACCAGAACCAGAGATAAAAGTTTATCAAAACTAATTCCGATACGGAGACGTATGCGCTGATGCTCCATCATGCTGATATCACAGTTCTCGAAAATAACATTGGCATTGTAATTCAACTCAATCAAAATAATAGACTGAGAAACAATAATACATGCAGTTTTTTTAATCTAAAACAATATGTTACAAAAAAATATTTGTCGGGACTTTTTGACTTTAAATAGCTTCCATAATAATTGATTTCAGACATATTTCCGATACGTCCAGACATCCTTTTTAGTTTTGTTTAAGCTATTAAATATGTTTTTAAATGATTGCTTGTTGCAGCTATATATCTGCATGTGATTGATAAATATGAAAAATATTAATCCCTGTCCCCCGAACTGTATCCATAAAGTATCCGCATAATAAAACCGTTGAAGTCGGAATTTTGACGCCTGATATTTTATGGTTTATATCGCGCACTTAACAGTCTGGAGATTGAGTTTAATTACGAATTCCTTTCATATGTATGTCCAATCCTATTTTACATCCTACATAACTGATTTAATCTCGACTTTACGGCATGGTAGCCGCGGGGTTCCGAGTCCGAGTCGTCCCGAATACGACCCTGCTAAAATGCCTAAAATCGGCCGAGTGATATACTGTTGTTTGATTTGGAATAATCTGTTTTTTGTCCGATTGAAAGATCCCGTCTAAATACGAACTGATTTATATTAAGCCTGGGGCTGACTTAATAAAGATATATAGATCGCCGTCCCCGTTAGGTGTGGATTTGAACCGGGCAAAAATAGATCGAGCGTTTGTTGGTTACAGAATCCAATCATCTCGGTACTTCCTAAAATAAGCGGCTCAAGTATACCTGCTGCACGTAATAAATAGTCCAATATTCGAACGTCAGTGCGTGATTAATAATCTGTCGTGCCGTCGACACTACCTTCAAATAACAGATGCGCACGGTGATCGATCTGGGAACAAAGTGTATCGGAGGGGCAGGAAATGCAAAATCAAGTTACCTTAGTGCAAATTTGTGAAACTGCAAAAAATCCATGGCCGGCCGTTTAGAATTTAATGTTGACAAATGGTCCTTCAGACGGCGAATAACGGAAGACGTATGGGAATAATGAGGCCTTTGTGAACCGGGCACACGTTAAATTGATGGACCTTTTTAATTTCGAGGGATTTTCTGAGGTGCACTTGAACTCAGGCACGGCTAGAAATGTGCCAAGAACGACCAATGTTCTTCGCTTCAGACTGCCAAAAATGGAGTCGCTGAACTGTTCAGGTAATTTTTGAAAAATTACAAGGAACCAAAGCTTATTTGATAGCTTTCAAAATGTCTTACTTGTAAGTTATTCGTTTCTACTTTACTTTAACAAACTGAACCAATTGTTATTAACAGCTATGGTATCTAACTTGTCAGAGGCGTAACTTCAAATTTTGGGCCCGGGGGCCGTGATCGTCACCGGGCCCGGGGCAGGGCCGGCATCTTTGTGTTTTGCCGTGTGTTGCTCTTGCCTCTAAAGAGAATAAATAGCAGAAATTTTAAAATGATTAGCTAAAATTTTTTTTAATGTCAAATCGTCCTAAATATTTGGCACATTGAAGCTCCATGAGAAGATGATCTACTGGTTAAAATAATCAAACAAGCGTAAGAAACAGTTACGCCAAAAGAAACAACAAACTACCCCTGAAAATTGGATTAACGTAACAATAGTGTTCACAAGACAGACGACTCAGCACTTTTAAAAAACTATCGGCGAATAAGCTTTCTTTATGTCACAAGATATACAAACTGTTTCTGAGGATAATCACAAACAAACAGAATGGAGAAAAAGTTGGACTGGCATTCCGTAAACGTAAAGGACATAGTGCATGCGACCATCTCTTAGCTGTCAAAATACTTAGTACAGAAAAATCAGTAACTTCTCACAGCACTTACGGACTATGAAAACATTTTTGACGCAATAGAACACAGGGCAATAATGGAGGAATTAGACAAGGCACGAAGAGACCATAGATACAAAATGTATACAGGGTTGTATAAATTGGAGAAAGAACTACACGTGGCGATGTTGGTAATAAAAATCCTGAGTCAAGAATGGTAATACTAAAATGTTGGAAGCTCTTCGTAAGCCCGCACGCGCGATAGATAGAAAACATGTTTTTTTTTGGGAAGTATGTTTTCTATTTCAAATAAGTCAAAGTACCATCAAGGAAAGTTGTTCAAAATGTAAAATTATTGTTCCATGCAAAATTTAACAAGTATCGACTTACTTTTATGACGTGTGTACTAGATGAAGTACTTTTGTGGCAACACGCTTTCATAAAAGTCAGCCGATATTTTTTAAATTTTGCATGGGGCCATAATTTTACATTTTTAACAGCTTTTAATAACGATACTTTGACATATTTGAAACAGAAAATGTATGTTAGCTGAAAAAAACACGTTTTTTATCTACAGCTCGTGAGGGCTCACGAAGACCAATCCAACATTTTAGTATTACTATTTTGGATTCAGAATTGTCTGACAAACATCGCTACGTGTAGTTCTTTCGTCAATTTATACACACCCCGTATATAAGAGAGCAAAATAAATTATCAGACTACATGAAAACAGATACCGATTAAAAGACAAAATTGGAAAAGAATATACAAAATCACCCCCTGGCCCTGGAAGAAGTTTTGAAGAATCTGGAATGGAGAAAAGTAAGAGTCAACTGCCTTAGGTTTTCCGAAGATATACTTCTAGTTCCAGACAACACAGACCTAACAAAAATGTTAATACAACTAAAAGAAAACTAGTAAAATATATTAGAACTAAAACTTAATATAAACAAGATGAAAATAATGAGCCCCAATACAAATAACAACCAATGGAATGGAAATAGAAAATAGCAAATAATATGTATATCTCAGACAAAAAATAGAAACAGGAAAGACAAACAAAGACATAGAAATAGAACAAAATAGAAGATTAGGATGACTTGCGTTTGGATACCTGGCACATATCCTCAAAAATAGAAAATATTCCTCAATACATCAGAACAAACGTTTTTGACCAATGCGTGCTGCCTTTGCTGACGTATGGAGCACAGACATGGACCCTCACTCAATAATAGTGAATAAGTTGCGAATAACCCAAACAACGATGAAGAGACCTATGATAGGAATATTATTAAGAGACAGAAAACAAAATGATTGGATCAGACAAAAAAAAACAAGGATAACTGACATCATACAGAGAATAGCCAACTTAAACTGGGACTTTAGTGGGCATATAGCGCGTATAGATGATCGAAGGAATACCAAGATCCTGCAATGGAGACCATGGAACGGAGAAGAAGAAGAGAAGATGGAAGTCAAACACAAGGTGGTAAGGCGAAATAAAAAGAGTGGCAGAACTGAGATACACGAGAAATGCATAAGATAGAGGGAAATGGTAACGGAAGAGGGAGTTTTATGATTAATACTGGGTACAACTAGGCTTATAAAAAAACAAGGTGTGATACGCACATTCCAGCACAGGTAAGCGTATAAGATCAGGTACACAAACCACAAACCATCAGACGAATGTACGAATTAGTGAACTAATAATGCTTGGCACGGTACACTACAAGTATTGTGACTGACTGTAGAAGAGTACAGCAACATCATAGCGTTGCCAATTATTTTGTTTGCTTGTCTGTTATGGACAATATCTAGGCCTGCATTTTGTCTGTTTTCGGCCGAAGTCCTGTGTGGTGCCCATATTGCTTCGTGTGTTGCTCGAGCTCGCAAGCAACACAACTGATGCCGGGCCTGGCCCGGGGGCCGTGATGGTCTCCGGGCCCCTTAATTGCCAAGTGTAAGTCCTATTCTTGCCAAAGCATTTTTGGTTATCATTTTTCAATATTTTTTTTTAATTCATAAACAGAAACATCAAAGCAAAATGAACAATAGCGAGATACGCGTTTTTTATTGAAAATAATAATAATAATAAATATAAATCCTGTAAGCCTACGCACTAAAGGAACAAACAAAAACAATTATTTCCGCAATTCGGCACTTCCGTACGTTTCGAGGTACAATTCAAAGTATAACTTTGCTTTAACTGCTGATCTGCTAATCAAGAAGATATCTTCTATACCTTTTCAACTTCAAGTTGGGACTAATCAATTTCAAAATGGGAATAAACAAATTCAAAATGAAATAAACAATTTCAATTTGAGAATAAACAACTTCAAATTAGGACTAATCAACTTCAAATTGAGAAAAGCTTTTTGTTAACGGTAGTCTTTGGAAAATGACAATTACATGGTTGTGACAGGACGGAACACCAGCAACAACTAACAATAATTAGTTGATGAGCTTCAACTTTGAAAATGATCTTTCTGCACTAGCCACGCTTACAGGTATGACCAGAAAAAGCACACAAGCAGTACATAGATCAGAAAAATTAGATGCCAATAGATTTTCAACAATTAGAATTGCTTCGGTATTTTCCACTACCATCTCCATCTCCTGTTCTGATTCTACGAGCTTTACTTCTGTAGACACCTCACGAGAAGATAAGGTCTCCATAGGTGTAGATTTACGAAAATAATCGGACACCTTTGGTAGTTTGCTTAATTTCAATTTGCTTTCCTTTTAAGTTCTTGCGCTTTTCTGCGCCGATTAGAGGTTTACTCATGTTTACCGGTGTGATCGGTACGACTGCACCGATCACACCGGAGTTGCAACGTTGCAAGACCTGTATGTAAGACCGTGACCGAAAATGCTTTGTTAGCACTATTTATTAGGTACCTGTATTATTAATTTATTAGGGTATTGGGTATCAATTAATCTGAGATGACTGCGAAGTACGTGCACGTGCAAGACGTGGTGCATCGCGTTTACAGAAATTATTTTATTTTAAATTTATACCAAACAGATAACTTTTTGACATGTTTTAGATTTCTCCGGGGGTTTCTTGTGTTTTTCCCGGACTCATTGAAACTTAATACGGGACCGAGTTTGAACCTGCCGGGCTTTAAACTTCAGGAGGCCCGGTAAGGCCCCCTGAAGTTCAGGGCCCGGGAGCCGCTGCCCCCTTTGCCCCCTCGGTAGTTACGCCACTGTAACTTGTTGCCCAGCTACCAAAGTAATTATTGCATTTTCTAGTTCGGTTACTCTTATGACAAATAGTATTTGATTCTTTTCCAACTCATAGAGCAGTCATGTTCCGTATACTTTTAGGCATCCTGTATATCTCGATTCATACCATAAAATAAAAAAAAAACAAGTCATTATGGGATAAAAAAAGAAGAGTTCTACTGCCGTCTTCTGAAGGATATAATAAACACACTCGCCTAAAATATGTATACAGGGTGCCCAACTTAAATGTACGCAGCTTTAAGCAGGTCAGTATGCAACACACATTACATTTCAATGGCGATTGTAATGTGTGTTGCATACTCACCTGCTTAAAGCTGCGTACATTTAAGTTGGACACCCTGTATAAATAATTGTAGTATTTAAGAGCGCTTATAATGGCATGCCTATATAGTAAATAATAACGGTCCCAAAATAATTCCTGCTGTACACCTACCAAGACGATTACTATGTCAGACAATTTACTTTTTGTGATTAGAACTACTACCAATTGAAACTATGAAACTACTATGAATATAACGCAAAATGTATTCTGGAATAGTATTAAACGTTGTGCCACGTTCTAATAATACTAGCAATATCAATTAACTCTGAGCAGACGTTTCAATCAGAGCTGTAGTAAAATTATTATGTTCAGATTTGAATTCACGTTGCAAATTTAGAGGTACTTAATCAGTTTGATTCAGAATTTATTATTTGACGAAACTATATATGTATACTTCAAATAAAATGTCTGTTATTGTTTGAATAACCACAAAACCAACATTTAAGAAACATTTTATATACTCCAACTCGTCTCTTAAATTTTTTCGCCGAATAATCGCAGTCCTTTTCTCAGGAATTTAAACTAAAAATTAATAATCTACTTAGAAAGGGTTACAATCAATCATTTGCTAATCTCTTTATATTAGTAGAAAGTGAAGTTAAAATAATTTCAGACAAGACACGACTATGACTAATTTCTAATTCCCATGTCTCATTGTCCGTAACATAGAATATAATATTATTTTTCAACATAATTCTCTTGAACAGATACTTATTCTATCAATTTCTAAGCACCATGATTGCAAAATCCGAATCTAGATCACAGAATCTTCGAACTAGTGCCATAATGGCGTCATCGCTTTCATATGTTAATCCTCGAAGACTCTTGTTTAGGTTTGGAATAGTTATTTACTATATACAAGTGGGGTAAGTGCATCATTAATATACGCGTGTGTAAGCACACACTTATATTAATGATGCATTATCACACATGTATTGTACAAAATTTTATCTACACCTGCCTAAAATTAAAAAAAGAACATTAAGAAAAATGTCAGATCTGCCATTTTCAAAAATATTTTAGTAGGCAAATGTCATTACGTCATTCAGTTGACACTATTTCCATTAGGTAATGCTGTAATGGAAGTTCATTCACCACTAGTGGTGTAATGAAATTAAAAATTAAATAAATTAAATAAATGTGCAAATTAATAAACACAGACACATACGCCAGATTCACTAACTTTTTTTAATATAAACGAGTATATTCGTATATTGACGCACTTATTTTTTAATTTTTTAATCATTTTAGCCCAATTCTTTTCGTCCTCAATTCGCATTCCGGAAATGACGATCAGAGCTTTTACATTCTAAAAGATTAGACCGTCATATTGTTGTACCCCCCCCTCCCCTACCCACCTCATAAATAAATTGACGATTACTGCTTATTTCCAAAATGTTAACGTTCTGTTTTAATTACAATCTGAAGTGTTGGATACAGGATGGGTAGCAATTTTTGTCGCTTGATGACTTCATCATATCGAAAAGTATCAATTTACCTCCCAATCAATTATACAGGGTGTCCCAGAACTGCCTCCCCATAGAAAACAATCACGTACCGACAGCAAAAGAGGCTGCAAGAAAGCAAAAATAAATTTTCTACTACCCCAAATAACTGAGTTGTAGAGTTTTCAATTGCACCAATCCCAGAAGCTCGGTCCTCAGGTATTACTGAAAATTCGACAGCAAAAATCAAAGCACCAACTGTGGTAGACTAGATTTATGGATAGGAGATTTTAATAAAACGAATAATCGTAAAACCCTGGCAACCACAATTGCGGTCATCATACCTTGATGGTGCTAAGCGCTGATTGGTTAACTTTAACATGTCTTTTCTCGGTTATCGCTTGAGATAGGACTTTTTTCTTCAAAATACCAATTCATACATTCGCCCGAATACCCCCATTTTTCTCTGGGGATGCAGTTCTGAGACACCCTCTATGTTAATTTATTACTTGTTTTACTTGCTTTGTAAATAGATAATAATAACTGTAAATATTAATTTGCAGTTTTATATTTCTTCTATTGGTTGCAATAGCGAAATAAAATCTTGGTTGATTTAAAACTGAAGAGGATAAACCTAACCAATTTTATGTCTGTGTAAATAAGAACAAAGCAGGCTGCTACAAAATTTCTAAAAATACAAAAATATTGTGTAAATAAATATTACCTCTATTGTAACACTTTTTTTTTCATACATTTTTTTCGTGTTCGCTAAGTTAGCATTATCGTGGTTCACAAATCGTGTTTGATCTTATTGGTTATGGATTATGAAACATTCTTTCGAAGGCTGGTTTTAGAATGCTAATAGTAAGTAGGGTATAGTTATACCTGGAATATTTATGCCACAACTTACTACGACTAGAATTGTCAATGTTATACCAGGTAATTTTATTCCCAGGATAGCTAGCTATTCTTCGGATAAGATGTAAAACTTCAACGTTGGTAGCGCTGAAACGTTAAACATTGCCATTTAGTCTAAAATTTTAGATCTGGTGACCAAAGAGCCAGACATAACTTTATATTCGCAGCGTTGCATCGTGTTTTCAGCATAGTGCAGTTCGTTCTTATATTGGGGTTAGTAGATCATGACAAATAAAGACGAGAAACGCGATCAGTGCAGCAATTTTACAATTGGGGTAATCTTGCAGACTACGTGACCCACTTTGAACTACCGTTCCTAGAGCCAGTAATATAGAAAGGAGAGAAAAATTAACCCTCTTGTTACGCTTTACACACATTTTTTACATTACACAGGAATGTCTGTACTACATACACACAAATCTTAAACTGCAGCTAACCTAAATTCGTACCCTTGGACAATAAATACTGTTGTAAAATTTCAATCCCATCTACATTACTAGCTTTAGGAACGGTAGTTCAAAGTGGGCGACATACACTACAAGATAACCTACAATTGGTTTTTGTAACCTAAATTTAATTTAAAAAATTGTCTATCGTCCAAGTCATAGAAATAATTGAATTTCTCACTATATGTTTTTGCTCTTTTTGGTCTTGCAATATAATCTATTATCTCCTTGTCCGGTTCAAACACACGCACATTATACTCAGCCATAATAAACAACAATAATATTGCTAACGGAAATTTAAAATCAGGATATGCCCGACAGCGTGTAAATTTGTCAAAAGTTGAGGTTAAAATATGCATCAGCTGATTATTTATTCCACAGTTCGCGCAGTGTACGCCCCTACAAAGACCGGATAAGTTATTCCTCATTTTATGCCAAGAATGGCTTATTCCTTATTTATTCTCTACTTCTAGAACAAGATGCTTCAGTTTATACCAGGAATATCGCCATTCGCGGTATCATTTTGCATTATAAAACTGGCCCTTAGCATTACAATTTGAAGAAATTGATATGGCTGTGGTGGATTTGGAAGACCAAGGTTCTAATTAATTCGTTAATATTGTAGACACAAGTGTTTTCATTATTGTTTCCTTTGTATTTAAAGTAATGTTTTTGTTTCTTTAACTTTTTTGTAAATATTTTGATCATTAACATTCTTTTTTTAATTCTAAGTATATTGTTTCCTCTCTAATACTATTTTGTATATCATGAGTTTTCATTAAGAGAGAGGGGGTTACAAGTTATTCAGCTTTCAGTAGTTGATGTACCATGTTGAAATAAATTTAAAAAATTATAGCTACACAAAATAGCATTCAATAAATTTGTTAAAAAATAAAACTTTTAGAATGTACTTAAATAGTGATTTGTATATCAAGCCCTCATCTGGTTTATAACTAAATCCACCATTCGTGATAAAAAGCTAAACTTCAGCGCCGAGGGGTACATTATGTTTATTTTAATCGCAAAAATTTCGAAATTACAACATTTTCACCAACTTTTGTAGGTTTTGTTGACGTCGGTTGACGTTTACCTATCGCCCCACCACCTACAAAGCGTCGTAAAACAATGGATGACTTCACTGCCGATTTCTCGTATTTTAATGACCATTTCGACGTTCTTCACTGCCGATTTCAAAAGAAAAAGAATACCTACTGGTATTTTTTAACAAAAAGTATAAAACTTATTATATTATAATTATTATACAAACTTTTAAGTGTGAATCATGTGCTATGTTGAACGTTTACTGGATAAGCGTCGATTGTTTTGTACGGACAATTATTTTAATAATTATACAAGGTGTTATTACCGAAATGGGTGCTCTAATTTTAACTGGTTATAGAACTCACCAAATGGAATACTTTTTTATCTATTTTTTTCGAAAAACAAATGAAAAAGCATGAGATATATTTTTCCATTAAAATAGCTCTACGCCAATGAGTAGCTTTTATCGGTTTAGTTGACCATTGGCACTGAGATAATATAAAAAAACCTTTCTTAACAATGAACTTTTTGCTCGCCATGACTTTTACTTTCATGCACCAAATTACGTTTTTTTGACACAATCAGATGCTGGTCATAATCATTTCGTATAAAATTAGAAATAACTGAAGGATATGAACGACTCGTCAAATTCGAGGGAGGAAAATATGCTTGTTAAAAAGGAATTTCGGCTTAGACCGCGTAGTCTTTGTAGATGAACGCCCAGCATTTTCTGGCTTAATGTGCCTTGCACCTTGTGAACTCGAGCAAGAATTCACTTTATGGCCATGCTCTTTGGTGAGGATACACTGTTTGTGCACCCATATTGACTAGGTAACGTTTCGCAAGACATTGCAGCTTGCATAATCAGAGTGAAAGTCGCACGAACTTCACAAATATGTGGCTGAATTGATAATTGAAGTATTGCAGTAGGAAGACATTTTTAGTGGTTTGATTACAAATTCGTAACGCATTCAATGTAACTTTCGCATACTGGCGGCTCGTGGAGAATTTTAATGGTAGAGCCAACCACCGAACGTAAAATGCTCATACAATGACTGACTCCGATATCCAGAGATTTAAATAATTATAATAAAATAGATCATAAATAGCATAGTTATTTAAGTTGTTTTGTGAAAATTTGACCGTCGTTTTTGTCGGAATTGTACATGACATAAATATTCAAGCATATCGTGGTATACCAAAGTAACTCGACACGCGCGCTATCGACTGCTCGGGTGACTACGCAAACGTGGCTCCCATTGAATGTTAAAATATCGTTATCTTTCCACCTACTTTTTGCAGCTGAACCTTCGTAGTGGTCTAAAAACTGCCGAAAAGCTGTGTGCCCTTTCGATCTCACTTTTATGCGTTCTTGAAAGCAAACAGCATTTATCATAGTCGATATTCATAAAGTAAAAATTACTTCAGCGTTGTTTAAGCTTTAAATTGAAAAGAAATATGAAAAATAAGTACACAAAAGTTTCTGTCAATATAAAAAAAGTCTTGAATGACTGGTTTGTGATGGTATGTCTCTGCTTCGTATAGCAAGCTATCACCGATCTGCACTAGAGAAAAGCTAATAATTGTATATGAAATTATGATAACCAATGTATTTGTTGAAGGATAATTCATTATTTTTATTTAAGGAGATAGTGTTTAGAAACAGAATGGAAGCACAAAATTATACTATACAGTCCCAAACAAATTTTTTTAACACTGCACTGTCGCCTTGGTTCAGGATTTTTTTACTTCAGTTGACGCAATAAATTAGATTATTAACAGTACATACAACAGTAGTAATAGTATTTAAACAGCTGACAGCTCATTTGTTCGTTAAACAAAATTTCGTCATATTTGCCATTATACTGTGATATTTTTTCTTTAACTTACAACAGTTCAGACATGCTTCCGATAATATACGATTAATTGTATAGCATTATAGTAGCGACATCTACAAAAGTCAGCTTTTTAAAGAGGCTTCAAAATCGAGCTTTCACACAAAAATCGAGCCTCTGGTGGCTCTCCCTGCATTGACAAATACGCATCAACGAATTTTTGCAGCGTGAAACGCTGTTTGACGGCCGGCTGGACGTAGCGAAGATTACTATACAGATTCTAAGTTAGGTATGTCAATAGTCGACCCCTGAAACAAATATGACAATTTAATTAAAGCTCAGCTAATTAGACCCTTATCAGAGGCCCATCCGTTTCCTCGGATGCACAGTGTTAAAATGCCATTAGTAATTAGTTCGTGCGTGTTCGGGTAAAAAACTGATACAAACTTATTAATATGGTAATGTCCGTTTATACCCTTTGGCCAGCACCTGGAGGAGCAGACGAGGCTCGGGCCCGTAGCTGTAGTAGTCCTCGAAGGACAGACGCCAAACCAATTTAAACTAAAAATGTACTTAAAATGCGAGAAGTAGGTAAGTTTACGAGCGGGCCCAGAAGAAAGAAGCGGTCGTTTATCACATTTCGTCCGCATCACCGAATTCTTTTCCCAAATTTGTGAATAATGGAGCTCGTCGGTTGCGGTTCGGCCGCCAACAAAAACGTATAAAAAGGAAATTTACTACAGTTTTTTCTGTGAAGTGGGCATTGACTTGACATCTGAAGAACGCGACCAAGTGTTTTATATTTATGTCGGTTTACCTGGGCCGGTGTCCGTCAGTCCGCTTGTAAGGCCGCGTGTAAACGAGTACTTTACATGTGTTTCTCTTTGATATTGCGTGATCCTTGCGAATGAGTGATAGGGCGTATTTATTTTATAGCGTGCCTGATACTAAGCTGCATTATACGCATACATGCTCGATACAGCGCCATTGAAAAATAACCAGTTCTTATTAGTACGGCTCGGAAAAAGGACGACCAAGTGCTTGAATTATTAAACGTACTCAATAAACTGCATTCGCAAATCTTACGTGACTCCTTGCCCTTTGCATTATCTGCTGTTTTTATTTCGTGCTTCGTATTCTTAATGCTGTCTTTATGCTAATGGCAAAATGCACCGGGTGAACAAAGTAAAGCAATGATAATATTTCCATATTAAAGCCGTTTGGACGGTTCAGTTACACTGTAGCCTTCTTTCAAAGTAAGAGTCCAGAAAAACAAATTGCTCGTGCTTATTCCTAATTACAAGCAAAGGTGTGCTACAATGATTATGTATGTGTGCTTTAGTGGAATATGGCAATTATCAATTAGTAGCAGTGCATTCAAGTTACTAATTTAATATACACATAACCTTTAATTGTGGCGCTAGTGATCTTATAATATTTGGTGTTCTCTAACACTAGCTACTTTATTGCTATGTTTAAAAAAAAAAATAGTTTTGCCTCTACCGTTCTCGAACGATATTGTTTCCTGATTTTGTTAGACCCCTCTGAAAGCGTTGTGGTTAATTAGCTCTTAACAGTTTTATTTTTATCTGCTTTTAAGTTAGTATTTACTCTAATTTTTAAGGTTAGGTCTCAGGTGTGCTTATATTCCCAGTGGTTTTAGGTGTATTTAGTTAAGTTGGATCCCTAAACTTTATCTCTTTAGGTAGTGTTTCTGGTCGTTCAGATGGGACTTCACTTGCAATGTTTGTTTCAGTTATTACGTTATTTGGTTGCTCTAATTGTATCTGCGCATGATACATTGTGCTGTCTTAGCTCTTTAGGCGTTATTGCTTTGAGTCTTAGAGCATTTTCTTAGTAGCTTGTGCGGTCCGGTTTTCTAGGGTTATTTCGCCCCGCTGTGTTGACGAGACTGTGTATCGACTTTTTTAATTGATCGGTTTTTTTCCACTTTATCTTCAACAAACACAGTCACCACTTAAATTTTCGGGAACTTTTGTAGCCTTTATGAAGGATTTATAATTAAATAGTTTATTTATCTCGGTTATTATCCCAATCCTTATTGTTGGTTATATTTTTAAATGAGATGTAATTACACAATTTTGATGATTTATACGGAGATTCGTTTGCTAAGTTTCGTCCTTTAAGCACATGTTGACCATTCTGTCCTTGTGTATTTTTAATTATTTTTTAGGTAATTTTCCTTAAGTGAGTGCGTCGATATGATTCTACTTTAAGATTGGAGTTCGATCGCTAAGCCAATTTACACCGGAAGTAAGTTTTCCCGCAAGTGCTTGGTGTCTGTATGCTAATCGTGGCTATCTTTTCAAGCGTTTTTATTTTGATCTTTTTGTCTACGCTGCTACTGTCCCATTCAGTGCCTATTCGAGCTATGCAAGATTCAACAGATAAGTTACAACCTTGCTCCACTTTAACTAATTTTTCTGCAAGTTATTGATGTGAATAGGTGTATAAACTTACGTTGCTTAATTTTACCTTTTCATACCGAATTTACCATTTATTTATGTACTATAATTGTATGTACATTTCCTACGTACCGCTACGTGTACAGTTACGGCCAAAAAAGTGGCACAGCAGTTATTCTTGCTTTATCAATAATATTAACTTGTGGCATTTTTAGGCAAAACTGTATCGTTGACAAATTGATGACATTTCTAGAATTGCTACTATGTTTTTCTCAGTAGAATTTTAAAAGCCAACACTAACAATTAAATTAAAGCAAAATTTGTTATAAGGGTTGTCCCACTTTTTTTTGCAGTAACTGTACACGCCGTGGGCTTGATGTATGGTTCTCTTCTTCTTTTCAATTACTTACGTACCGTTTGTTGAATTATTATTATAACTTCTAATTGTTACTCTGGTACAAGAAACTGCCTTCTTATGTGAGCCTACATTTAGTGGAAAAGAATACCACCTTAATTGTGCCGTATTTATGTGTTCTTATGTTGTAAACAGATTACAGATTATCAAAGAGCATGCGTCTAATAAATTTATGTTTGAAATTTCTTCCTTCAATGTAAGTTGCGATTACCAGATCACCGGGGAATCCTGCAACTTAGGTTTACGAGTTTCTAAACAACCAAGTTGGTGGCCCTTATTATTTCAATCATTTTAATATTAACCTATCTCTTCTTCGGAGTAGCTCAGCTGGCTCCTTGAACGCTATTGGTTATGTATTCTTTTGCTCATTTCAGTTGAGTGATCACAGCTTTCTTTAAATTGAAATCATTATGCCACAAGATTCAAATCCATTCGTTTTACTCGTTTTATCGCACTTTTTTAAGGATATCCATTTTTGTGCTAAATGTTAGCACTGACACACGAATTGTGCGAAGCCATATTACCACCGATTATAACTATTTTCCCTTTAAGGTGCTATGAATGCGGTAAGAATATGGTTTCAAGCCAATCAGTGAAACAAGTAACTTCCATCGATCCATTTTTCATTTTGATCTACCTAGTTCGTCTTGAACAACATATTTGATCATAACATGGCGAAGCTTTTATCACCAAGGTATGCGCTGACCACGATACATAACACATGAAGGATGCACTATTCTTCTCAATAAATACTCTTCTTTTCTGCTTCAACCTGTTTGCATTCATTGCTGGATATAGACTTCTACCAAGTTCCGTTAATTCTCTCTCTTCATTGCAACTTCTTGAATGTCGGCAGCCCAACGTGCTTCGAGTCTTCCTATACTTCTTCACTCCATTCTCGGGTTCTACACTATAGCTTTTTTGTTCCATGGATTCAATCAATCAATCATATACTCTCATCTTTGCACGATATGCTCGGCCCTTTGCTAATTCGAATATTCGATGTCCTTCAGTAAATAAGCGACAACTTTTCGTTCAGTTTTTACAATGTTTTGCACATCAAAACTAGATAAAGAAAATCCTCAGCCTGCAAATTTTACAATAGTTGCACCAAATATATTTTCCCCTTGTACAGAACGCTGTCTGACCACCAGGATTATCGGTATACTTGTCTGTAGATTTGTAAACAATGATTCGAGATGCTTCCATGGGTAATACCTGCAGAGCTTCCTATAAGGTATCTTTTTAAAAAACGTATAGCTTTGAGTGACATATTGAGTTAACAGCAACATAATATTGATAAAAATTATATAGATTTAGTATGTTCATAGTTTTTACTTGTTCCATAAAATCGGCTGTATTAGACATAGATATACCACATTAAAAAGTCACATTTTTAAACTTATTTTCCAGCACTCCATCCTTTGATATGTTTCTCGGACTTTTTCCACTGTCTAGGGTGTAAATCACACAACGTCTCGGGAGTTTTGTTCTACTCCCGTCTTCAGGTGTTCCTGGTTAGTTCTGAGAAGGACTGATATTGTACGTTTTTTAACGTAAATTTGTGCCTCCCCCGGGGTTTGAACCCGGGACCGCTGATCGCTGTGATTACTACTCTGCCACTCTAACCACTAGGCCACCAGGCCTAGTGAGTCAGAAACGTTAAAAATAATTTGAACGAATTTTACACAAAGCAATATTGAAATTTGAATTGGTTGCTGATACTAGTTTTAAGTTGCATGTCTGAGCAATTTAATGCATAAAAGCACATTGTACATATTTTAACATTTCTCTTAAACTCTACTAAAATAACTTTTTGGCATTTCAATTAAGAGAGTAGTTGTGAGGCTTCTCTTTACTTCATTCCTAATTATCTATATTGAATATAGTTACATCATTCCATAGAGGAACTTGGGTAATGTCTAATGACATCTTTCACTTAATGCAGAGACTAAGTAGCTATGATTACAAACATATTATATATTTGCTCAATTAAAGTCTAAGGTACTAAACATTATATTCACCTTTAACAAGAATATAACGTACCTATCCTTGCCTCACTTAACCTAATATTATCTAATCTAACCTAACCTACAGCAACTTAACCTAACATAATCTAATATTACACGTTCACTTTGCTTTTTGAATTTTCGCTAAATTTCTTGCTGCTTCAGCACTGTAATTGCTATAGAAAACTGAAGATCAAGTAAGTCTGCAAGTCTACTACAGTTCTACTGTATATTGAATAACTGCATACCAATACATTTCGCTTAAAATTGGTTCTTGGTGATAGAATCTAATTTGCTCTCTATATAGCAGAGTGATGCAGGCTATTATTGTGGCAAATTCAGATTGACAGCTTAATAGTAGCATAAACCACCGTTAACTAGCCATACCTAAAGTGCATCTATTGAACGCAAGAATGTAATTATCGACATCTTCAATGGAGAACGTGCGGGCAACTTGTCATCGTTGTAATAATTTAAAGCACATCAAATTAAACTGAATAATCTGTACTCACTATTGAAATCAGGAGGATGGTTATATGTTTGTCGATAATTATCGTTCATCGAAGCTATAGGAACTGCAGGAATAACTGAAGTTCCTCATTTCAAGAACCAGACTGATCTATCATGAACATGTTGGTACAGCATAGTAGAAGATATTAATTTATCCTTTTAACTTTGGAATAAGCAAACACTTCTAATGGTTTCATTGATGCTAGTTTGCTTCCGTATACTAATCATATGTATTTGCCTGTTATATTTTAATGTGGGTATACTCAGTATACTCAGAGGTACAGTTAAGGTCAAACAGATATGAGGCTTAAACAGATCTTTGGGGAACTCCAACTTTAAACCCCAAGAGGTCTGCTTGTAGTGTACATGTACTTACAAGTTTTAATCACAAACATAAAATCGTTTATATCCAATGCTTCCAACTTGCAAACAAATAAAAAAAAATACGAGACAGTTATGAACATATTGAAAAAAAAGTTACATGTCTTTTTTTCTCTAAAATCGTAATGGGTAGGAAAAAAACGGCAAATCTATTAGTACTTCCTTCAAAGCATCATTTATTCACGCTTGTGTACTATATATTTCAAAACAAATGACCAATAATATTATCTTCTAAGTTACAATGAGAACACCCCCTAATCGAAACCTTTCTTGTTTACAGGAGAGAAACCGTTCAAATGCGAGTACGAAGGCTGTGACCGACGCTTTGCGAATTCCTCGGACAGGAAGAAACACTCCCACGTCCACACGTCGGACAAGCCCTATAACTGCAGGGTGGCCGGCTGTGACAAATCCTACACCCACCCTTCGTCCCTTCGAAAGCACATGAAGGTGCACGGCTGCTCGGGGCGATCGCCGCCTCACTACGACAGCGACGGGGAAGAATCGAACTCTTCTTCTGCGGGCAGCATTTCGGTGGCCGCTAGCCCTCAGATCGGACCTCAAGTGCCGTGTAGTACTGCCCTTAGTGAGTGGTATGTTTGTCAGCCCACGCCAACCCCTCCGGACCCACTCGGAGGCTTAGGACATTTCGGACATGTGCATCCCGGTGCGGCGACCGCCTATTAACGATGGACATGTTTATAATTATTCACCAGGAGGCGCTCCTGGGAGCCGTGCAATGTTTGGACTTAAAAAATGTAACTATTAAGTAAGTTTGGCACAACTGTGCAGCTAAAGGAAGTTTGTGACAGCTTCGCAATAATCGCAACTATTTAAACTGAAGAGGTGTATCTGTGCATCTGCATTTGTACGCTTAACAATTATTATAGATACAAATAGTGGTAGAAGCACATCTCTCTACTTACTCTAAAACTCTTACAGAAATTATCCTGTCTACATATATTCTTACAGTTTAACCATAATAGTCAACGTGAAGGTATATCCGCTTCTCAACCTTATTAGTTTCCAAAGCTGCAATAGACCTCCAACTGCTCACCACTCTCAATACATAATTTAATTCGGAATTTGTTATGCTTTCGCGATTTTCTAATAATATCCAGTTGGAATAATTCCCACACGTCTGATCACATAAAATACCTCTAGGAAATTATCACACTGGGCGTTGGTAACCAAGTATGGGTTAAATATATCACTTTAATAGCTGTACACATAAGCAGACCAAGCTCCTCAAAAGGTCGCATATGAACACAAAGGCTGATTCTGATGATGTTTTTTGAAAATATTGAATTAAACATGATCCTTGGTTTGACAATTTTACCTAGTTATTCCAAGCTTTCACAATGTGTAACAGATCACCAATCAGTCACAATCAAATTATTTCTCTTGTTATTTATCAAGCTTTATGTAAATGATATTTTTCCAATGCAGCTTTTGCAATTGCACAATTATTTGCTTTTAGCAATAACAATTTAAAATAAGTACAAGTTTTTCTGTTGACAAACTCTACACAATCAAGATTACCTTGATTCAACTTGCTCTACTTTTGGTATAATCTGGTAGACGTTAGCATTTTAAATACCACATTTTCTAATTGTGTTTGCTAAAAATTGCTGATAGACGTGGTCTGTAACATACTCGTATTTTGATAATGTCCAAACGGGAAAGCAAACAAACTTGAAAATTATGCTATAGCATTTACAAACAACTTTTTATAATTCTTTATTCCAGATCTTCAACTCAGTCAGCTTTCGTGAAACTATTATTGGCTTGAAAATTAATGTACCCACAACTTTCAACTGTTTTCCTTATATGTAATCATAATCAATGCCACAAGGTAGAAACGTTTTTGCAATTAATTAAATACAGCAAAACTTTTGGATAAATGGACATTGAAAGTAGTGATCAAACTGGAAGGTCAGACCAAGTAAAAATTAATAATCATTATATAGAACTCGTAGATTTTATTTTTTGGTCTCTTAACTCATCGAATACGCAACACACATTGCTTTCACAAATAGCATTTAAAATTAAATATTTTTTTGTATTTCTTAATGCAACAATTTTTTAATTGTATATTTATACCCACAAAAGACTATTTGCACGTTAAATATTTTTCAAAATTTGAAAAGGAAAAGAAATTATAAGAAATTAAATAAAACATTTTTAGGAGGACTTTTGCAACCTTGCACAAGCCTTGTGCAATAGTAGTATCTATTTGCGTTATGAATTTTTTAAATTATTGATTATGAATAAAAGGTGAGTTAAATAAGTGTCTTGGACCGTGTCATTATTGAGGTCGAAGAACTCAACTTTTCGCCCACTTTCGTAAGGAGCTTTATGAGGAAGAAAATCAAAAGAGCGCGGTAAATCTTCTCAGAGAAGAGTTTCGCCTCTGGCGTGGTTTACACGTGGAGTTGCATTTGCTTTTTCTCCTGATAAACCCCTTATGAAAGTGGGCGAAACGTTGAGTTCTTCTATCTCAATAATGGCACGGTCCAATCTCGGAAGTCGTTTGTTACTTAATGACAATGGCCGTGAAGGCCTCCGAAATCATCTGCATTTTCAACATTTCCAAGAAAAAAAACAAGTTTAGCAGCTTTTTTATTGTGATATTACTTACAGTATAACGCAACATGTAGTAATATGGCAGTAAGGTTGAAATTTATAACTGTTTAGCCTGCATGTTATGCTTTCGCACATTTATAATATGAAGATTATTATCTATAAAGCGTATAAAACTTGCAACGATCGATTTAATCTCTTACCATGAAATAATAAAATTGAAAGTCAATGCAAGTGTGAACATTCCACCACTATTTGAATCTATAAACTACTATCTACTAACATCAATCGTTCATTTGTGCCTCTGTGACTACTCGTTTCCTGTAATATATGTTGTACAAACTCGTTTTAAGTACATTGTAAACTAACTATCAGGGATCTCTGTATTATTGACTGTAATGACGACGATGACGATTAAGTTTAAGTTTAAAATAGTGATAATATATTTAATATTGTAAATATTTATTTTAAAGCTATTCCTACGCTAGTTTTTTTGCAGCGAACTCCTAATACAGAATCAAAGCGTCAAGCGATCGAGGCTATACGAATATAATTATAAAAGCTAATATTTTCCAACAAAAATAAACTAGAAAAAACGTAGATACAAACGAGACTTGTCAACCACGGCGTTCACAAATTATTATGATAAATAAGTTATGGCTGTTGGTTTTTATGATTAAAAATGAGCCAAGTTGTTGCCTGTTTTGGTTCATTAATAATACAATCTTGTGAGAAACACCTTGGACAGTGTTATCCAAAATAAATACTTCGAAATATCTGTTAGTGTTAATGCCACCGTATTTCATACTTTTTTGTTGCTCTGTCCACGAGGTACTATTTATTCACCGGTTCTCAAATTGCAATTGAACAATCGGCATGCAGTTGTCTTTAAATTATGCACTAAAACGTGCTGCCTGGCGACGGCGACAAACGCGTTCGACAACTACAAGAGACTAGCACTGATCTGTTATTATACACTGTGTGATATAAAATTTTAATATAAGAAATGTAAAAAGCTATTGTATGATAACTGTATGTATATGTATACTGCCGTGTATTATATGTTTTCACGAAATATTAAAAATATATTTATCGAATTAATATGTTGTCTTTTTTAATAGCCGCATATTTTTACTTTCAGATTTATAGTGGGTTGAATTTGAATATTTATGAAGTAACTTGTTTTTTCATTTTTACCTGTCTCATTCTAGACATTTTTTCATGTGTTTAAAATGTTAAGAATGTGTGCTTGACTTTAAACGATATTAATAACAATTTTTTATTTTTAATTTGAAAAGCATGAAGAATTCTCCGGCATTATGCTCTCTCTGCGCGTATGCACACATGATTTAGGATTTAAGTAAATCCGAGTGATAGTGTCTGGGACAAGAGTGAGAATTTTATAACTTACATGGACGCTTTATAACTTTACAAGGTATACTAGCGTGATTTAACATCTAGCGCTAGTTTGTTCTCAACGGTCACGGAATAGCTCATTCACAAGAATTGATTTCGTAATTATCATTATTTCTGGACGGTGGGAAGGATTGAATACATTAGTGCCATCAGTCAATATAAACATACACATTTGTAGGAAATGCAAGCGCTTTTTCAGTGAGTGAGCAATTTCATAAATAACTTTTGTGGTAGTAAGCTAACTGTCAGTAGTTAACTACGTGTAGAACCTCTATATTTTGTATACCAATATTAAAATCTAAGCAAGGTCACTTATTTAAAGTGACATAGCTTGCACGTTATTCGACGACTAACAGTATTGAAGTATTAAAGATTTTTAAATGATGGACGCCGGAAATAGATTTGTTGAGGCAGGATTTAATTATAGCCATACTGTTTAACAAAAAATAGTGTTTAAACTATTAACTTGAGCGAAACATAGACTCATTTTCTTTGTATGTCAATCCTTTGTATTAATTTAATAAATGCTTTTAATATAAAACTGCATTTAAACAGAACTATACACAAAGTCTTATAAATAATGTCTACGTACATATTAACAGACTATTATTTATATATTCATTCATTCATTCATAATCTATAACCTCTTTTACCTTTCGGTGTCGAGGACCATTCATACCTCGCGGGAAGTGCAACGGAGGTAATGCGCCTCACGCGACTTACATTACGCTCTCCCGCATGCAAACATACTACACACACAACAACTACCATCTAACTTAACTAATGAGTTCAAATCACTGTCGCTCCGAGAAAATTATCGGCTACGGCTAGATTTGAACCCATGTCCACCTGGTTGCTAAGCAGACAACAAGCCCACTCAACCACCGAGGTGGCTATTATTTATATATGTTACCGTAAATACCCGAAATCAGTAAGAACCCGTTTTTACTAGAAACTAACTGTAACTAGAAACTAAGTATCCGCTTTTTTAATTTTAAAATGAAGCAACTGCCTCATTATATGATGATAGGTAAGATATCAATAATAAAATTTTTCTTTTATATATTTGACATTTTTATTTCAAATTCGGATATTTACTGATATAATGATATATTTAGTAAGAACGGATTTTAACTGAAAAGTATATAATAATTTTATTCGGCATTTATCTAACTGCCTAAGTAAGAACGGGTTCTCACTAGTAAAAATGCGTTGTTTCTGATGCTCTTAGATGCTTCGCGTATTTACTAGTAAAAACGGGTTCTTACTGATTTCGGGTAGTTACGGTAACATATACATATTAATATAGAATTTTAACTTCCATCTTGTTACAAATATAACTAACTAGCTAAAGTTCGACGGAATTAATTGAGATACTAAAATAGAAAGCCTGATACGTTTAAATGGGTGTGCGAACGACTGGAGTATCGGTTTCTTTTACTATCTAAGTGGTTCAAATGTTTGTTATAATATCAGTAAACTAAAACAAAAATGTATATTTTTGATCTAGAGTTTTTTAGCATCGCCATATCACATAAAGTGTAAATCTGCACTACAATCATACAGTGGATTATTTTCCTTGGTAATTCTTTGAATAGTTCTACCATGTGTTCAAAAAAAAAATACACAAGGGTTGGCCATGAAATAAGATTCAATCATGCATTTTTGTGTTCCGTTGTAAAAACCATTATAATTGTAGCTTAACTGAATTTTCAATATAAACTTTGACAGCAACAACAAGAGTGATTCCATTAACGAATTTTAAAGCTTGCTGTTCACATTACTTTTATTTTCTATGGCCAACCCTTATGTAATTTCTTTTTTAACACATGGTATATAATAATATGCTTTGAAAAAATTCACCTTGAATACAATTGCACTAATTATCGTAATCTTATTTGTTTTTGTAATTCAATAAAATTACATGATAAGAACAATTAATATAAAGATAAGTATTATATTCTACTAAATTGAATATTTGACTAAAAATTTATATAGTAAAATACGTTGTTAACCAAGTGGAAACATATCCTGATTTATGTATATGCCACTACCGACTATATTTTGTGGTTTGTTTATAATCACTTTCCACTTTTTACTTTTACATGGAGAATGAAGTTTTACCTGGTACTAGGTGGTGTAGGTGAAGATTTAAAGTTACATGTGGAGACAATAACGAACTCGATGTGATACGAGTATACTTAGGCGTAAAAATAACCGACGATGAAAGAAGTGATGAAATGATCAAACACAAAATCAAGACAAGACAATTAAATAGCGTATTGTGGAATACGTCAATAACAAAAACGACAAAAATTATAATTTTCAAAACGATCATACAATGTACGAGGGCTATTTTTCTCAACCTCCGAATCAGTAGGAATAAAACTAAACTAAAACAGTTATTGTATTAAAATTTAGCACAATTATCAGCTACATGTTCGCATAATCGCCCTTTCGTTGAAGACACCTATCATAGTGTGGCACCAGATTTCCTATCCCCCTCAAAGAAGATTACCGCCTGATCACTCAACCAACCGTTCACGTCGGTTTTCAGCTTCTTCTTTAAACTGTCTGAATTATTCTCGCACACATCGCTCATATTGTACTCAACACACGATGAATTTTGACTGGATTATGCCTTTCAGAATCGTTGTCTTCAGCCAGAACAAAGTGAATTACGGCTTACGGCACGCAGTTCGCACTTGGCGCGCGTAGTAAGCCTTAAAGTGCTTTCTTCTGGCTGAAGGCTTTACGCTGAAGGGCATAACGCAGTCGAAAATGAGAATTCTGCATAAACCTTAATGGAGAAGCTGAAAACCAAGATGAACGGTTGGGTGAGTGACCAGGCGGCAACCTTCTTTGAAGAGGACATGGAAAAACTCATGCTTCAATACGATAAGTGCCTTCACGGAAATGTGGATTATGTAGAAATGTAGCTCGTTTTTTATTTCGACAGAATCTGAGGTTGAAATAAAACCCTTATATTAGTGCCTACGAGGTAGAACTCTGGGAAATAGACATTGATATACTACAAATAATTAGTGATGGGCGATATTTTACTAACTGCAATTTATAATGTGCTATCTTGTTCGTACGAAATAATAACAATCACGGATATAAAACAGGTTCGGAGGCCTAAACCATGAACTGATAATAAAAAAGAATCAATAGTTATCACTGTTACTCAACAACCATGATGTGATCAAGGCTTTTAGATGGTGCTACATCCCAGGTCTAATACGTTAAATGATATCTTGCTGGTGTGAGAGTGGAATGCAATAAATATCACCTAAATACGGCTCTGAGCTGTATTTATCACATTATTGCTTGTTGCCATAAGAATTTACGCGCAAGAGAATTCACGTCAACTGAGGGAGATGAGGAGATGCCCAGTGAAGCTTCTTTAAAATGCAAGTGATTAAAACTAAAACATATATTAGTTAATTTTCCTGCATTTTTGCAATGTATCCATTATTTACTGCTCCGAACCTCCGAACACTGCTTTAGTAATAAATTAGTTCTTATTGGTGTAACTGCTTGCAAAACAACGAGAAGCGAAGTCGCGCTTTGATACTTTTTACGGGTTAAGTATTCGTACTATTATATGAACGGATATGAACATTGTGATCACTTCAGATGATTTCGGAGACTTTCTTGGCCATTGTCATTACGTAACAAACGATTTCCGAGACTGGACCGTGTCATTATTGAGGTTGAAGAACTTAACGTTTCGCCACTTTCATAAGGAGCTTCATCAAAAGAAAAAGCAAAAGAGCACGGTAACTCAACGTGTAAACCACGCCAGAGGCGAAACTCTTTTCTGAGAAGAGTTGCCGTGCTCTTTTGCTCTTTCTCCTCTTATAAAAGTGGGCTAAACTTTTTTTACCTAAATAATGACACGGTCTAATCCTGGGAGTCGTTTTTTATGTGATCACCGCACACTTTAAAATCATTTATATTAAAAAATCGCAGCTCCGACTCAAGGTGCAATTGAGAAATCAAAATATCGCCCATCATTAGATACAATAGAGGTCAAGCGCTTACGACTGTATATTTATGTGCAATCAATGTTAAATAAAGCTTAAATGTTGGTCATGATATCCGCCATTAAAAAAATAGATAGACAGCGAAGAACATGAAAGAACGAGGTGAAAGAAGCCGTTACTAAAAATCTACAAGCTGAAGATAGGAATGATAGAAAATCGTGGAATCTAGAATACTGAAGGTGGTGACAGACGTAGAACACAGCCATATATACAGATTGTACGACTCCAATTCTGAACACAGCGAATCCATGAATGCAACAAAGAGGTCATATTTTTTTCATTTGTAACAGATATTTGCTTCCTCTTATTAGGGCGAGGTTGAGATTACTTAACTTTAGTTTTAAAAATTTGTCTAGCCATGATTGCATTCTATCCTTGTTGTGATACTCATTTGGTTTATCTGCCTTGTTGCACTCATTGATGTTCTACCATACGTTCGAATACTTTTATCCCCAGGAGGTCTGTGGAATTGATATTAGTAATGACATTTAAATAGAAACAAACAACTCTACGGCCTTTTAGAGGGTAGTACTATTCGATCATATTGTATGTTCAACATAGTTTTCGGAAAATCCGTATATTATATATTACTATGTTTTATACTTGTTTGGTTATTTTAAACAAATGAGTTTATAAATCTGAAAAGGGTCGGGTCTCTATATCCTAGCAATTATTATTTTGATTTGTATAAATTATGAGAGATACATTTTATATAAAATCAATTATCGTGGTATTATTTTTAATAATTTAAATGTAAACGCTCTTTATGGTGATTTAACTACTGACATCGCTAGAATACAGAATATTATTTAACTAATGTGAAATTAATGCAAATATGACTATGCACCCTCACAATTCGCAAACCAGGTTCGCTATTACACGATAATTATCTGTGATTAATTAAATCGTTGCCTAGGTGATAACAATTGCATTAAGTAAATACACGTCACAAACAGAAAACACCCCACCAAGAAATTCAATAAAAATTAATCTTTTAGGATAATGTTTTGTGACCTTCCTGTTGATTTTGTAATGGAAACTATGGCTTAACTCGAGCCCCAGCAAGTCCCATGATGTCTGGCACCCTCTTTCTTTGTTGGCCTGTACAAGCCGCTGAACGCCCACAGAACGACTCCTGTAGCTGGACCGCTGCTAGGGCATCTCCAATTCGTCCATTGCCTAACACCTAGGGCTTCAATTGCTTTCTACGAAGGCCGCTACCTCTAGCACACAAGGCTCCAATTACTCTGCTCTAGTGTTGGCTAGCACTCGATCCACAAAATATACATTTTTTAAAAACTTTTGCAGATGTGCTCTGAGTTACTGCAACCTACCACAGTACACCCAATGGATATAGAATTAATTTTCAAACTCACTGAATTGTGAAAAGGGTACAAAAAGGGGCACACTATTTTTAATACTGTTTTTACAAATTATTATCAAAACCAATGTTATTCATACTATTTACAAAAATTAATCTTGCACATATCTGAAACATTTTATAAAACAATATCTGATATGCTTGAAACATTATTAATTGTTATTATAATCGTAGAGGCTTAAAATGGGTTCATAGCAATATGTAACTAGATATTAAGCAAATTTCAATTATTAATATTTTTCTTCTGGTGTCGTAGGACAAAATCATAAAATACTAATGGAGAACGTCTGCTAAAATTTTTCCTAATGAACGATTTAGTAATTATAAACACGCTATATAAAAACATAAAGACATAGTACACAAATACACAAGGGTCGGGCTGGAAAGAAGAGAAGCATTAATCATAGATTACATAATAGTTCAAGAAGACAAGAGTAAAAAGAGGGAGCGCAATAGATAGTAACCATACGAAAATAGGATCTAGCAAAGCAAGAAGCAAAACGTAAAAGGAAAGAACAAAAAAGGTTTTACAGAAAATAAAAATATCAAGATTGAGACACGAGGAATGTCAAGTAAAGTTTCATGTTACAGTAGCCCTGGAAATTATGCAAAGTATTGGAGAAGGAAACTAGATATTCGAAGGATTATATAATCCTTTAACTCCTATGTGGAGCATAGAGCCCCGAAGAAGGTCTTCCAACAGTCTCTATCCTTTGCCAGATATGTAATCCGATTCGAAGATTTTACTGTATCTTTGATTTCTTTGAGGACTGTTCTTCTTCATGTATTCGCTGGGCGGTCTTATTGGGTCGTCTTTGCCCATGAAGATAATAATGTAAGGCTTGGCGGGAAATGTTGTTTGTTATAAGTAACTCTGCGTTTATGATGTAGTCCGATCATTTAATGTGAAGTGTGCTTCTGAGACACTTGTTGACGAATACTTCTAGCATTTCTTCACTTTCTTGGGTATGTCTCCACGTTTCACACGCGTACAGGTCTGTTTTACATTCGTTGTAACTATTTTTAGTTTGGTCTGCCTGGTAATCTCGGACGATTTCTACACCTCGCGTAACATCCCAAAAGCATGTTTGCCTTAGAAATTCGACAATCTACGCCCACCATCGATTCCTCTTTACTCGTGATTTGACTACCCAGATAACAAAACCATAAACATCTTCTATTGGCACATTATTGATGAGAAAAGGATTAATGTTGTTTGTACCGCAGCGCATTGACCGAGTTTTATTTATATTAACTTCATGAACTTATGGAAGGAATGTGGTCTGTATTTAAAAGGGTATTACTAAGCACCGCCGAGAAGGTATGCAGGAAAACAAATGTAGGAGAAACGAAGAAAAATCAGCGTTGGAAGGAGTATTTTGAAACAAAAAATTATAGTGATTACGATAATGAAGAATATAAAGCCCAAACAAAAATTGTTAAAGAGACCGTAGCAGCGGTCAAAGTGAAAGCATAGGAAGACTTTGGCCACAAAATGGAAGAAAAGCGTAAGGACAATATAAAATTATTTTACAGCATGCTAAAGCTTGTAAGAACAGACAAAGTCCTCCAAAGATGGCAAAATGTTACAACTAGAAAAGATATAATAGAAAGATGGAAACATACTTCAAACAGCTACTAAAAGGGTAAGATAAGAAGCATTGACACTCGAGGGGTCAGACCGCTGGAGAACAGCGAAGAAAAACACCATGAAAAGGAAATAATAGAGACAGAACTAGAAAAAGTCTTAGAAGTCAAGCACATGGAAACGATTCTAGAATAAAGTCAGCTAAGGTGGTATGATCATCTGTCAAGGATGAACCTCCTAAGCAAGTGTTAAAAGCTAAGATGAAAAAACAAACACGGATCGAACAAGCTCGAACAACACGGAACGACGCGATTCAAAACAGTACAATTAAGAGGGATAAGTTTTGGACAAGCAAGGCAAGCGAGTGCAGACCGATAAACGTGGAGATCTATCTGCCAAACCCTTACACCGCAAATGTAGGAAGCATAGGAAGGTCACGATTAAGTAATAGTTTTTCGTGACTTTTTCTAAAACTTCAATCTTTCTTTTAGCCAGTCATCATTTGTAGTCTTAAGAAATTAAATCGGAAATGTGTAAGAAAAAAGAATTGTGTATCTAAATTCGAAAAGAATGCAAGATTACGAGAAATACAGAGTACAATGGAATACGACCTAACATACAGTAAGGTAAAAGACAGGTATGAGCACAATTTGGAACTAAAACGAAGGAAAATGTTCAGAACAAATAAAAGTTATTTTATGTGCCTACTACTTAGGAGCTACAACGATAAAAATCCTTTTTTCTATAGCAAATGTTAAAGTGTGCTTTAATCGACTCAAAACAAAAGGTCAAGTGTTACTTTAACAGCAAGGGTAGATAAAGTAGCACTTTAACAGCAAGGGTACATAAACTAATTTAATTTTTTAACTTTTATTTAAATTAAATATTGCAGCTTCGTATTATCCTAGCAACCCAATCTAGCTACTGAGATTTTAAAATGTGATTGACTTTCCTTATTTTCTTTTGAAATTGTTAAAATTCTTGCTATAGAAAAAAAGTTTGTATTGTACACGACGATAAAGTTATTACTATCCACTCTTGAATCATTAACGTCTCGACTTCGTCTAGACGTTAAACAATTCATTCGTGGATAAAATTTAACTTTATCGTCTTGTATAATAAATTACTATTCTCGACTAGGTACTTCATAGCGATAGGAAATTAATAATGGAGTCGCAAAAAACTAATAAAGAGGTGGAGGGGTTACTTTTGAATTTTGAATAGAACAGGCTAGTACAACAGCTAAAAAGACTGGCAGAAGAAGAAAACCTGGAAGAAAAGAAGCTAGAAACGGAAAAATCGCAATAGGAAAACTACAACACGCAACCGAAAAGCTATGTAGAGTCTACAACCCTCTACATAGCTTTTCGTTGTAGAGGGTTGTAGAGTAAATTGTTACAGAACTTGGACAGGAGGGAATCACAGTGAAAATAGTTACTCTACTATGGAAAACGAAAATAGTAGGTCTAGCGAAAATTATCGAAGCATTTCGTTGTTAATGGTGGTTAGCAAATTATATGATCGAATTTTAGAAACAAAATGAAGGACGGAATTAAAAAGCAGATGAATAGAGCGAAATATGTGCTTATCTTTCTTGGATGCCGTCAAAGAATTCGATAGAGTAACAAGACAGTTAATATGGGACACATTAATGAAAACGGGAGTTCATCAAAGACTTAACCAAGCAATTTTTAATCTATACCACAACTGCAAAACTATGCAAGCACTGGTAAGAAAAGATAAGATAAATTTGTGTCAAGCAGCGGCGTACATAGGCAGGACCCTAAGACCCCAAGGTTGGATGGACTTATTAAGGAGTTAATATAAGTAACATACTAAATGATGAAATTCTTCCAACAGCGATATTTCAAGGACACGTAATGGTCTTGAAAGAAGAGTTTGCTTCCAAAATATTTAAATTACCTTGTAACAAACACCTTTCGTAAATGGTTTCTAGTTTTCCTATGCCCTACAAGCGTTAGCTAACTAGCATATATAAGTAATATATAAGTAATTATAATATAAACATGTATAGATTCTGGCAATACAATGTTATTCATTCTCTTTATTACTATTGCGTAAAAAAGACACCGATAATACTATATTTTGGCTTGAATTGTAGAATTATCTGCAGATATAACTTCAATTGCGCAAATGTTGCAATAAGCGGAAACGGTTCTACTGATTGTATAATGTACAAATATTGCAGTGGTCTTAAGCCCTACAACTCAACTCTGATAGCATTGCCAAATTAATG
Source organism: Agriotes lineatus (assembly GCA_940337035.1). NCBI lineage: Eukaryota > Metazoa > Arthropoda > Insecta > Coleoptera > Elateridae > Agriotes > Agriotes lineatus. The sequence continues at coordinate 40,960,274 of OW679198.1, forward strand.
GACATTTCACTAAAGCTCAGGGTGAGGTATTTTATATAACTGCAAGGCTAAAACTTGAATTTAATAGACTGAGGGCATTTGTAAAGAGATGCCATTAATAGAGGTATCATTAAATAAAGAACGCAATAAGCAAAGCTCAATTCTCACAGGGATCTAAGCTGACTGTAAGATCAATTTAAAATAAGAAGTTTGAGCAAAGGTAGTAGCCGAACTATTAATTACAAAATGGATTGCCAAGGCAATGAAATGAAGCGTATAATTCAAGTAAAGTTAAACAGTGAAATATTTGTAAGGGTTTTAAAAGAAAGGTATGAGAAGCGAGCTAAACAAATAAACGTTGCAACGAGCAGCTAAGAAGGCAGGCATTAAGGCATTTAATGGAAATTGTAAGAATCAGCAAGCCAGGGTTAAAAAGCCAAGAAAAGGACACAGCAGATGGACCAAAAATTGTGTGGAAAAGGAGACAGGTGAATTCAAAGGACGCCTTGGTGCAGGAAATACTCTAATAAAAATTAATCAGTGCAGTGACTTGTGTGATCAATTAAAAGCAATTTAAAGAACGTCCAGTGGCGAAAAGACACGGTTAACTAATTATAAATGTAGACAATAATATTAAGAATAAGAATTTTGAAATAGTTTTAGTTATAGGCAAATATAGTGTTGTAAGTAATTATTTTGAATTCGGTTCATTTCCGTTTTTTATTTAATATTTAACTTGCAATTGTTTATAGCGGATATTAGGAGAGAACAAAAGAAATTAATTATGAACTGACATGTTAAAAATGTACTCCAGTTAAATCGATTTTCACTTAATAAATAAAATTATATTAACAATAAAAGTATATCATTTCATTGAGTGCATGTTAGTGGTCGTGTGGTACTATTTGCAACCATTTCCGACACATAAAGTTGAAAAGTTCTCCGAGTCCAGTGTACGTAACCTAGAAGCCGAAGCAGCCCATTCCGATCTCTGCGTGGAGGCGAGCAACCCGATACAGCCCAGAGGAGAAGCTCCCAGAGCATCGAGCAGCTCCGTGAGTACATGTGCCAGGAGTTGCAGCAGGATCCGGCCCATAACAGCCCAAGAAACTACATCATCGTGTCCTTCGAGCTCCCGATACAAGATCGGTGAAAGCAGGTACTGTTTTAACCTAAAACTAGCTACATCAGGTGCGCGAAAGTTATGCATGTGTAAGAAGAGTCATACCCAACACAATCCAAGCGATTTCTGTTGCTGTAATGTAAATGCAGCCCGTAACATAGGCCCAGTCCATAATTTGAGGTTAGGAGGAAGTTGTATCCAAAGTTACGCCAAGAAAAACAATTGGGAAATTGGCGCGAGTCCCTTCGACGAACGCTAGAAAACAAATGACAAATAATGCCGCGAAAGCAGCCGAATTTAAATAATTACCGGTGGAACTTTGATGAATTTTTACACTGTTTTAATTCACTGTCTGCTATCTTGCCAGAGGGGGTCATTTTGGATTAGCGTTTTACCTAATTTCGAGTATTTGCTTGTGCGCAGTAGAGCGAAGACGGAATACAGATCCGTACTCAATTAATTTAAGAATTACCTACACATTCAGCTAGGAACCTAACCGAGATTGAGTGATTGGTTTACCAAATTGAGCTAGCGATTAATTATCAATATTTGCAGATAAATAAAATGTGATACAGGGCATATAACCATTTATTTAACAACTCAGAAAAATACAACTCACTTTTAATCTACCTAGAATTTTATAGTGTAAACAAAATATTTGCATGGTGGTTCTTAATCAATATTTATTTAATTAAATCAATGAAACAACCATATCATAGTAATATATGCAATACCAAGTACTTTTGATATTTTCGCATTAACATATTAGGTACTTTATTCGTTTAGTTTACTGAGCACACCATATGGCGCTCAATGATTTCCGTATCCTTTACTTTACTATTGGTGTTTTTCCACAATTAAAAATCTTGTTGCTCTTCTTGTATTTAACATACCGCTTCTTTGAACGAATTGTTTATCAATATATCTCAGCCAATAAATAACAACGAGCAGAAAAATCTTACAATACTAAAATGCAGGCATATACGAACAACTATACATCCAGTAATATTTTGCTGTTGCTACAGATATTACGGTATTCATACATATATGTCGGTGATAAGGCATTCCTTAATTTTTTTATTTATTAACCGTTTTCTCCAATACAGCGTGAGAACTAGAAAGTGGGGAAAAGCGGGAAATACCTCATAACTGAACGGATTCTCAAAAGGTTATCGAGAAAAGCAATTGTATTTATAACTGCTATATACAATCGCAGCCTCTCTTACTTTCCCCTAAGCTGAGTAAACTATTTCACAAAATATCTTCATATAGTCTATCAGTTTGCTTTCACTATTAGGAAGGATCTTTGAGAAGATGTTTCTGAGAAGACTTGGCACTGCCGAATTAGTAATTTAAATTTCATTCAATAAGCAATAATGAATCAAATTACCCAGAACCTGGAAGACTAGAAAATCTGTACAGTTGTGTTTTTAAGTGTAACTCAAGACTTTGATAAGACGGGAGACACTGGTTTGCTTCATAAACTAAATCATTTCCCAGCTACTTTGATATGATTATGAAATCCTAGCTCTCTGGCAGATGTTACTCAATAAAATACCTGAACGAAGTGTCTATAGAATTCGGTGTTCCTTAAAGTAGTGTATTAAGACTGCTACTATATCTTAACTTATATCCAACACTACCATATTGACCACTTTTACTGACAATCTAACTTCAAAAGAAGATTCTGTCACCGCATTTGACAGTCGTCAAATGCACCTGAACCATATAAACTGGTTAGAACGCCAACGAATCATGAAATGAAATCCGTTCAAGTTACATTTAGTACAAGACGTTCAAACTGTCCTACAGTCGCTATTACAAAGTATTTTGTCATACAACTAGATTAAAAGTTTTTTTAGAAAGAAACACATAAATACGAAACGTTAACAAGTAAACTTGAGGTACCATCCAATGTATTGGCTGCTTGGGAAAAGTTGGAAGCTGTCAATTGGCAACAACTGTTGTATACAGCCATTATGAAACCAATTTGGTCATATGGTGTGCAACTGTGGGGATGTGCTAAACCTACAACAATGAAAACTTTACAAAACTTACAATCTAAGGTAAAACGCGAAATTGTGAAACTACCCATGAAAATGTACCTGGATAGCCTAAGGAACTCATGAACTTCGAAGACGAGGAATTAAAAAAAAGCAAATTAGGACGGAATAATGATTTAAATAGGAATCGTATCAAAGGATAACGTTTTCTTCATGTATAGTTCATATTCTTCATATAAATTAAATTGTAAGTTTGCAAATCAATATTAACGAAATATTTTCAACCTGTCGTATTAATTTATCTTTGGCACATTACATAGGCTTATACTCGTAAATCAGATATAAATGCAGTATTTTTATTTTTATTTTACAGAATTCCTTTTTCTAACCGTTATAATAAGAGGCAATGATAAATGAACGGTTCAATAGATTGCGATTAATATCAAAATAAGTACACATAAAAGAAATTCAGGCGCCGTAAAACGCCAAGCTCCGTCATCTACAGAATCAGATATCATATCTCTAGATGAGGTTTCAGTAAATGATAAGCAAGAAGACCCTGTAGAGCAAAGTAAAGATTCAACATCGAAATTTGAGTTTATTAAACCGAAATCCAAAAGATTAAAGGAAAACACAATCTCAGATGATAGTACTTCATACTCTGAGTTTAAAAAAATTTTTGACGACGACATTGAAGTGATTAATTTTGAAAAATTTTGCGAATTCCTAACAATCGTCAAAGGCAAACAAGATGTTTTAACAGTTGCTAAGGCATTCACGTCTGACATAGAATCGCTATTAGAATTAATTGTCAAGGGCATTCGTGTTGTAAATTCAAATACCCTAAAATCACGGCTAAAACGATTGATAAAAAAGATTAATAAAAACTCTGAGTATGAAATAGGTCAACTCAGCTCATCGCAAGATGAAACAGATGGTTACACAGATACTCAGGGATATGCATCGGAGTCTTCCGATGTAATTGTTTAAAATGTCTGTCTATGTCTTCTTATCTTTATCGCTTACCTATTACGTTTTTTCATCAACGAGAGTTTTCACCTCTTGCAGTTATAATGGCTAATTTTAATTTAAATATCATTCAGTGGAATGCTCAATCTGTCCCAGCTAAAAGGGAAAATTTAGAAAAGATACTTGTAGAATATAATATCGACGTAGCCTTAATTAGTGAAACTTGGTTTAAGCCTCAGTATAAAATATCTTTAAAAAACTATAATATTCAGAGATGTGACCGCAATGACGGTTATGGTGGCGCCGCAATATTAATCAACAAAACTATTTCCTTCACACCCATTAACTTTCCAAATAAAATTAATAATGTCAATATATGTGGTGTATTTCTACCGCAAGTAAAGATATCGTTTATTTCGATTTATCGTCCAAATCATGCAAACTTAAGCTACAACGATTACGATAGTTTATTCTCACAGGCTCCCTCCCCGTTTATTTTTGGTGGAGATTTCAATGCTCACCACACCTTCTTCGGTTCGTCTAAGTCCGATAATCCTGGAAACATACTCTTAAAGTCAATCGACAAGCATAACCTAATTGTTCTTAATGACGGTTCCTCAACAAAAATAAACAGACCAAATGAAAATATCTCAGCTATTGACATTACCTTAACCTCGCCGGTCCTGGCCCCAAAAATCTGTTGGAGTGTTTTAGAGGATACCTACTGTTCCAATCATTTTCCCATTCTCATTACGTTGGAGACAAGTGATATTGGAAATAAAACGATTTATCCAAGCAGAAAATGGAAAATTGATTCAAACAAGTTACGATCCTATCACGACTACCTTTTAAGATACTCGGATATTGACAACATTCAGTTACGCTCAGCGCAAGATAAATTTATATTCATCCGAGACATCATGGAGGAGGCTGCGGAAAATACATTTAAAAAACTGAAACCCTCACTCATTAAAGGAAAACCACCACCACCATGGTGGGACGAGGATTGTTCCAAAATTGTAGAGGAACGTAAAAAGGTACTAAAACAGTATAAAAATAACGCAACTCTAGAAAATTTCATCAAAGTCCAAGAAACATTTGCGTATGCAAAAAGGTTTTTAAAGAAAAAGAAACGACAAGGCTGGATTTCTTTTTGCAACAGTCTTAACAAAGATTCGCCTTGTAAAGACATTTGGCAGTCAATTAGGAAATTTCAGAGGATTAGAGTACATGTCAAAAATACAAACGAGGACTGGATTCCAAGTCTTCTTCAAACTTTGACACCACCTTCAGCCAGCAACCTATTACCTTATTGCTCGAATTCTGATAATGATAATTTTTTAAGTACTCCGTTTTCAATGTTAGAACTCCAACAAGCACTAAGCACTCCCCAAAACAGTGCCCCAGGGTTTGATAACATGCCTTATGTTTTAATCAATCAACTTCTATCAAATATTCAGCAAGTGCTATTATCAGTTTTTAATTCCATGTGGGTAGAGGGTGTAATAATCCAGGATTTGAAGAATGTTGTGGTTGTTCCTATTCTAAAGCCTGGTTGCGATGCTACTCAAGCAGCATCTTATCGACCTATATCTTTATTATCGTGTGTGCTTAAAACATATGAGAAAATGATTAAGAGGCGACTCGAATGGTGGATGGCAGTGAATAATATTCTCCCATCCCAGCAATATGGGTTTCGTAAATCAATGGGTACTATCGATGCTGTAACCGATCTTATCACAGAAATTCAAAGGAGTTTTTCTCATAACTATTATCTAAGCACAATTTTCTTGGATATTAAAAATGCATATAACTGTGTAAATTTGGATATATTGGAAAACAAATTAGTATCTTTAGGTTTGGCAATGTTTGTGGCACGGAATATAACAAACTTATTTAGAGATCGCAGGTTGTATATCAGGACTAATAAAAATCAATTAATAGGTCTCAGAACTGTATCAATAGGTCTGCCTCAGGGCTCTGTTTTGAGTCCTATTCTTTTCAATTTCTATACGGCCGAGTTTCACAAAATTTTTGATTCGTCTGTTAAAACTATCCAATATGCTGATGACATATGCATAGTTTCGTCTCACAAATCTTTGGATAATCTCAAAAGTAACCTCTCGGTGGCAGTAAGTCATACACAAAAGTGGTTAGAGCGTAATGGTTTCGAGTTATCTAGTCAAAAAACGAATGTGGTATTTTTTTCTCGACACAGGAACCTTCCAGAAAATTCCATTATCTTAGGAGATATTAAGCTTCCAATTAAAGAATCCGTTAAATACCTAGGATTCATAATCGACAATAAGTTAAATTGGGCTCAACATATCAATTACATTACTGCAAAATGTGAGAAGTATTTGAACCTTCTTCGTATGATGACAAAGGTTAGATGGGGAGCGGATGTTACAATCGCACGCAACTTTTACAACGCATGCATTCGTTCGCATCTCGAATTTGGCTGTATTTTGTTTGGTTCCGCTAGTAAGGGACAATTAAATCGCCTTAAGGTTGTTCAAAATAAGGCTCTTCGTATTTGTGTTGGGGCAATGAGTTCTACTCCAATTGAAGCGTTGCACGTAGAAGCGGAAGAACCTCCATTGGACTTACGTCGACAGTTCATGGCTGATAAATATGTTATAAAACTGAAAACTAGCAGTTCAAATACTATATATAACGATATTCACACCCTTTCGGTTTTGGATTTGGTGAATAGGTTCTGGGCGAAAAAATCATCGCCACCTCTAGTGGAAGCTTACAGGTACGTGTCGTCTTTCGATGAGGTAATTCCCAAAGCTAAATTCCCAACAGAAAGTTTTCTTCAATATCTTAAACCAGTTAAAATTGTATTTCCGCCGTATAACGGAGATGTATATAACGATAAACTGGTTTATCTGTCTATATTGGACCGTTTATCAAACGCAACAGTTATATATACTGATGCCTCAAAATCTATAGATGGTTGTGGAGGCGCATATTATGATGCAACCAATAACATCCAAAAACAATTTAAGTTAAATAACAACTTGTCCATATTTTCTGCGGAAACGAAAGCAATTTTAGAAGCGATTAAGTACGCATGTACTCTTAACGCTAATGTAATTATGTCTGATTCTCAAAGTGTACTGCAAGCGCTCAGACATAGAAAACATTACTCTAACTGTCATCCTTTGGTGTCTGAGGTAGTATCCAAATATTGTTTTCTTGAACTTAAAGGGGTCGAAGTACGTTTTTTCTGGATAAAAGGACATTCGAATATTCAACCTAATGAAAAAGTAGATAAGCTAGCTAAGGCAGCAGTGCATAGAAACACCATTGACGACAATAACATGTCTGGGCAAGACCTAATTGTTTTGGCCAAATCAGATATTCTCAGACGCAACTGGAACACTCGATGGCGAATGTTTTCCAGTGAAAGAATGACTCAGTATGCTTTGATTCATCCGAGAGTCGATTATGCCCGCTGGTATAAGCAGGGGAGCATATCTAGATTTTTCTACTCGACAGTTGCAACTTGCAAGACTGAAATTTGGACACGGTTGTTTTCCAGCTCACTTGCATAAAATTAATTTGTTAGATTCTCCAAAATGTGAATGTGGATATGAAGTGGCAGATTTGAACCACATTATTTTTGCGTGCACCAAACATCATATACAACGCACACAGTTTATGGAGCAGTTAAGGTTAATGGGTATTTCGTTTCCCTTAAATGTGGTCAGCATGCTTTCTTCCAACAATATAAATATTTATAAAGTACTGTTGAAATTTTTGAGTGACGCGTCAATTAAGATTTAAATTATTGAAATTTTGGTCGTGTTAAAAGTTTAACATTAAGTAATTTACTGTAACAAATTCACGTGGCGGATGGGCTAAGATCCCAAAAAAGCCTTAATAAAAAAAAAAAAAAAAAAAGTACACATAAGCAATATTTAAACATTAGGAAATTATGTAAACAAGACAGGGCAATGTCATAAGTAAAAGTTAATAAAGTGCATATAATATGGTGTCGCACTTCATACTGACTATTAAATATTGTAGGCGAGTGAACCTAAAATATGTTACGGTGCACGCCTGACAGCTTATTCTTAGTCGTATAAGTTTTGTTCGCACCTGTAGAAGAAATAAATTGGAATGTGACATCATTCCAACTATAAAAGCCAGTGTTCAGTTGTTACTCCATAACGAATTCTTAGTTAGAGTTCTCTTAAAAATACAAGTTGTTTTAATGTTTTAAATAAGTTTGAGTAAACTTATATTGTTTGCTCAAATACTCAGAGCATTAGCATGGCATGCAATTAGTTCATTTGACTTTTTGGATATGTATGTACATTTTTTTCAACTACTTAAGTATCTTCTGATTATTTACGATTAATTGCAATTTACCCAATATAGAAATCCAGTAAAATATGTGATACTAAAATTTTATGTGTAGTACATACCCCAATTACCAAATTATGATAATAAAAATGTTAATATATTTGCAATTGGATACTAAAGATTAAAGCTATTAAAATATAAGAAACCGAGTTTGTAGGTTCAATTATAATTTATGGTACATAACTTCAGAGTTTTTTTAAATGTGGACTTATTACTCAGAATATTTATAATGTCGCTATATTTTACTTACTAATTGTGCATCTAAACAGACTCTATAGCTAGGTACTGTAAGATATGATATCCTTTGGGGGATATATCTTACTATATATGCTTAAATATAGAGGTCAAAGAAAACACGTCTTGTTTCAAGAACAAATATAATAAACTTGTTTCTAAATTTGTTTTATCGTCCCCTTCACAACCTAAACATCAGCGACTCGATCCACTACAGTATACCAATTGGTTTTAAAACATATTGGCCTAAAAATAACTTGATCTCCACGAACAGATTAGATTTCGAACACAACAGCCAGTACTATTCAGTATAGTAAAATTATATGGTCTTCCTGTAGATGTCTTTTAATGGACGTACAAAGAAAGATGCCGTTTGCTATATTGGGTACCTTGCAAAACAATATCTTGTTACCTGTCATACCGTATCGTATAATTCACTTTCATTCAATTCGTATAAAACTTTAGATTTTATAGTTTTTTAGTACAGTTGTGATAGTTTCTGTAAGTGGAGAAAACTGAACGTCGGGCAATAATTAAATTCTTGACTAGAAAGGGTTTTCATTTTATTTAAAAGGTTGAAAATAGGATGACCCCTTATCAGAATCAACCGTCCGTCGATTTAGCGAAGCAGAAAGAACCTCGAAGATGACGTAGAAGTGAAATACTGTTACTGCACAGAGTTCTGAAGTTATTAACTAAGTAGAGGAGCTAGTGATGGAATTACTGTTAAAATGGCAGACTAGATCGATACTACATGATATATTCATAGGAATAAGATCCCAGCTCGATAGGGGTCTGGAATGTTGACACCCTTGCACAAATAGGATCGAATGAACTGCTCGATACAGATTCTGACAATTTTTGTAGAGAATCGTCACTATGGATGAAATATGGATTTAACATTACGATTTTGTAACCAAACAAGCCAGAATGAAGTGGCGGCATTCCAATTCTCCAGTCAGAATAAAGCTGTCGGTGGGGAAAGTGATGCTCTCGGTTTTCTAGAATTTTCGCGGCGTCTTGCTAATCGACTTTCATTACACTGGTCATACTATTTACTTGCGACCTTTACACCAAATTTCGTGATCAAATCAAGACCAAATGCCGTGAACGACTGCGAAAAGGAGTGTTCTTACAGCATGGCAATGAGTCATCGCACAAATGCATTACAGTTACATCAACAGAGACTGATTGGGCTTTGAAATCCTTCCACACCAATCATATTCGCCGAATCTTGCACAACCGGATTTCTTTATGTACGGGAAATTGAAATCTCGCTTTTGTGGTATACATTTCTAGGACGGCGATAGCTTAACAACTGAGGTAATTTTATGGTTAGAGGGTCAAAGTGTGGACTTTTATGAGGAGAAAATTATGAAGCGGAAATATCGATAAGCCAAGTGTGTCGAGACTACATAGGGAAGACCTACATAGAATGATGTATTTAGAATTTCAGAATATAAAGCATATAGTTTTGGAAAACGGATTTTCCCCTTTTCTTCATATAGTGCATCGTGTGACTTTTGCATATGTGTACGATATTTGGTTGTGCTAGTTGATGTCTACAAATATCGCTGCTAAGCGTGTCACATGCAAAACTTGCTACTAATGCATCTCATATGACTGGTATATATTTTTTATAGAAAGTGAACCAGAATTCCGCGCACTATCATTTACCATTTCTTACATTTTTACATATCATAGGAATCAATAGTTGCAGTAGAGTAAATTAGATACGAAATGCAATTTATTTATTTGGAAAACTGCTGATGTTCGTTCCTTTTTAAGTTCAATCAGACCTTTTTATGTAACATTGCATTTAAAAAAAATTATAATTCTAAAATGCAGCCTTTGTTTTCGTTTTTTGGATGTAAGCAGAGGCGTCAGCCTGGTCTAGTAATTATCAAATCCTCCAGAAGTATAATAGTATAATACTGGTGACAATTTACTATTAACGTTAACAGTTTTATTATTAAACTTTTCTATTCCAGATCATATTCGTTATATTATATGAATTATTAAGCTTTTAGGTCCGGGGATTTGGCAGTCCATGCCACTGGCTAATTTTGAATGATGTTGTAGTGCCGTAGAATAGGGGTTAGGGACTTTTTTAAACATCGTTTAGTAATGGCCAATTAATGTTGAGAATTCAAGTCATTTATGATTACTAAATAGTTTATTTACAACGCGACTAACATAACAGTAGTAGAACACATCGGTTTTGAATCGAAATTCTTCATTGTATTTAATTTCTGTCCATTACATTAAAGAACACTATACTTTTCTAAAGCAGTGGTGAATCAAGCGGGTGTCCTCCAGCTTAGATGGAAAATGGGGTCCCTGAAGCCCAGTAATCGATCGGGATTGCAAATTGTTCTTTAATTAAAGAAAGATAATCAATGAAATTGTTACTGAAGTAACGCAAAAACGGTTATTTGTCAATATACTGTAATGGTTCACTCCCCACAGCAATTCTGATTGCTTAATTAACTAAATGAATAAGGTCAACATGAGCACGGAATTAAGTATTTTATTTATTGCAAGATAATCAGTACATTAATAAGTGCACTTGATGTGAGCAGCAATAAGTAATAATTTGAGGGATAAAAGTTAGCATGAAATAAAGATGGGTTACGTTTAGAGTTTCAGGTATGAAAAATGTTCGGAAGAGCTAATGCAATTTAATTTGTAACTGACGGATTTGAGCTTATTAATGTCAGACATAATGTGAATGATATGATACAGAATGATTTGTTAAGTAGAGAAAGAACATGAGCGTTATGTATTAAACGTATAGGCCAGCAGCTCCTCAGTTTATCACATAAAATTATCAATAAAAAGTCCTTTTTAATACCATTTGTGTATAAAGTGATTTACTAGTGTGCAGGGCATCTGTGGGTATAGTTTGCCAAGCGCTAAGAGGTCTAAGTGAAGCAGATTAGCCAGCAGTAAAATTCGTCCAAGTGCGTGTAACTTCGAGGACCCAATTCCAGAAGCAAGCAGCATCACCCAGCAAGAATAGTGCCTGCACGTTTAGAGGGGCCTTGAGGAGCCCGTACGTGTAGGAATTCCAACCAACAAGCCATTCCCAAGTGCATAATTCCCGTGGCGTCCTTAAAAAGGGTATCCAGTGTCAGAGAGGTCTCCGATTAAGGTAGGATTCCACAAGAAGCCTTTGCTGCAGCATCAGAATTCGCGGGGTTCATCAAGTTCAGACTGTCTGCGAGGTGTAGCGCCAAGTTCCAGTTATACAGATCCGTCCGTTTTCGAGAAATTCAGTTAGTGTTCTTTGAAAATGCAGGATGACGCGGCATTTTTGTGTTTTGGACGGATGTAGAACAAAAATCGATCGCGCGTGGGTTCTACGTCACATTAGAAACAAAACGAGCTTAGCAGTTGCTACGTCACAGTATTACTCATATTTACCTGATGCTTCAATGCCATTTTGGTGTTTTAAAATTCAATTTACACTGTTTCTTGCGATCACAGATCATTTTGTTGCTGTGTCCAATTTAGAGGTTATCTAGACGTCAGATGGAAATTGTGCAGTTGCCCTAATATCCGAGTTAAATTGGCATATAACGAGTTATTTCGCATACAAAGTTTTTCTTAATTTTATAAACCTACACCCTTAACCAAGTTTGTCTCATGTTTCATGAAGCTAAGCCCGAATTTATTGCAAATAGATAAAATAATAAAAGGGCAATAAACCATTTATTTGTCGTAATTATTATTACAGTCTTTTAAGTTGCCCTGAGTTTGACAGGCAGGTTCGTAATTGAATCTAATGCCATTTTGTAAAGCGTAATATTCCTTGCCATTAATTATTTTATTTAAAAATTACTATATACTTTACCAGGCGGGGCTATTACAATACATTGTATAAAAATCAAAAGAAACAAAATAATTGCATTATTATAATTTGTTATATTCCTTGAAAGAATATAATAAAATTACCCTCCTTTCTCTTTTCTTAGAATTATGTTTTGATGCTGAATTTGACCATTTACTACGATTTTTAAAAGAAAATACAGACAAATTCAATATTATGATACAAGTATATCGAGCTGCAAGAGAAAGGTCAACATTTCCAAATAAAGAATTTTTTCTTAAAAATGTGCTAATTCTGTTTCCAAATCATCGACAGAAATGTCTATCTCTGTCTTGAAAAACGTAAAAAGTATTTAAAAATTGCAATGATAGAAGAAGGCGCTGTTGAATATGGTTACTTTGAAAATAATTGATGAATTTGCTGGAGAAAATAGAGGAAAAAATTTATTTAACTTTTAACTCCAATTTCAATCTCTCTTTCTCGAACTATTTTTGTTTTTTATTTTACTTTTCATATTTTGTATATATTTACACCTGATGTTATAAAAAATAATTACAATGTTTTGAAATAAAAACATCAAATCACGTATTACGTGTGTTTAATTTTTTGATATATCCAAATTCTACTTCTTTTTGTAGGATAAACATATACAGGGTGTCTGCTAAATGTGTCTTAAAATTTGAGGAGTGATTGTATTCTCCAAAACAAGAGAAAATGCTTATAACACTTTGTACACACACCAACACCCTCCAAAATATAGCATTTCTATTTAAAGAAACGGTATATTTGAGTTACAACTTATTTGGGCCTCAATGAAGCAGGCTAGTTATAATATTAATGTAATTCACTTTACAAAATATGTCCAAAGTGTTATTCATTGGATGATATGCAAGCATTAGCACGACGCATCATTGGTTATCTAACTCGTTCAACGATATTTGCCTCATTCCGAATTGTTTGGCAAGACCGTAACACAAATGCCTGTCAGCCATCTCCTTATTCGTGTAATTTCAGTCATTTCGACTAGAACAAGCATAATTTAATACGGCACTTTCATTTGACAAGCAGATACTAAACTTAAGTGAATTGTAATACTTGAACGTGTTTTTAAATAAAAATGCTATATCTCGGATGGTGTTAGTGTGCGGACATAATGTATTGAACGTTTTTTACTTGTTTTGGATGGTAGGTTCACTCCTCAAATATTGAGACACATTTGAGCAAACACCCTGTATAAATACCGATTTTATCCACCAATATACTACAGCATTTATTCAATTCGTTTTTATTTAATAATATTTATTTATAATGTTAGAGACCATATAATTATAAAAATAAACACACATCTCACATGTTAATATCTAAACAATATTATGAGCATATCCCATGTTTTTGCTCATTTTAAGCTTTTATATAAAGTAATTATAGTCATCATGTATCACGCAATTTCTTTCGAAAAATATTGATTCAAGAAAGAGAATTTAAAAATATTAGTATAAGTGTTTCTCACAACCTTCATGTGCTTCTTAATATTGCAAGGTGCACGAACCTACAATTCATCTTAAAAACTACACATGCATAAAAATCGCAAAACTATTTCAAATTCAAGCACGTTTGAGATATACGCTAATGTAGCACATTTCCAGAATAGTTGAAAAGGGTATGTTACAAGATCTCTCACTGATACGACTGAAGTAGACAACAATTTATAAGTGTCTCCGGCAATAATGTTAAAATTTCTTCCTTGTTAGCACGGTCATAATTAACCTATAATGTAACAAAGGTTTGTAGTTAAAAGTAATTACACACTAAGCTGCTTCAAACCGGAACTGAAGTGCTGCAACTTTTTAGCGATACTCCACAAACTAATGCTTTGCAACGGCGAGCAATTTATTTATTGTCTTTGTTAATTGCGTTAGCACAGTTTAATTACTTTGTACAACCTTTTCATTAATTCTGAAGTCCGCCCGATAACCAAAGTGAGCATGTGGGTGGCTCGCACCTCCGAAATGATTATTGCATGTAAATTTGGATTGTTGTAACACTGTAAAAAGTTTACCACGGAAGTTGAAAACGGTTTAATTTGCCTAAATATACCATATTTCCATGTGCACGTGAAGAATGGGGCCATTCCGGTCTTTGGTGCCCAATTACGGCTATTGTTTGAATTTTCGATTGTTTACAATTATTCCTGTAGTTGCAATTTGTCTTCAAGCTGTAAAAACATTTGATCAAAGTTAAAACACAATGTTTAAGAGAGTATTCAATACCGCTTATCAAACTTCGAACTAATTAATATATGCAATTTTCAAAATAATTATCAAGTAAGAAATAAATTGTAGAATAAAACTATTACTTTGCATAGTAAGTAATTGTTGAAGTTCATAGAACAACCTGAAATTAAATAGTTACAAGTACTAGACTGAAAATTGGAATGAGATCTAATAAAACAGGAACGTTAAGAAAAGTTGTATTAAAAACAAGTCTAATAACAACTGCTATAGATACATTTACAAATAATAGCTATTTATGCAACAAGTGCTAAAAGTCGACGTTTACACACGAGACATGAAAATTATGAAACGAAGCCGAAGGCTGAGTTTCATAACATGTATCGTGCATAAACGACTTTTAGCACGCGTTGCATACAATATTTTATCTACGACCTTACTTTTACCGTTATTAATCCAGAAATATCGATTTAACAAATGTTTGCATCTACGACACTTCTAACTTATATCATAATAAATAGTAGGCCATGCGCAGGCTAATGTTTGCGAAGCCAGTGCTGTCAAGGTCAGTTACGAAATTTAATTATTAATACTCCACATCTGAGCGTATTCATTACATAATGCTTTAATTATTTCAAAAACACTTTATCTGTAACGCAAGAAGCAACTAGAATAACTTTACAACTTCACTTCCAGTTCGAAATTGTAGTTTTATAACCTCACTTCACTTTTAGCACTAGAGCTAAAAGTAAACAGCTGATTTCTTTAACCACGGTAAACTATAAAACGTCACTTTTAGTGAAACAAGCTAGCGCTAAAAGGCCTACTTTTAGTAGTGGTCGTAGATAAAATTAATTATATAATATTTCACAGCTATGACAGCTTTATTATAATAAGGTGACGTAGTTTTCTCACATATTGTTGTAGATAACTGTGTCCTCGAATTGAGTTACAAGGTAAGATTTGAAAAAAATGAAAAGGTTACATATATAGAATATAGAATTGCAAACAACAAGTTTTCGCCTGCGTCAGCTTTGTTGAAAACATACCCACTGCAGGGGCATCTGTCTCTTCTTTTTCAGAAAAATTAGACGTTAAGAACTCACGGTTGCCAAAGCCGGAATGGTGATTTTTGTGACCGTTTAAGTTCTTAGATTTAAAGCCAGATTTGCTAGCTTAGAACTAGAGGCTGTGCCACCTTAATCAGCAATTATTATCTTTTTGCGATAAATGCCAACATTTCTCAGTAAACTTTAAACACTTACATTTGGAGTTCAACATTTTATCAACATTGATTCCTTGTGAACATCATTTTCCGGTCCATTGTTTCAGTTGACTTTCACTTCTACGGTCCCCTTTTCAAATTCAAATACCGACGTTTCTCGCTTGTTCTAGTATAGTACAGTTTTGACCGCTCGTACGTGTGCGACTAGACCCAGATGGCCCCTGACGTCACGTCGTAAAATCGAGTCTGGTGATGTAAGCCCCACCTTCAACCAATCCGTTGCCACATGTTTCTCAACAGTTTTTTGGTTTGAAGAAGCAGTTGTAATATTGTGTTAAAGCGAATCGGTTACATGAGGAGGACGGGGAAAGCAAGCAAAAGCTCTGCATACCCTTTTTTCCTCCGACTGCGTCTCGAACGTCAGCATCCGAAGTTACGACCGTGTGGTTGCTGTGAGTGATTTCGCCTTGTTTTTGAAGTGTGCGTATGGCCAACATACCTTTCCTTTGTATGGAAGCATCTAATGCAATCAACGCTCTAAGTGGACCCCTTTGGGAAAGATTTTATCGTGCCGAATCTGGAAAGCAGAGGTAACTAAGATGTTCAAATGTTGCCCGGCAAGAATCTTCATGCGCACCCACTATCGTTTTGGAGAATCATTTGCTACCGCACTTGCAACCGTTAGCGTCCTACGCTGTCTGTTTGGTTCCAGTGGTACTAAATTACTGCTTCGCCAGGGATCAACTCAGGTAAGGTGAACGTAGAATAGCAACATGTAAGAACGTAGAATCTTTGAGTGACGCAATAGTCACGTTGCAACTGCCATATGTGTAACCCACGCGCGCGACCTACTCGTAGAGTAATATAGGTGCTTCATATTGTTCAGATCTTTACACGATTTGTTCACTACAGTCGCTTCAACGTAACAGATGTACTGTTCGCGTCATACCTATCACTGTGTTTCAGTATTCCAAGTGGGACTTTTGTATGTTATTTATCGATGTTCAGTAAATTTTAAAGCTTCTAACCTCTTTTACGTTTATTAATGTCAAACATATACATGTATATTTAAAATTCAATAGACTCAAACTCAATTCTAACGACTTTTCTTTTTATTTGTGGTTCCTGTATTATATGCTTTGTGCTCTCTTTTATGTATTATATGTAAGGTGCCTTGGCGAAATTAAAAGACCAACAAAGGTAAGTCCAAAACCAGCCGGCAAGTCTTGCAAAAAAGTCGTAGTGTGGCGACGGTGCTCCGACTTTGAATTTCTACGAAGGCCGTCCGAAAATCTTCTCCCCCATTCTATCAATAAAATTCGTGGCGCTTTTGCCTCCCCTCTATTGGTTACAATCAACCCCTATTGTGACAGCATTTCTCTTTAAAATACGTCGTGCTGATCCCCTTCTCTCTGGGCAAACAGCTGGCCAACCGTCTGTTACAGCAAGTTGAGGCGTGCTTAGAGTGAGCTTTGGCTTTTTGAAGATTAATGTGTCCTAACGACCCATTTAGACTATCCCCAAAGTGCTTTAATGTCGTTTATCTACTTTGCGTTCGTACTGAGGCAAACGCGTATCGCAATAGACACAAAGCGATGCTATAATAAAAATACTAAAAATTTTCATTTTTTTGCTTAAAAAAGTGGCAAAGTAGATAAAATACTGTAGCTTTGATCTGTAACAATTAGTTGTAGGAGATACTATTTATCTATGCTCATGATATGACCAAAGTACTTGATCTTTCGTTTTGTAACTGCTGACCCTCTCTATTTTACTTATTCCTATTGTTATCGTTGCCTGTGTACATTATATTTTTCTTTTATCCTATATTGATATCCTTGATGCTTATTTCAACTCCATAGAGTAAAGTTGCTCTATTAATGAATTCACAAGCGGAATACAAATCTTCAATGCTCTCAGCCTGCTGAATTTTGCGAATTTATGGTATGGACACCAACCGTAAATGATAACGTTGTCGCTTAGAAACTTTATTCTACGGTCAGATATTCTAGTAATACTTCGTTCCACTGTAATGATAAAACAGCTTATCAGTTTCGTTTTCTCTTTTAATTGAATAACTCCCGGGCTAATTGTTAAAAAAATCATCGAAATCTTCGAGACTTCGCGCCTGGCTTTTAGAAGAATTTGTGATTCCGTGATCACTGTGTCCTTCGCAATTCTTATCGTTCGACTAAGAAATGGAATCAGAGAGAAAGACTGTGTAGCTGGGTTTATATGGAGACAGCAGTTATTGGTGAGTCGTGCCGTGAACGCTTATGTTGGCAATTTAGCTTAGAGTTTGTAATTCTTTTCTAGATGGAGATTTCATTTGGAAATCGAAATACTGAGTCTTATACACCTGCAGTGAGTAGTTTTTTTATAAGGGTTTCTTCATCTATAGGTATGGAAACAGTGTTTTTTTGGTTACAGGACTTTTTCTATAATTTTTTAGATTTTGGATATCATTGTGGACTTTCGTATCTGGATTTTCTAATTTATGGAATTGGTAGCGATTGCGGCACAACTTTGAGTTCGCCTTCATAGTCTGTCACGATTTGTCTACATTGGCTACATTCTATCCAACAGCAGGCAAGATTGAAGCCACACCAATTTCCTTGATCGATGCTGGATTCAACAGGTAAGCTACGACCTTATACGCCAAGTAAATATTTTTTTCCCAGCCGGTTAGAATAGTAGGCATTGCTCACCTCATTTGAGGTAAGAAAGTTCGTTTTTCTCACCTAGGTAAGAAAGTAAATCATGCAATTTTTATGAAGAGACTGTACCGCATGTTAGCAGCTGACTGCTGACGCGTACTGATTCTGACAGCTGGCATATTGATAGTTGACGGATAATTGACTTTATGACGTGTGTTACAGTCTGTTTATACGAGGAATGCATTCTGTGAGTGTTCACATCCTTTTGATGCAGGTAAGTACGAAACCTTAAGTGGCCCCGTGAGTGGCCCTTCATTCGAAGGAATTAAATTAACATCTCGCGCATGCGTACCCACGACAGGAGAGGCTAAAAATCACCGTGTGCGCCCGCGCTTTATTTTTTAATCCAACCAAAACTGCTTTGACAGTTTGACCTCAGTGGACATAACCTCAAAAAGTATAAATAGTAAAGCGACTTTTTAACAACAAAATTTTTAAGTTTTCAGAGTTACTTATGAATAAAACTGTTTAGAAACATTTTGAGAATAGCATAAAATCGGAAAGCATGCTGCATATTTTGCGGGATATTATCACCTTTAACAACTTTAACAGTCTGTTGAATTATTTTTATAGCGTCAAATTTTGCTCCACTGAGGCCGGCTGGGAAAAAAATAGTATTCAAACTTCGTTAAGAAAGTGCTTTTGCATACCTTGCGCAATTACAAACCTCGCCTTCGGCTCGGTTTATAAACTTTGCGCTTGGTATGCAAGACTGCACTTTCTTACCTTGGTTTGAAATATACTATTGTAGTAATTCAAAAATGCTTCGGCAGGAGGGAATATGTGTATGAATTAACGATATCGATTTTTTTCTTCTTACGCCGGTTTTTCCATTTATGAATTAATACAGCAGTGACTTATATGCATATTTCCTATGTACCTTGTGCTTTATTTAGTTGTGCGTAAAAATTACCTTTGAATTTATAAATTGCATGCGTTATACCGTGACTCAGCCTGTACACGCCAGGAGATTAGTATTGAGTTTGACTCAATTACGTACGTACTTTGTCTTTGAATACCGTCCCTACAATATTTTATATCGGTACGAAGAACTATCTTCTTATACGTATTACTTGTCGGCGTGTAGGCAATGAATATATATATATCACTTTATTTATCTTCTTTTTATATCAGATTACAGCTTATCAAAGGACCCGTGTTTGATAGTGTAATTTTGTGATATTTTTCTTCAATGTAAGTTGCGATTACTATATCACTGGGCTATCTTCCAACTTTGATTAGCGAGTTGTTGAACAATCACGTTAATCATTTTAGTGTTAACCCTCTCTCTTCTTCGGAGTAGCTCAGCTGGCCCGTTAAACCTTATTGCTTACCTTACGGGACTATATCCGACTTATATAGAAGTGTTTTATAATTATCGTTAGTTTATTTTAGTGCTATTACGTATTAGAGCGTTCAGCTGTCACAAGATCTTCGATGGTGTCAGCCAGGAGGATGCCATCACCATCTTTCTTCCTGTAACTGCTGACCCTCTCTAGTCTCTATGTCACTTGTCTCTAACGATACCGTTGTCTGTGTGCCTTGTATTTTTTCTATTGCCGTGTACTTAGTATGCTTGATGTTCATTTCTAGTCTATCGAGGAAGCTTATTCTGTTAACGGCTTTTATCTTCATCGGTGTTGATATAGACTCTTAACCACATTAATTTTAGTATCGTTAAGAGTTTCATTACCGCACTCTTTTTATTAAAAAATACATAGAACAAGAATTTATTGATGAAGATAAAATATTGAACAATATACGTTTGCTTATGGCACTTAACGAGACTCGTTTAATTGCCGCAAAACTCGGATCACCGCCTCGTTTTGGCAATCAAACTCGTTTGGTTAAGATGCTCATAATCATACTTGTATCGTTAATATCTATAAAAGGCGCTAACAATTTTCAATATTCGTAACCAGGAAGATACTACTTATTACCACCATAGCAAATAGTATGCTCGACTATTTCGTTAGCATTAATGCCTTCTATATTTTTGTGTAATGTCTCTTTAAAAATAATTTCGGAGTACAGGTTAAACAGCAAGTGGAATGGAACACCATCAACTACAATTCACCCTGTATTTCAATCTATAGGTTAGATAAGGGCTAACACGTGCAATCACTCGTTGATTCTAATACAGGTTTGTTTGTATGTTATAAACAAGGGCTAGGCATGCGGAGTGCCAGGTACCTTACACCGACAGATGTGGTCATATGATCAAAGTTCTACTTTATTTATTATCAATTCGCCTGTAATCAGTCTCGCCATGGTGGGTCTTTGGCATTGAAATCGCCACCTCTTACAAGATGATGTGCTGGTCTGATGGCTTATTCCAAGATATTTAGGTTTGTTTCGATTTTCTGACTGGGGAGGCAGCAGATGATGCATTCTCTTGTTTTCGTAGAAGCATCGCCTTCAATCTGTGCTCGTTTTGAAGAAGATGCTGACTTCTTGAGCCATGGATAAAAGTTGGGTATATTTATACGACCTAGACACATAACATCAATCAATGGAATAGAAGCATTATGGTTCTTCAACTCTTGAGAAGATTAGCTTTGAAAGATCTATTGGAAGAGCTCTTGCCTCGATTTTTTGGAATAGCCGTGAAGTAGTTATGATTGACATTGGTAAAACACAATGGACAATACAAGTCGCACATTTCTATCAACACAATTTATGATCTAAGGTTCAAACTACCATATCTGGCTCTCTCGGACTATTATGACTTCACACAAATGAAAGAGTTTCAAAAGATGTAAATTTTCTTGTAACGAAGAGGTAATAGAAGCTTTGGTGGGCTGGTTTCCAAAGCATGTGTGGAGTAGGTCAAAACTCCGTAAACGTCGTGTGTAATAGACCACTGTCAAAAATGGCATCATTCATAGAAGAACAGCTTTACTACTACTTCAGTAGATTTACTATGAAAGAATGAATTAAAACATTCTTCAACTGTTGCGGTTTAAGAGGACAAAATCATCTCACAAAGCGTGCACCGAAAAAAGCTTCAAAAATGTGTCCTAATGCATAAAAGGCAATCCCAAGAATCGATTCTTTAAAAAGGAATAGGAAATATCAACCCCTACAAACTGACAGTTTTCAAAAAGGAGGTACCAATTGTAAATCGAAAGTTACCAAAATTATAGGTTTAAGGTTTCTCAAAATTCTGAACATTTTAGAAGCGTAGGTATCTCAGCATACGCCATAATTGTCAAAATTCGCAAAACCAATATAAACAAAGGACACAAACTTGAGTTTATTTCAAGAACATAAGCCCTAAAAACCCCCCACCCAAATTTATGTGAAAGGGTGATAAGGAAGGGCTACGAAAATGCTGCTTGAATTTGGGTAGCAATACTAATCTTCGCAACTGGGTGGAGAAAAAGCGGCGGCTACTATAGCCTGGTGTTAACCCCTAAAAAAAGACAACCTCTTCATAATCATTTTTTGCAATTTCTTTACGCAATTACAAAACCAAAACACCCAAAACAAATAAGGTACTCAAAACACGGAAAATAAAATCCAATCCACAGAACAAAAGTAAATCTCTCCCACAAAATATTAAACTACAGAAAACTAACTAAGGAAGAAAAGACAAAGATCTAATCAACCCAAAGAAAATGTTGATATATGTTTATCTCAAAAAAGAAATTAATCACGTTCAGTATTCCTACCAATCGAACCCTAAGAGAGAATTGATAGATGTTTGTCATACAAAGAAGAGTCCACTCCAACTCAACCATTGACAAAAATGCACCATCGTATCACTAACAAAAACTCCAAACGTAATATTGTCTTCGAATTCATGAAATTTTCTATATATTTTGTGACGATTTAGATATTTCACAATCTACAGAACTTTTACTTGGATCAGCTTTATGTTTCCACCAGACCTTTGATTATATTATGAATCACATCCATCTAGTGTTTCTGATATAAGAGATGCACTGATTACGAGCTCGAACTTTCCTATCGGAAAGCAGTTATAGTAGTAATAGTATTACATACCGAGGTGGAAAGTGTTTCATTACTGTCGAGAGATTAAGTAGTTAACTTTATGTTGAGACAGGAATGAAACTTGACCGTGGTATGTATACTATTTTATTCAAAACCACTTTATTTTAAACAGTAATTGAAAAAATTGGTTTGGTAGTTTCTCGAAATTGACGTTAAGCAGCAAATAATAATAGAGTGCGGCGAAAATCTATTGCCATGACAGCGGTCGGGAATGGATTACTTCCTACTCGCTGTCATGGTAATCTACTTCCCGCCCGTAGTGGAAAGTAAAGTTGGTAATGGCTCATTTTCCAAGTTTTCAAAAGTCAGTAATGACCTTACATACTAGTGAGTCACCCGAACTACGCTTCGGTTCTCTAAATTAAGAGAGATTCATTAATATAAATTTAAAAAAAAGTATGCTTCGGCCGGGAATCGAACCCGGGCCGACCGCGTGCTAGGCATATATCTAATACTTACTATATTGCTAGCGGCTATGAGTGGGAAACTGGCCGATGAAGTGAGACACACAACCAACTCCTTAATGTATACGGTGAGCTGTGCGCAAGCGCGGCGGCGTCGTCCGCCCAATGGGGAAGTGGTCAAGTTTAAAATTCGCTTCTAAAGGCGGAGTTCGAATTCCCACGCATGCGCACGAGACGCGTTATACTCTAAGTGAGACTATGTCGGCGCCGTAATGTTTTCTAGCGTTCCGAGGCCCTACTAGCAATATATGTGTATTATATATATGGTGCTAGGCGGGCATTCTACCACCAGACCAATTATGCTTGGTTGAATGAAAAGCTGCTGTAATAGCATATGAATATAGTGAATCACCCGAGGCAACAGCTGCCGCAGCACGGCCCACGCCCATAGACGCGATTTAATTAAATTGAAACTTTTTCGCACTTTTTTTGAAAATAAAAACCGGCCTACGATCTAAGTTGAAAAATTAGCAAAATTTTAAGCCATCATACAACTTAATCGGGCCAGTATCTTCGGAGGAGATAACGAACAAAGGTACACACACGCAAACATACAAAGAGAGCACCGATTTTATGTTATAAGATATGAGTCTAACTAAAATATTTTTTTCTATAGCACATGTTAAAGTGTGCTTTTATCAACTCAAAACAAAAGGTCAAGTTTTACTTTAACAGCAAGGGTAGATAAAGTAGCACTTTAACATCAAGGATAGATAAAGTAATTTAATTTTCTAACTTTTGTTTCAATTAAATATGACAGCTTCGTATTATCGTAGCAACCCAATCTAGCTGCTGACATTTTGAAATGTGATTGACTGTCCTTATTTTCTTATTAAATTGTTAAAGTTCTTGCTATAGAAAAAAATATTGTATTATACACGACGATAAAGTTATTTCTATCCACTCTTGAATCATTAACGTCTCGACTTCGTCTCGACGTTAAACTATTGACTCTTGGATAAAATTTAACTTTATCGTCTTGTATAATAAATTACTATTATTTTCAAACGTCATAAAAGTGACAACTTATGCGACTTGACAGACAAGGTAAATGCGTTACTTTTATGCGTAGGCATAAAAGTGATTACTTTTACGCCGCCGGAGTAAAAGTACTTCAAAACTTGATTAGCTTTCGACTATTTTTGACATTGACCTAATTGATTGTCGTGAACTGACGTGGGCCTCTGTTGTCGATAATCGTAATTTTTGAAATATATTGCTATGAACACATTTCAGTAGCCTTTAAATTACGCATAATAATTAATAGTAATTAATAACATAACCAGCAAAATAAATATGTATTATAAGAATTTTCAGTAAATGTAGTAATTTGAATTTTGAAATTGTTAACAAATAGCATAGGCCATGAAAATAATTGCATAATGACGTGTTTGAATAGCAGGCTTGGCAATTCATGTAACAATGTGTAAACTGTAAACAAAACAATTGGGGTAGTTTCTTCGAAAGCTTTGGTTGTGAAACTGCCAAGCTGCCTCAAAAATGGAGTTAATTTAGATGTAAATAAATAACCAAGTTAATTAGAAGTGTTGTTTAATTGAGTGATCGTGTCTAGGGTTACTTGTGGAAGTTTTGCCTTGAATTGGGCTTCCGCACAGGTAAAATACGAGGCGTCGGAGCTGTGCAGTGAAAGCTGTGGTGTTTTGGGCATATTTTACGAAGGTTTAGCCAGCTCCATAAGTTCCTATATGAGTGAGACCCCATATTCATCGGAAGCGGTTCCAGAGGTGTTTATTCACCAGGTGGGTTCCAGCGCAGATTTGAGCCTTGCTAACTGTAGGAAAACAGGGCATCGTGGGAGGAGCACGTAGCCCTATTTGCAACGGAGAAGCCATCAACAGGTCAGATTTGCCTCCTAAAACTGTTAGTTTTGTGAAAGTGCTTTCTTTGCCTCTTTTAGAGCGTCATTTCCGGTTTGAGGCTTGGGTAGAAGTGTTTTGTTTATGACGCGAAATTCTTACATTTTATTGCTATTGCATAGCAACAGCGTTAATTGCGTTTACATCGAGAAATTAATTAAAATTGTCAGCTTGTTTACGTATTCTCGAAGCAAGGAAACAATTTTGGTCTTGTATTTGTTCCCATCAGTTAAAAATAGAATCATAGCTGTCAAATTCTATTAGAAAAAGAGCAATATACAGAGTGCTTACAATTAAATGTTTATTTTAAAATAGGACCTTAAATAATTATTGACAGCCAAACGTAGTTAATTAAGTAATCATATCAAGTTCATATTAGTTTTTTTTTAAATTAGATGTAGCCACCTAACCCTGGGATGAGAGTGAATTAAAATTAGAAATGTAAGCATTATTACACTATAGCCTGGAAAATTACAATAAGTGTGGTAGTTAGGGCTGTTTAATTTATTCAAATAATTAAAAATCATATTCAAAGATTCATTATACCTATTGGGGCATCGCAATATATTTATTTATATTACTTCGGGCGTTTGAAAATAAAATAGCATATGTTATTCGAGTAAATTTAGAATACTTTTGACATGGCCTTCTTGATTGTCAACAACTGCGTAGACATCAATTTTCGATAATCCTTATTATTTAAAAAAATATATTTATATTGGCTTTTGACATTAAAATAGCATATGCTATTCGGAGTAAAAACGACTTTGTGTGCCTCGCTCGGAGTTGTCTGACTGGCTACACGCGTCTGATCTCACCACTCAAAATAACACTTTTACTCCTAATATAACATAATGTACTATTATACCGGGTGTCCACAGGAGTACGCACCATAGAGATAAGATAATGCTAATAGAATATAAATATCAACCAGTGTTATGACCACCGTCCCTTTTCTTGTACCATTTATAACAATATTGTTTCATACAGTGGCGAGTCAGAAGCCAGAAAACAACGTTTTAGCGTGCCGGCGATTCTAGCGTTAGCCGATCTTTCTATTCTATTTGGTTATCCCTATGGTGCGTATTCCTGTGGACACACGGTATATATCGTATGAGCAAAGAGAAACGTCATCAAGGGTGCCTTTGGAATTTTGAAGACGTGTATTATAACAACAGAAAATATGAAGCTTTCGCTTGGCATTTGTTACAAAATGCGTTTATGATCTTCTTCTTCCTCTTCTACTTTTTCAAGCTTTGGAAATATTTCTGTTGCGTTTACTACGGTTATGATTAGGTTTCGGTATTAGCTACTGTAAGCCGCTGTCTATAAAATATCAGTGACAAGGATTGGGTATAATTTTCTAGTGTTATAATTCACATGACTTTCATTTTTATGGTCTTTCTTATTGCTCATACTATATTTAAATTCTATATACTCAATATGTCCAACACTTAGATATGAGAAACTATTATGAATTAAAAGTGAGGTAGCCTTGTAATTTGTTATATGGCAAAGTGTAAATACCACACAATAATTTTAAAATTTTTTAATTGTTGAAAAGCAATTAAATCAAACATGTATATAAAATAAAATTCTGTAAAATGAAATTGTAAAACTAATAAGCTAACCATTAGCGTTAAACCACATGATCAATACGTTACGCCAATGCAGATACGTTACTTATGCCTGTTTTGAAAAGCTCATATATTCAAGAAAAAGTAAAAAAATAGTAGCCGTTAACCGATCAAGATATTCTAATAAGGCAAAAGCTATTGTTATGCAGTAGTGTAAGTAAAGGTGCAGGCGGCCTCCCACGCAAGCTATGATAATGAAGAGAGAGTAATTAATTACAGCCTGCGTGTGAGACGGACGCACCTGTACGTAAAGACGTATGTACACCTCAAGCGCGGATGCAAGCCCGATAACTTCTTACCAAATTCATTACGAAGCCAATTTCGTAATAATTAATTACGCGAACTTCGGCCCGACCGCAGGCCGATTCGTCACAATTTCGTATGATAACGAAAAATGTGTATCATTCGTCATCTCATTATGGTACCTGTTAATCTCGTGTCACGTACAAAACTATCTGCAATCTAAATCAAGGCTCCGCACGCAACTTTTGGTGGAAGTACAATATTTTGTAATTTAATAGACGCGCGAGCCCCATGCTAAATTAAAGCACGCGGAGAACTCGCTAATTTTCCCACTTAAATCGATAGTTGTGAAACGAGCACAAAAGGTAACTACGTTCATTTTGCTGAACACTTGTGAGCTGAAAATTAATACAGAACGTAACAAAAAATAATTTAAGATAGTTGCCAATTTCAAAACTCAATGGCAACTGATTATACAGCATTAGAATGAAGCCTTGAATACCGTTTTCTAGTTAATTTTTTACGAGGTATCGAATGACGTGCTTCAGGCTCATCGTAAAACAGAACATGCACCTTGTAGTTGGGGGCCGTCATTAAACTTCAGTAACACAAGCAATTATCGATTTTCTACGACTGAAAAATGAACAATTTATTATTATAAATGAACACAAGTTTTTCGTCTTCGCCTTTTAAGTTGTGTTTATCATATGTTATCAGGATTTTAATTGCGTCTATCTTCGATATAATTTATCTTGAAATGGAAATCATATGCTTAGACAACTTTCAGTCCATCATATTTGTATATCCAGTATTTCGCCACAATTTACATTAAAACCATTAATAAAATGAAGGTGTCTGAAAAAGTATTAGTATTCCTATTTTCAGCGTAAGCAATAATATTTATAAATTAATGAACAGCTCATACCTGCTATGGCAGCTTGTAAATAGTCCACTATTTTCCAATTTTTACTGGAGGCTACTTTATTTCAACCTTAAGACTCAATAACTAACTTTTATCTACAACAGTAGAATAACTCAAGACCTCACAGGGAGGCGGAAGTAAAGGCACGAGTATAACTACTAGAAAAAAACATACATTTTACTTGCCTATGTGCTCCTTTTCACAAAGCAATAATTCATATATTACAGTTTGCTCTTAATTCAGCAGACATTTTCAACCTTTTAGCACATCCCATAGGTGGCCTTGCTGTAATTAAAACAATTTCTGCATTTTAAAAATTTAATTGTAAGTAAAACCGTTAAAGGAAACATGTAAAAACACCGCCTAACGTACTTGCATATCGTTGCATTATGAAGGTCGCTGTGACGACAGGACCGATCGGTGAATATGAAAACGTGGCACGTGCAGGCAGACTATTGGCTGTTGCGCAATCTTGTATACTCATGTTAAAAATTGCAAGTGAAACTTTGTAAGGTCAGTTTAAAAATTGGCGCCGTTAAACTAGAAATAGGGTGCGTGCATTTAAAAGCCAGAAGAAAATAATAATACGTTGTAAAGAGCAAATAAGAAGTCAGGCAGCAAAACATAAAAAAGCAAGTGAAAAGCAGACAGATGGACATGAAAAAGCAAGTGAAAAGCAGAAGGAAGGAGATGGAAAAGCAATTATTAAGAAATAAACTCTATAAAATAATCAGTGCAATTAACGCGAGTGAAATAGAGCAGAGTAACTAATAAAACGTGTTTGTGGCGCAAAGGGACCTTTTAAAATTAAGAAATGGACAATATTTTAGTTATAAGAAATTTTTAAATATAATTTGTAATGAAATTCATTTCCATAATGTATTTAATTTGATCAAAACCAATTTCCGGTTCCTTAGTAACCATAGTAATAGATTAGATTTTGTTTTTAATAACGGAAATAGAAGAGAACAAATGAATAATTAAATTAAGCTTGACATGTAGTTTTGTGCTTCACTTCAACTAAAGTTTTTATATAATAAATTAATATATTTCGAGCTAAAAAGTGTATCATTGTGTCGACCAAGTGTAGAAGTTTATGTGGAAACGTTAGTGGAATTTTCCGCAACATAAAATTAAATGTTCTTCTCCGACGATCGTTGCCAGCCGATCACATCAGGATTCCGATATTGAATTCCGGCCAGAAATAGGGTCCAAAGCCAGGGATTTCTACTGCGACGCATCAGGCAGGAGTGCAGGAGACTGACCAACAACAAAAACACCGGAGGAAACCGTTCCCGAGGAAGATACCAGCTGGGGCCCCTTTCCGAACATTGCGAAGAACACACCAAATTTTAAGGTACTGTTTTAACCTAAAAGAATCAGTGTTAGGATCGGGAAATTTGTGTGCATACGAGACCAGACCTTGCTTATCAAGATTCAAGCATATCCTAGCATCCAGCGATGGCGCAATTCAAATTATAAGCATTTACCCAAATTTGAGGTTAGGCGAAGGTAAAACAATTGCGAAATTTAGTGGGCGTCCTTTATGACGTCATGTAACAAATTAATGCCTGAAACAAATGATAATAATAACCGCCAAAGCGCTACGATTTGAATAAATACCGCTGCGAATGTTCACAACTTTGATTATTTTAAAGTCAACAACGCTGACTGCACGATACGAACCATTTTGTAGGTTTTGACACATTGCATGCAATAACTACTGTGTATTGGATCTAATTCAGGTGTACAGTGGCGCACCAGTTCAAATAAAAATTACAATCTGTTAGGAATTCACCCCTGGAATAGAGTTAATTGTTCTACTGAGCTAGCGTTTTGATAATAAATTGCAGATAAATAAAATACTTAAAGGGCATACTACCATTTATTTTGGATCAAGTAAATAAAAATACAAGACAGCATATTTTAATCAGTCTAAATTAATTTTATAAACAACCCCAAAAGCGAATTAATAATTATTAGAGCATATCCATAGCAATACTTGATATACCTACTGTAGCAGCAGTTTTGGCAACCTTACATGACAAAACCCCTTGTGTGACACTGACCTGACAAAATGTTACGAATACTTTTTAAATTAGGGTATAATATTTTACATTTAAATTTTGATGTTTGTCAAACGTAAAAAAATATAAACTAATTTAAAAAGTATACGTGACGATTTGTCAGATCAGTGTCATATCACTAAATATGACATAATTCTCAATCTGTGTCAAATTCTAGGTTAGGAAATATTTTCCCGGCTAGCTAAACGTCACTTTCAATCAACTTGTCATATTACTTAGCAACAGCGTCACAGAGATGGGGCCATAATTATATATAACAGCAATGAGATAACATAAACAACAAAATAGAATGCTTGAGTAAGACAGAGATGACCATATGAAAAAATGATTTTAGTAGGCATGGGTGGTTGACATCTGTCACTATATGAGCATCAAGCGTACTCGAATATTTGCTATGTTTATCTCTTTCTTACTCAAGCAATACGTGTTATTTTCTTTTTCATGTTATCTCATTGCTGTTATATCGTGTGTTCCAAAAAACAAAACTCATTCGCAGCATGTCATGATCAAATTGAAGTTTGCCCTAACTTGAGATATACCCATTGATGCAAATAAACTACCAAGTCAGAGAGAACTAAATCACGTCTTGACTTTGAATAATTTTCCAGAAAATACCGTTATAATTATTACACTCGTTGTTGTGTACATGCCATCTTATTTTCCTTTTTTCTTGATACAATTAAACTTAATGCAGTGTAAACTTTTACCTGTCACAGTGACAGATGTGTTCATAAACAAATTGCAATCTGACATTCAGCTACAGACTTAAGTAATGACATGACTAGATTTTCTATCTTTCCTTCCAAGGCCTACCCTAAATGAGTTTTTTTTAACACACGATATATAATTTTGGCTCCATCGGTATATCTCTTATGTCAACCCTCATTTGCCTAGCTGAAGTTGTCCATTTTCTTTTCAACAAACCTAGGCCGCACGCTTCCCACTAATATTTGCTCAGCAGAGGGATGACTTTTTTTCTGTATTCATCGCCCCCATCGCCACCCAAGTTGCTGCATCCACCTAGGTTGAATATGTTCCATTAGTTGAGAAATAAGAATTTCCCGCTTTAGACAAACCAACTTTTGACTGCGTCCTAGTTGGGTGTGCAGTAATACATTAAGCGATCTGTTGCTAGTTTGTTGCCAGACAATAAATTTTTTTTTCGTGGAATTGTACCACGAGCAAATACCGGTTGGGGTTTTCTTATCGTGCGATGTGACATCACAAACGAGGTAAATTCTTAGGTTTGTTTGTTGCGGTCCTAGACCTCAACTGGAGATAAATGTATCTCATGTGTTATATAAATACAGTGGTTTTAAAGTTACATGATGCGTAACGTATTTGTAAAGCGGAATGCAGTTACGCGAATTCCTTAAGTAGGATGATATATCAGAAATTATGAAGGTAAGTCATATTTGAAAGATGACCACATTTCTTATAGCCAAGGAAAACCTTCGTGGTGGGAACTTTTTAATGCATCTATACACACACATAGGGTGACATCTATTACTAATGTAATGCATCTTCAAGTACACTTTTGTTTTTGCTATCCCAGGCTAACCGTTTATTCCAGCCTACAACTTCTCTTCCTCTTCCTATTGAGCTTTTAAGATACGCGGGGCTGTACTTTTTTTCTAGTTAACAACTACTGATTTCATAGTAGTAATGAGTACCACGGGTTAGTTATATACATTTGTTATTCTTAAATAGTGTAAGACCAAAAAACTATGGGAAATAATAATTTAAAAAAACTAAAAACCGTGGGAACCGTTGGTGATTTAGGCAAAGGCCCAGCAATGCGCAAGTTTGCGTTGTAGGTACCCGCAGAGCAGCTCCATCTTAATTTCTTAGAAATGACCGAAGTACAAGAAGGCTTAAACGTCTATAAAAAACAATACTCGACCCGTACAAGACACTATTGGGTCGAACTTCAATCAGGCTAAGCAATCCCAGCACAGGAGCGGGCCCGCGAGTTCCGTTTCATCCTGCAAAGCTGGCTCCTACCAGAAGACTTTTGAGTCCACTCTCTAGCTCCGCCGCATCCGTCGAAGTGGACTAGCCGAAGCGATTTCGCGAGCTCCACTTTATCTTGGGAAATAAGCCAAAGAACTTGAATCGACGGCTCCACCAGGAAAGACTTCCGGAACCCCAGAACCATCCTGAATCCTGTCGAAGCGAATTCGGTGGCAAAACAATGTTTAACCCATGTCTTGTCTAGTGGATATTTCGTGGCAAGCATTCAGTGAAGCCCGTTACCGAACCTAAGCCAATACTAGCGCAAAATACGGTTTGAACCGCCAGATCGCTACAGGGCGGTAAATTCGGCCTCTAGATTTCTGAATACAAACGGCGAACGTAATTAAAAGCCACCTTAAGTGGTGAAGGGATCTCTAGCATACAAACCACAAACCGCTATAGAATATCACATACAGATAAGTAGGCTTATTAAGCACACCGACCGATATTGCACGCCATTTTGTGTCTACACAAAATTTAGTTACAGCCCGCATGCCACCTAGGAATTTAGACCGTATCAACTGCTGTACTAACTGAAGCGCTGCCGCCTCGTACTAGTGTCCATTGGGTTGGATGCAGTTCACGCGCCGTTGGCCCCCAGTGTAGAACAATTAGTCAAACACAATTTCTGTTTGTAGACGTTTGATAATAAATTCCTTGTTTGTAGAATACCAGTCCCTGACATGTATCAATTGTAAATAAACTAACTTATTTCTATTTTATGTCTAATTAATCATGTAATCTCAAGCCTGGCTTCCGAGCTACACAGAAACGGTTATTGCAACCGAGAGATTCAACAACCCCATGTCGTTACAAGATATGCTTTGT
The DNA here is from genome assembly GCA_940337035.1 of Agriotes lineatus. NCBI lineage: Eukaryota > Metazoa > Arthropoda > Insecta > Coleoptera > Elateridae > Agriotes > Agriotes lineatus. The sequence goes on from OW679198.1 coordinate 40,993,055, forward strand.
GCACTCCTTTAGGTGTACAAAATAGGTAAAAAATTATATACATTGGCTGAAACGGATCCTTGAGGAATAGTTTAGAAACTGCTGACTACCTGAGTTCAAGAAACTATAGTCTACAACGATTATAGTTCATTTTATAAATTTGTGTGCCATGAATACCCATATAGAAACATATACGTTCAACATTTACGTGCTATCACTGTTTCAATCGTAAATACTTAGATACTACACAGAAAAAAGTTGAAATACTATATACCATCGAATGGTTACACAATCTGTTTTTCAAGGCAAACGTAAGGTGCTCACCGATAAATTATACAGATATATTTTCTGTAAAACCATTAATAGTTACTAGCTTTCATTATCTTTATCTAAAAAGCTTGTAGTTTAACATATACGATATTGCAAAATAATTTAGGAAAGCAAAAGTTCAAAGCAATATCCACACTAATGTACCGCGAGACGAGACGAGACGAGATTTTACACATCTCGATCTCGATCTCGAAAATTCGCGAAAAGTGATTCTCGATCTTAAACTCCAAAAATCTCAAACATGCCTCGATCTCGAAATAGAGAATCTCGATTCTCGAATATAATATACTGTTATGTAATGCAATGTTAGACAATCGCCAAGTCAATGTACTTTTAGGCAAACACCTCAATACTCAAGGCACTTATACTAAAATTTAAAAATGCAAAACTTGCCTGTCAGTATCTTAGGCTAACTAAAATGAAATGTATTTATTACTCTCCAACAAAATGGTTAATTGCCCGTTCTATATTTTATCAAATTGCAATAATCCTATGGGTTTTGCCCCAGTAAAACACAAAACTTATATCGGTTAGGTTCAAATTTGAATTTTATATTAAAGAATTCTGTAGAATATTTAACTCAGAGTAGCGCAAATACTCAAAATTTCAGTACAAACTGCTCTACTCACTTCAATAATTTATAACCTCATAAAATTGACTTACACCACAAAAGGTTCGAGGGTGCATACACCGTTTTATTTTGATATTCAAAAGCGAAATTTTCAAGGAAACCACAGGTAAACTGAATCGAATCTCCCGCCTAGCAACATTTAACTTGGTTTTGTTTCAGGTTGTGACGTAAAAACGACGCGCTGTCTTTCGTCTTGACTTCCTGTGAAAACTGCAAATTGTGGCATAAATCGCATTTTCTAGTGACGCTACGGGATTTTCTGGAACTTGGACGTAGCTGAATGCTCGGAACACGATGAATTTCTTCAGCAAGATGTGTTCTCGAAGTCCACTGGCTTTCCGGACTCCAACCACTTAAAAACCTGCCAAATAGTACCTTTAAAATATCGCCGACCGCGCCTCTGAGCCGCTCCGAGTGACGCCAATGCTTTTATTCAATGGAAGTCGCTTCCTTGACTTCAAATCTTCTTCTAGGATGTTGTTACACCTCTTCCCGACCTGTAGAACTTGAGATCTCCGGCTTCTGATGTTGGAATGGACTGGTATCGCAGTTTGATTTCCAGGTTGCCTGTGCTGAACCCACGCCGATCCTGGCTTGCACAGTTTTATAAACTTTTCGTGGAGAAACTTTTAATAACACTTCCAGTTATGCCCGCTGACTTGTAGAATAACTTTGTACACTTTTTAGACTTTGCAAATAACAAGACCAAAAATCAGGAGCATCATTTGCCGACAAGTTGACATTACCAGAATTATTTTCTATCTTTTTTTTTAACAAAACAGCATCGCGTTACCTAGTAACCGCGATCTAATATTGTTCAAAGGAAATAAGTTTTGGTTACAATTTCACATAAAAGAATAAAATTTGATCAACATTTTTGTTGATTAAAAACTAGAAATTATCTTTATTTCTTATACATAACAATTTTCCTTTTTTGTCACATAAACTCTTATTTATTACTGCTATGCTATGAATACTTAGTTTTAAATTGCACTGGCACTTGAGTTCAATTTTAACCACGTCACTAATTATTCTTCATCTCAGTTGCCCTCGTTCTGCATTGCTTTTTGCAAATTCTATCTTATCTTGCTACCTTTCAGCTTGCTTGCTTTTCACTGGCTCGTACGTTTATTAATAACTCTACGCTCATATTCATTATGCACATAACCAACCTTTTGCATTATTTATTTACATTTGGTCCGGCTTCAAATATGCTCATATTACTTATATTATATTAGCCATCTTAAATCTTTCTTTTAGTCAAACTTCAAATTCAATCTTTCTGAAATCTGCTCTAATTATGCATTTAATAACTACTGTCTAGATTGCAATTAAATAAAATATTTCAATTCTGTGCTTTAATTGACTTTGTTCAATATTTCTCTATACATACAGAATTAATTTCTGAGAAATAAACCATCTCAATACATGCGTGCCAAATTGAGGCAGTTGCATCTACGTAACGCCCAAAATAATCAAACGTGCTCCATGTATCATAGTTCTGAGTTTTTCTTGACGATATTTATAGCACTGTACTTCAAAGAGCCAAGTGAAGCAGTGGAGCTGACTGTAAATGTATAGTTTCTGGTTCTAGCTCAGAATATGTGGGTTCGATTTCCACAGACCCAAACGATAGCAAAAGATCGAGCGCCGAGAATTATCTTATCTCGGCGGCATTACTAATCCACACAAAAGCATGAACAGAGGATATCTTGTAAAACGTTTATACTGTTGAGGTATTATTTCTGACTTGGTTAGTATTGAAGCAGTGGACATCTGACAAATGCGATAAAGCACCAAGCATTAAAAGCTGCAAGAACCGGTGGCTGTTTTAACGACATCATACGATGGAATAATAAATACCTGCGTATAGATTCTAAGGTCCGATTCTATAATAGCATTGTAAGATGTGTAGTAACATACGCGATCGAAATTAGAGAAGAAACCACAAAAACCAAGCATCTAGTGGATACTACAGAAATTTCATCTATGACGAGGATAGTCGGTAAATTAGAAAAAGGCCCTGTAAGAAGTACAGATATGAGAAATCAATTCGGCGTTCAAGAAATCAACGAATGGATAACTAGAAGAAGAAGAGAATAGAAGAATGAAACAACCACTTAACATGGATGCAAAACGATCGAATTGTAAAATGGGCTAGAGAAAACTTACTAAGAGGCAAAAGAAGTCCAGGTGTCAATGTCATCTCGAAAAAAGGGCTGGTAGAAACAAGCCAAACAAAACTTACTTGGTTTATTGTAACGTTTGCCCTGAAAGGAATTATTTTCTAAGCAACATTAAACGCTGCAAAAATTCCTTCGTGCCTGGATTTTTGAAATTATAAAACTTCGAAGCGCATCGATAGCCAAGTAAACGAGACGTTGATCACTATGCGTCGATATCCGAAAAGCAACAACGATAAAGCAAAAGGACAGACAAAGCAAAACAATTCGCCAAGAAAAAACATAAGTCTAGTTACATCTCGCTATCCTCTCATCCTTCCTGAACAGTTCTAGCATCAGAGCTGATAGTTCCGCTGTCCGATCTCGGCTTTGGTCCTTCAAGGCAGAGAAACGCCAGCACTTCGAACCGTTAATTCCCGTCAAATAGTCTACCTACATACCTGTACTGACTCCGAACCATAAAACTTTTTTTCTGTATAATTCAAGTAAACGTTGTAGGTCAGCCCGTTTTATCCACTATTTATTGCTTTTCCTTTTATATTTTTAGGATTCATAACGAATGTCAACTTGACAATTTGAAGAAAATATTTGATTTTCAGATGGTTGTAATGATGACTTTGTTTCAACCAATCACGGCCATAGTTGTGATTACTACTTAGTTCCAAGTACTGCGTGCTTATTTGAAATTTAGTATAGAAGTCATCTGTCATTTAATGTTTGTTTGTTTGTTTGTTAATGGACAAGGTCTTTTTTAATACGCAGAAGAACACGCCAATTTAGTAATTTATTTTTATCATGTTGGCAGCCGATATTTTGACTTTAACGTCAAATTTATCAGAGGTGCAGAACGGTAGAACCAACAACCAAAATGATTATCGAATGTGTTTGAAATTGCACCAATACTGATTTGAATAAAATCAATGTATTTAATTTTACTAACCTGACTAGAAAATAAATAAATGTTTAAGAATATGTGAAGTAAGTACACTAGTATTAGATTTGTTAAACAATTTTAGTTTAAATATGTTAGGCTTAATTTGGGACACAGAATTTTGCTAAAAAGTTGTGGATATACTCTGTCAAATAATGTCCAACGCATAAAACGTGTAGATTTCAGCCGTTTTGCCTTCGATATCAAGATTTGAATCATAACAGTATTATTTATTACAAAAAATATATTTAATAAAGTATGTCATTTGTTGTATTATTGTATTTTAATAATTATTAGAACAAAATAGTGACTTACTTTTAATATTTTAATTAACTGATACACATTCTACTTTTATAAAGTACGCCAATGTACTGTCATCTTAGTCTAGCCTACATAAATATTTAAATTTGACATTTTTATTTCTATACAGCAAATTTTCGAAAAATGGCTATGTAGATTTTTGAAATTTACCCAAAATACACGTTGTCATTCAGTCTCGCAAAAAGCTTTTATAGCAATAATGTCTCTCGGTACTTTAATCTGCGTCCTAGTTTTTATAATTTCTTTTTCATAAAAAAAATAACTTTAGTACTTTACACAATTCCAATTCCTTGATCCCATATTTATAAAATTCGTATGTATTGTATCAATGTTCTTCATTCATGTATAGCAGTGCGCCCGGTAACTTAACAGCATGCAAATTGCTTTCTAACAAACATATTAGTGGTGTAAAATTCATTGCTGTACTGTTATTGACAAAGTTTGGTAGTATCTAGAAGCGATTTCCGTTCAGGACAGGCATAGCAACTAGTCTCCCTTGGCTTAATACCAGAAATGTTTTAATTTCTTTCGCAGTCGATGATTTCATACTACCATACACATCTTCTGCGTCGAGTAGAATTGATTACTTGCATGTCATTTCCGTTGCTTCGGTTACCATAGCTACTGAAAGTTAATAGTTTTATTATTATGGTAACCTATAGTCCATTTCGTTTCTAGAATTAGGCCTCGAGTCTTATAATTATAATCATAATGGTTGCTGCAGGTTTAGCTTTAATCGGTAAATGCTAATCACTATCTTCTGCTACACTTTCCTCCATTTCAGTCGTATACCATAGATTCACTAGGCTGATTTTGGTGTTGCTAAACTTTTGCTTTACAATTTTCTACAACTTTCTTTTAAAAAATAGTAGCGTGGGTACCTACGGCATAGCTCAGAAATTGGCGTATCCTTCATGTCACTCAGAGTATTAAACAGTAATGTCAAGCAGGGTCATTATTATTATCAGCGGTATTATAAATTCAAATGAATGTATGCCACTTCAAGTCGTCTCTACCATATACTCTTAATGGATCTCTAGATTTATCATACATAACCTTCTGCTTTCTTTCTATTATTTTGTACTTTATTTGATATATATCTTTCTTGCTCTAGTCTTGTTGTTATACGTACCTACTATTCATTCTCTCTTGTTATTTATTGGTTTTTGTTGCAAAATTTTTCTCGGGTATGCTCAAATGCCCATGGGTTCGTTGTACTCAAATGGATAATTACAAGGATAACACAATGTAGAAATAAACTGCATAATGTGTTTAGATATATATACACAGAATAAGTCGTAGTTTAAGAACATGTTATGTACATTAGTATAATAAAACAAAATTCCTTTCGTTACTTTGGAGATGTTCGGCAACCCACACTGCACGCTGGCTTGGCTCGGTTGCTGTTCCTAGATTATCTCAAAGAGCGTTGGAAGACGTTAGGCGCAGGTGCTTGTAGTCCCGATGTCCTGGAACTGGCGGATCTGAAACACAGTATATTTAATCAGCAACAAGATGGCGCGGTGTTTTGATTCATCGAGCCTACAAATTCGACTTAATAAAGGCTTTTACGGTGCCTTTGATGTGTGTAATTTGTATGTTAATCTCGGCAGACCTCGGGGCTGCCTTGGTATATAAGTTTAGAACTCCAGCAATAACTTAAACAGGGCCTTCTGGATACCAGGCGCCCTCCAGAAGTATTTAGCCAAACCTCTTACAGTTGCATTAAATACTCACTTGTAGGGATTTATCAACTGCTTTTTTTACAGGGTGAAGACGACACGCCGATGGAGTCATCACCGCTTCCGATCACTGATGCTCAGACTTCGGTAACCGAGACAAAAATGGAACAGTGTGCCTCTACTTCAGAGTTGACAGTCAAGGACAGTCTTCCGAGCAGAAAAAGGCCGCAACCGGAGCGGACATAACCGATCAACTTGGCAAAGTGTCCCTCAAAAAGGTCCAACTTACAGCCAAGGAACGCAGAGAACGCGCCAAGCGAGCCTGCGAAGCCAAGGGCATTAAGTACGACCCAAACTTTAAAAGAAAGCAGAAGATGGAGAAGAAGAGGGCAGCAGACCCAGCTTCAAAATCTGAAAAACCTGCAACCAACCAGGGACAAAAGAGGCAACGCTCTGACGAAGCCACTCCCTCCCCGGCAAACGCCAAAAAGAGGCCCAGGCAGAAAGTAGACAAGCCGACCTCACCAAAGGCAGGCACCAGCAAGCTTGATTTTGCTGAGGCAGCCACTACGGTGAAGATGGCCATCTACCCTGCTGCATATCCAGACGTCAAACTGACAAAGGAACAAGGTGACCTAGTCAGAGACAGTCTGATTAATCTCATCTTCCAGATGGAAGAAGAAGAGAACACACCTCTCTTTACCAGCCACTATCTCGAAGCTGGTACATACGTGGTTGCGTGCAAGGACGAACTCACAAAACACTGGTTAAGTGAGCAAGTACCTAAGCTGGACCCGTGGACCAATGCCAAACTGGAGGTAAAAGAGCGGGCAAAAGTTATTAACTCCGTCCGGGTAGTGTTCAACGTCCCCAAGTGGTACGACAAACAGAAACCCGAGGTTATTCTCCGTTTGATCGGAAAACAGAACAAACGGAAGGCAGACCTCCAGACCGATACCTGGAGAATACTCAACGTCACTCCACTAGAAGATGGCGGTAGAACGTTCGCAGCAATGATAGATGACAGGGCAAAACAAGCACTAACATCCATAAACTGTGTAGCGCACCTAGGCCTCAACAAGGTCACTTTCCTTATCCGCTCCAAGGATAGGAAAGAAGCACCTGAAAGTAGTGCAAATTAACCTCCACCACTGCAAAGCAGCCACTGCAAATCTAAACAGAAAGCTGCTAGCAGATGACATCGATTTAGCACTGATCCAAGAACCATGGATAGTTAAGGGACAAGTCCGTGGATTAGGGGGTGCTAAAGGTAAGCTTATTTATAATCATGCAAGTCCTAGAACATGTATACTTATAAGAAATAATCTAGACTGTTTACCACTAATGGAATTCTGTTCTAGAGAAATAACCACAACTAAAATAAAATGGAATAACGATTAAGGTTGTGACCAAGCCATTATAAGCTCCGTCTACCTTCCATCCGATTCCAGGGACCCACCGCCTAGCGAGGAACTAGAAAACCTAGTATCATCTGCCTCCCAAGACGATCTAGACCTCATCCTAGGCTGCGACGCAAATTCTCACCACACCATTTGGGGCAGCACCAACTGCAACATAAGAGGTGAGTCACTTTTAGAATTTATCTTAACTAACAATCTAGTAGTAGTCAATAAAGGTAACACTCCAACCTTTTATAACGCTAATAGACATGAAGTTATAGATATTACCATAACCACTATGAGAATTAGTCAATCAGTGAATAAATGGAAAGTTTCAGACCAACCATCACTCTCTGACCACAATTATATAACCTTTGAACTGTCTCAACGGGAAGTAAACCAAAGAGTTTACTACAACCCAAGAAAGACAGACTGGGACCTATATAAACAAAAACTACAAGAGAAGATAGAACACCTAAAGTTCAGATCTCCCAATAAAGTAGTTTTAGACTCAAATGCTGACCGGTTAAAAGAGGCCATGATTGACTCCTTTCAGAGTAGCTGTCCTCTAATAGACCCAAGTCAGCAAAGAGCAAAAAAACACACAAATTGGTGGAATAAAGACCTAGAAAAGGCCAGACAAGAAGTCAGACGTCTGTTTAACAGGTCTAAAGCCACAAATAACTGGGAGAACTATCACAAGGCTCTCACAGACTATGGCAAAAAGATCAAGGCAGCTAAGATAGCAGCCTGGAAAAAGTTTTGCTAGGAGGTGGAGACCACGCGATCCACAGCTAGACTTCACAAAATCATCTCAAAGCAAGCCATGAACCCAGTAGGCACTCTTAAAAAAGAAAGCGGAGAATACACTACAACGGAAGAGGAGACTTTATCTCTTTTGATAAAAACTCACCTACCCGGAGCAGTGGAACAACCTACACTGGCTGAACCCAATCATACCCCTAGGAGGGAAGACTGGGAAACAGCTAAGAGAATAGTCAGCAAAGAAAGGATTAGATGGGCAACTAGCCTCTTCAGTCCTTTCAAATCTGCTGGAAACGACGGCATACAACCCGTAATGCTGCAGAAAGGGATAGATATACTGCTGAACCCACTCAAAGACATGTTCCAAGCAAGTCTTGCCTTGGGTTACATTCCCCAATCCTGGAGAGTGACTAAAGTAGTATTTATCTCTAAGCCTGGTAAGAGCAGCTATGCGGAAGCTAAATCTTACAGACCTATCAGCCTAACGTCATTCCTCCTTAAAACGTTGGAAAGATTAGTAGACAGATACTGGAGGGAGGAAGCCCTAACTTCACTCCCGATTCACAAATATCAACATGCTTACCAAACAGGGAAGTCATGTGAAACCGCTCTACACCAACTAGTGGGGAAAATTGAGAGAACCTTGGAGTACAAGGAGTACGCAGTCGGAGCATTTCTAGACATAGAAGGTGCCTTCGACAACACCTCCTACCATTCTATTGAAAGAGCAATGACAAACCATCAGATCGATAACACCACGATAAGATGGACTATGGCAATGCTCAACACCAGAGTTGTAAAAGTCAAGTTATTTGACAAGGAAAAGACAGTGCAGGCGACAAGGGAATGTCCACAGGGAGGAGTTCTTTCTCCACTCCTGTGGTGCCTCACAGTTGATGAACTGCTGATCCAACTCAATAACAAAGGCTACTACACTCAAGGATACGCTGATGACATTGTCATACTGATTCAAGGTAAATACCAAAAAACCGTAGACAATGTAATGAAATCAGCACTAAAGATAACCGAAGAGTGGTGTCTAGAGAATAATTTTAGAATTAATCCCAGCAAAGCCACTCTCGTCGCTTTCACTCGTAGAAAGAACATCACAAACAGAATAAACATAAAACTGTTTGAGACAAATGTCAAATGGGAGAACGAGGTTAACTACTTAGGTCTAACCATCGATTCCAAACTTACTTGGAACTCCCACTTAGACAAAACAATCACCAGGTGCATACAAACATTAGTAATTGGGAAAAGAGCCATAGGTAGCACGTGGGGACTCAAACCGGAACTGACCCTCTGGCTGTACAAAACCATGATTCGACCAATAATTACATATGGAATAATCGCCTGGTGGCCCAAAATAAAACAAGCAACTGCGATCCACAAAATCAGCAGAATACAATATCTAGCTAATATGTGCATCACTGGAGCCTTTAAAGGCACCTCAGGACAAGCACTGAATGCTATTTTAAATCTGCCACCTCTGCACATCTTCTTGGAAGGTGAAGCCAGAATGGCAGCCTACAGATTACAAAGTACTGGTCACTGGATGACCACAGCTAATAATCTAGGACATGGCAAGATCATGTCACACATCAACAACCCAATATTAGAAATGGGTTTTGATCTTATAATCAAAGCCTATGACTTTGAAAAGAACTTTACTGTACACACAAGTTGGAATCCGGACCAACTACCAACTCCAACAAATAAGAACATCATTTTTTACACTGATGGATCTAAGTTTGAAGGGGGTACAGGCTCCGGTGTGTACAGTACCAATCCTAGAACCAACGGAAAAGTCAGTCTAGGAAAGTTTTGTAACATCTTTCAGGCTGAAGTACAAGCTATTAACATATGCGCAAACATCATCATAGAAAAGAAGCTGCTCAATCGAGACATACACATTCTCTCAGATAGTCAGGCAGCACTGAAAGCTCTAAACGCTTTCAGTACTTCATCGAGACTGGTCAAGGAATGCAAGTCCAAACTTCAAACCTTAAGCCAGGGAAATACAGTAAAATTATGCTGGATCCCAGGTCACCAAGGTATTGAAGGAAGCGAAAAGGCGGACAAGCTCGCAAAAGAAGCAGCCCGTAATGCAATGACCGGTCCAGAACCTGGTCTAAGCATTCAGAAAAACCAAGCCCGCTCAGCTATTAATGAATGGGTCAACACCGAACACCAACTAAAGTTGAGAAACTACAATCAAGCAACACACTGCAAAAGATTGCTAAAAACTCCGAATCCACAAGCCACCAAAACCCTGTTGAGACAGAACAGAACTCGAATTAAGCAAGTAGTCAGTCTACTAACGGGCACTGGAGCATTCAGAGAATTTATGCACAGGATCAATATCTATAGAGATGAACCTGTTTGCAGACTATGCCAAGAGGATGATGAAACAGCCTATCATATCCTCTTTGAATGCCCAGCATTGGAGCGTAAAAGACACCAACTCGATTGGAGCCTTAACTCTATTGACAACCGCAAGCTAGTAGGCAAATCTAGTAAAAGATACAGATGTCGGCCTGCTAACTTGAAAACTCCCGACAGTACAAAAAGCCCAAAGGGCTGACGTGCGCATTCCAGCAAAAGGCAGTCGTGGAATCTAAATCTAATCTAATCTAATCTAAACAGGGCCCGTTCCCTTGAAGCGGAGTTTGCCTTTTCATGATCTGGTTTGGCGGAGACTCTGCGGTGCCCCGGCTCGCAAAGTGCACTTTGTCTTCGGATACTCGCGGAAATGGTGGAAATTAACACCGCTTGGAGTGTACGTATTCTAGCTATGTAGAAATATTTAGTTTAAATGAAGCTAAGGGGTTCTCTTTTACGAGTTTTAAGGAAAACGTTCGCCGATTTTGGTCTCCGTTACATGCGAACGCGCTCGGGACGGTATTAGGAAAGGCGAAGTCCAAGAACATAAGTCCGAAGACTCAAGTGATTTGAAATTACTGGGGATTCTCCTTTTATACTCTTTACTGACCTCGTTATCGGTAACTTTCTAGAGTGAGTTGGAGAAGAACTGCGTGGCGTACCGGTTTACGCTACGTCCGCGCATGGCGGCTGAAATCGCATATCGCAAATCCGAACGTTATAGAAATGGAGGCAACGATTGTAATATGTATTAGCGCCAGTCAAATTTCTAGCACATTATTTGAGCCTAACGTAAATTTGGCGCGGGGGCTAACGTTACAGTTTTATTTAGTGCATAATAAATCTATTTTCCTTTTTTAGCGTGATTTATTATGTCTGCATCTACTATACCGTTCTCTGTTAGCATACTTCCCATATAGCCAGAGCAGGATACTTGCTCAATTATATTCCCCTTGCATGTTATATTTTGTGCATCGCTTTTGTCCTCATTTTTCTCTTTCCATTTATTCATTTTTATTAGTTTCTTAATGCATTTCTTTCCATTTTTAGTTTCTCGATCTTTTCAGTCTATATGTTCAGTTGTTTCTCGGCTTTGTTATGTGTATTAACTATCAGAACTATGTCTTCTGTATATAAGAGGTGCTGTTGATTGTGTTTCAGAATTTTCTGTCATTTAATTCATGATCTTTTACAATTTCTTCTCCAAATTCTTCCCAACCTTTTGGTTTAGCTTCCTTCATTACTTCTTTAATGTACTCTTATCCCTATCTTGCTTCATTTTCGTTCTGTAATTTTTTTCAGGGTTACTTTTTTCTTTACGGCTTCTCTCACTTGTTCATTCTGCCATATTGTTCCTTTTAGTTTGTATTAATTTCTTCCTTACCACATACTTCTACTGTGCTCTTTATAGTTTCTTTAAATTTGAACAAAGTTTAAAAAACACATCTACTCCACTTAGTTCTCTCATCAGCTCTTCCTGATATTTTATTCATATATCCTCATTCTTCAATTTCTTAATATGTACTTTTTCTTTGTTACTGTATATTTCTTATTTTTTTAAATTTTCTTTTATTTCTCTCTCCCCTATTAATTTAAATATATCTTGCAAATTCTCATAACATTTTCTTACATTCTCAATCTGAGTTGCTTCTACTGGTATGCACATTTCTGTGATAAATAATTTTTATTTCATTTCAAAGGTCTATTGCTATTATTCTTGAAATTACCTACGTGTTCTGGTTACGTGACTTTCAATTCTTTTGGTGGGATTCCGCCTATTCCATATTTTGTTGCTGTTGCTAATATATTTCCTGAACAATTTAATGTACACCCTTTTGTCAAAGGCAACGTTCTGGATCCCACCTTTTCAATATCACTCACCTACATTATGTGATTTTTATATTTTTTTATTTCCTCGATTATTTAATCCTCTCTACTATTTATCGTTTGAGTGGTCCATGTACCCAGTATTATTTATATTTCTGCTGCACGTACGTATACCTATATTTTTCCACGAAGTTTCTTTCGTGTTTTGATTGTCTTATTATCCGTATATCCTGCCACGGTAATCTTTTCTTCTTAATTATGTTTTCCAGTTTCCGTTACTACTACCTTTTAAGCGTCCACACGTATTTGTTATACATAATATCAATTACACCCTTTTAGGGGCAGTAATATTCTGAGTTGGTTAATAGGGCAATGCCAGCAGAATTTATTTACTTATGTATTTGACATTTCCCTTCCGTTCATAATACTCATATCTTCTTATTTGTTTCTGTTATCATTTATCTATCTAGCTTAGGTTTTCTTTTCTATGATCTTTTCATTACATCTCGTTTCTTACTTGTTTTCACTTTTTAATTCCTTGCTGACAGGTTGACTTTTCTCATGTTGTTTCAGATTATTATTAAACATTTTTGTGCCTTTGTTTCATCCTCGCTTGCACATCGTTTCTAAAACTTGTTTATTCAAAAGCAAATAATAGCAAATCCTTATCTTTAGGTAGGTATTATGATTAACTTAAATCAGACTAGTTCAACATGTGCTTCAAAGTTAAGACGTTGATAAAAGTGTTCTTTACAAAAGGAATAAGATATACGGACCCATAACAGCGGCTATACAATTCTTCTCTTTTCTTCGAAATAAACATACTTAGATAAAACCATTACAGCGTTTCATGTATTTTAAGTTGTTTGCCATGGCAAATCCCATCAGTATTCTTCTGGCATGATCGCTGTCTAGACGTTTGCCATATCTGCCTGTTGGCATTACTGTCTTCGATCATTCTTCTTTTTTGACAAGTTGGCGTTTTTACTTACTTAATCCGTTTCGCTCTTATACCGCCTAGCAGTGTTAAGGAGTATTTTTAACTTCAGCTACAGTATTTTTAGAAATCGGGCTACCATCTCAATTAGATATCCCATCCATCTAAGTTGGTTTTCTTCCCATAACTGTCTTCATGTTCAGAGTAGATCATGTCTTGTTTTTACGAGTCACCCCTTCAATTTTGCGCAAAAGTAATGCCGATGTGACATTAAGAAAGAAGAAGAAAAGAAGGAAGCTATTTATGTCCGCATCCTGTTAAAGGAGAAATACGTCAAATTGACATCAAGACACCTTAGTTACTCTCTTCGTTTTCCATACTTGACTATTTGTCGAAGAACTGCGATTTCCTTCTTTTCAAGTCCTTTAATAATTTCAATTCTGTCATATTCAGCAGCTTTCTCGTTTTTACTTCATTCGTCTAAAAGACGCGAAAAATCACTTAAGAGGTTTATTCAGATCTACACGTTTCACGGTCCCTAGATGATAAAAAACAGGTTTTCTCAATTGGCAACATAACTCAAAAACCGTTTGTTGGAGGAAAACAATATTTTTCATACAGATGTGTCTACCTGGCATAAAACCGGGAAAAATTCGAGGATATACAGTCTGTTCTATAAAAAGGGCCCCGCCTTCTAGCTACTTTATTATTTATTTTAGACCCAATAAACCTTATATCAAATCAAATGGCACATAAAAACCTACATTTTAACACTATCAAAATTTTTTTATCTTCAATTGTTTCAGAGTGGTGACGTCACGTGCAATTTTTTTAAATGACACGGTATATATTTTTTGACATTTTCTTGTAGAGGTTTTTTTTCTCTTTTCAACAATATAAATATTTCATGCACTTGCATAAAAAAAATTTCGTGAAAAATTACAAAACTTTTTCACAGTGGGAGGCCATGATACAAAACTGTAAACAAAAGTGTAACTCAGAAAAACAAAACAAATAGTAGCCAAACGCTTTAACTGTCAGATTTCAGAATAATCTAAAGTGTTTATTGTTTTGTTTTTCTGAGTTACACTTTTGTTTATAGTTTTGTATGGTGGCCTCCCACCGATAAAAAAGTTTTTTAATTTTTCTCGAAAATTTTTTTATGTAAGGGCATAAAATATTTATATTGTTGAAAAGAGAAAAAAAACCTCTACCAGAAAATGTCAAAAAATATATACAGTGTCATTTAAAAAAATTGCACGTGACGTCACCACTCTGAAACAATTGAAGATAAAACATTTTTGATAGTGTTAAAATGTAGGTTTTTATGTGCCATTTGATTTGATATAAGGTTTATTGGGTCTAAAATAAATAATAAAGTAGCTAGAAGGCGGGGCCTTTTTTATAGAACAGACGGTATATATATATAGGGTGAGCACCTTAAAAAAATTAAATATTGTTTATTTTTGCTTTAACTGTGAAATAGATAAAATTCGTAATTTGCACATAGCTCAGGCTTTATCGTTGGGGAAAGTGAGACCTAAAAGATACAGGATAAACATCACAAATGGGGCAGAATAGTACGGTGTCTTTATAACGCAGCAGAAACTCGTACAATTCGAGCACGGTCGTAGTTTAGTTGTTCAAGTGACCGCAAGCGGCGGACCCAAGCGGCGAAGAGACACTCGGCTCGAAATATTCGCCTGGGAGCTCGGAGTTCGAATCCTAACAGATTACATTTATTTTGCAAGTTGATTTTTTATCTATTGGACTGCTTGTTGCAGTCTCTCTATTAAGACCTTCATTTTTTCTGTTTTATGTTTCCAGGTTTCCTTCTTCTTCTGGTAGTCTACTTAACTACTGCTAGATCTTTCTCAAAATTCAAACTTTATTCAAAACAACCCTTCCACCTTTTCATTATTTTCTGCGGCCCTCGTACTCAATAGTAGGGATTTTTTATCATTTCTGAAGCTTCTAATTAATCTACAGATAATCTGACGTTCTCTTAGTTAGTAATAGTAATAATTAATTTCGTTCTATTTTTCTCTCTTAGGGGTATGTAGGTTTAAAAAGTGTATTTTTTCTCGCTTATTTTTAAATCTAGAATAGCCCATATTGTCTGATATTGACTCAAGTTCTACTAGTCTGTCTAAAATTCAGGTTCGTTATCTAAGATTTATTTAAATTTTTAATATTTTATTGCAGCAGAGTACTATAGCTTAAGTAACTCAAATAAAGAATATTGTGCTATTCTACCCTATATGCTATAAGAATTCTTTAAATAACGTCAGATCAGCGATAGACATCATTATTCTTGAAAGATGCACACTTTCTTAAACTGAAACAGCATATAAAACGTCTGCTTTACTTAACATTTTGCAAATAGCCATATAATCCCTAATACAAACACGCTAAGGTTGGTTCAATGTATTATAAACAGTACTGAAATATAATTTCTTTATGTAGCTGTTGCATGTAAATTAACATCACAGGAGTACGTGGAATAATTAATATTGAGTGTCGACATTACGCAAAGTCAGCAATAAGTGTGGGTTTTACTGTTTTACATTAAAAAGAGATTTATTCTA
Source organism: Agriotes lineatus (assembly GCA_940337035.1). Taxonomy (NCBI): domain Eukaryota; kingdom Metazoa; phylum Arthropoda; class Insecta; order Coleoptera; family Elateridae; genus Agriotes; species Agriotes lineatus. The sequence continues at coordinate 41,009,014 of OW679198.1, forward strand.
GCGCCATCTACATTCGGTCGTTTTGAAAACAACTGGAATTTTATGGCATCGATACAGCACATCCACGTATCTCTGTAGGTCAACGCTATACATACAACAAGACAAAGGATCAAGGAGCAAATGCCCCTTGGATGTTCGCAATCTCAACCGGCATCAGCTGACGGTACTTCCTGTAAATCGCATAAATTTCGTGGCAGAAACGATAAGTCAATTGTTATCGCAGATCGACACTGCCGACTGAGAGGTTCAAAAGGACAAAAAGCTCTCCAGCGAGTAAAAGACATGTAAGTACAGCAAATATTTTTAACATACTTAGCATATAACAGCCTATCGTGCGTGTAATAATCGTTACGTTAAATTTATGAAGTAGCGAACGCTGGGCGTGCAAAGGCAGCCCCCAAAGGCTGCAGGCTACAACTACTCTGTGATTATTTCCTCCTTTCGTTCTCGCCTGCAACTTTGAATTATGACAGCAAACCAGCCTGTCAGTATTGAGGCCTAAATAGATCCTATTCGGTAAATACTACCAGAAGCGGCACGTGTGGTATAAGTGGAAAAATGAAAGTATCTCAATGAAACTATCTCTTTTAATGATGTTCATAACTCATACATTAACATCGGAACCAATAAATTAATAGAGAATAATAAATGACACGTTAATAAATTAATAGAGGACAGCTATAATTACCCATTAACTAAATGTTTTTAAAAATATATGATCTTTCAACTAAACCTGAAATATTTTTTTAAATTTTAGGTTACATCACTCCTGGTGGATACTTTTTAAAGTTCACCAATAATTACTCTTGAATATACCTACATTTAATTTTAGCGTTTGGTAATATTGAAATTTCGGTAAATGTCGAGCAATCAATACATGTATTATGTTTTTATACTGTTCGCAAGCATTTTTTTTGCTTTATTTAATTGCCAATACTGTCATCTTGGAAAATGTCTACGCAACAGTCCCCACTGGGGTGAGCGAAAAGCAGGTAATGGCCTAATATGAAAAGAAGAAAAAGCAGAAGACAAGTTTTTGTAATATTATATTTTTTAAATAAACAATAAAGTAACCGCTTCTTCACACCTGTCATGAAATATCACGGTGTATTTCGATTATATCTTTTTATCTGTGAACCTAGAAGAGCAAGATTAATTTGAATATCAAACCTTGCACTTAAGTCGAAACAACTTCACATGAAATTACACTTGATTGAGCCAATATTCCAATTTTATTCAGGAAAGGTAGTATAATTAACACTCTTAAAAACTGCCAACGAACCAGTTGAATATTTATCTTAAAATCCTAACTCTAAACTTATCAAACTTTAAATATTTACCATGGTTTTACTACTTGATTTGGTTATAATAATTAATTTAAAAATAAACGATTTTAATCTCATATGGGTCGTCACAAAAAAAGCACTCAGAGGACGCTTCTGCCGAAAGTGCACATAAAACCGACGCCATGCTTGGAATTAACTAATTTCAATCTTTCAGGATTAACTTTTCGGATCTCTCTATTGATTTTGGAATGGAAACTAGGGCTTAACTCGAGCCCCCGCACGTCCCACGATGCCTGAGCCCCTCTTTCTTTCCTGCAGAACCACCCCTGTAGCTCGACCGCTTTCAATTCAGCCGTTGTCTCAACCTAGTGCTTCAATTGCACTGCTCGAACCTCGTACACAAACTAGACAAACTCGCCAACACTTGATGCACAAATTAAACATTTTTTATACTTCTGCAGAAATGCTACGAATTAATGTACACTACTACAACACACCCAAAAGGAAATAGAATTAACTTTTAAACACACTGAATTGGGAAAAGGGTATTTATTCACATATTAACAATTGTTTATTGACGAAGCCAAAATTAACATTACTTCAAGGCTTTGCTTTCTTTCCCCAATTGTTTGTTTTCGATCTTACAGTGTTTTACATTATTTCCAAGCCTACGCTGATTACATTGTGTTCAATACAAGGCTAATACTATTTTTAACAGTGTATTAAGCATTATTATCAAGGCCAATGCTATTTTATACTATTTAGAAACATTAAACTATCACATTTGTGAAACATATTATATAATATTACTTGATATGCTTGAAATAGTATTAATTGCTATTATAATCATAAAAGCTTGAAATGTGTTCATAGCAATATCTTATTTTCGAGATAAAGGGCTCCACTATACTTATTCCATTCATTTCTATGCTTTAAATTTTTCTATCTTTTCAACATATTATACATAGCCAAGACAGTAGAAAAAACAATGGGTGTCGACATCTGGCTAATGATATAAAAAACTATATTAAGCAAGATTAATATTAAAAAACGTTTTCTTAGCAAGTTCCATAGAACCTTTCTGAAAACGTAGACAGCAGATGATAAAACTGTGAATATCTTACTTTTCCTTATAGTTTAACCTTTATTATTATTACTACTATTATTATAGTTTTCTGGTCTTGTGTCCTCTGTACAGTGGCCTAAAACACATGTTGTACTTCCAAGTGTTAATGTCTCCAATATGGAAACCTCCAAATCTTCAGGAAGGATTGGATTGCCTCTATGAAAATGTTCGTAAGGCATTAGTCTTCCCCAAACTGTTGTCTGAGGTTTTTAGTTTCTCGCATTCGCACTTGCTTTCATATAATCTGTTATGTATATGACGCTGGGCTCATTGGAGAAACAAAAGATGAGTTACAATTGATACTACACCAATTTAATCTAAGAGCAAAGAAATTAGATATGATAATTAAAGTCCATAAAACAAAACGTATGGTTATATCTAAACAACCTATTAGATGTAAGCTGTAACTGGATGAAAAGATAATACAGCAGGTTATGGCATTTAAATATCTACGCTTAGAAATCTTCCGTGATAAACGACTAAATCTAAAAGTATAAGACAAACAATCAAGACCTTAAGAATAGCAGGATGCTTAAACGATGTAATATGAAGCAATAAAAAATGGCTGTTGAAAGCAAGATTTGAATACACAAGACCCTAGTCCGACCGGTAATGACATACGCGGCGGGGACCAGAACAGACACGCTTACAACCATACAATTAGTACAAACAGTGGAAATGGGAGTCATTAGAAATTTACATGGAATGATACTAAATGATAGGATTAAAAGGGAAGAACGTAGAGAGAAGTGTAATATACAGGACATAACAAAGTCGGCGAAGAAAATAAGAAGAGAATGGAATAGGCACGAAAACCAAATGGGTGATGATAGATTAGTCAAAAGAGCAACAGAAGCTATACTAAGAGGCAGCAGTGGTCAAGGAGACCCCCAAAGAGGTGGAAAGAATGTTGGACCTCCACATCGGAAGATCCTAATTAAATTTGGATAAACAATAACAAGAAGAAGAAGAAAGCTGTAAGCATAACTAGCAGAAGAAGAAGAATCACTTCCAAAGCCAGTGGCTTTGTCCTCGTCTTTACAAAATCTGTGAAAATTCTTCTTATCTACATTATTTTCCATCCATAGTGCAATGTTGGTATTTCACCCATTTAATGGTATGTTCTCCAGCAGGTCTACTGTGGTCCTGCTACCTGTTTCAAGCTGGCTGATCTAGTCAATTTGTTATCTTTTTCGTTGTCATTTATTCCTTAGTGTCCGGATATCCAAATCGGTGTAAACATGTTATGTTCACCCAGGTCAATTATTTATTATATTCTAGAACAAGCTTACAAATAAACTGGTAGCTATAACATCAGTGCGTTTAGTGCTGTCTGGCTGTCTGTCAGGATGAAAATTTGTTTGCCCGAGTAAGACCTTTTCATCATGATTTGAGAATTGCTATTACTTCAGTTTGGAAACCGGCTGCGTATTTACCCACATTAATGCTTAGGATCCTGTTCTTGTATTCTTTTTGGATTCGCCTAAGAACCAGATTTTATCGTTAAGTGTGTTGAGGCCAATCTCCTTGTCCCAGTCTTCCCACTTTGAAATTAAAATTTCAAGCGGTTTACGGAAATCATAGGTTTTGATTTTATCTGAATTTCCTTGCAATAAAGATTTCGATTACGTATTTAAAAAGATCAATGTGATAACCTGCACATAGTACATATTCAGGATAACCACCAAAACCATGCGTTTGCAGTCGATAAGCCTCTAGTAGTGTCTTCGTTTTCATTCTTAAATGCAAGGGATGGAGCATGCCGCATTGAAAGTTTCACACGTTAGATAGATACATACAATATCTACAGTTCACATTTAATTATATATATTTATTCCAAATTCAGTACGTCAAACATGCTTAGAGCCAGTCATTAAATTAAAGGTTGAAAATTTATTCATGTTGAAAAACCGTTATTTATTAAAAATGCTTTTAGTGTAACTTTAAACTTTGGCATTGGAAGTTTCCTCACGTGGTCAGGCAGACAGTTAAAAAATACAGCCCCATAATAGATAAGGCCATTGCGATCCGCATTCAGTCTGTAAAAATTTGGTCTAATTTTGATATTATTCCTAGTATTATAAGAATGAAGATTGTTGGTGTAGGTAGTTAAAAGATGCATGTTACCTTTAACATAGAGTAAACAGTAATAAATGTAGATACACGGTAAAAAACGCAATTCAATAAATTTTGCTTTTACATCACTTCTGTATTGCAAACCAGTAATGATTCTTACAGCTTTATGTTGAAGTTTAAAAACACGTGAGGAGCTTGACGAGTGCCCCCACCATATTACAGCATAACTCAGCAATTAGAGAATGGAAAGCTATTTTTACATCTTTTGAAACAGCACCATGTAGTTGTCTTATTACAAATACGTTTTTTGAGATATTTTTCGATATATTATTATCGATATGCATATTCCATGCTATTAGGATCTGTAAAACCATTTATTTTTCGTTGAGAGAAGACCATGACCTGTGTTTTCTGCTGGTTTAGAATCAGATCATTTGCAGTAAACCAAATTGATAAATCATTTTGTACTGCTTTTACCTCATTAAGTAAAACGCTTAGATTAGAATTTTACTTTATTGCTGAAGTGTCATCTGCAAACAGCGTTATGTCGGCTTCTGGTGAGCCATTGTGCAGATCGTTGATGAAAATTAAAAATAACGGTGGACCTAATATTGAGCCCTGCGGGACTACCAGAAGGATATTTGCCACAGTGGATTTGGGGATATTACAGCATGTGAATTGCTTTCGGTTATCTAGGTATGAACTAATGATATTCAAGCTGTCCTCCTGGATACCGTAATATCACAATTTATTGTTTAATTAACAGCTAAGTGATGTTTGGTTAAACAAATAACAGAGAATTTATTAGCATAGTTGTTAATGAAAATATATAAATCATCAATTTTATTACGAATTGACTGTGCACTGTATGCAAAAACCGATATGGTACAGCTTACAGATTCTAGATGAAGCGCAGTGAAAATCGGAACTATAGTTAGAATCTAGTAATTTCCAAGTTTTGTATTGCGTCAATGAAGTAACAATGCCTCCTATCTTTCTTTACCTAAATTTTACAGGAGAGGGTAAAAACTGATTGGGTTACACGTGCTATGTCTCTATATCAACTATGTCTTTGTCATTCATACTAATTGAAATTATAACAAATATTGAATTTTTATCACTTTCAACACAATTAAACGTGTTTACTCACAATCGGTTAATAATAGGTACGTTTCTAACCTTCAAAACAGTAGGAAAGCGAGTCACTGCTTACTTTACTTTCCCAGCTAGCCGGTATAGATTTTCCCGGCTAGCTAAACATCACTTTCAATGAAATTGTCGTGTTACCTAGCAACAGCGTAGCAGTTTCCTTTGTTAAAGTGACTTATTAAACTGCGATCAAAATACGTATTATTTGACACTTACCTACCTAATTAAATAAATAATGATAAAAACCGATTGTGAGTAAAATAGTATACATACCACGGTGAAAAGTTTCCCACCTCGGTATGTAATATACTATTAATGCACCACTTCGCGCAAACTTCTAACGCAATGTGTCGTGTGATACATACATGCTAGATTACAGATTTTTTCCAGGTTTGCCGACATTTTCACATTATCTGCACATAGGAGCTATTGAAACTATGCGCAGTAAAGTTAGGAATCGATTGCTGTATAAATAGTAATTTTGAAAATTTTGTCAGATAGGAGGTATTGTTACTTCACTGACGATTGGTAACGCTTTTAACATCTATTATATTGACATTAAATTGTTAACCCTATTTAAGCTAAACGACAATACATCAGAGGCGTACTCAACATTGTGGTATCGTGCATTTCAAAACAGAATTAACAACACACACACAAATAGCAACTATAACAAAAGCAATAACAAAATAACAGAATTAACAAAGTCAACAGCAACAGCAATTTTCACACTTCAAACCACAAAGAATCTATCATTTGACGTTAGTCACTGCGCAAATGAAATCCCTCTATCCACCGCTACTGATTACTTGTCATTTAAAATATAACCAAACTTTGTAAGTTTGATAATAATTACTTCTTTCCAAATATTGCCAATTCAGTGAAATCAAATATGATCACAGCTTCTTTCATGGCCTACCTCGAGAGTCAATCTAGATTCTGTAAGCTGTACATTATTCTTCAAATGTCCCCATAAGTAAAAATCTAATGGCGTAAGATCAGGGATTCTCGACAGTCCTCCTCCACGGCTTATAAGACGGCCATTATAAAATTCTCTTAGATAATTAAGGGTTATATTATTGACTGTGTGAGCTGTAGCTTCATCCTGTTGAAAATATCCGTCGTCTAATTCATCGTCGTGTAATTGCTCGATAAAGAGTTGTCAAATATTATTACATCTTTCTGCATTTATTGTATCGCGGAAAAAATAGGGCCAATAATTCGCCTTTCTGACATAGCTGCGCATACTCCAACTTTGCGCGGGTGCAAGCTGGTTTCAACATAAATGTGCAGTCTAACAAGTAATTACCATAAACCATTGGCATATTGAATCCGTTGTCCAAAATCATGTGGATACAGCTGTTGAACTACCGATACCTTGTAGGAGTGCAAATATAGATTTCCTGGAGTGCTTTCCATCAAGTTCCATACGAAATCCTGTACATTTAAGTTTTAGATTTGCTATTTAGGTACCTGCTTACATTTGTACCAGTTTGTGCAGTCAAAATCGCAGGGGATTTGTTAGTACTTCTCTCCATTTTAGTTTGAATATCTTGAATCACTTCTTAATAATAATAAAAGCGTCTTGCTTGCATAATTAATTACAAATCTGAAATAATTTATACTTTATAGGTTATGAGATTAACCTTCAAATGAAACTTGGACACGCCTTCTAATAAAGGTCTGTTGAAACGTATTTTATAGGCGCGTTCCTCAAAGCAGAAATGAACCCGCTCTATTATTACACAAAATGGACTTGCCTTTGAAGCTGTGTTGATAGTTTTAAACAAACACAACCAATAGGCATAATAAGGGATTGTTTTCTGTGATAATATCGCTAATAAAAGTACTGGGAATTTTGTTTACAAAAACCCGAAAATAGAAACGTACGATTGCAACCATGGTACTTTAGCGCGTTTAACACAGCCTGTAGTGTTGTGGATTATTATATAGGTATGATAATAACCATTATAATGAGCCAATGTACCAAATTGGATTTTAGCACAAGCACCATTCTGCATGACGAAAAGGTTTACTTGTCTTATTTGTCACGTACTCGTAATGGTGTATAAATCAATTTGGTGTCCATTATGACGCCCAAATATTTGCTTTTACTACCAGCTATCTTTTGTCATACATGAATGGTTCTGTGCGCTTACCTTTCTTTATGTTATGGCTAAAAGCGAAACTTTTTCTAGATTTTTTTCTCTTGAATTACACTACATCCCGGGAGATGTATCTGGAGTAGGACTTCTAGCGCACCAAAACCTCTTTTCTGGTTTAAATGTATCACCTTGAAGTTTAACGAGTTTCCACAGTATTGTACTTGTTGTTAGCTAACGCATTTCCTGCTGTAGGGCCTCTCAGTCTGAGTCCCATTTACAGTTTCTAAGGTTCCCATATTCCTTACTGCTTTGGGTTTGAGATTAAATCCTATGTATCTGCTATGGTTGTTTTGATATAGCTTCTTACTTACTTACCTACTTTTTCCAGTTTTTGGCTGTCAAAGGTTGACTTAAGTCTTCACTTACTGATTCCCTCCTCTTTCTTCGCGGCCTTACTCACTTTTCTTTAGTATTTTGTTCTTCTAACTTTTTTGTGACGGTATCTATTTCATCCAATCCATATAGCCTGCCCATCTATATCTTCCTATACTTATAAACCTTATTATTAGCGTTTGGGAAGACTCGGGCTTTTCGGACCCGTCGAGTCCGGCTAGAACTCAGTCGGACAAGTCGAGTCCGAGTCCAGGTCCGGGTATTTGATATTTTATGTTCAAACATAAAAATCTATTCAACACAAGTATAATTTCACAAAACGTTTTACAAACGTTGACTCGGGTCTTATACCGGGTATCGGGTCCGGGTATTCCTAACCTGGGTTACCGGAACCGAAAAACCCTACTCATCATGGCTGCTTCTTAGAGCTCCTGGCACAGCTTGCGGTTCCACTTAATTGCATGTACCTTCCTCTTTGACGAAGCCCAGTATTTTCCTCAACACTTTATGCCCAATTTTTAAAATTTATCTGTGTTATCGTCCACGCTTCACTTTCATATGTAATAATCGGCCTCACTGATGTTTTATCAATCATTTACTTTGTCTTCTTTTCTACGTGTCTGTTAGTATTTTATCTAGTGAGTGCACTGACCTCCTTGCTTGCGCTATTCTTCTTTTAATTTCTTCGGTCTCGTCGTTGTCTTTGGTGGTCTTAACTCCTAAATACTTAAATATCTCTAGAACTTATAGATTATACTCTACGATTTTAAATTTCTCTGTACTCTTGGTCGATTCTTGGCGATGGCCATCACTTTTATGTTTCCATCATTTATTGATAACCCCGGTTCCTTTCCAGACCGCTTGCTTTTGGCTTATAATATTTTCGTAATAGGGTTGTAACCGTTCATGTATTAATGTTGGTAAAATCTTAAACGTTACATTGAGTAGGTGATTCCTTGATAATTGTCACATTTTAATTTGTCATCTCTTTTATAAATCGAGCAAATTGTGTTTATTTCGTTGGTATTGTCTCTTCTTTCGAAATCTTCTTTATTAATTGATATAAAACTTTGCCCCCCTTTTTTATTATTTCGGCTGTAATCGTATCTGACCCAGGAGTTTTGTTATTTGTTAGTCTTTCTATTGCTTATTGAACTTCTGGTAGTTTTGGTTTATTCACGCTTTTTCCTTCATCTCTGTCGTTCTCCATCTTTCTTCATCTTCTGTATGTTCTATTCTTTCCCATGCATGTTCGTTTAGCTGCTCTAGGAAATACTCTTTTCATCTACTTAGTATTTCATTTTCCTTAGGTATTGGTTCTCCTGGCTTGTTTTTTGTTGACATGGTCTCTGCCTAATATGTTTTTTTAGTTTTATTCATAATCTGATAACATTCTTTTATTAATTTGTTTTGATGAAGCTTGTGTATATCATTGAGCATTATGTTATATTTGGGTTTTTTCTTACTTTTGTCTATGCGCTCCTTTCTTTGTTGCTTTATATTCCGCTTGCCTTTCTCTTTATTAGCCTCTTCTAAAATCCTTTATTTGATCTTTTCTTACTGTTCCTAGACGGAACTTTTGTTTTTAACTAGCATGTTTGTCAGTCTAGTGTTCATAGTTTTTTGAAAGTTCTGTAATATTCTTTTTCATACACTAGCATTGAAAGAGCTACTTTTCCGTACAATTTATTAATCAGAAAGTTGCACTTTTCGGTATTCGTACGGCAAAGTAGTATTTTGCGGTATTCGTACGGCAAAGTAGTATTTTGCGGTATTCGTACGGCAAAGTAGCACTTTGCCGTACGTTTCCTTAGTTACAACACATATAATATTACATTACATTAATATTACTCTACTTATTTGCTATATACGAGGATAAATTTAGTATTCCGTTTTGTATGCTAGTGTACGAAAAAATATTGTACGAAACTCGTATGAAAGTGGCTTTTCCATACTCGTCTCGAAATTCCGGACTCGGCCTAACGGCCTCTTCCGGAAACATCTCACTCGTACTGAAAAGCTCCACTTTCTATACTTGTTACGTAAATTACTATTAATAGCTCAATTTCGCTGTTTCCCACCTTTACAATATCTATTTGCTGGCGTTTTTGTTTTTGTGTATGTTAGTCTTTCTCTTATTTTCAGTTTTAGCATAAAATGATCAGAGTTGTATTCCGCTCCTCTAAAACTTCTTATATCTAATACATTCGTGATAACTATAGAGTTGATCATCACATGATATTTGGTTTTAGGGATTATCATCCTGAGAGGTCCACGTTACCTTATGGATTCTCTTATGTGGAAAAGCATGTACCAGTTATTACCAAACAACTGGTCATAATAATATTCACCAACCTTTCTCCATTATTATTGTACTGCTGATGTTTGCTGATTTTGCCTATTCACCGTCTAAACCCCTTCTCTCATCCATTTTAGTGTTTTTGTCCCGTATTATTACTAGCATGTCATTACTTGGTGTTCCCCGTACTTGTTATTCTAACTGATCATAGAAGTGAACTTTTCCTCCTTCGTTCTTTTTATTTGTGGGTGCATGGACGTTTATAATTGAAATATTGAATTTCATCCCTCTCACTCTTATCCTATCTTTCTTTTAATTATTGCTGCACTTTTTACTTATCTTCGTGGTCATTATGAATGCTGTTCCCATCGTATGTCTCCCGATTAGATTTCCGTTCTTAAAAATCCTATAATTATTCCAATTCTTTATTTCGTTACCTGTCCAGTTTGTCTCTTGTAGCACCAACACTTGGATTCTATACTTTTCCATTTCTTTCGTTACGTTTTTGACTGCCCCTAACTGGTAGGCAGGCGCTTCGTACATTCCAGGTACTTAGATGGATGCTTTTTCCTTAATCGGTTTCTTATTTCTCGCTTAGTGTGTTTTCTGTTGATCAGTCCAGCCCGATTCTTATTTTTACAAAGAAGGGCTGTCGACATTACCCTCAACCACCCTCTTTTATATAGGCTTGGGACCAGCAGAATGCCGCAATACAGCCGCCACATCGTAGCGGAATTATTCGTAACGCCGAGTACCTGTGTTTCGCACCAATCCCTTAAAGGTTATCTTCGTAATCGCTTTATCTTGTGCTATAGCAAATTAGTGATTGAGGAGTACTTCAATATCGAACCAGCACTTCTCCGCTGAGAAGCGGGACCTTTGCTTGCTCAAGTATGGAGGTACGTTATAATGTACAGCAACTCTTGTAATATATCAGTCTCTTACGGTGTTATTACAATTAATATCAAATTAAATATACCCTTTTACTAACTACTAAAAGGAAGCACTATCAGTATAGCTCAATTATGTACTTACCTTACCTCTTAATACAATAAATAGGATTTCGAAGTATCTCATAAATCAATTTGACATTTAGAATTATGTTATGTGATTATAGTTTTTTAACGCCTCGACTAGTCAGTTTACAAGCAATGGGATTTCTGACTCCCAGCTGAATGAATAAATTTTCAACTAACAACTTTCTCTTGTAGTTAAATACTGAATTACTTTTAAAATATAATAATTATTTGACTTTGTAAATCCAATACACGTTTCAGGTACTTCACAAAATTAAATTCATACTTTCAGTTTGTTAGTAGCATATCGAAGTTTGATATGACATTACAAAAATAAATAGATATTGTCAGAATTAGTTTAATCAAATGTTAAATATCCAAACTTGATTTAAATAAATATTCTAAAAAAACAACCTAATACCAAAATGTAAATTTCAAATTATAATAATCGAAACACGTGCTGATAATTTCCTTATTTTTTTCTTCTGAGACGTTGGCTTCTTCCAGAATGATCCGAGCTAAAACAGCTTGAACGAGTAAATGTCCTCGAACGGCTCTGCCATAAGCATGCCCAGTTAAGATCTTGTTAACTGAATTTGCAGCATAAACTAGACATAACACTTCTTTCAGCCCAGACGCTGGCATTGTGTGACCAATGCAACCCATGAAAGACATGAGTGTATGAAATCCTCCCAATCTCATGGAAATTGTCCCAGACTGGATTTCTCCAGCCTTTATGTACAACGGTTGGCCGAAAGTAGCAAAACAAATTGAGGGACCTTGCTGCTGGCTGTCGTTGGCAGCATATTGTAAAGCCGTGAGTACCGTGTTGTAGTAACTTGGTGGTGAATTAATGGCAGGAAAGTTACTGCACTTCTTTCACCACTAATGGCAGCAATGAGAGCATGGAATATAGATGTCAGCTTCTTTTAAATTTACTGTTTTGCCCTCTTTTGCAGAAATGCAGTCCATGAAGACACGGAGTATACGAGGTACCATTTCCTCAGCTCCATTACACAATTTGTCACAAGGTGGAAAAACGGAATTGTCATACACCATTGACTCAATATCTTCCAAGATTATTGCGGCAGCTCCTTTTACGATTCTCTCCCGTTCTGCTTGTTCGCCTTTGCATCTCGAAGAATACCACATATTATTCAACATTTATTCACCCGCACTACGAAAGCACACAACAGTTTTGCATGTGCAAATTGTGTTGAAAACAATGTGGTCTCCATATTTTTCTCTCATTCTCTCCTTGATTGTCTTTATATGAGGTATTGTTCCTGAAACTTGTTCCAACTACTAGTCCAAGGAGAACCGGCAGTCTTCATTTCCTTATAAGTAATTGAATATCTCCTCCATTGATGCAGAAATTTCTTCATCTTCAGGGCGTCCGGACGTGTTGCTGTTGTGGAAGTAGGGATGGTATACTGGGAGGGGGGACGCACAAAGGAGGAAGGTACTTGACCTCATTCCAATAGGCCACCTACCTTCCCTCGCGCATCTTTATGTACAGACATTTAATATTCCATCTGAAGCCACTTTATTTAACATTAAACATTCATCCTATACTATTAAAGCACTATTTTAATAATTCACGATTCTTCCATACTCTGCATCTCACAAACTATTTCTCCTAGAGAAAAAATTAATATAACCTTTTTTGTAGGAAAGTGGTTTAATTTTGTACATGGACACTTTTTCGCTAGAAGCCGCGGTTTTTGAGTTATATAAGAAAAACGTGAAAAAATGCCTTTAAAGACCCCTTCCCCCCGCTCACCCACCCTGGTCAGAATTTTTAGTATGTTGTTCATGGCACTTCGCTTTACCACTGTACAAAAATGTGCGACTACACGAATTATTTCCCCTATTCGACCTTTTTTGGTCTTCGTTGAGTGGACTAGTACAATGTTATTATTGTTACGTTTTTACGATCGGGCTATTTAAAAATTATAGGACGCTTTTTGTATTAAACATTTATTTACAACGATTATTTACAAACACAAGAATCATCAAGGCAGAACACAAATTACTTAAACTAACGAACTATTTCTAACAACGATACATTTATTTATTTATATTGCACTTAACAGTAATGATTTATATGGTTATATTTATTTGTTATTTATTTCAATAGAATTATATACAAAGGGTTCATTTATATTACGCGCTTCGAGTTTGATGAGAATTGAATGAGAACTGCCAGCTATTCCCGCTCGCGAGTATTTATATCCCACGAATGAGTCATTCTAGAACAATCGAGACTTTGCTCGCTTGTTCCGGCAAGCGCATGACGCATCGCGTATTAGTCAGCAAGGGCGCTGACGTCACCCGTCTGCAGCTGGCTCCAAGGTTGCTTCTCGAATATTCACGCGTCTGCATCGGTCTAAGTTCGTTACATTATATTTGGATAGGGTGTGAATGCTAAACGTATTACTTTAGTATTTTGGCCGTTTTTAATAGCTGCTGTATTTTTGTATAAATGTGACCAATTTTTAATTTATTTTCCGTGAATCATTCTTAATCCTCGCCTTCTTTCCATGAATGCAATTCTGATTTTTTCCCAAGCCCACATACGAAATTGACAGTTTCCATACAGTCAAGCAGCCATGAAATATCATTCATCATCGTCATCTCCAGCGCCTATACATTCCGTCTTTGGACATACGTCTTTCCTTGTCGTTTCCAGTCCTCTCTATTGTAGGCAAAACTTATCCACTGCACTTCCCCTTGCTGCTGGATGTCATCCTTCCACCTTGTTCTGGGTCTGCAGCGTGCTTTCTTCCCCAGTCTAGGTCTCCATTCGGTGATTTTTAGGTCCATCTGTTATCTGTTATAAGCACCAGATGGCCCGTCTATGGCCACTTAGATCGCGCTACTCGTTGCGCTATATCGATAACCTTGGTTTGGCTTCTAATCCATTCTATCGTTTTTTTTATCTTGATATAGTTATCATAACGAACGTGTTTGTTATGAAAAAATGCACAATTCATAGTTATATAGTGGGCTAAATATGTTATTTTAAACCAAAACTACTGAAAACATGTCATTTTAACCTAAAAACTACTGATATTGTCAGTAGTCACAATAAAGTTGTCATTCATTAAATAGCAAAAATGTTTCTTTTTCGTGGTCTTGGGAAAATAACGTACATAACTTGCTTGAAAGCGTATCGTAGGCTCGTGTTTTAAGTCACTCGGCTCTGCTACGCTTGGCCTCGTTTTTCAAATATACTCGAACGATATATGCCACTTTCCCAGCTTGTTATGTAATATACTACAAACTACTTTTAATACATCTTCTTTCAAATCGATAAATGCATAACGAATACGAAACGAAATTAACTTGTACATATTAATGCAAGTTTGTTAACTTTGCTTTGATATTAAACAAATAGAGTATCATGAATTTGTTTATATTTTATAGCAATTTTATTTTACAATTTTAGAACAATTTAAATTCTAACATAGCCAACACGTGACTGATTATTAAACTAGTAATTCAATTGTTAACAATTGTGAACTGGGATTCTGAAACGGGTCCGTTTCAACTATACAGGCTGTTTCCTAAAAAACGCCGCAACCCATAACTCCGTTGTTTTAAATTTTAGACCCAACAAACTATATATATTCTTAAATGGCAAGACAAGAGCTACCTTTTGACATCGCCCATTCGTAAATATCTTTCAACTTTTTTGAGCAACGATGTTCAACTTTTTTATTTTAAATAGAATATTCTGCATATTTTTAGATATTTGGATTCAGGATGAAATTCTGCATGCAGTAGTATGCTTCATTTGATTTTTGGACACTTAGAAATGTATAAAATAATTTTTTAATATTGCATGTAGAGAGTCGTACAGTACCATAACATTTTCAAGTGTGCCGTGGAAAACAATTAGAATGTTGAAATATTTTATCTAACACGTTCAGAAATCGGTGAAATTCTGAGGCTTGTCGCGAAATACCTCCCAATTTGATATTGAATGCGACCAATGGAGTAACTAGAAGATGTCAGTTGTGTGTTCAACAAGGTGGCGGTCAGTTTGAGCAATACTTGTAGATACGTTTTGTAGTTTTGTTTAAATTTGTTTCCAATAAAATATTTCAGCATTCTGATTGTTTTCTACGGCACACTTGAAAATTTTATGGTACTGTACGACTCTCTACATGCAATATTAAAAAATTATTTTAACCATTTCTAAGTAACCAAAAAACAGATAAATCATACTACTGCATGCAGAATTTCATCCTGAATCCAAATATGTAAAAATATACAGGGTGTTCCATTTAAAATAAAAAAGTTGAACATCGTTGCTCAAAACAGTTGAAAGATATTTACGAACGGGCGATGTCAAAAGGTAGCTCTTGTCTTGCCATTTAAGAATATATATAGTTTGTTGGGTCTAAAATTTAAAACAACTGAGTTATCGGTTGCGGCGTTTTTTAGGAAGTAGAACACTACTTTCTGTTGTTACCTCCTGTATAAAAGTAAACAAGTACATATACAATTATTGTTTACTCCGGTGCAGAAACTACTTACTTTCCGCACTAAAATAAGTGCGGAAAGTGATCACTTTCTGCTCTCTAATAATCATGCTATGATTGGCTACAACTAACAAATATCATTTCTTAAGTGTCAAATTGAAAACTAAATTTCTTCAAGGATGCGAAACCGTTATGAAAAATAGTATGTAATACGCGTGCGAAAATGGCCATCGCGCTCCAATTTTTATATTCATTTTGCAATATAGCCCTTGCCGCACTGGTCTTACAATTTATTATTTCAAGCTGCCTTGCTCCAATGCCTGTTATTTAACTATTATACCTAAATTATTAATAACCATTTAATTTTTACTTGAGTTTGTAGCTGTGTAAAATCAAATCAAATTTCATGTATAGCATAACTTTCACTTTCCTATTAATTATTTGTAGCGACGCATATAAATTGTCTCAACAGCAAGTATTGTTGATTAACAGGTAAAACACGTTTTATTATTTTAAAATGACGTAAAACAAAGAAAACAAACATTTGTTTCCCATATAAACTTTAAATTGATTGAGCTTAGATTTCACAGCCGTTTTAATCCATCTAAACTCGTGCAGAAGAGTCTATAAATTAATATATTACAGAACTGGTTTGGTTTCCCTATTGTTTGTCCGACCGAAACTTACAAACAAGATATAAAAATTTAGTTTTAGGCTGGTATAGCCGCAGCCATATATCATGTATATAATATTATTTTATTTTTGGTACCAGTGAATCATCTCACCCTCTCTTCCCCAAACTCCCAACAAGAACATACAGCGCAGCGGGAGCCGCGTCTGGACAATACGCTCTCAACTTATATCAGTTTTTTATCCGTTCTGTTGGCAGGCAATAAAGATGGAGGACCTAATTTTCGGATGAAATATTTGCTATTTATAGCGGCGTATAGTCTCTTTTATTCATGGGAGTTTACCTTATTTTTCGTTTGGGAAAAATGAAAAAACTGATGGCACGTTTTATTTTCCAGCACGCATCCGATCGTGCAGCTACCAAAACACGATTATTTGAGCTGACGAGGAAATTTGTTATCTCCTAACAACTTGCTTACTGTTGCAGTAAATCATGCTGCTAAAAAAATACAAGTTCAACTTCAAATGTTGCTATGAATTTAATTTCCTTGTTCTAGTCACAATTGTATTAAAAAACTGCTTAATTGAGTCTGGAAATTTAACAAAATCTATTCTAGGCCATAAAAGATTAATTTTAAACAATTGAGAAGAATTAAAGTTTTAAATGCGAGAGAACTGAAACTACAGCAAATCAAAAATATTATACAGTAAACAAATTTTGTGATTGTTAACATGTTTAAACACATTAACTTTGTGTATCTACATAACTATTCAAAAATTACGTATATACAATAGAACATGATTACTTAAGACAGTTTTAATTGTGTTATGCATCAACATAACTCAGTATTGTCTTATTAAGACTGTGTTTTGTGCTGGAAAAATTATACGGTGTCCAATTACAAAAATCGCTAGTAATAACGATTTATTAAAGCAGTACTCAACTCAGTGTATACTAATTGAGGCCTTTTTTTGTAGGTTTCGTTCTATAATTCTGCTCAAACGTTATATAAACTTTATTAAACTACTATCGGTTAAAACTGAATTTCAAATTCTGAAATAGCATTGTTTAGCAGCTAAATAATAAAAACACGTTACTGCATTGTTTTATATAGTGGTATTTATTTCAGTTATTATGATGAACTTTATCAAATTTTCTTCGCCTGAAATTATAATTCGCGTTAATTGTCACCTTAATTTGATTAATTTACCATTGAGTTGGGTTTAGTTAACAAGTTCGACTATGTACACTATGTATGTTTTTGAAAATCTGATAGATGATATTTTAATTTATAGCTATAGGTAAAAATGCATTTATTGCAAAGTTTCTTCAGAGCATGAAAGCAAAATAACATAGAAGGTGTAGTGACTTTACCTTAATATTGTCTTCTAAGTAAATAAGAAATATATATAACTTTCCCATACGTTTTCAAATACAACATTGCCCAATTTCTTAAATTTGTCTAAAAATACAAAATAAAATTGTTTCCAAATGCTGATTATGTCAACGGAACGATTCTAAAACTAGAGATCGTCCATTGTCGTTAAGTAACAAACGACTTCCGGGATTGGACCGCGTCGTTATTGAGGTCGAAGAACTCAATGTTTCGCCCACTTTCGTAAGGGGCTTTATCAGGAGGTAAAGCAAAGGACCACGTTAACTTCACGTGTAAACCACGCCAGAGGCGAAACTCTTTTGCAAGAAAAAAGATAGAAGATCCCCTCAGAAAAGTTTCGCCTCTGGCGTGGTTTACGCGTTGAGTTACCGTGCTCTTTTATTATTCCTCCTGATGAAGCACCTTACGAAAGTGAGCAAGACACTGAGTACTTTGACCTCAATAATGACACGGTCCAATTCCGAAAGTCGTTTGTTACTTAGAGGTCGATAAATGAATTACTACTAGTTGTTTTTGTAATTGTATTGATTACGGAGCTATTTAACAAAAAATACACTACAAACATTTAAACAATATACAGCATAAACTTAAAATACTGGTGCTGATACTACACTCTATTTAAATGAAACATAAAACGATAATATTAATCGTTGCCGTTTATCATCAATTTTTACAAAAAATATAAACAGGGTTCAGCAACTATGCGGGGGTGGAAGATTTTATAATAGTAATATGAAATGTGTTTTCATTAAAGTTGTAGGTATAAAGGTGCTGCATATACTACAATATTTTTAATTATAACGGGTGGCTCAAAAAATTGTGACGGACCTAAATTATTTTTTTATAGAACACCTACTCTATGGTTTGCGTCGACTTGGTAATCGTTTTAATATACCTAACGTTGTAGTTGAAATCTAACAGTTTGAAAGATATTAACAATTTTATGCAAAATGCATTTGAGATGATTGCTGTAAGTAACAGAAAAAAGTTAATAAAAAAAGTAAAAAAATGTGTTTTGTGAATTACCTTTCAAGTTTAAAATAGTGGATCTGGGTATTAATGCTATACAAGATGCTCAATATTTGCAAATCGTTACAGTTATTATTTCAATAGAACACCCTGTATATTTTTGTATTTTTGAGCGGCCTAATTAATGATCTTTCTTCTGATATGTTACTTCATAACCCTAAATTCAACTCCCGGATATTTCCAATTGTGAATGCTTTTTTATTGCTTTTGTTAATTTCTCTTCCGTTATTATGAATTCTAGTTGATGTGGTAGGTCTTAATAACTCTCTTTTTTTTATCCATTGCGGCTTGTTTCTATGTATTACTTTTTTTTTCCAAGGGTTTCTCAAAAGTTTTTAAATTCTTCTTTACTAGATGGTAATTATAGTCATATTTTTTGTTAATGCCAACTTTTGTTTAATTATGAAAGAGTGTGTTATAGTTTGATTCTGTGTGTCTTCTAAGCAGAGTGAAGTAGATAACTAGTTGCTGCTTGAGCGTATCTAATATTTCGATGATTGTCTAGCTTGTTACGGTATTAAAACAACTTTACGACACCCACCCAAGGTGAGCATCGCACCACGGAATCAGTCCTGGAAAACTGGCACACTTGCCCTGAGATTTTCTAAAACAGGCTAAAGGCCACGGCTGGAACGCTCAGGGAGTCGGGCGTGAGTCACACGATACGTTCTGGGCAAGCGTGTTGAGGCAAAATTATGAGGGCGCCACCAAACCTGACTTTAAATGGGCTCGGGTAACCGGGCTTGGGCGGTTAGACGAGGCAACAAGTACGCTAGTTACTACTTGATAAGGGTACTCGAGAAGTATCGAACTCGGATGACAAAATCGATAATTTGAGGTTTGAATCGTTAGTTCGGGTTTGTGCTGCCACTGCGGGGGCGGCTGCTCCACTTACCTGCACACTCCACTACTCAGAGGTCGTCGTACATCTAATCGTGACACTAGCTGTTTATTCTGAAAAAGTAAAGCATGCAGGGGTTGTACACATAATAAGCCCCGCGCTTGCACAATTGTCTATTGAATGACGTTATACAGGATCAGGCAACGAATGGGTCACCATACTAAACCTAGGGCTTAACGTAGACCCCAGCTGGAGGTAATCGCACTATAACTAAAGCGTACAAATGTTACACGCAAAAACAATATCCAAATAGAATATTAAGAAAGCGTTCAAAACGCCTAAAATTAGCAACGCAGAGAAAGTCAATGTTTGCACAGTTACAAACTAAGAATGCACTACTGAATGAATGCGACCAAAGTCGATCGCTTACACGGCACATTTGCGTAAAAGGGGTCATTGAGTTATATAATCTTTTTAAATGGTACCTGGTATTTATTCTGGACTTCTCCTGAGCAGTGCGGGTGGCAGTCAGCAACGCCTGCATTTGCAAGCACATCTCCTTGGGCAAAGACTCCGCCGAATAATGGCGTATTATTTCAATGTAGTCACTCACGTGGGATTGGTGTGACAGAAACGTATGGGCATTATTTACATCCTGCAGCGAGTCCCCAACAACTTGTAGGAATGAAAGAACCACTTCTTTTCACGACATGGCCGGACGTAGCCCCCCAACAACAACGCCAAGGAAAACGCGCTCACAAAACGGCACGTGCGTCACACACAAGAGCTTCCTGCCGACCTCCTTGATCAATGGCCTGAGTTGAACTGTCGAGCCAGAAGCGTTACGACGCCCGAAGTGGCGTGAGCCAAAACGGCGTTACCACGTGACTCTCGACAGCCAATGGCGATGCGCCCAATAAAACAAATACGTTCCGGTGACAAAGAGAGCGCGAGGCCTCGCAGTCGCACCACCAGCGTAATTTCTATGAAGGTTCGAAAATCTTGCGAGCGTTAACACCCGGCTGTCAAAGTACCAACAAAGGGGTGCCCCAGATGACGAGAAATACTGCGCTTGAGGCCAAATATGTGCAAAATCATTATTATGGAATTAGGCGATGAAGCCAAATAAGTAACTAAAAGGGTTTAACATACGGGCACGCTGCCCTAAAGCCTAGGTGGCTAATTAAAATGCAAAATGACCTGACAAGCTGCGGTAATTGATTATGACAGCAGTCTTGTATGTGTTTTATGATGGATTCTGATTTGTTAGCTTCAGCATATTGTGTTGTGGTAATTGTAATTACATAACATAAATTTATTTTAAATTACTTTCACTAGAAATTGTTATCGTATATTTGTGTTTAGTAGTATTTACATAGCCATGTGCTAGTACATCGTTTTAAAC
The DNA here is from genome assembly GCA_940337035.1 of Agriotes lineatus. NCBI lineage: Eukaryota > Metazoa > Arthropoda > Insecta > Coleoptera > Elateridae > Agriotes > Agriotes lineatus. The sequence continues at coordinate 41,030,256 of OW679198.1, forward strand.
AAGCAAATTGAAATTAATAAAAAAAAATTATGAAGCAATATTGTAAAATGAAGCTATTTGTTATAAGTTTTTATGAACATTTTTAATTATTAGCAAGTAACATTGCTACATCATGCACAGCCTACACTACGGGGCCTCGATAGTCGAGTGCGGCGATCGCTTGCAGTCGAGGTCGCAGGGGTTTTTCGGGAGTCTGCGGCCGATGGTTCGAATCCGGACGTAGGCAGTTGTCAGCTCCAGGAAGCCCATTACCATATGTTAGGTTAAGGGTAGTTTAAGGTAGTTTTAAGATAGTAATAGTTCTGGTATGCACAATGGGCCCGGAAAAGTGGCCTAAGTGCTGTAGAACGTACAATCCACCACAAAACATACTCGGCTCCACCAAGTATCTTGTACAAAACTAGCTTTTATCCGACTAGAATATTATGAATTATACTTATATTGCTCTAGGAATATCTAACTTAATAAGGCCTTATCTTACGAGCTGCGTTCTGGGGATTTAATATCCAATCGAGGTCAGTAATTTAGTAATTTCAATTACCAGAAGTAATTCAAATATTTGTAAAAAAATTAACTACTTTAGAGTAATTTAATTACGCAAAAGTAATTGAGTATTTAATTGTAGTAATAAATTACTTGCAATTACTTGCTATTTCTTCTTTTACGTTTTGTAATTCTAGAGGCTTGTTAAGTTTGTTAGGAAGCGTTTTTAATATGCCAGTCTTTGTTCTGATATTATTAGTGCCATATATTTCGGCTTTCACAGCCATTGTCGTTATGTAACGAACGACTTCTGGGATTCTACCGTGTCATTATTGAGATTGAAAAACTTAATATTTCGCTCATTTTCATAAGGGACTTCATAAAGAGGTAACCAAAAGAGTACGGAACTCAAACGTGTGAACTACGCCAGAGGTGCTTGTAAAAGTTGGCAGAACGTTGAATATCTCAATAATGACACCGTCCAATTCCGGAAATCGTTCGTTATTAGTTCCAGTTCTGAATATTTTTAGAAGAATTAGTAAGAATACTTTTTCAAATAGCGATTATTTGTCCATACGTATGTATACAGTGTGTCTCACAGAGCATTGGGAATAGGGAAATTAAAATTGGGAAATTATGATAGAATCAAGTATAACTGTATACGCATCGAGGTATGCAATTGGTCAGAAATGAAAACAATTTGAAATTAATTTGACGTTGGTCATTTCTGATCAATAATGGACTTCTATGCCTCCCCAATAATTTTTCGAACGCCCCAGGATCACTCAGGGGTCAGGGATAGAGAAAACTAAAGTAAGTAATTTGGATATGTATGCTCTCTGGTGAGTATTGTCTGTCCCAACAACATTTAATTTTACTTTATTAGCATGTCTTACTTAAAATGCCGTTTTTAGAGCAATTCAGATGGCATATCTATGGAATACCTGTTACGGCCATTTTGACGTTAGTTTCTAATTTTGGGCTGATTTCCTACCGTTAAACTTATTACTCTGCCTCGCCTCAGTTTTTCTTTAAAAGCTACTTATTGGCTATGCAAATTTAAAGAATGAAGGTATTTTTCTCTGCCACAAGGTTGCGTTGAGAATTACAAGTGTGCGTTTCAGTTAGACTCTGACATTTCCCTCCTCGTGTTATGTGATGTTTTCTGGTTCTATCAGGGCCCTTTTAAAGAATTACGTGGGTTAATTAGAGTTCGATATTTACGTGACAAATAGAGTGTTTATTTTGACATGTTGAAAGTTGACAGCTGGGATTCGAATACACGAGGCGGATCTATTGTCCGTAAGAATAGCACTACTTAACGGGTCATTCCCACTAATGCAGTGTTTAGCGTAATTAGTGGAAGCTGAGCGTAATATCTCGTATCGAAAAGCTTTTCCCACGTTTTCTATGAGGTTTTAGCGTATTATGTAATCTGCTTCACGAAGTTGTGCATTTGGTTGCCGTGAGTATTGGCACGGTCGTTTAGTAGATTTCGCCGGACTGAGAGGTATTGTTTTGGTTGCCAAGTAAACAAGCTAAAAACAATGCACCGACATCGTAAAAGAGCTGGCGTATAACCCGTTAAGGGGATTTAGGATTCGGTGATCGCGTTGTTTTCGTTATTTTCCCAATTCTGATTGTTGCATTAAGTAAATGAAATTTGGGAAATAGACATTATAGGTGGATTTACATAAAGACGGCGGTTTTTGGTAAATCCTGCCGTGAACAGCTATTATCAATTTGGCTTTACACATTGTAATTTCATTCTAGATTATTTTTGCTAAGTAGGACTTGGGAAATAACGTTGATTCGATTTACAGTAGAAGTAAGTTTTCTAAAGGCGCTTAGTGTCAGTACGCGAATGGCCTTTTATTGTTTCAAGAATTTTCCTTTTTGGATTATGGTTTTGGGTCTTGATGTTTGCATTTATTATTATTTGGATTTATGGATTTGGTTTTCTAGTTGTTAGATTTGGCTTTCTAACTTTGGTTTGCTAAGGTTTTGAGATTTGGGTTTGTGCATTGGATAGATAGAAATTTCTAGTTGCGGTTTTGGCCCCTTGACTTCGTTTTCGTAAGACAATGAATTCAGCAGATAAGCCACAACCTTGCTTTACTGTAAATAAATACTTAGTAGCAATTTAAAATGTATTAAGGTCGATACATTTATGAGCTTATATATTTAACTTTTTCCACTTATGCCAGATTAAAGTTATTGATGCACTGCCGACATATACCGATGGGGCCAATATTAAATATAACAGCAATGAGATAACATGAACCAAAAAATAACAGGTATTGCTTGAGTAAGAAAGAGATAAACATAGCAGCAAATATTCGAGGAGGTTTGACTCTCATTTTAATTATGACATAAATTCTATTCAGTATACGTAGCCCCGGATTGTCAAAAATGACGTTTTATGGTAGCACTGTTGAATTTCTATTAGTTTTTTTGTTACCACTAAGTTGTACAACGCAAAATCCTAATTTTAAAAAAATTGGCGTTTTATTATTTTTTGCTTAAGTTATAACTTATAATTTATAGTTTTGACATTAGTAACTTACTTAATTGTTTCTAGTTACCCATAGCTTGACTTAAAAGTATTAACCATAATATAAAGAATTGTTTTTAATTGGATATTGGCATTGACAATCCTAGACTATAGTGAATAGAGTTTATATCAACTAAACATGCCTACTAAAATAAGTTTTTCGTATGGTCATCTCTTTCTTACTCAAGCATTCTATTTTGTTATTCATGTTATTTCATTGATGTTATATATAATTATGGCCCATACGTATGTGTATTTCCTACGTGCCTTGCACTTTGTTAATTTGTACGTTAAACTTACATTTGAAATTAGAAAGTACGTACGTTACGACGTGAACGCTAAGTGTACATGTCGTGGGTTTGTTGTTGGGTTTATCCCCCCAATTATCTTGTCATTAAATATCATAGAGTTAATATTTTATTTCGGTAGAAAACCACGAATTAGTGTATTTTTCTGAATTTACTGAAAATAAATTTCATTTTAGTTGCTTCGCATTTATGTCTTTTTCCTTTCTATGACAGGTTATAGATAATCAAATTTATCGAAAAATCAGCAACTGAATAACATAAAATTCAAGGATTGGATAATAAAATATTTAACAAATAACAACTTTAACTTTTTTTACCGCACTGCCATATTTCATATCTGAAAAGCTTTGAGGTTACACCACCTGGCCCAATTTGCATCCCGTCATTTTTTAGTTGTGTTACAGAATCGATTAAAAGTTTATACGACGGTTGCAAATTTTTAACAGCGCATTTTCGCATATATCATGAAAATGTCTTTTAACAATCATATTTCTTTCAAATTAAATTCGTTTAAGACGGCCTCGAATTCTGTATAAACATATTATTTAAAAAAAACTTAAACACCATTCCAATAACTACATATGAATTTACAACTGCCGTAGGAAACCAAAATACATGAATAAGAAAAACTTTCAGTTTTTAATTATTTAAAAATAAAAATCTCGATTTCTAAAACAGTTTTCCTGGTTTAACTTGAGCTTCTAATTCTCCGCATTCTTTTACTACTATGCGGGTTTTTAAATATGGATCGCGAGAGTCAGCTCCCTCGTAATGTCTCCTGGTTTAGAAAATAATTATTTTGATAAAAATCATTTAAATGTTAAATATTTTAATATTATTTCTTCAAGCTACATTGAAATAGACAGTTGCAACAGAATCAGACTTCATTAAAGGCAAAAGATAATTATAGAATATTATTTGTATTGTTTCCATATACCGGGTAACAATCTAACAATGAGACTATGGCCATTTTTAGATTTCCTTTGTTTATGAATCGAATTTAATGAAATTTGATACGGGGTACTAGACATACCTAATTAGGATGGACATATAGATATACGTAAAATTGTTGACTGCAGGTTTCACCAGAAGTGCCATTAACTTTGATTTTTTAAATGGATCACCTTATATATTTCAAAATTAAATACATTAGTCGTGCCACATTTTTATTCTTCTAAACAAAAACAAAATTTAAACAATTTTATTTTTTGTCATAGAAGGTCGTGGTTAAAGAAAATCTGCTTTACTAACTGATAATAAGAGCTATTTTATCAGTTTGAAGAACAAATCCTGCATAAACCAAATTTGTTGAACGTGTATTTTGTAAAAAAAGTAATTTTATTAAATGGCACCTACTAAGCACCATCGTGCCATTACATAGAAAATGTAATTACCAATTTAACCATATACATCATGCACTACTGTGTCTTTATTCTAAAACTGAAACATGTTTAATTGGTAAAATTTTAAAACCTAAGCAAATTTGACAACACTGTTGTATGTAATTTGAGTCGTAGATTAGGAAAACAAAATTTACTGAACAATCCCTATCTGTCAATCTGAAATTATGTTTGTATGTTGTATAGGTGCCACATCTAAGAGAAGGTATATAATTCATAATTACTAAGAATCTATAAAACATATACATCAGTTCTTGCTTTATAAATAAATATTATGAACATTCATTTGCAAAAAATGGGCAACTACAAAAATTAATTAATCTAATTGCATTTCATTTATTAAATTAATATGGTTAAATAAATTACGAGTTATTACATACATAAATGTTAATATCCTGTCTTCACTTTCATTCCAGCATTTATCTACTAATTAATCATTTAAGATCCCCAGTAATTATTTGTAATTAACTACCTTTTCGTCATGGGTCAGCTATAATGACCTTTATAAGACGGTAATAAATAAAACTGCTTTCATCAAAATTCAATCTTTACAGTTTATTGCGTTTTAATAATATCTAATAATTATAACGTAACTTCTTATATACATTACAATACGGATAATATACACGTTGCCTTACAAAACAACTTAAAAAAATAAGGAACTAAATGTAGGTATTATTAATTATGAGGCGTTTAATCCCATAATTATATTTTTTAAAGTTCAAGCCACATTTTTATTTGATAAATGGGAAAGTAAAATAATTTTTGATTAATGTCAACCTGTTGTAGACGTAAAATTTTGAATTTTAATTTTGTTGCTACCAACAACAGAACATATAGGATATATGTTGTGTTGTTGCGTCTCGTTTATTAGTTATCTTTTGATTTTTCTTTAAAATGAATTTGTTATTTGTAACAAACACTGTCTACATATTACAAACAGTGCAAACTGTACTATATTGTTGTACCGAGAACGATAACTCACTCCCTAAATAAACTTTCATAAATTATTAATTACCAAATTAGCATTATTATCAAAATCCGAAACATCAAACGATAGCAACTTAATGATGTTTAATTTTATTTTGCCAGTCTCACTTAATACGCAACTCACATATTACGAAAATACGTTGGTTGAAATGCAACTGCCTGAATTTGATACATAAATTATAGATTTGAAGCGGATACACAAAAACGCGTAAGCACTTTACAAGATACATATTTTGAAAACTCGGAATTGAATGGGGCAACGTCAAAAGGAGTACCAATCTGATGAAAATACATCGACGGAGCCAAATATATCTTAGTAAAAAATATTCCATACTCCATTCTGACTCAGTTGTAAAATTGTTGGACTTTTTCTTCGTCAGGCAAAGAGTGCCATATGGTATTTCCATTAACGGGATGTTACACTTACTTCTCATCACCCATCTTATTAAGTTCTGTGATGTTGAATAATTGCTTGTTTACGCTGTTTCTTTAAATTTATTTTTTATATTCAGGATGTCCATACAGTGCTAATATACAGAATGCGAACATAGGTAACCAAATGAGTTAGAATACAGTTTATGGGCTTTGTATGCGTTAGACAGATTTAAAATCTAGTATCCTACGATTCAGTGTTTTCTGAAAACAAAACACCTTCATTCTGTGGATGCTAGATGTTAATCGATTACACCTTTATATTTTATAAATTATTTTCCCTGTTAGCTCAATATACATAAAACTCTTACTTTGTCTCAACTCCTGGCTATAAAGTGTTAATATATTCTAAAACATGAAGCTGGCCTGCACTTGCAGTGCTCTCGAGCTGAAACTTATTTTAAACAACATGGACAAGAAAAGCCAATTTGCTTACACAAATAAATATAAACATAAATATATTAATCCTTGAAATACACATATAAAACCATAAAGAAAATTAGGACAAAAACCTGGAATGAATGGCTATTCCGAAACACCTTAGTTTAGGATACAAATAAATTTTAACGCGCTATAGCATATGACTACCCGCTTTTACAAGAAAACAGTAGCAGACTAGGTCTTCAATACATGTACCTTTAAACAACATTACAATAACGCCGAAATAACTGTCTTTTATAATCGAACAACAACTGCATCTAAGTACAACGTCGCGATTCCATGCATAAAAAGCCGCCTTTGTAATTCGCGCATGCATTTAATTGTCTATCAAACGCCTTCTTTAAGGTCGCCTAATATCACACTTAACCTGAAGCGAACTCTTAACGCCTAAACTGAAATCGTTTCTTGCATTAGGTTACCTTCAAATCGGGGAATTCCTTTGTGAATAAGTTTCGACCACTTGGAATAATATAAAACCTTACGCAAAAGTCCGTATTTGACAGCTCGAATCACCGGTGAGTGCTGCTAGATTTCGGTCGGTCCGGACTCACGGCAGGCGGACTAATTTGCCTACATTGGATCATGCCGGCGACCTGAAAGTTTCTCCTAGTACGTAAGAGGATTTATTAAAAGGTTATGAATAATGGCCTGGAGAAATCAACTGGTGCAGACATTAAACGGGCTTTCTAGCAAGATGAGGCCGAATCCATAGGTGGTAGCCAGGTCAGGAAAAGAGGTCTAGGCCAGAGTGTGGGACCTAAAGTTGGTAGTCAGGATAAGGTTTAAGTTTAAGTCTCAAGTGTCTTTAACTAGCTGCGAATTCTCCTTTTATACTCTTTGGGCACCGTGTTATTGGATAATTTCTAGAGGGAGTTGGAGAAAAAACTGCGTTTACGCTACGTCCACGCATAGCGGCTAGGATCGTCTTATCGAACATTCGAACGCTATGGAGATATGAGTAAAGATTGTAACGGGAATTAGCGCCATTCAAAATTTTAGCACAGTATTTTTGCCTTAGGTCAATTTGACGGGGGGGGGGCTAACGTTACAACACTTCCAATAGGATAACGCAAAACCTTATGTAGTTGGAAGAACATTGCAACATATACAGCAGTATCACACTTTTAGATTTTCTTAAGCTGCCACTTTTGAAAAATTCAGTATTTTAAACTAATTTTTATACTGGTTATATTCAACGAGTAATGTAATGCAATAACACCACAATTGTTGCAAAGTGCCTTTAAAAATATGAAACGACGTGTGACTTAGAAGAAAATGTAAAGAATTTTTTGCCACTAATGCTGGCAAATTATTTAACAGCATCTCTATTAAGAGCAACGGCATGTTAATTTTTTATTGATTTAAATGATTTACTGCTAATTTGGAAAAAATGCTACGTAAATTTTACATTTAATTCGAACAGTAACATTTTAGATTTGTTTTAATGTTGCCTGTTTTATTTTTCCATTCATTCAGTTTATTTGACTTCCTTACAAAGTTAATAACGGATTCCGGCATTTTTGTATTTTAGTTTAAACTCAAAACTCTTTGATCTTTTAAAGAATCGTTTTTAATAGTCTCCAAAATGTCATTGACATACTTGTAAATAACAAACAAAATTCAAATTTATTTTCGTAATAAATGTTCTAAGCGCATTTTGTAGAATACAGGACTAAAATCTGTCTATAAATGAACCTCTCGCTGAGAAATGATAGGCATATTCTTTCCTTCAACTGTATATTGTTACGATGACTCTACCACGTTGTAACGCCTTTGTTATGTTATAATTGACTTAAACCTTACTTTAGTTTATTCTCATCAATTCTTTTTAAAATTTAATTTTAATTAACTCATTTGCCCTTTTTTAATTATTATGGATTATCAAGATTATTAACTGCTAGCTTCGGTAGAAAACACATGACTGAAACACAGGTCGGATTCTTTATAATCTAGACTGCTTCTATTCTGAAATTTGATTTTCCTATTTTTATGACAACTCGTCTGTCACCTGTCACTTCAACTTATTTTTGTTCAAAATTAATTACAAATACTTTCTCGTTACATTTTTGTCATTCAACAATATTAAATGGTAAGTACTCCCTTAATTAAAATTACCTCACTTCACTCTTTCTATATTTTCTTTGAGTTTTTATTTAAATACCTGTATTCTGTTACCTGTTATTGGACTCGACACTCTCCTCTACCAAGCCCAATGCATCCAGCAGCCCCACCAAAATCTCCCAACTTCCAATAACAATGTCTGCACGACTCCGCCAAAAACACACCTGGATTCTCAAAGACTTCCTTGCCCAAACACACGACAAGGCACCTATCAACTCTCTTTAGCAGCAATGCCAGCAGCAATCACCATCTACGTAGTCCTACCAAAATCCTCAAGCTACCGACAACCTTGTCGAATCAGAACTCCTCTAGATGAAAATCTGCTATCCACCCTATAAAACGCTCACTCTGCTAATGATCTCGGTGTAAACCACTTCCAGTAACAACCATTCCTTGTTATCCAATTCAGATGATGCAATGTAATTTGACAATAAACTCAGTTCAGCATCCCCTTCCCTTTATTTGCTTTTGTAGATTATAACAGTATTACTTTGGTATTCTCATCACATCCTTTATCTTCATCCATATAGTCTGCACGTCTCCTATTCTTTTAACATTTTACTTTTTATTTTTACACGACGCCAATTTTATTTCAATTTTTAACCCTTTTATACACCAAATAGCTTCAATACTTTTATAAAGGGTTTATTTTTATAATTTCAACCGCTACAAATTGTATTACATCTTTGTTTTTTTTAATCAAATTTTTACATACTAATCAATAAATATCTTCTTAGTGATCTAGTTTACCATCTATTTCACTTTTCAACACACTATAGAAGCTTTATTTTATTTGTCTAATACCCACTATTTTAAATAGTATATTTCGAAAAGGTATTTGCCATTAATTCCCCTTTTTCATTTCAGATAAATTAAATTATGTTAAAATCCTACTGTTCCTTATGTAGCTTCATTTAATTGAACTTTTAATTCTATTTTCTTTCTGTACCAAATATATTTTAATAATTTTAATATCCATTTCATACCTAAATTCATCTTTGTAATTTTTAATATTGTATTCTTTTAACCTTATTAATCTGATTTTAAACCCCTGTACCAATACCATAACAATCGTAAAATTTTCAACCATATTGTACAAGTCAAAATAATTTTAAAATATACCCCAGTCAACCCCATTAGAATAGTCTTAATCAAACTTTTTATTGGCTTAAACGTAAAGGCGTAATCGAAAATCTATATATATTTTTTCCGAATTAGGATGTCTACTATATCTTCACTCAAGTTAATTATAAGTGTTTAAATGGTAATTATATAAAATTTCAAAAATTGATATTTTACAGAAATTTATTGTAACACTAACATTTCATCGCCGAAATTGATACAATTTTCGAACGGTTTGCGTCCGTTTTGGAAGCAACCAAAAGAAAACAAAGCCGATTAATATAGAGAGCAGTTCAGCAGTAGAAATGCAGACCAAGTGTGTTGGAGTACACTCCTAATTTAGTATAGTTGGGACAGGAGCGCGCGTTAGCGTCCCAAGCTGTATGATAGATCACCTCTTGGCCAAGAATGCTTGGCTCGGTCAGAGCTGTAAATCAGCATATTTCTACGCTGGTTTTTTGTCTGGATTCTTCTGCTATTGGTCGTACTTTATTAATTTACGAGACCGATGCATATTTTCGCACGCTTTTAATTTTAAATATTTCCCTTGAGAACGAGCGTTGTTAACTGAAAGTTCGTTTAGTAAAACTTGAAACAGTTTGAGCTTTTGCAGTTCTTATTTACAGCCCTGGAATTTCACTTGTTTTAAGCTGTGTTTACTAATTTCGGTTTTAAAGCTCTTAATCCAGTTACGCCTTTGAAACAGAAATCAAGCCCAATAAAAATAAAACTTCTAATCCCCGTGTTTACCTATGCGCACTTATAACAGAAAATGACCAATGGATGTTCGAGAGGAATTATCAAAGCCCATAAATAATAATATTAACGTATGTAACCCCGACAGATCGTTGCCAAACAAGCAGTTACTTCAATACGCGCTTACTTTACATACTCTGCTTATTTATGCCGTACTCTTCCTTTCACTACGACCAGATGAACACCAAATTTAATAAGCTGCTACTAGATGCTTACACGGCTTCTGCACGAATAGTTCAACAAAAGGTCATCGAAATCTAAAACCCTGTAGCGATACATTGTATCCAATAACGCTCATCCAGTTTTGTTGGTCCAAACGTGAACCTAAACGATTTTTCCAATTTTATTAAAGCCTGTTTGTTTATATAAATGTAGTCTGAAGTTCAAATTTTATTAAATATGAACTCGACCTAGAGAAACGTTATTAATTAACTTAATTAATATAAATTAATTAAAGGTATCGCATGCCAGTTCATAAACCAGTATGAATAAATATATTTCAAGAACAAATTATTTGACATTATTAATTTTATTTTAAACAAGTTGCTTGTAATTTTTTGTTCAATGGTTTTGTCATGAAAATATTTCTAAAACAAGATCAAACGATGCAAGCTTCTTATCGATACTTCGGCTACTGCCATGCCCTGTTTGGGCCGCCCTCGTCTTAAGGCGAAGGTGGTATGGCCGTTGCCGTATTATGTTATATACATGATCCTGTCATATGTGTGACGACTTCGGCTAGAGCTAATTCCTAAACACGGAAACTAATTATTACAAAGCCTAGACGTAGAATAGCGGTTTAAAATCGAATCGGTGATTTATCAATACCATTAACGGAGAATGCGACTGGAAAAGCGAGGGGCGCTAATGTGGCATTTCAAATTTAACGGCGAGCAGAGATAAAAGTTGCATCCGCATCTTTCGATAAAAATAAAATATAAAGATCTTGCCCAGACTGAGATTCGAACTCGCAACCCCACGCTCGGCAGTCCACGAGTGTTCCACGCGGCTATCTAATGTGTATGACTGGTAACATGAATACAAATTGACAAATACATACAAAGAAGAACATGACCAGCTTCGTTCAAACATTTTTCCATTAATATTCTACACTAACTGGCGCAGAAATAATTCTACTAGGTTATAGATCCATCAAGCGTTACATACTTATCCGTTATTAATTTTTCGAATTTCCTTTAACGTCAAAGCAGTTGCTATCCTTTCGTATAATTTTGGGTTACTTGCGATTGATTGGCGGTTGCGGCAAAAATTAGAAATTTGTAAAAATGATCGAGGTCGAAAAAAATACTTTTCCAACTCACTAACAAAAAGTCGGTTTTTTTATAACATTTGAAGGCATAGAAAACGTCACATTTCATTTATGTAAGAATTGTTGTTATGGAAATGCTGCTTTAAACACTGTTACGTTTAGATTACGCCGCCTTTAAAATTCGAATTCGAATGGTATTTTCCCGCGCGTCGCGCGAATGGTTCGCACTTGGCTGCGATAACCTCGATGCGCTTTTATCTTGAAAATTCCAATTGCGGTTTTCGACGCGTTCTTTGTGCTCGCAGCTTTAAAACAAGCAGTACGCTGGTTTTAGCAATTCAAGAGCTTCCGAGGATGTTTTAGTGAGGTTTCTCGTTAGTTTGGCGTATTTGGTGATATGCAAGCACTCACGTTTTGTGGCTTTGATGCCCCGAGCTCAGGAGAGGAAGTTGTCCTACGCCATGTACGGATTCCTTGGTAATTGCAACCACGTGCCCATGTGCCCAAAATCGTAATCTGGGGTGAGTAATTAGACGCGTTACGACCCCTTGTAGTTGTGTATTCTATCGTTGGACTCCTTTTCCTATTCACAGCAATCAGTGCCAGGCATAAATAATATCGGTTTAATTTGTTAAGCCAATGAAATCTGGGGCCCGCTCGCCACGCTGAATCAGGTGCGGCGCTCGAATGTTTTCCATGTCCACGGCGACCGCCAAAGCGCCTACCTAAAGCACGAGAAGGACCCTTTTGGAGGTTGCTTTTCCTCCTGCTTTGGCATCCCTATTTCGCTGTCGCGATGCAGTTTGCGCTGAAAGACACTAGCTTCCGCCGTACGACTTTAGTGGCCGAGGGCCGGGACTGCGTTTACGATTTCCTCCAAAACTGAGTTAGGAGGTCCTGCGAGCCTGGTGGCTTGCTAAGCCGCCCTTTTAATGTGTGCAATCTATAGCATTACGGTATTTTGGTGTAAGACTGTAAGTTGTAGTCTGTAATTAAGTAATGTAGAGCGATCCTGCGATTCTAACTGATTCAACGTATTGTGATAATTATGTATTTATCTGTACTGTGATATTTACTTGAAATTATATGATCTTTATGCCAGTATACAGGGTGAGTTTAGTTGCGGCTGATTACTTTGTTTGGAGCTATCTTTCAGGAAGTATAATATAGTGTTTGGTATTGAGTTTACAAATTCTCGTTAGAACACCGGGGTGCATTCGCCGTGGTTTCAAAATTTTTTGGCGCTCTGGGCATTTGTTTAATTATTGTTCTGCCGTTTTATTCTTAAGAACTACACGCCTCCAATCGCTGAGCTGGCGGTCGGCTTCTGTACCTAAGTGTACCAAATTTTGTTTCTTTGGAAGATCGCCCAGTTATTTCAGTAATAATGAGCTAACAACACTTTCTGTGTGTCAATTCAAATCAAGGCACAGAAAGTAAAAAACACTTTCTGAGAGTTATAATTTTTGACAAAACAAGCTAATTCATAGCAACTACATAAGGCGTTACTTGTTTTGGATTATTTTTGAAGTACTAAATTATGTACAATTAAATATTTTTTAAACCTATTTAATTAAACTCGTAGAAAAAACCATGTGTATAATGCGCATAGAAAGTTATTTGCTAACCTCGTGCACTTGCAGCCCTTTGCAGCAGCATTTCACCAAATCACCTTTTACTGGTGATTTGGCAAAGCACATGTCTTCGACCAACTTGGTTGGGTTAGTTTCTCTCTTTAATGTTACCGAAGATGACAGCTTAGCTGTCGAAATACGTATTTAGCGGTTGTTAAATATTTGTGTGGTTAGGGGTTTTTAACGAATTGTGTCAGATTCAAACCAGAGGCTCCAGCATGTTTTATTTAGGTTATCTTTGTTTACATGAACTGTAACAAAGCACTAATATTCTAATTAAATGTAGCATGTAGGTTTGATAGTTTAAACCTCCTTTACGGTCCTGTTTTATCACTATTGTCTTTTAGCCTGCATTGTACTTGGCATTGCACTTTCTATCTCTTTTTACCTGAACCCGTGCACACTCATCTCTCTTGATGGTGAATGTGACGTATATTGATTTCTTTTTATTGGCTTTCATTCTCCAGCGTTTTAACCACGATTGCATATTGTTCAAATCGACTTGTGTATTTATGGTGGCAGTTGCCGGATTAGGCTAAGACAACAGCACTCTCTGCAAATGTGGTCGATGTAGTCAGTCTACTTATTGGTAGATCTACAGTGTATATGTATAAAATGGGCCCCAACACACTTTCTTGAGGAACCCCAGATAGTATAATTGCAAATCTGTGTATTCCTCCTGGTGTCTAACGAAGGAGTGGCTTCCAGTTACGTATGATTTTAGTAGTTCCTGCAAATGTTGCAGTAGATTTCTCTGACGTTTAAAGAATATACCATCGAGCCATACTGCCTGGCTTATGTCTAAGTAGGGAGCAGAGCAGTATAGTTTTCCTTCGAGATCGCTTTTAATTTTATTGACTATTCAGTATATCTGTTTTACTGTGCTCTACTGACTTCGAAAACATAATTGGAGGTTGGGTATCTTCTTTCTTTGTCCTATTATTAGCTTCATTCCTTTTAGTATTATATTCTCGAGAACCTTTGAAAGTATTAGCAAAATATTTCTAAGCTTGTATGAAGCGACTTCTTCAAGATTTTTGCGAGCATAATTACCTGCGCTACTTTTCAAGAGTTCGGAAAATATTCGAAGCTTAATATTGCGTTAAATATTTGATTTTGCGAGTCATTTGCTGTAGAATTTCTCCAGTTATGCGGTCAAATTTTGTTACTTTGTTAGGATTAATATCTTTATTACTTGTATAGTAAATCTTTTTAAACTTCACTTTTTTACATCCATTTATTAAAGTACTTCAAGGTATAACTTGATTTTGTTGTTATCTCCGAGGTTTAAACACCTACGTGGTTAACGTGTTTCATGAAAGCGGTTATCTTTTCCTTGTAATTTCTGGTCTATTCACTGTCTCGTTACCTAATGGTGCTGCAGATTTACTTAGAAATTAAGGAATGTACCCCAATTAGGTCATGCGAGCATCGTGGGTCTAAATTTTTTTAAGGGCGCCAGAGTCAACGAATTCCTTGAACGGAAAATAATTTTCTATATAGACCGTCTGTTATCCAAAAGTACCACTAGCGCAAAAATCACACAAAATTTAAAAAAAATTCAAATGTAATAGTATGCCGTACATTTAAACTGCAGTTTTAAACAACCAGATTAAATAAATAGACTAAAATTCAATTTGTAGAAAAATCACATGTAAATTCCTAGAGTAATATAGGCAAGTAACATTTATTGCAATGCAATTTGGTAAACATATGAATTGTTTAGTAAAATGAATATTATCCAGTACGCGATAACGTCGCAAAACTCTTAGAATCAAGGCCTTATTTCTTTACTGTGCCAACTAAATGTGTTGCAACTTTTAGATATTGACCTATGTTGTTGTAAGCGCTTACTAACGACGTAAGATCTTGTAAGTATGATACAGCTAAACAGCTGGATTAGTGTGGTGAATTCTAAGCAACCTAAGTAACTTGTGTTACTTAAAAATATCTGGAGAGTATTCCAATGTTTCCACTAATTGGTTTCCTTAAATTAAGTTCTCGAACGACTTTCACAGCTAAGTTATAACATCATAGGTTTACAGAAACTGTAATACTAAACTTGAACTTTAGAATGTAATAAAGCAACATATTTTCAATACGGATGCTATATAACCTAACTAGTTACTAGGCTCATAATTCAGATACTAAATAACAAGTAATCATAATATACTTATCAAATTATCTTAACCCTCAAATATAATATTTTATCATGAGTTGCAGACGGTGATGCATAAGAATGGTGTAATTCGACACATTGTAGTTTACAAATAAACAAATGTGTAAAGAGGTTGACACAGAACTTCCCTCACAAGTCTTTTTCTTTATCTTATGTTAGGTCATTGGCCTGTATACTACACAAAGTTATGGTTTTATGAGCCCTCTTTGTCCGTAAGCCGGGTAGGTGGCTAGCGTAGCCCGCCGAAATAGAAGAAAAGCTTCGTTGTTAGGATTTGACAACCACCACAGGTGTTAGGGTGGTAGCCGAGGAACGTACGATTTTTAAAATCCTTCTACAGTCGCCGGGAGTGGAACCCGGACCGGTCACTTGAGAGTCGAGTATTTGCATGCTGGGCCATATGCTTACCCTTACAAGTACGTTTACAAACTAGGTAGAAATAACTTAACATTGCTAATAATACCGAGACAGTAAAATAAAACACTTAGTAATGCACATTACATCAATTTCTCTTTGTCACCTGCCATAACGTAGGTTGGTTCTGATATTGTGAGATTAGTCAAATATTCTTGAATGGAGTTGTTTTTCAAATTATGTGGACTGGAGGAAGACGATTTCTTGCAGTGACAACGAGAGGAAGACTACGCTTCTCTTCCGAGTACGTGGCAGTAATTACATGATTTTTTGTGATGCATACTTTTATAAGTCAATATGTTTTTTTTCATTAAGTCATTATTAATAAATACATTAATGTAATCCCTGCATTCTACCCCAAAATTAAAATGCTCCATTATTCAAAGGCATTTTGCTGTACAACTAAGATTTACGGGAACAGAATATTAGTTTATGCTCTAATTAAATACTCTAGACAATTGGTGTTGCTATTTCACACAAAATGCTGTAAAAATGAGAAAAGGAAAGACTAGGAAAACTCAATGAAAACTGCATCGCTGGTTTTACAGATATTAACGATACAAGTTTGATTATGAGCATCTTAACTATACGAGTTTGATTGCCAAAACGAGGCGGTGAGGCGAGTTTTGCGGCAATCAAATGAGTCTGGTTAAGTGCCATATAAGCAAACGTGTATTTTTCAATATTTTATCTTCATCGATAAATTCTGGTTCAATGTATCTTTTTATATAAAAAGAGTGCGGTCATATCTATCCATTATCGCACTGAGTGCCGTAATATTCATTACCGCACTCAATGCCGTAATGAAGCTCTTAACGATACTAAAATTAATTTGGTTAATAGTCTTTAACAACACCGATGAAGATAACTTATATTAACCTATTCTAAAAATCACGGTTTTTGTTTGTAATATAATAGTGAAAATGAGGGACGGACTTAATGACTCAAATGGTAAATAAAACAAAGCACGAAATATAGAAAGGCTGCATTTGCGCCTACTAAGTCTCAAACACAAAGCAATTGACAAAGAAATTAACCTGTAAATAAGTTAATCAAATAATGTATTTACAAATATCATATTAAGCATGCTCTTACTTTTGAGGCTTTTTAATCTTTCCTTATTTAGCTTAGTCACTTGATAATAGTAGTTTATTTATCTAGAACGAAAAGTGGCATTTTAAAGACGAGAAAGTTGTTTACGGAATTACTTGCGAGGACCTTTAAAAACACTTTTCGTTAGTGGTGAATACAATGGTTTATTTCATACTGCAAGTTTAATTAATTTTAAATAAAAAGTTGTAAATCATTTCAAATTTCATGTCAACAACTGACGTATAATTTTAAAGTACTTGAACTTTAAAATTTTACTTTAAAGTACTAGGACTTTATGTTGCATTTTTTGTACAATAAATAAGTTTTAAAGTACTTGAACTTTAAAATTTTACTTTAAAGTACTAGGATTTTAATGTTCCATTTTTTGTACCATAAATAATCCGAAAAATTTCATTTTTGACAACAGTATGAAATAAATGATGTTATTGTATTAGCGGTACAGATATAGTGAGAAGTGAAACTAATCGCCTGTCCAGAAACTATATTTTTGGCTCTACGGTTACATGTTTATTACTTTATTCTACCTATATTTAAAAAATCAGAACCATTGTCCATATAGTTGTTTTTATTTGTCACTCTCTTCTTTATTTTGTCAGTCAGATTTATTGTGTACTATTTAAATTAAGAAAAATATAAACATTGAAGTTAAATAGTTGATTAATTCACTTCAGATACAGTAATGTTAAAGCTAATTCACTTTTGCACAATCCTGCTAAATCCAAGTTGCTCGCACAAAGACACTCGCGTTATAATAAGATGTTATTTAGCTTAGCATTAAACAAAATATATAAATCCATATGCAACAGTAATAACTGCATTACTCAATAAATTTACAAAAGATCTTGAAAACGCTTGCCTTCTGTAAGTATACAACATATTTTCGAAGATATTCTGCAACAATTCCGGTGTTACAGCGATTTCTTCTTATAACTCTGGAAGACTATAAACAGAAGCTGAATATAGAGATTTTCAGGAGCTGAAACAAGATAGTCAAAAAGAATAAGATCGCAAGATTTCAGTGGCCAAAGATCTGCTGAAATTATTCTTTCCCCAAAATAACGACCACTGAAAAAAAAATTCGTAACAGTATGCCTTGGAATTTAAACATGCACTGTTATAATCATAACCTCGAGTTGTATCCTTGACAGAAGCTTTAATAGCTATTTATGCAACAAGTGCTAAAAGTCGACGTTTATGCACGAGACATGAAAATTATAATTTTCACGTCTCGTGCATAAACGACTTTTAGCACTCGTTGCATACACTATTTTATCTACGACTTTGATTTTACTGTTATTAATCTGTAAATATCGATTTAACAAAGATTTGCATCTACGACACTTCTAATTTATGTCATAGTAAACAGTAGGCCATGCCGCGCGGGCGAATGTTTGGGAAGCCAGAACTGTCAAAGTCAGTTATCAAAGGTAATTATTAATATTCCACATCTGACTGTATTCATTACATAACGCTTTAATTATTTTAAAAACACTTTACCTGTAACGCAAGAAGCAAATAGAATAATTTTACAACTTCACTTCCAGTTCGAAATTGTAGTTTTATAACCTCACTTCACTTTTAGCACATGGGCTAAAAGTAAACAGCTGATTTCTTTAACCACGCTAAACTATAAAACGTCACTTTTAGTGAAACAAGCTAGCGCTAAAAGGCTTACTTTTAGTAGTGGTCGTAGATAAAATATTATTGATAACAGTTTTCTTTCGATCACTCGCTGATTTTGTTGATACATGTTGAGCGAATCATCCTTACAATTCGTCAATCAGAAACACTTTTTATTACTTACGTCAGATACTTTAAAGCAAATCAAGCTAAATTAGGTCTTGCATTATCCTTATAAAGATGCCGTCATTGAAGTTGGCATAGTGAAGTTGGCCTCTAATTGGTGAACATTATTTAGATCGTCCAGCATTTCGCTTCTTCACAAAAGTCTCGCTAGTAAGCTACCCAAACACTTATTTCAGGGGACTGTAAATGTTCTTCACTAAAGGAATGTGGGTTGCCAATGCTCCATATTCACATTTCCCAACTACTTAGGTATCCATTTTAGTCCCCATTTCGAAATATTGTTTTAGAATTTAAATTTTTTCATTTGTTGTTCAGTTTCTGTTAAAAAATTAATCTTGGAACATTACTACGTTGGCAATTTTGTTCTCTAAATTCATTGAAGAAAGTTGTATTCCGTAGTGTCACAAAAAATAAGAAGGAATTAAGAACAGCAAATGTGACATCACTGACACTTCAAAATTCCATAGGTGTCATTGAAAAATTTAATTTTTGTCATGTTATTACAAGGACATCCTACAATTTAATTCCCTTTTAAGGATAGCATTGGTAGATATACAAGTTGCTTTATTTTATAGCTTTTCCACATGCTTAAATTTTTCCTTATTCACAAAAATATTCACTTATAATACCATGAGTAGTCAAAGTTATGTCGACTATTTTTGCGGTGGTGTCACGAATGTCCATTGCGCTTTGGTACGATTAGGACGAGTGCGCTAGCACGAGTCCTAATCCCAAGCGCAATGGACATGAGTAATGATACAACCGCAAAAATAATTTACTTAGCTTTGACTAAGAATGGTATTCAAGGGACTATTTAATGAACCAAACTACTTTTTCAAATTAGTTTTCAGTAAATCTAGCAACAAACTACGCAATTTCTATAGTAACAGAACATTATTGTTGAATTTTTCTAATAAAAATCACATTTGTTTAAAATAGTCACTTGAATACCTTCTAGGAAGATATATCCACTGATATTTTTTTGAGTGGTCAAGAAACGTCAAAATTCTAAATTTTCATTGGTCACTTTTTGACAGATGACAGGTGAATTGAATAGTCAATGGTGTAAAAGTTACTATACGATTAACTTTCGGTTACATGATCATCTGACACATTTTACTTAAAGTATTCTCGCAGGTAGCCCCTTATGCGCATCTAATCACATATACAAAGCTATGCATAAATCTCTTTTGAGTAAATAAAAAGCTATAGGTTGAAAACGTCATTTCATTTAACAACCAATCTAACGATTAATTATTGCTGAAAACTGTTTACAGAAACGATGATCAGCAACATCTTCGGCAGACAGGAAACAATATATACCTCCTAATTAAAATTCTTGCATTTTAAACATCGTTAAACTCAAAATCCGTATTCTACCGTCACTGTCCAAACAAAAGCCCTCGTTTACGAAAGCGTCTGAAAAGCTTACACGGTTTGTCCGGGCTTATTATAAATATTAGCCCAAAAAAGATCAAAATCATCCCATCTCTAGTGTTTTAATCAAGAGAAGTAAGTTTTTCATCTTGTAAGTCATTTGTTCGATGGTCAGAGCAGGACTAAAAAATAAACATGTGTCAAGTGACGATACAAGAATGCAGCTAGACACGGGGCTGTCGCGTGCTGAACGAAATATCAGTCGTGGTAACGTCCAACGCCAAAAAGTCCTAGATGGTAATCGGAGCGGGCCCAGTGACCCGCACGAAGATTTATCGCTTTTTAATTTATAACCAATTCATAATTTAGTGGGCTAGTTACAAAAAATTTAATTCCGTAACAAGAAATGGCTGCTCAACACACTACAGTCATAAAATATGGAGGGAACAGTAACAAAGTACAGAGAAGACGTGAAGCAGCAACATTCTTGAGATTTTTTATAACCCGCTTCATCGGTAGGTATGGTATAGGTCGTATTAATTTGATTTTATTTTATTATGACGCAGCTCGATAAATTTTAAAGTGGTTCCTTAAAAAATGGAAGCTTGTAAGAGACGGCGCCAGCTGATCGGCGCCAATCAGAATGTACGATTTTTTATTTGCTATGTGCTTACAATAATAGCGCTGCTTTACTTCTCGTTTCGTATCGGCTTTATTCCTCTTTATTATGATTAGTGTAATCGTGGCTGTGTATAAACTGCGATGCAATGAAACTTATATAAATTTGAATTAATCGCGTCGCAGACGTTGCCAGTGGCGGGGACCGCTGCATTCCAAACAAGTGTTTGAATGATAAAATAAACGGTCGTTTGTATAATTAAATTTAAAAATGTTATTTCGAATGTCTGATAGACATACAAATATTAGTTCTATGGATATCAATATGCAAGATAACGTAATTGAACGTAGTTCGACACACGATTTTCCTGTTCCTTTCGCACATAGGCATCATGAGTTTGAGTTCACCAAATCCTCAAATCTGTTGACAATACATATAAAAATTACAAAGAAGAAATCAAACACAGGTGCCAATTATTTCAATATCTTACAAAACCTTCAAATAGAAAACCCGCAAACACTTTCCGTTGAACAAGTACAACAGGGTTGGGTAATTCTAAGTCTTCAAATATTTAATTTTTTGCATCTGTGTAGTTTGCGTTTCAACGTTTTAGTTTTGAATCGAATTGGTTTATGCGACTAATCACATAAAGTATTAATCATCTACACTCATAAAAATAAAGTTTGGGGCAAAATCTGATTAATCAGTATCAAATATCATACTACATAATAAAACTTGTGTTTCATTAACATATGATATAGCTTGTACATGAAAGGTTTAATTTCTTCACTCAATCCATCTACTCACGCCAGGGTCATGGAAATTAGGCTGCTATTGAACATTATTATATAAAATACAATGTCAATTGTTTTTATTTGTTCTTGTCTTTGTTTATTAAACAAAATCTTGTTGCCTAAAAGTTGATATGTTAATATATTGTCATTAGTTGATGTTTAAGATTGCCAAAATTTGTACAAAACGAACGAATGAGTATGTTTTAGTAATGTCAAACAGATTCAAACTTTAAAGGCCACTACAAGTACATATAATATATAAAAATATGTAAAAGGCTTTACCCAGAACTTCCCTCGCCTGAATTAGATCAACTTGCAAATTTTTAAAAATTTATCCCGCTGGGGTTTGAACCCGCCGCACCTGCATAGCGATGGTAACCGCATCTCCGCAGCGATAAGTGCAACTGGGCCCTCAAGCCTTATAGAAATAAGTGCGGCGCGCGCCTTTCTTGAACAGAACTGTCTTATTGTTGAAACGTTTTTACTCTTTTGTGACATTATCCTGTATGAAAGTTATTACTTTCTTCTATTTTAACCCGAAAATAAACAAAATTTTATTTTTTAAGGTGCTCATCCTGTATATATTGCAGTGGTTATTGCTCTCTAAATGATGATAATTTAATTTTAAATAAATAACTAGAGCTATCAAAGCAAATATGTTTAGTTTGGGTTCGTCAAAGAACTAATGAATTAACTAAGTCTCTTAGGGATAATTAAAAATGCGCTGTATAGTAACTCAAGTTTAAATAAATGATCGTAAGCCCCTACTTGTGATTTAATCTACCTGCAATTTAAATTTTGTTGGCTAAACTCAAGGCAGACATGAGCTCTTACTCAAGGTATGTGTTTACAGTCAGTTTTTGAAATTTATTCGTACGCCACTGGAGCGTAGGTCAAATGCAAACTAATATGCTTCACTCGAGCTAATCTGTCACAAATTTACGTTATGAAATTTATCAAGTGCTGGTCTGTCAGTGTTTGTCAATATTAATTACAACAACTCAGTGAGCAGATCTAACAGGTAATTTTAAATTCTCTCGCTTAATTGAAGCGTCAGTAGCTCGTCTTTTGTTTTTAATCTAAAACACAACTTCGTTGTTTCTCAAATGGACGCTGCAGAATCCTAACCTCACTTCTACATTTTCCAATTATCAGATCTAGGCTAACTGAAGGTTTGAAATGCCTGGAATTAGCTTCGGAGCAGCTTTATTTATGTGTCCGGTAAGTTTCACGTCCGTAGCATTTAAATTGGCTTCATAAACTGACCTTAATTTGACGCAGGCAGCGCCTGGATGCTCGGAAGGGTCGAACTGGGCCAAATCTTCTGCGGGGGCGCCTGGAATGAAGTGCCGTGCATGCAGGAGCTGGATGGGGTTGCCGGTGATGTGGTGTTGTGCCTAGAATCTCCGCACGATGCCTGTAGTTGCTGGTACGAAGCTGGATCTCTGGTGCGAGGGTCGATCGGAAGCCGATGATGAAAATTTCACAAACTCAGGGAAAATTATGCCTTCATTTCCCCGGATGCACTGAATTTTACTCGTCACAATGGTGCTATTATTTTTAATGTATTTTGATATTTAATAGTGAAAATCTTAAATTAATTGGAGATGCAAAAACCAAGCTGTCAGCAATAATTTATTCAATTGTTAATTTTTTTAAAAGTTCGTTATAAACAAATGCACATCAAATTCATAAAACGGATATTCGACCTTATTCAACTTAGGTACTTTTTACAATTAAAATGCTTAAATCTAAAAACTTTTACAATAGTAATTTATTTACTAAATTGTCCTATAATTTTGCAATTATTGTCTTTCGATATTTCTCGCACTGCACTCTTTTAACAGTCCTTTCGCATATTAGTTGCACTGATTAATTATTCATTTCGCGCACTTCCTTTTTTAATAACTTTGGTGTTCAAATAAATGTCCATTTCATTTTGCACTTTTAAGTCGATTCACTGTTTGTATTCCAACTAATCTTGAATATTGATGATCCACTTTTTTATTAATTTTCTTAGATCTGTTATAATTTGTGCTCATTGCACTTTTCTCTTAGCATTTTGCTTTATTACCATATAATACGCCCAAAGAGAATTCTTTTATTAATGACTTATGACTTGCAAATACACTCGACAAGCATGTAATAATTATTTTCATAATCGATTCATTTTTAATTGGATTGGCTTTGACATTTCACCATCCCCTGTATTATTTTAAATTAATTAAATATTGTGTGAATCCATCCTCTACGGTTTTGAGCTCTGCCTTTTTCCTTATGTTATGAAATTAATTTACTTATTACTGGCATTGCTTTGCAAATATGATTACTACTTTAAGTCTGATTTATTTTACTTACTGCAATTAGATACCATCTCCCATTCTAAGCTTTTATGAATTATTCATTACTTTGCAGTGCTCACAGAGGTGGGATTCAGGGCTTAAAACCATTGCAATATTTGTTTGAAATTGTACCGGTTTCATGCGAGGTAGATATATAATATGTTGTATGCAAAATATCGTCTTCCTGCAACAAATAGTTTTTGAGCTATACTGCCAACAGACAGACAGACAGACAGACGAAAATAAGAAAACCTCTTTTTCGTTATCTAGGGACCTTGAAACGCAAAGATCTGAAGAAATCTCGGAAGATGATTTTTTCGTGGTCTTGCTTCGTCTTTCAGACAAAGGAAGTAAATATTTAAGTTAAATATTTAAAATACAGAATACTGTATAAAGAACATTAGATAACCAAGGTCAAAGTAAGTTAGGATAGTTTTTGGTTGTTTTAAACATGAAATTATTTCTTTTCTCAGTTGAAGAAACCTATTTGTAGCCCAATTGCTCTTCAAAGAAATAAATTGCTCAAATTGACCATCTGATAAGTTTCTCCTAAGAGAGTTAATAATTGTGGCAAAGAAAAACAATCTCCCCCAATTGCACTCGATAGAATTATTGCGTTTTATAAAGATGTATCTATTGTCGATTATTTTTTCGGAGCAAATAAGCACTTTAAAACGGACATCTAGCCTCTCACAACTTGCAAAAGTTTTTGAATTGTGTTTGCATGCCTCATCATTGTTAATTAGGTTTAATTATTGTAATTTCAGATGGCTAAAAGTGCGTGAATCGCTCAGTTGTGTGTGTTTAACAAGCAAAATGAATGCAGCAGCAGTGGCGGTGGAGAAATTGAATTGAGTCGCAGGCGTGCCGAGTTCCAGGGCACACACCTGTAAGAGACTCGCAGTGAACATCGCCGACAGCGAGCTAAATAAAGCGTCCAATACGAGTACTCAATAGCATTTATTGCCTAAGTGTTTGTGTGCAGCAAGTCAGGGTTTGCACTTCAAGTAAGTGCTAGATAATCGTGTACTTAGCAAATGGGCGTTTGCAACACAGCCAAAAGGAATTTTGGGGTGTCCACATTTGTCCGTAGCGGAATCCACCAAAGAGCCAATTTAGCGAAGGGCTTCTCCTGAGTAGCCGCTTTCGCAGGAAATTTCAATACATTGAATCATTCAAGGTTGACCACGTATAATTTGGTGTCCGGGTAGATATAGGTATATTTGCAGTCTGAGCGATAAGCGTTTGCTGCAGGCTGTTGAAAGATTTGGCTATCATAAAGAAATGCGATTAATGGAATTTAACTTAAACGCCATTTAATGAATGTACAGTTTAGCATTTTCGTCTTGGTTAATGGATGCTAAAGTTAACTTTTCTTGTCTTTTACTGAAAATATAACTATGTCTATTTATGTGAGCAAATTGGTATTCCTTGTGAATATTACTTGAAGTTATTTTCAGCAACCGAGTTGCAGATTAGTTTCCTGTTTTGACAAATAGTGACATTTATTAACTGCGACTGGCAAGTAGTACACGGGATCCCTTTTGTCAGGCAGTTTTGCAAAATTGTGGTAGATACAATTGCACGTACGTGAAAATAAAACTATGCATGTGTAACAACGTTTTACGTAGGTCTTCCAAAGCGATTTACACATGTCAGATGCAGATTGTTGCCGAATATGTACAAAAATAAGAGTACCGTATGTTTTTAGCATAAATTCTACTAAGATGGGATAGAAATTATCAGTTTCGTCTGCCACAATCTGAAACCGTGCGGAATTTTCTTTGGTAAAACTACCTGGCGAAAAGAGTCCTGAGTTTAAAAGAGTTTCATATGTACTGAGGTAGCTAGGTGAACAATAAGGTAAAATAATTTCAATTTAACGTCCCAACGAAGAGGCTATTTAAAAACTGATTTCAACTTCTAGTTGAATTTTGATGGGTTGTTTATTTTCCTTAGCCTCCATGTCTGAAGTGTAATCTTCACATATTGATTTCACACAAAAAATTACAAAGTATGTCAAGCCAAATTGATAGCAATGATACATAATAATTCATGGACATCACTTTCTACATTACTGATACATGATACGTGATACTTCCAGCTTATGTATCTCTGATACATGACAAATTACCTATCTTGGATGTATCAGAAATAGCCACTGCTCACCTTTGAACAGGGTGTCCGATTTTCTATGGGATAAAATAGAAATCTCCATTATTATAACAGCTAGAAGAAAATACTTAGCACATTATGGCTCAACTTTTCTAGGGCAACACGATGGTGAAAACAAAAATCCAACATGTCTTTTGGTTTACGTACTACAGTCGAAAATGCAATTGTCATCATTACTATTCACCCACAGTTCCAACAAACCAGGGATATACACTTAATATGCTTTTTAACGTAATACAGTCGTGCTTGCTGTATCATTTGTAATTTTGTAGTTGCCACATACAATTTGATTTTTTAAAGATGTACTATCCAAGACAAAAAACTGAGACAACTTTTGATAGAGGTTTTACCTCAAAAGAGCTATTGTACTATACGATAATAGTGATGCCGCAGAGAGGATTTAATTCTCGATCTTGTTTCGTTTCGTCTCGAAATTTGAGATCGATCTGGAATACTCGAAATTAATAAATTTCTTTTGAGATCGAGAATTTACTTTAGAGAATTTTTAAGATAGAGAATAGATAATATCTCATACCTCAACAGCCGTTAAGCAATTTTTTTAAAATGTTTATAGCATCATAATAGAAGTTATAGAAACGTATCAATTAAGCTTTAAATGCTTTAATTGTGACTAACTTCCAGTCGAATACATTAAAAAGATTTTAAAAATTGAAAAAAAGGCTTTACTCGGAACTTTTCTCATAAGTAACAGTTTTGAAAATACAAATTCCGCAAATATAAAAATAAATCAAGAATGTCCAAAACTATGTACAAAGTAAGTACAAATATCTTAACACTGGTAATAATACTGAAACAGTGAAAGGAAACACTTATATAGTGATGCCCATTGCATCAATTTGCAAATAGGAAAAAACCATTGCAGGCGGTGAAATTCGTACTCGAGCTCCAAGACACGTGTAGGACCTACTCATACGCTTTGGATTTTAGAGACGCTATACAATTCTGTGCTATTTGCGATGTTTACCCTGTATTTGTTAGTTCTCATTTTCGTCGAGGGTAAAGCCTGAGCTATGCCCAAATTATTCCTTTTGTCTACTCATCAGTTAAAGCAAAAATAGACATTTTACTTTTGAAGGTGTTCAACCTATATACATTTGACTAAAGGATATTTGATTTCGAGTTAGGTAGACATATAATTTGCACGCAAAATATTACCTTCCACCAACAAATAGTAGTTGAGTCGCCAACAGACACACAGACAGACAAACGGACCGAGAAACGAATTGAGAAAAACCTGTTCTTCGTCATCTAGGAACCCTGAAAGTGAAGAGATGAAGAAATCTGGAACTGTGATTTTTTGCCATTACAATACTTCCTTCGTATTTTAGACGAGGGAAGTAAAAACACATACAATTTTCATAAAAGCCAAGGCCCCGTAAAAGAATTTTATTTTTATAATATTCTTAATTTTGTAATAGTGTAATATATTTATTTCGTTTATTTCCGATACGGTAAATTATATTATTAAGTCTTTACCTGCGACATGCATCAACTCATAAAAATAATTTTTATATCAAACTTGCAAATACATGCAAACGATAATAACACCAAATTAATTATTTAATGCATTATATATACACAGTGGGCCAAAAAAAAGCGGTTCAGATTTTATAGACTAGTATATTTGCAAGTCACCAATATTTTTATATGATTATTATATCATCGAGAAACTCAATCTTTTTAACTGGAAATGAAACACATTTACTCCAAAGAGGTAGTACCAATTCAAAATTGTAGATGGTTGAATAAAGCCATGCAAAATTATTAAATATGCTATTTAAAACTATGCCCACCATTTTTATCAACAATCATAAGCAATTGTCTTCGCCATTGCCAAATCGCCGAAGCCACTTGCCTCTGAGGTAGTTAAATCCAACACTCAAATTATACGTATCATTTTCTTCGGGGCCCCGATTAATCAAACAACAAAAAATTACAGATGCAAAGTGACCTTCACCAAACAACCAAACAGATCTACTAATTCTGTTGCAGGTTTAACTTCACACTATTAAAAACTCCCCTTTTTGCATGGTATTTATTAAAGTGTAATAAAATCGAATTGAAACGTTGTGTTATTGCAAATAAGATGTATTTCCAATCTCCAAAATGTAAGCATTTCGGTTTTCAAAAAAATATTTAAATTGATTATCATTGGAAACAGGAGTACCTATTTAAATGTTGTACCTTTTTTGCCCACTGTGTATATTCGTTACCTGTTGCATTTTTAAACCACAGCAAATATAACTTTTTGCAACTTTTTTATACAAGAAACATTGAGGCTATGCAATCTTCTCTGAGTACAGAAAATTATTATCTACAAGGTACTTTTTTCCAATGGCTCAACCCCAATATTCTTCGAGCAATATACTGATTCATTAATGACTAAATTAGTATAGTTAATGACTTACCATAGGTTGTTTTAAACAAATAGAGTTTATTCTCTACGCTGCTTAAGCTGCAATAATTTATTGGATACGTATTAGAAATTTACAGTATCATTGGAATGTTGAAAGTGGTAGATACATTTTTTTGAATAACTGTTTTTTGGAGAAAATGAAATGTATCTGGGGATATATTTTATATCCTTTTTCTCTAAAATGGATATCAAATTAATAGCTGAACACTAAAGGTTGCTAATCGAAATTCTTTTGTTAAGTGCTACCCCTTGCTTTCTTAAAGAAGTAACCACCTTAGTTGTAAACTTATTGCACCTAACTTCATAATTTTAGTTAAAATAGACAGAATAAATATAGTAATCTAAAATACCTGCTTTTAAGTATGAGAAGCCAAAAAGTCAACAATAAATAAAAGAGGAACATAATCCAGTTAGCTTAACTAAATAACAATTATGTGGTTATCCACTCATAAATTACGGCAGCAAATGAGCATTTAAAATAATGAGAAGAATTTGTAGATGATACGCACGAAACTCCAAGGAGCCTAAAATTTCGAACATTTAATAACTCATCCTGTAACTATTAGATAACGCTAGTTTAACTCGTTATATGAACATCGGAGACGCCAGCCAGCATTCCACAGACTCGAATGTCTAACGCCGTTGTCATAATTTAAAAAATATGTCTCAAAAACTCGCCTCAATGAATGTTCGTTGTTTCATTCAGTCCGGACGTGGACTTCTTATAAATGCGGTTGTCATTTGTATTCAGTAAAGTGCTTTTTTACAGGGCGCGCAGGTCTCGGTGCATTTTTTATTGCACTAACCTTACTTTTTTACTGCACTAACCTCACTAAAAACTGGCTTCTAAAGTCAATATATTATTAGCTTATACATTTGATGCATGCCTTAGATTAGCATACTTCCACAAAAATTGGAAACACCCAAATATAATCTCCTCCATAAAAGTGGAAGTTCCAGACATCGCTATTAAAGACGCTAGAAAAAAGATTTAAGGTTATGATTGATTATACAATGAAATGCCAATTAATAATCAAACAATTCACATATTACGTGACAAATTAAAGCTGGTGTTTCCCAGGGTTCAGTACTAGGTGGGCTCATGAAAAAAACTGTGGACGTAATGTGTGTTGTAACGATATAAACAAACCACAGTGTATATTGTGTTAACTTGCAGTGTTTATTTATTACTTGTTGTGGATTATTTATTTGAGTGTATATGATATTTCATGTTGTTACTAGGTTTAAATAATAGACTCTATCATCTCAAAGGGTCGGGTCTCCACATCTTAGCAAATATTATCTTGATTTGTATAAATCATTGGAAATAAATTTGCTATCAACTTAATTATCGTGTTATATTTTTAATAATTTAAAATTGTAAACGCTTTGAACAATACGTATTTAACCACTGGGACCGCTACAATACTGGATATGTTTTAATTAATGGGAACTAAATTCAAATAGAACGATCCAACCTCACAATGTCGCAATATAAGTTCGCTTTTCTTCCAGAAATTATGAGTGACAAAGTAATTAAAACGTTGTAGGTAATAACAATAACACTAAGTAAATACACCTCACGAACAAATAACACTCAGATAACTCGTCTGCCGGAAGTGCACAAAAAGCGACGCCACTTGTAAATCACCAAATTCAATCTTCAGGATAAACTTTCCTGATCTTTATGTTGCTTTTCCATTGAATACTAGGGCTCAATTCGAGTCTCCAGCAAGTTCCACGATTCCTGGGCCTCTCTTTCTTCGTTGGCCTGCAGATATAAGCCGCTGATGCATTGCAGAACTACTCCTTTAGCTCGACCGCTCCGAAACCGCCTTCAATTCAGCCTTTGCTTCACACCTAAAGCTCAAACTGCTTTCCACAAAGGTTGATGCATGCCTCTAGCTCACAGAGCTTCAATTACTCTGATAAAACCTCGTACGCAGCATCGGAATACCTGCTACCACTCGATGCACGAATCAGACACTTCTTATAAACCTCTGCAGAGGTACTACAAATCAATGCAACCTACTTCAGCATACCTAAAGGATATAGGATTAATTTCAAACACACTGAATTGGGAAAGGGTATTTATTCATGTATTAATAATTATTTATTGGGAAATCCAAAATTAACACCACTTTACAGCTTGGCTTCCTTTCCCCAATTGTTTGTTTTCGATCTACATTGTTTTACATTTTTTTGCAGCCTGCTCCGATTACATTTTGTTCAAATCAAGGCGAACCATATTTTTAGTAATGATTTACGAATTATTATCAAGACCAATGCTATTTATACAATTTGCAGAAATCTAACTAGCACATTTCTAAAACATTTTATAAAATAATGTTTGATATACTTGAAATGTTTCAATACTTCCTTCGTCTTTTATACGAGGTAAGTAAAAACGATAATCTTCAGAGCAGCAATACTTCAGAACAGTAAATTTATTTTTCCTTTCACATCGAACACAAAACAGTGCAATGCAATTTTAGTTTAGTTCATTACTACATCAAGAGCAAAATGCAATCCAGTGGCAACAATTCTACTGTAGAAGATCATCGTCCTGGTTCTTCAGTCTTCTGACTGCTTTCTAGCAACAATCCATTCGTAATTTGGGGTATTTCATTTGTTAAACTTTTCATTGCACTATATGCTTTCACCATTTTTCCATCATGCATTTGTTGTTGTACTGGGTGATTATACATGCTTTTCCGTCAAGTTACCTTTGAAATATTTGTTGTATGAATAATATGTTGTTGGAACTGTAAGTCTATGTCAAATTCGAGGTAAGCAGGTTAGGTTTTGCCTCAATTTTGCCACAGACTGACGCAAAACCTAACCTGCTAACCTCGAATTTGACATAGACTTACAGTTCCAACAACATATTATTCATGTAACAAATATTTCAAAGGCAACTTGATGGAAGATCATTTATAATCACCCGGTATTATCTCACAGTTTTTGCTTTTGTATTTATCTTTCGCTTTCATAAATTCTCTGCTGACTCTATTTTCTAGTTGTCTGTGTCGTCCGTTTTCTTCGTTCTTCTATAAGCATAGCTGGTTCTGTTGTAATCCATGGGTTTTGAAACTGGTTTTCCTTTGTTCTAATTATTTCCAGCGTTGTGCGGTATTATCAGTTAGTATTTATTTGCAATTTTATCTTCTATATCTTTCTGTTGTGTTATAGTTGTTCTTCATATTTTAGTTGTTCTAGGTTCCATTGCATGTTTTCCTTTTTACTTCCATCGTCTAAAAGACAAAAGAAGTATTGTAATCGTGAAAAAATTACTTTCCCAGATCTCTTCAGATCTTCACGTTTCAAGGTCCCTAGATGACCGGTTTTCTCAATTCCGTCCATGTTGGAGGGAGACGATATTTTGCATACACATTATATATCCACCTGGCATAAAAGCGAAAAAACTTCAGACAAACATATACAGGGTAAGCACCTTCAAAAAGTATGTTTGTTTATTTTTGCTTTAACTGAGATAGATATAGGAGAAATGTACGAAACAAAAAAGAGCAACGAATAAATGCGTTATGTTAAATATAGCTGCAGCGCAGGAATTTGAAGGGTCCCGGTGGCTCAGGCAGCGAACGCCCGTTTAACCCGTAGGTTACCGGCGAACAATAAATTCAAGTGCGCAGACTCGTTCCAAAGCGCTGAAGCTCGAATCCCATCACCGATAATATCTTTTTATTTTAAAATTGATATAATTTGCATTATCAAGTGTTTCCTTCGTTTGTTTCAGTATTATTAGAAACGTGAAGATATTTTTACCCCTAGTTATCTTCGATTTTAAAAATTGGTTAGTGTCACAACGTCCAACTGCGAGGGAAGTTCTGAGTAAAGCCCATTACATATTTGTTTCCTTATTTTATTTAGTTTAAGCGTGTATTTCATCCGCCTGTGGTTACTATCAAATGATGCCGCTTGCCGCAAAATATTACCTCACGCCGACCCTACACTATTCTACCTTCTTTTGTTTCAACAATTATCGCGTTCCACTCTTCCATGATCATCAGGTTTTCGTCGTCCACTTTCATAGGTTTTATTACTTGTTGGAAACCTTCATACATCGTCCCTGTTACCTGTATTATTACAGTATCTTTTGGTATATCTATCAGCCAGTTGCACAAAAGGAAAAGGTATATTTACACATATAAAACGACATGTCCTCCTATTGTGCAAAAACCACATGATTGGATTATATGTACCGGGTGAGTTTTTTAAAGTGTTACAAGGCATAATATCTCGAGAACGGTTTTAAATATTTTTATTAGATTTTGATGACGTAATAGGGATATGCGGGGGACATATTTAATCATATTTTTTGCATTTTACCCCTCTCTGTTTTGAGGGGTGGGGGG
This sequence comes from Agriotes lineatus, assembly GCA_940337035.1. Taxonomy (NCBI): domain Eukaryota; kingdom Metazoa; phylum Arthropoda; class Insecta; order Coleoptera; family Elateridae; genus Agriotes; species Agriotes lineatus. Next base: position 41,063,399 of record OW679198.1, read on the forward strand.
TAACTTTAGAATTTTAAATGAGATGATGTATTTTTGTTTCTAAAATTCGAATCTATGTGAGAAACTACATATGTGTACAAAACATTTTTGGATTTGCTGTTTTGGTTACGGAATTATGATTAACTAAATTTTGATTGAATTTAAAAAATAAATAAATTTTATGAATAAATCAAGTTCACATATTTCAGAATTATTATTCGTTTCGATGGAAATGAGTTAGTTTTACTTATGTTAGTTGAGAATGTTGACGTTTTAACGATTATTATTCTATTTTATTTTGTAACCTACCTAATAAATCATAATTCCGTAATCGGAAAAGCGAATCAAAAAATGTTATGCACACATATGTAGTTTTTCACGTAGATTCTAATTGTAGAAACAAAAATACATCATTTCATTTAAAATTCCAAAGGTACCCCCCACCCCTCAAAACAGAAAGAGGGGTAAAATGAAAAAAATATGACTAAATATGTCCCCTTATATCCCTATTACCTCACCAAAATTTAATGAAAATATTTAAAACCGTTCTCGAGATATTGCCTTGTAACACTTTAAAAAACTCACCCGGTGTAATTGGTATATGTAGCATAATATTTAAATTATCATTTTTAATAGCCATTGTCAGTTATTTTAAGGTATAGTGGATAATATAACTATGTAACACGGCAGTTGTTGATCTGGTTTATTCAATTAAAGAAAGGTCTGGGTGCATTTTTCATTGTACTACTACACTTTTTTGATGCTCTAACCTCACTTTTTTACTAGACTATCGCAATGGTGGATGCACTGGAGCGGTTCGACTAAAACAATGCCGGGTGAACATAAATTGTGGTAGTGTAAGGTAATAAACAGCATAATTCTTAAGTGGAAGTGCAGTAAAATGAGTGAGTATAAATGGTGCCGTGATTTACAGTGCAGTTGCATAATGGGCGCTGCGCTGCAATCGATCAGGTTAATTAGAAACCGAACCACACGGGCCCCCCCGGGGAGGTGCCCTGTGGCTTTATACCCCTCAGCCCCTACGCACATTACGCCAGCACGAAGCCTTCATAATTAGAAGAATATGTTAATATTCACATTCCGGACATTGTTCGAAATTATTGTTATATTTTGGGCGTAATTTATCGAGCCTAATCCGGTTCTGTTTGTTTTTGGAATGGCGCTATGAATGAAGCGACTGTCATAGTAAAGAAAATAGTTAATAGTAGTCCCATTATTATGCATATTATTTTTATCCGCGTACTTATCACCTTTTGTATCTATATAATATACGACCCGCGACAGGCCCGGATAGCAGCTCTGGCTATCTTCTGCTTAGTTGAAATTAATTATAGCCAGCCCACAAGATGTTTCTGTGCGTTTTGCTTAGTCATAAAGTTTTTCATATATTTTAATTAGGCAGTTCGATATTCCAAACATGTTGTAAATGGCTTACTTACTTTCGTTAGACTCGTTACTGAACGTAATTTAAATGTGCTTTTTCAAGTTTGAGGTTGTACACAACCTGGTTGTATGCTTGCCAAAATTGGAGCAGTAGTAATTTTAATAATATGAAGTACCATTAATAATATTAATAAAGTGACGTTAAGTCCAGTAATTACTGGTAACAGAAACACATTCTATATTATAAACAGTGCGTTCATAGAGCACCATATAGATGCTGATTTCGCAAATAACGCAAATAGATTCGGTTAAATTAGAAGAAATATGAAGTATCTCAAGTGCTACAACGGTCTATATTGAAGTCATAGAAAAACGCAAACGTTAGTGTAAAATTCTCATATTGTCAACATAAGAAAAACATTTGAACATTATGAAGAAAAACTTTTACGCAGATTTTGAATCTAAATTCTAGATTCAAATTTTAAACTTTTGATATTTTATCCGATTTTATCATAATTTGTGACTTAATAAATAGCATGTCTCACCAAATGTAGGGCAAGACGTAATTCCAAGACTCTTGGATCACCCGTTATTTAGTAAACAACCATTTAGCAGTTATTTACCCGCTTCATTTGCTTTGCGTGTTTTTTTGGATTTATACCGTATTTTCTATTTGTCAAGAATAGTAGATGGGTGGTTTCGCTGATACATGCGCGCTATCCGGTGACTGAGCAAAGAGCTTGCTTTTTAGTCAAAACATTGTAGGCTTGCACGATTATAGGAATCATGCATAGTATGTATACTTTGAATCTTCAATAAGGTATACAGGGTGGTTCAGCCAAGATGATAAGCCTTACTGTCATTCCGATACAACCCGTTACAACAAACATTATTTGTTAACGAACAAATTTGCAAAATCGAATTCTGTTGGAATAATCGTTTAGATTAGGACCTTCAACTAATGTAACATGACATGGATGAATTTTATTAGCAGCCAAAATCCCTTAAATAGAAGATTTGCTAAGGCCCAACCGCTGACTTAAAACTCTTTGTCTTACATGAACATCTTCACCTATAGCTTCAAATACGGCCACTTCATTATTTTCGTTTATAACAATTCTTCTTCGTCATGTGACATCTGGTTTAAATGTTCCACGTTCGAGCAAAGAAGATTCCAAACGACGAAAAATTGTGAGTTGAATGTCTTCTTTGAGGATAGCGGCATACATACAGATTAGCAACCATTATTGCATTTTTGCGTATTCGTCAAAAATTTAAGTCACATCTGTTTTTTCTTGATTCGTGAACATTATGTAAAGAAAAATAACAAAATCTGCATAGAATCATTAACACATTAACTGACGTTTAATTTTTAGTAAAAGTATTAATGACATTCGTAGTTCTTTTTTAATTCAAGAATATAGCAGTTCCTTAATTCTATTATCGTCTTTTGATTAATCGTAGGGGCTATGACAGATACAATTTGAGTTGCATCGGAACTACAGTAAGGCTCGCCATCTTAGCTAAACCACCTTGTATACATGGATGCAGGAAACATTCTAGCATTACAAAGTTGAGCTACTAAAAGATAATAAATTTTAATAACCACAAAAACCTGATAGTTAGGCAACTTAAATCACTTAAGAGAAATACAGGTTGCAGAATCATCATATAGTTCTTTTTGATTTAAATTAGATGGCTAGTTTTGATTTTAATAATAAAAGAAAAACCACTTCCTGTTTTGAATAAAAAACAGAGTAAGGCTTCATAGCGTCCAGCAGAAAACCAGATTAAGAACTGAATCCAAAATAATAATGTTTGCAATTGTAAGGCTATAATCGATATAATTCTGCAGTACGTTCAGAAATAATGATTTTTCAAGCAAATAGAATTGATTCATTGGGCAGTTTCTCACTTGAAAAGAGGTTATTAGTTAACTGGTATGTAAATAAATAGAGCAATCCGTACATAACTTTGGTTTAGCTTTTGGCTTCCCTTATTATCCTTGCTATCTAAGAGCAACGAAACATTATGATCTGGTGGAATAGAATCACCCAGGGTCGCATTGAAACCTTTCTGAAGGGCTTAACCGTAAAGGAAAGACCATGTTAGATTTGCGTTAATTCTTATTAGAAAAACCTCACCAGAAAGTCACTTCATTGGTTTAGATGGGGGTCGTTCCAGTTACATAGAGTTTAACTCGATGGGCAAGGCAACATTCGCTAGCATCATGGGTTCGCTTTTGTCTAATTAGGTTAGTTCTAAAATTTTAGGAAGGCTATATAAACTGTTTAATTAATTGATAACATAAAATATGTCAAGTTACCAGTAACAGAATGGGCACATGACATATAATCTACAGTCAATAACTTCATAATGGCCAAGCTAAAAACCAGGTAATATTTTTGTAAACGTCAAATCAAAAGAGGTTTAATATTATACCGTAGACATCTGTTAAATAGTGGGCATTTCTTATGCTTTAGAATTGTGAATTGATTTAAACAGAAAATCAATTAACTGCATTAATTAACGATATAAATAGGTTAGAGCTCTTTAGGTTTATCTAACCTAAAGGTGTTGAATTTCCGTAAAAGAAATAAAACCTTTCCATAAAACTAATGGTGCATTAATCAATATAAATCAAGTAAGAACTTTAATTCAATATTTCAGTATAAAGTAACTTATAGAAACTGCCATACTAGATAATCCTTTATTATATTAAACTTCCAATTGACATTAATATGAATCATGAATTATACAATTGAATGTACATAAATATCATATAAGAAATTAACAATTTAAATAAAGTTGTTGGCGCCCAATACGTCTTGTTTAATGAACTAAAGCCTTTATGCAAAAGTGAAGTAAACAAAAAATCCCACACTTATCATACCCATATCGCAGCCGAGGATTGAGCTAGTCGAAGTTATGTGAGCCTTCTAAGGTAGGTTACAATAGTTGGTACAGCATGAAATCTGGAGTCAATAATCGACTATATAATTGTTAGAAATTATACATCCATTAAGATCTTCGGAAAAGAACGAAGAGAGGAGCTTAATTCGGAAGAGCAAACTGTTAGTTTCGACTATTGGTTTTCCAATAGCAACGTCTAATACAAAGTCACAGGCGCTTAGATAAGAAACTACGAGAATTTAGGTGTGAGAGTATCGATAAATATATGAACACGTAAAACGCATCAATATATAGAAGAGGCAGAAACTGAAAATTGTAGCCACAGAGAAAAAAATCTATATCAGAGATGACTAAATTAAAAAACAGAAGAAGATTTACAAATGTACATAAACACAAGTAAAGAAGAGAAACCTTTGATTAATAAGTAGAAAAATGAAAAATGGGAAAGTGATGCTAGAACATAGCATAGCACATAGGAGAAACAAGAAACTCAGAATTCTGAAGAACCGTTAGGGCGTTAAAAACAAATAGAAAGAAGAAGACCCATATATGGTATATAGCGGAAAAAAATGGGATTAGTTTAAACTACCGTAACACTAGCGTCCGCAGAAAATTATAAGTTGTACATCAAATAATATATTTAATTTGTACATCGCTCTTTTAGGCACAATCGGACGTTACATCTAGCTCCGTTTTGTTATAACGCGATCGTGGTCGCTATGCGCGACTCCCACTCAATTGTACCTTGAGCGACTGCACCGATAACGCGGACCGAAAAGTAGGTATAAAAGAAGACTTCGCAACCATTTCAACTGACTTGAGTCCACCCATCCTGACCAGCAGCTGCTCTAACCTGGAAGAGCTTTCAGCTTTAGGACCACCCATCCTGCTTCAACTGTGACTTGAGTCTTCAACTTGAGTTCCTGGACTTCCCTCTCATTAATCCTCCCCTGGCCCTATTTTGTGACAGTGTTACCGTCTCATAGGGCATTTCCTGGACTTGTCTGCGTTCTATACTGTGACAGCCTTACTGTCTCATACGTTCAACCTCAGGTCCCCTAAGTTACGCTGACCGGCTTCACCGAGGAGATTATAACCTAAAAACTAATGTACCTGTAAGAACAGCATTGTACGTCCAGCGACGTCCTCCTAGCAGTTGTGTCTCCGCTGCCAAATTTACCGGCAATCGGCGGACTTGTACACCAGGTGAAATTAACTTTTAAATGATTCCTGCAGTCCCGAGTTTGCATACACGGGAACTACAACGACCGGCAAGGCTTAACGCACTGCCAATGAACACCAGGTATCCTGTATTCTTTGTGTTTCATGAAATTTTTCCAGACTGAGGAATGCAAACAAACCGCCATATTTTCCGGTCCACATATAGTCTATCGCAAAATTGTCGTTCAGGGCGCGGGATATACAACACAGCAGACCTATACAGACTCAGGCTCGAAGCAGCAGCCCACAACACATACGTGCTATTTGGGGTGCTGAGCTGCTAGTGACGAAGAAAAGGAGAGACCAAGAAGAGTTTTATTTTGATTTTGTATAAATAGCTAACAATATTGTACCGTTGTAAATATAAATTGTGTTTTCCTGACTTTATACATTTGAGATTGGTGAACATTTTTCCGATTGAGTTTACCTGAGGTAGAATAATTTACCAGGACTTAAATTAAATTTTAAAGGCCGTTACACTACTGCGACATGTTCTTTCTATATTTGAACAGATCTTGTCGACAGCTTTAATACGACATCACATTCGTACATTCGTTATCCACTCACAGTTGTCGAGATAAACAGCAATATTGTGAAAAGTATTACATTAACGGTTGCTGGGATAAACTGATTTAAATGAGGTTTAAAAATATTGCATTATTTCCTCAGATATTAGCTTTAATGCTACTTCTTCCCTTCTTCTAACCTCGCTTAGACCTATAAACTCCCAGTTGGCATTTTGAAATGTCTGCTCTATTATGCGAGTTTGTCTTTCCAGTGACGGGACCTTTTAAAGAATCCTTGCCCCTCTCATCAGAATACTTGGAGCAGACCGATGATCGGCGTGGGATTTTGAACCTGTGGTCCTCGGCCAGAGGAGTTGCATTTTAAAACTCGCCACTATTATTTCATTTTTGTATAGGAGGTAAGCTAAAACGCCATGCTTGTTAATTTTGACTCACATATTAGCCGCCCAATATAAGTACAGACGCTACCGCACTTCTTGGTCCCCGAGAAGTGATTTATTTCTGACATACCCGGCAAATCTATCTGTTATCTCCTTATCCGCCATCTGGGGGCGCGCCTTGTAGGGATCCAAGGCTCACAGTGGTCAAATATAATGCTCTTTAAAATCTAACAGTTTCCATTTTTTCTTGTAATTCTATTGCAAACCGTACCTTAGTTTTTCCGTATAGCAGTAGTATTCTCTTCAGTATTACTATTTTAACATTTGTTAAATAAATAAAATAGCGTTCACTCTTACAACAAGGCGTCGAAGAAGTACTTCCTGTTTATAAGAACTGCTTTATTTATTTTGAAAATGTAAGTTTAAGGAATATCGCTACGGTATTGTATTACATATTCAACTAATTAAAAATTGACACATCAGTATCTTTTAAACCCTGAGCTGATTCCGATTTTTATTTTGCTTTCAGCGTATACATTATCAATTTTTTTTAAATTAAAACATTTAACAATGCTTCAATTGATATTTTAAGAAGCCGAAAACAATCCAATCATTACAAACTTTATAGACCACACTGCATATCTATTATTATAATTTTTATAATGTTAAATTGCGTAAATATTTAATGCCTTCATAGTAAAAAGTCGCAGATGTCCAAATATCCAAAACGTCCAGTTATATGTAAAATTTTTACAGTATAAAAATTGTGAGCTGTCGTTTTACAGAATGTTTTAGCGACAATTTTACTAACACATTTCTTATATTTATGTGCATAAATTCCAGCCAGTTCTAAATTGTGGACTACTAATTAGTCCTCCTCCAATATACCAATATACACGTGTTTGTCGACATTTTTACACCCCGAGCCCATTACATGGCTGACAATTTATTTAATCATATTATGCACGCTAAATTAAAGAGCCATTTAGTCCAGCACTAATCTTGTAATATCAGAATTCCAAATTGTCCTGCTTGAATAAGATTTAGCTATTTACTACATCCGCGGGCCGAGATTTACTGTATTTATTATAATAAGATGGAAATCGTGTTGTCTGGAATTCCGCGTATTATTTATGGTTTCTGTAGCGTTTCAATTTATCCCAGAGTTAGGAATGTTGGCTGCCCTGCGCTGGGCCGGTGCTTGTGGGCGTGTGGAAGCCAGGTAATGAGGAGGTTGCTTATTAGATTAACGTAATTACCAGCCCATGAAGAAATATAATAGAACGATGTGGATATGTGCTAATATGTCTTCTTTTGCAGGACTCATAATTTTTTTTTAATTGATTAAAACGTGGAGCAAGACCGGTAACGTTTGAATTTCTTTTCTGAAAAATTGCTTTGAATTGCTCTGCTATTTCCTTTTTGCTACAACAAATGTTTAACTTTTGGTTTCAAAGATTCTAAACTAGTATGTCAAGGCATGGTCGACTGCTCTGTTTTTAATCAGACATTCGCCTTTTTTTAATTCATGAATAACTTTATTTTTTAAATAAAATTTTCTTACTAATGTGGATGTTTAATAAATTAAAGAAGTGTCAAAAAATTGTCTATATTTTGGAAATTGAAGTAAAAGCTTAGGCAACCCAACATACGCAATAATTCTCAAAATTCGCAGAAACCATGTAAAATGAGAAACAGGAAGTTTGGTATCACTCCCAAGGCACAAGCCCTCAAAACCGCTACAAAAATTTAGGTGAAAGGAAAATTACTACAAAAATGCTACATGAAGCTTAGTCACTAAGTCTTGTCTTCGCAGATGAATGGAAAATCCGCAACGGTGACTAATCTGGATAACCCCCTAACAAAATGCAACCTCTCCACAATAATTCACTCCCATTTTTAATTACAATCACAAGGCCAAACCATCAAACCCCAATATTCAAAACAAGAGCACTAAACACCAACACAAGTGAAGTAATATCTAACCCACCCTTCAGAACAAAAGCAAAAGCCCACCCTAAAAATAAGAAATTTCAAAGAACCAAAAAAGACAAAACAAGGATCTAATCACCTAAAAGAAAGTAGGATTAGCTGTTCATCTTACAAAACATCTATATCAACCAAACCTTAAAATAGTATGGATTGATGAGAAAGACTGATTTACCCTACAGTGCCCAGCCAAACCAATAAAGATAGTGTGGATAGATGTTTGCCCTACGAGAAAAAGTGACCTACCCTACAGTGCCAAACCAAACCACCCCAAAATTAAGTACCTTAAATTTTACAGATAATAAACTCGTAATGCTAAAAATAAACCCACGTAACAATTTACAAATATGAAGTATGAAAGAGCTTATTCTTCTTCTTTCGTTGTAACACCTTTTTGTTTTGGTTTGTCCCGTACTACGCCTTCCATACGGTGGCCTGTCTCTTGTTATTTTCACTGCTCTGCCTTTCTCCATTTTTTTCTGGTTCCATTCCATTTTCCTCCTAGAAACACAGTCATTTATATTTTCTATTTAGCTTATTTGTCATATGTTGGTGCTACTTACTCCAATCCAGTCTTATTTTCTGGGATATTTTACGTCATGACGCTCCTATATATCAATTTGTGTTTTCTTTCTACCGGGTGTCTTAAAATGAATTACATCTAGTATGCTTTGAATTCCCCATACTGCAATCTAAAATTTTACTTGAAATTGGCAAGACTGTAAGTCTATGTCAAATTCGAGGTTAGCAGTTTAGATTTTGCTTCAGTCTGTGTCAAAACTGATGGAAAACCTAACCTACTAACCTTGAATTTGACATAGACTTACAGTCTTGCCAATTTTAATAAAAATTTTAGAATGCATTATGGGAAATTCAGCGCATACTAGATGTAATTCATTTTAAGACACCCAGTAGTATGCCTTTTGTTTCAGATTTTATGATTTAAGAAACCAACTATCCTTTATGCTTTGGTTATTTAGTGTCTTGTCTCCTTGTTTGAGTATCTATTACTTTTTCTCAGACTCTACGGCTCCTGTAGAACCTTGGCCAGTTCCATATTTTTTTTCATTCGTTCCTATCTACAGCAGTAATTCTTCATCTCTTCACTTTCGTCACGTCACTTTTAGATTTTCTTCTACATCCACCGTCCACCTTTTTCTACGTCTCGCCCTTTTTATTGTACTTTCTGTTTTATTACAATACGCTATTAACGCCTTCCCTCCTCCGCTTTCATAATGTGACCCAACCATCTCAATCTTTGTGCTTTTATTGTAGCTACTATGTGTGGGTCATCACACAGCTCTTGCGCTTTGATTTCATTTCTAATTGTTGTTTCTATAATTTGGTGCAGGTCGCAACAAATTGTGCGATCTTCTACTTTTCCTCCTTAGTTATAATTACCTTTTAGGAGTTCATCAAAAGGTTCTTTCCACCTTTCTAACACTTCTTATTCGTCTGCTGTTAGTTCATCGTTTTTATTATACAAATTTCAGTTTTTGTTAGGAATGGTTTATTAAAAACTTTTATTTTTTGGTAGAAACTTTTTACATTTTGTTGTCTATCAGCTCTATTTCTTAATTTTTTAAATCTAGAACTCTTTTCTGTCACCTGTATAGATTGTGAGCTTTTTTCATCTATTTTGATACTCTTCTACGCTCACTCCCGTTCTTCTCCGTAGCATCTCCTGTCGCTCTTCACTTCTTTTTTTAGGAGCTTCTTTGCACTCGTCATCCTCCCATCAATTACGCTTCTCTAATCATCTATCTCATAGTATTTCTTCTGCTGCTGTATGTAAATTTCCACTATTTTTTGTCATGTTTTGTTTATGTCTAACTCTCTTTGGCCTCCTTCATTAGCAAGATTTGTTACTCTTTGTCTAAATTTGTTTTCATTCTTTTAGTTTTTGAGAGCATCGATGTTGTATTGTCTTCTTTTGCTCTGATCTTCACTAAGTTTTGTTTTCCTTATTATTCTTTGTCGGTATTTCGTGTTCACCGTAAAATTGGCTGAACCACAATTCGCACCTCGACCACTTCTTACATCAATAATACTTGAAGCATGTCGCTTTAGCTACTATCATATTTTTTTCTGCTGCAAAATCCATTATCCTTCTTCCACAGCTTACACAGCTTACATCATGCTCTACTATTCTTTTTTACTATACTTGACTATCCAATTTTCTTTCACATTTTTGCACATGATCTGCTCAAACGACTGAATCTGGTTCTACCAGACGATGTGCACACCAAGATCACACAGAAGCAACAAGTACGAATAAACCCAACATTTCGAACTTTCAACCCTGGACAATCTGTCTACTTTTATTTCAGCAATCTGAAAATATATAAATAGATCCCAGGCACTATTGCCACTCGCCTGGAAGATCTCCATTATGAAATCGAGTACTCAAGAAAAAAGGTAAAACGTCACACAGATCAAATTAGAATTTATATCGTATCTCTGAATCCGGAGATCCAGTTCAAGAGAGGCATGACGACTTTACACATCCACCAAGGAGACTCCGTTTTTATGAGACTAAAAGGAAAATGCGAATGCGCCTAACCCAGCATCAGTTGCAACACCTGTAACCTGTAACCCCATCTGCAGCATCAGTGGCGCCTAGAACTTCAAGCAAGAATACCAAGAAACCGAAGAAATGCAACACCTCAACAAGGATCTGCACCACAAGCCCCACGCAGATCAACACTTCGTCGAATTCCCCTATTAATATTTTCACCTCAGTAAGAACCCTCACACACTGTTACACCAAAGATAAAGGTCACGACCAACGGCCACACGCTCTTCGCCGCTCTCTCAAGGCTACATAACCTCAAAACACAATTAAGGCATTTTGGAATAAACGTAATTACAAGAGTAGAAGGTCTTTTATTTATCCACCCACAAATACAAAAGTCTGATTGTATAATTTTTGACTGCCATATATGCTTTTACATCCTATGTGCATTACCATACGATTGACTGCCTAGCGCTATTTTGATGTTCTTATAATATTATAACGTAGTTTTTGATAAAAGTATTTCCTTCAGGTAAAGCATGTTGTGCGGTCTGTTTAATTCGCATTACTAATAAAGGAGACCAAAATAAATTCGAACAGTAACGCGTTAATAGCATATGGTTCTCTTTTGAGGTGTAGTTCATATAATAGTTATTTACCTAACAAGTTCGGGAAGTTAATTTTTCCGAATGAGCACTTTGTTTGCAGCACGACCGAAGGGAGTGCTGCATGTAGTGCGAATTCGGGAAAATTCTTCCCGAAAGAGGTAGGTACAATGTTTTTTGTAACGAATAACTCAAAATATTTAAAATAGTTAAAAAAATATTATTTAGTGTTTTACAACTTTACTGAGTTGGCAGCACAAATTACTAAATTTTTATACGTATCCTAGCACCTGTTAGCTTTTGTTGACGTTTACAGCTCCCCTGGAACACACAATTGCCATAGTTTTTGTGGGAAAGTAAAAAGCACCCCGGTGCGGGAAAAGTCATTTTCGGCGCATCGGGAATGAACGGGAAATATAAATTTTGAAATCATGAGTGCAAAAAACTATTTACAATACCTGAGACTGCAACTGCTAAATAGATCACAATTAGTTAAGCAATACGGTATCCATTTAAAATGCTGTAGTTCACATTCTCTGGTTGGTTAGAACACTAGAGGGAAGACTATATGTGGTGATTTATTTCCACTATAAAAAGGTGTGGTCGCATGGACTAGCATTTGTAATAATTAAAAATTACGCTAAAAAGTACCGATGTGTACTTACCCGCTGGAGGCGGTTCCGGTTCTTCTTGTTTATGGGTATGCGGAGGGGTGATTTTGGGTTCGGAGTTAGTAAAGGCTCAAAGTGGCGCTCAACCAAGGTGCGGACACTAGACATTGGTTGGTGAGCGAGGGCCGATGGTCGGTTGTCTAATTGTAATTAATTATTGCTCTTATTCCTTTCAGTAATCAAATATAACTGTTTTATTTTATGTTGTATTCCACCTAATTCTGAGTGCACTGATACCAAACACGACAGAGTTAACATGCTTGGTACATTTTTTTGTCATTTAACGGAATTTATTTCTTAATATCTGCTTAATTCTTGCTACACGTCCGAGTAATCATAAATGTATCCTGACGCGGGAACTGGTGTATTTAGCAACATGTATTACGTACCTTCTTTCTGTGCAGCGAATCGGGCGCACGTTTGCCAGATGATAGTCCGTTGCCAAAAGGGTCGGGGGCCTACTGTTGTTTTTGCGCTGAAATGAATAATTTATGTTCGTACAACATTATTTGCCATACAAATTAAGTTCTATTAGTGTTGGCGTTCTTGAAGTATACTGACGTCTCAAAAGTATTTTCTGTTGTGTGATTTGTGTATCAAAATGATTTAGTTACTGTTAATATGGTAAAAAAATGTGCACCTACATTTACAGAAAAATATTGATTTGTTTGTATAGGTGTTGCTCATAGTTTTCCATAAAAACGTTACTGTCAATGAGGGATAGTAAAGTTCATTGCGGAGATGAAAATATGTTGTTTTATATAAATAGTGTTAAACGTTTCGTAATGGTGTCAGTATCTATTGTTGATCTTTTTGTAGTCTCTGTTTGATGATGAGTGTTTTGTCTACTGGAACATTGCTACATCACAGCTAGATAAAAACGGTTTGGTGCTTCTATTTGTTTCTGAACGTTTTTCGAGAAAACGTGGTGCGTCTTTGATGTCCGAATCTGTATTTACTGTAAAGGGTATTTTGAATAAATATCAAGCTAAACTAAAATGCGGTGAATCTATTGAACTGACAGCTGGCTCAAATACATTTCGTTTGTGTATTTTTGGCAATCTATAGAAGTGTGGAGGTTTAATAGAGTGTAGTAGTATTAGTGTGTATCTTACAAATGTGAGTTCGGCTTTGTGTTTTAAAGTAATTTTTCTATTGTATGTGTTGTATCTTTTTTTAATTTAGTGTATTGTCTTTCACTTATTAATGCCATAATTTGTCAGGACATTTGTAGATTATACGGATGTACGAGTTAATTGCCTATTTTTCTAAATTACGACCCGTGTATATAGGAGTTTCATATTTTTCCGTTTGAATTTAAGTATGTATCGAGTTTATACGGTATGGGCTTCAGGCCGCTACACAGCTGCGTTCTGGCATTGGGCCGTCTCGCGTACACGTTTGCTTGTTATCGTTTTGCAGCTGTTGCGAGCTTGGATACCAGCGTGTTTTCTAGATTGAATTCGAAACGCGAGTCTGTGAGTGCAAGAGAGAGCGTATGGATGGTTTTGGCTCGGTTGTAGTCGGTTTGCAGCCGCCGCCCTTCCAGTTTTTCCTTTTGGCTGCGTGGCGTGATTTTGTTTTAGTCAGTTAGTATTCGTTCGATTCTCATCATGTAGGTTAACTAACGTCAGTAACCATGTGTTGTGTACTCTTTAATGGCAGCTGTTATATTTCGCGCACTAATTAACGCTAGCGATCCTATTGTATGTACTTTTTAATGGCAGCACTCAAATCTCATATTTTGTACGCTAACTAACGTCAGTAATCATATTTTGTGCACTGACCAATGCCAGCCCTCGTATTTGGCGTAATATTTAATGCCAGAAACCTTATTTTGTGTACTAATGAATAAATTTGTGCGTAAGACCAATATACCTATTTGTTAAATGCTGCCGTTGTATTTTCTTTGTGTGTTGCATACCAATTTTTAGGTTAAGCAGTCTGCAGTGTAAGTTTGATGTAAAGCGGAGCCTGGACGAAGTTGTGAGCGTCGAAGGTAAGGTCGAGTGCTCCCGTTGCCGGTTCCGAGGAGTCACAAGGCGGCACACATACCATACCCAGTTTAGCTTTTGGGTTTCTCCAATGGTAAAGTTGAAAGGTAGGTTTATTTGCTTGCCGGTTCTTCAGTGGGCTTACCTTTGCATTCTTGTTGATATTGATGGAATTGGGTGGCGCTCAATCAACTTAGATCTGTTTACCGTTTATTAGGCCCTTGCCCTTGTGTTATCTTCTGTTGGACCACCCCTCGCTTCACTGTAGTTTAGCCGGAATCTCTTGTTACGGGCTGGGCAGCGCTTCTATGTGGGTTACATTCCCGATTTTGAGAGATATCGTACGCGCTAGTCGTCTAGCTTTTTCGTGGCTTTTTGTATGAGCTGGGTCGTCTTTGTCCCGTAACAAATTTCGTCATTCTACCTGCCTATGTCAAGCGTTATAGCGATTTTACCTTTGTGTGTCGGCTGTTCTAATTATTCTATTATTTGTTAGCGTATAAGTATTTTATTTCTAATTACGTACACAAAGAATCATTGAAAATGAACAGGGCTATGTAACCAACATTACAGTAGTTGATTTACGTTTTCTGAATGGTCTATACATGATCAGAAATATTATTTACATCGACAGTTCTATAACATTTTTGAAAATTATAGCAGCCTTCGAAAAACATACTTTTAAATCTGTAACATGTGTTGCATAACCCTGTTCATTTTCAATGATCGTGTGTGTACTCCTGTTTAGTGTCTCCTGGAAGTTTCTGACAGTGTTTTTAAATGTGTGCGTTTATGTTCTTTGTGTAGTATAAGTTATTATTTGTGAAACTGTGGTATATCTCTAATTAGAGCTTCAGTAGCTCTATTTATGCAAGTGCTGGCAATCCATGCTGAAAAGCAGCACAACTGATTTCTTTATTTTTAGTAACTTCAACATTATTCAGCTACTTTGAATTTTCCCGCAAATTTTCTAAGCTTACCTAGAATCTTCAGTATTGCAGATCTTATAATACTCACTATCACATTATTTCTAACTTAAATATTTCTTCTATCCGACTGTAAATGAGGCTTTTTGAATAGAAAAATGAAACTTTCCTAATAAAGTATAGTTCAAAATGCAAACAAGAGACAGAAGACGCTCTTTACTCTTTATTATAACTTCTGTATTCGTGAATTTCTCATTAATAGTACATTATATTCATTTACAAAGCAGTCCCATAGATGCCGTTTATTTGCTATTAAATACGTTATTTAACTTTGATCTTTGGCTAAATAATTCCAACTTTTATTTATAATTGCAATTAAATTTTACCATTATAATATACTAATAATACAGCATACCTATCAACTGAATAATTCTGAAATATTAGGTGTTTATCCATCAGCCTGCTTTATTGAAATACAGCTACGTCAAATTGATTAACTTACAACGAGGATTAGCACTTGAAACGCCAATGAGCAAATACATATTTGAAAATATCAAAGTAAGCAATGCGAACTCTGGCCCCTGCTACTATTAAAACTCTATTAAGGTTCCTTTTGGCGTCAAGGCAGGATCAGTGAAGGGACATGTTTCAGCTGGGGAAAAGGTAAATTGAAATATAATTTTGAGATGAAAGAAGAACTTAATTGATTTTAAGTTTAGCGTTTGAGATGCACAATTCCTTTATTATCAACGACCTGTATTGAATTTGGAAATAATTCATTCCATTCGCAGCCTCTGCTATTAGATTCTGCCGATAATATTTACTAAACATTTTCTGCGCAGTTAATGTTAAAATTATTGTATAATGTGCTTCAATAAAATTCTTAAAATTCTGCGAAAATGGCTAAGATGCCCGCTGCGATTCATCAATTTAGAATAAATTATTACAAAAATCAAAGAAATGCTTAAAGCCAACATTCATTGATCAGCAAATTACTAAATTTTAATTTCGACGAAAAGCGCGCCTGAAATTCCCTGGAAGCCGAATTCCTCCTGACGAGACATTCCTCGAACAATCATCAGACCTAAATCAGATGAAATGGGGGTCGCATGGCAGTTTTACATCGCTTTTAGTGTTTTAGGACCAGGTGTGGTCTCGTTCACGTGGCCAGCTTATCCTAACATTCCTAACATGATTGCTATCAGAGCTGATCGTGTTCCTAATTATAATTTAGATAGCAAAATGTGGGTTCCGGTTGTAGGCAGGTAAAGGTGGTGTTCTCTGCACGTGTGAATTAAATGCTTCTAATATGTTCTAAAATACGACTAATTACTGGCAGCACTTCGCAGCCATAAATAATTCTAATAACTAGAGCTCGGATTGTTGTGCACATAATACGCATATGCGCATACAATCATAATTAAGTATATTTTTGATTTTGCACAGTATGCAGATCAATTATTAGTATTGTATGCTGCATATCCATACACCCCACTAATAAAGATAATAGAAACGGAAATAGACAGGGTGTATTTTGAAAGTGTCCTCAAGCTTTGCAGGTATGTTCTAGTTGCCCTAAGGATGAAAACAGTTTGAGCACGTACCCTCAAACGCTTACTTTCCTAATTGAACCATCTAAATCTAAAGTAATAAAAAACAATCATATTATATATTTGATATGATTTTAAATCTGTTAAATACATTCTCATCGAACTTTTACTATAGCAACTGAAGTGAACAAGATCTTTAAGGTCCCACCCGATTAGGTCAAAGGAATAGCAGTAAGTAAATCTGGCTAACCATTTAACTAGTTCTGCTCTTATATAGACCAATATAGACCTCATCATAAGGAGAATAGAGAAACCCAAAGATAATCACTCAATTTGAAGAGCGATTAAAAGATTCAGGAGAGCTCAAGTAGCGTGAAAATCAAATGGAGAATAAGCCAGGACAAATCAGAAAAGCAAAAACTGTTGCTGTTTCTATAACTTGTTTTAGTATATTTTTTAGTATTATTTTATATATCCTACTAGTAACACTCACTATAGAAATCCCCTGTAATTTTTAAATTTTGAAGCTTTTGTTAAATATTAAAAGTATTATAGCTGTTGTCCAGACTTGGGGTACAGATCCACCGGTCCCAGTTTTTAATCTTTTTACAGCTTCATAATTATTTAAGTAAAGAGTTAAAATAAGCAATGACGTATATTCGCAGTTAAAAATTACTACTAGTGGTGTACCCGAAGATTATGTGTCCAATTTTACATCGATCCTACATGTTGCAATGGACTCGTTAATTTTTAATTCCAAGGGCTGTGCTCTACATTTCAGACTCAAAGCTAATATATTACCAATTAAGGCCCGAGTAGGAATATTATTTCTGCCAAGGATCAGAGTTGATCGAAGATCTAAACACCTTCCCAAATCTGACAAGTACGTTTTACATTTTAGTCCAATCCATTCAATCTGCTGCTAGCACAATTTCCATTACGAGAAACTCACTTCAATTCCTTTCACAACTAAATCAAGACAGGTAGGTTGCATATTTTACTCTTATGGCTGCAATTCGGACTTTTTCTTTGCTTGTAACGTTTACCTAAGTTTAAACTGATATTTTCCTTGCTTTGGGCATCGACTTCAGAGCTGCAGGCAAAAATCGGGCTCCAAAATCATCTGGCATCGGTTGAAAGTCAACGACCCAACATCAAATGTCTTCCTGGATCACAAAAACCCAACAGCTAGCCAAGAACTTGTGTAACGAGTGCTATTAATTTTCATAACGCAAATAACTTTTTAAGTCTTTAATGTCTTCTAGTCTTCGCAAATTACATTAGAATGGTCCCTATTCGAATGTTTGTTAAACGTCTTTGTGCGAAATTAGTATTTCAGGCGAACTTAACCTGAATTTTCCAAAATTAACCTTACTTTCTTCGGGCGAATCAGAAATCTCACGATTTTACCGTAATGCTGTGTAACTCACCTTACTTTATTTGCGTTAGATGAGCAACTTATAAGAATTCCTTTGATGTTGTGTAAATTTATCTCCTTTTTAGTAATATTTCTGTTTAAAAATGTACCCACATAAGGCCATATTTACTCTACATGAATGTCTTTAATGTGAGGAATTCATGAACAAACAACATTATTATGTTAAAATGTACTTTATAATGCCTTTCATGCGGGACGATATCATAGCAATACGCACACATAAAACGAGAAATAAAATAGGATTAAATCCTAAAATAACTGAACATTCCTCAACATAACAGTGTCAATTAAGAATGTATAATCAACGCGTATTAGCTAATTTCCACACACATTTTCAGGTCAAATACTAATAGAATAAACGTATCTGAAATACATTTACATTTAAATAACGTTGGAAATAGACCAAAATAATAGAAACCCGAATTTACGATATGCGTACATATTCATTTGTCTATTAATCATACTTTTTACGGTTACGAAATCTTTGCAACGCAGTCTGAAGCGAACGCTTATTGCTCAAACTGCAAACATTTCCTGTATCAGGTTACCTTAAGCTCGTGGCTTGGAACTGCTGCGCAGTGGATTGGTTACGCCTTGCACGACACAATTAATAGAAATTTCTCGCAAATACGGTGTGTAAGTACCTGGCTGCTGGCTATGTCGCCTTTTTGAAGGCTGACGTGACGTCCTTGGTGGCTTCGCCGTACATCCTTATCGATAGTTACACACACAAAATCGAACGATCAACGCACTGAACCAGGCCGTAATGGCACTTTTCGTTTTGCCAGATTTCAGTAATTAAACATAAATAACAATGATAAAGCATGCAAAGACAAACGGGTTATATGTTATGTAAATATTAAAATAAACAATCCAAGCAAGGTATGCCAGATGCCCGTTTCCGTATCCTCGTGACAATCAAACGACCTGATCAGTCTGATTAAGCTTATTTTGTTCAAATTGATAAGGTGCAAAGCACATTAATCCAGAGAATGCTGGGTGTTCATCCACAAATACTACGCGGTCTAAGCCGAAAGAAATTTTATGTTAAGAAGAATAATTCGTGTAACCGCAAAAGCCTCCAACAGTATATATTTGTATTATTCTAATATATATTTTTTAAATAGAGTAATCGCTCACAATGCCCTGACTTTATTGAAAAAAGGCAAAGATAACCAATTGTTTGTAAACAATTTGTTATGGCTAGTGAGATTTTTAATTTCATTTTTGTCTGACATGTTAAGCTATTTGTCATTAAAAAGGGAACTTCTAGTTTTTAGAAAATTTATATAAAGTAATGTGTTGCCGTAAAAGATATTAGTAACATCTACCGTTTTTTTAAACGATGAAAAAGAATACCAGACCTAGTTTGAAAAGCAGTTTATTATTTATTATTTTATTTATGTAATAGGTACCGAATACTCTTATATCTTATAACTCAAAACAGCCGAGTTATGCAACAATTTCTAAACATTCCCTATCATTATTGAAATAATTATTATGTAACATAAGTATTCACTCTTCATACTTTAATAATTTTCCCAAGAAAAGTTTTTCTACATAGCAACACCGCTTACGCAATCGATTTAACTTAAATACGATCTATACCTTTAGATTTGGCTCTACGGAAAACTGCCCGTTTCATTAGCCCTTATTTTTATACCTTGAGAAACGGGAACTGAGCTGCTAACGGGGAAGAGAATCGCTGCGGTAAATTAAGGGTGTATAACACACTTGTACAGTAGATGGTTCCCAGCTTTGATCTCAAAATACACTTAGTGCCTGCTGAGAGGCGCGAGGGCTGTTATTATAAGGGGAGGAGTGATAATATCACGGGAAAGTGGAAAATAAATAATAATGTTTGTGTATTTAGAACGGGGCTCTCTCCATTGGTTCATTTGTTACGGTAAGTGTGCTAATACAAGCCGTTTAAGGTTTTTTCGAGAAATGGACGAGCGGCATGGGCACTCGAACAACTTTTCCCTTTTACAAATCGCCTTTGCGAAGCTCCATTCATAGATGCTTCGCGGGATTACATTTAAAGTTATGCAAATGCAAGAACACTTGACATGATACATCGCAACAAAATTTAAATTATGAATTCTATATATCTCTAGTAGGATAAATTATTAAGCAAGGTCCGGAGCAGGACGGTTGAGAGAGGTCAGGTCAACTCAAGAATGCAACTCATTACCATTATCATTTCATTAACCAATCCGATCATTTATAATGCTGTCACTCTGCAGACTGCTCCGTTTCGTGTGGACCACTTACCATTGTTTCATATTTAGTGGTCGAGAAAGTTAATAACATTTTGAACAAGCAATGGACCTATACCTTGTGGAAGTTTGATTCTATGGAAAAGATGCGGAAATAGTGAGCATTCCTGCATAAACACAATGCGTAATTTGTATTCAATAACGTTAAATTAATTTTTATTTTTATCACAAAATGTTTGAAGAATTCACATATAATCAGTGCAAATACTATATTAAAGTATCAAGCTCTACGTTGCAGACTACTTGTTCGTAACAATCTAATTATCAATATTTATGTAATTGCCTTATTGTGTATTTTAGTGTACAGAGCTTGGAAAAATCTTAATAATCAGTTTCTAACAGAACTTTAAGCTCGTGTCCCACTGTAAACATTTTTATAAATTTTTTTATAAACAGTTTTATAAACAGAATTTCGATAGTGTGACAGCCCACAGTTTTATAAAAATGGCGTTACTGAAATTTACGTTGACGGCGTCTGTATTTTGATGACGTCATGTAAAATAGTTTTGGAATAGAACGATTTCTATAATTTTGATGAGATCAGGCATTTCATTGGATGTTGATGGCTAAGCCCAGCCTACTGAGAATTTGAAAAGACGCGTTTTACAACGTTCATGCTTAACATTTTTAACCTCATTCTTAGCCACCACTTCCTGGGAAGCTGTTGTGTTGAGGTTACGTTATAGTTGTAAAAAAATTGAGAGAATGACTGACACGTGGTCTATTGAATAAACTGGTGCGTTAATCGACCATTATGAAAACCAGTCAATATTCTATATACACTTTACTTAACTTTTTCATTGCAGTAAGGAATGCAACAGTATAATCAAAGGCTTGGCAAAAGGGCGGCTATTTAAGTCAAAACACTACAATCTAACCTCACTTGTCAGTGTTACTTCAAACAGCTGATCTGGTTTTTATAAAAACTTATATTGACAGTGGGACATGGCTTAAAAATATTTTGATGGGGCGTGACGTCACCACGTTTATATAAAAAATTTTATAAAACCAATTTATAAAAATTTTTACAGTGGGACATGGGCTTTAGTTTTCTTAAAGATATTTGCAATTTATACAGTGCTTAGTGCTTTATATTACGATGTCATTCAATATTTTAATGGAAGCTCCTATATTTTTGATGCAGCTAAATAGAGTATGACATCGTACGATTTTAGAAAACTTTAAGATAATAGCTACCAGTTCTTAATTTAAAAAAGGTATCTAATAATCAAATAGCTACATGCCTAGGCACTTTATTTAATATTTCATATTTTTATTATTACTCAATAACTATATAAAAAATAACATTTCCGTATTCAAATTGTCTACCATTTTATAGAGCATTCAAATCGTTGCTGTCATAAATTTTGCCCAGAATTGCTGGTTGCATTATTCTATTTTGCCTAATTGCATATAATTAAGAAGAAACTATGTGTCAAAGCTCAACTATTTGATTATTAATTGCATTTTTCATTTTAAGAGTATTTACGTAGACTTTCTACAAATTCAAGCCCAGGCTTTTTGGTACTTCTTTGATTAAAATTGTATAATCCATTCAAATCTATTCGAAGATATTATTTCTATTAAAAAAATGTCGGTGACGTTATGACTCAAAAATAAAAGATAATTAAAAAGTAACAATTAGAACGAAAGTAGTTTCTTTAAGAGAAAGTTCAAATAATTGAGAATTTTGTTCTTAAATGGACGATTAAGGTTTAAATAGATTAATTTTAACTTTTACTAGATATACTGCGTACATTTTATTTAATCGGACTTTGTAGTTTTAAATAAAAAATTATGTAAACCACGTCACGCACGAACAGTCAATCAAATCGACAGAACATACTACGTATGTATTAGTCTCTACAAGAAGAAGCGCAAATCACCGTATAACAGCGACTCATGTAGTTGCTGAGGGCGTTTTGCAGGAATTTGTGTACAATCGCACCGCCTTGGTGGCGCAGTTGATAGAGTGCCAGGTATGCAATTAGCAATTCCTTGGTTTGAATCGTGGGTAGGTAAACGTTTTTCCACTAGATCAAAACAAAGCTTCATCTGAAGACTAGTTTATGGGATAGAGTAAGAAGACTACACACACGACCTATATCGTACATACACGTTACTTCGAGGTATCACAGCGGGCCCACCACGAGGTCTAAGTGGGCGTGAATTTGATTCATACTTCACTCTAAAATTCAAACATCTAAATCCAACCTGAGATAATATAATATTTATTTTTATAAGTAATGAATGGGAACCACTTTTGAACCATTTGTTCAGAATGCCTGGTATAAATTTTTTCTATTCGAATTTTCCATAAACGTTAGATACTGAAATTAACTTTTAAGCTTTAAATAAGTAGGGAGTTGCCAACAATTAAAACAAATAATGCTAGAAATAGAAATAACGCAGCTTATAAGAGTATTTTGTATATATACTTTCAAATACTAGGAGTTAAACTTCTAGCTGTCTGAACTATTTTAAATATTCCAATTTTTCACACAGCAATATCCAATTTATTCCACATATATTATGGAAGCTAGTGAATCCTATACTACGGAAGCACGTTAGGTTTTACTCAATGCGGTCATGAAAAATATTGAACCAGGACAGCCGTGGATTTACAACTGCACATCTTAGCATGTACCGTAACCAATGTAATAAGTTGCTGCCTTTTTGGCATAATGATCAGAACTTCTTGTCGTTTATAAAGCTTTAATACCGTTCCATTCACCATTTTCCTGAAGTGCATTTCGAAATTTATATTTGAGTAAAACATCATTCTAATAACCCCTTGGATTTGGCACGTGAGTTAATTTAAAGTATGTATGATACTATTGTGTTTTCCATAATTATTGAAATAACAAATTATTTGTTTTCGAATTTTCAGCATGTTCACATTTAGCTCACAGAGTAAACCTTAAACTTAGGACTAGAGTTTATAGCTCATTATAGCTCAGTATGTGAAACAGTAATCGATAAGAATTTTAACTTTAAATTAGTTATAACTAAAGGATGTGGGAAAGCTTACATGGCTAAAATTGATGTCCCATCCTGTACAACTTGGATCGATTCAATGCCCAAGCTAACTCAAATTCTCGCCTATTCTATCTATTAAAACATGAGAAAATATCAGTAGGTTGTATAAAAGAAAATACCAGAAGTAAAATTCAATACGAAAGCTTTAATAAAAACAATAGCTAAGCGCGAATGCAAATTCGCTCAAATAGTTTATAAAAATGAGGTAAGAAAATTAACGCAAAACACTTATTAACTTTAACTTAAGTTAAACTATTAATACATAAAAATTACAAAGCGCTCGTTATTTTTGAACAACCGCGATTTAAAGTAACTAACATATAAAAATGTATACCGTGTTCTCATGCTCAAAATAAACCCAGAAAGCTACTATTAATCAAATAGAAAAACTAAATCTCATTAAAACAATATAAAGTCAAAAGTTAAAATTATGAATTATTACTAACAAATGGCGTTGTTAATAAAAAGCCATGACGTAAAATAGCATTCGGCTTAAATAAGCAAACAAAAAAGTTGAATTAATTATTTACTCGGGAAGAATCCGAAAAGCAAAAACAATCCTAATCGTCTTTTAGGTACTCAAAAAACTCGGTCCTTATCTGCAAGTCGCGGACTTGACGTTTATCATAAAGGCCTTCGAACAACGAAGCGCATTACATAATAAAACAACGTTTCATAAAAAAACCAATGTATTTTCTCAACGCTATGAGCGTGAAGATCAAATTAACCCCGTACTGCTAAAAAATTGTAGAAATTGAATGAATTCCAAAATTATTTAAATTTATCAATTTATCCACGAAAAATGAATTAATATTTTAAATTAGTAGCAGGCAGCAAATGCCGTTGCCTATAAAAAATGAACTAAAAATGTAAATCTTGATAGTATGAACGAAGTTCAACGAGCCATTGCTAGCATCCAATTGTTTTAAAATTGTTCAGAATGCACGCATGAGTGTCTTCTCTGCATTCTAAGCGCCTGGTGGTTTGGAGGAAACATGTACAGTCAGTGAAACGTATCACTGGACTACAGCGACGCCATACGTAAATAGGATGGTAAAGCAACAAACCTGACCTTGTGTTATTCGAGAGCTTAGGTCGGATAGCGGCGCCGTGTCCTTACATACCTCTTAAAGCAGGCAGCTTGTTCAGGTATATAAGACAGATGAGGAACATTTAGGTGCTTACCCCAAACGCGTTAATCTCCTGTCAAGCAACAAGAAACAAAAGATTACAATACATACTTACAGTTGGAAGATGGTCATAGAAAAAGTGCCAGCAACCACGGGAAATCGGCACGCCGACCGGAAATAATGAAAGTTCACTCTTAGATACCTAAATATGCCATAAAAGTTGCTCCCAAAGAGATGGAAGCAACGGCTTAATCCTATTTAAGCCCTAGCGCTTTCCAAGAAAATAGAAAGACAGGCACCGTCATCAAATGAGACGCGTATGGTCCCAACTGCTACCCTACAAGATACCAAACTAATATTTTAAAATTTTCCCCAAAATTAACCCAAAATGGAGAATAGGTAACCAGTTCCAATCGCCGGTGATTGTAGAAATCTACGTTCAATGAGACTATTGGGCTATTTTGGAAGAAAACCTACCAAGAGGTGACTTGCGAACGCATTAAAAAATACTGAAGCGTACCTGAAAAATACTAATTTGGGCCGATACACTGAAGAACAACAAATCGCCAGATTTTAACTCGCCGCTGTCAAGCGAAGTTAGTTGCTTTCAGATGTGGTCAAAACGAAAAATTCCAACATTTAAAATTTACTTCCTAACAATTCCCTGACAGTTGTTTTTCAAAATAAGTAAATCCAACTTCACATATGTTGAGCTCAGAATGCTTTGCAATCTGGTAATAGATTATACTGAGAAGTAGTTATTTAATTGCTGAAATAAATATATTAATAGAAATTAAAATATGTAGAGCAAAACCTATTACTATTAATTGTTGCAATATCGAAATGCTGATTGACATATATCTGAACTCGATAACTTATTTGACTATTCAACTCACTTGTCATCTATCAAAAACTGACCAAAAAAATACAAGATTTGACGTCTTTGAGCCAATAAAAATGAACTATACTTATTGACAATTTTCACTAGTGAAAATAATCGACAATTTTATTAGTGGTATAGTGAATATTTTTTGACAATTTTTACTAGTGAAAATAATCGACAATTTTCACTAGTGGTATAGTGAATATTTTAAACAAATGTGATTTTTATTAGAAAAAGTCAATATTAGTTTTCTGTTACTATAGAAATTGCGTAGTTTGTTGCTAGATTTACTGAAAACTAATTTGAAAAAGTAGTTTGGTTCATTGAATAGTCTTTCGAATGCCATTCTTAGTCAAAGTTAAGTAGAATATTTTTGCGGTGGTATCACTACTCATGGTATTATAAGTGAAAATCGTACGACACTCATTAATGGCCAATAGAAAAATTAGTTCATTAGCCGTAACCAATACGACAAAAATATTTCTTAGAAATGTTTTGTAGGTAGACATTACCACTTTTTAGGTTTGTATCGTTACGATTTTCTTACCGAATCTGCATTCGAGCATTAATTCATATCCGGAAATTATTTTTTGTGCATTCCAACAACGTCCTAATTTGCCCGAGCGGGACGCTCGAGCAAATTAATACGACGTTATTGGAACGCACTCAAAAAAAATTCCGGAAAGAATTAATGCTCTTATGAGATTATATATGTGAAAACTAATTCGCACTGTCTGTTGTCTTTTGTTATTTATTATAGTTCCTAGCAAACATTGTCACATAATCAACATAGCAGAAATGCTGTGAAAATAATGGTTATATTCTCCAATTTCTAATCTTTGTTTAGTTTAGCTTCTTTTTTACATTTTCATAGCATTATTCACCGCTAATTCGAATAAGAAGGGACTTCAACTACCACCTAGTTTTACGCTGTACTTCGAATTTTTAGGTTATTCAAATTTGAACACGCTATTTATACGTCGATGTGCGCTAATGATAGACAAATTTCATCCAAATCAAGATATATCTACATTATTTATTTTAAAGTAAATAAAAAATTACAAAACATGTATTTAGCACAGATGAAACTGTCACCAAAATTTAAATCTACCGTACACACGTGTGCGCTTTGCTTTTAATTAAGTAGAATTGCAGGCTTTTTACATTTTTGACGTGGCTCTTACTGTTGAAATTTCGACTATAAAAATTAACTTTTACGTACTTGCCTGGAAATGTAACTATCCTACTTCAAGAAAATTAACTAACTAGAAAATAGAAGTAAATAAACAGTAAGCTGGTGTGACAGCATTAAAAGTTGTAGTAAATCAAATGCATAATAATTAAGTTAAATCCCTACAATTCCCCACATATTCAACTCCCACATGTCCCCTATTCACAAACATGTACACATCTATTTATACATTGTAAACGTATGCTCCGGTACCGCTGAAATAATTCAATAGGTTTTATATTCATTGGACACCTACTAACACTGGCAACATATCTAGTGCTTCATCTCATATTTTTGATGATCTATAAATACCATTTACACTATTCGTGTACATTATCGCAACCAAATTATACTTTCATAATTTGTTAAACTTCTGAATAAGTGCGAAGTAAGCTAAAGCTGCAAATTGTAATAAACAGTGCAATCGTTTTGTATTTTTATCACGTTTCCTATTTAGTTTCAGTTATCAATTTATGTCACTTTTGATTTAACCGGAAGTGGAACTAACTTACTTTTTTAAATGCTACCACATCTATTTCGCTGCTCTTCTTATTCTCCCTACTTGCTCGAATCGTATATATGTTACAGGAAATTTGGGGACCCGGACACTTCGCCCACAGACCACTTCGCCCACTCGTCTTTTAGTACCATATCGCCCAACCGTAAGTCTACTTCGCCCAATTTTTGATATGTACCACATCGCCCAACACGACCACTTCGCCCACATCTTAGAGAGGGACACAACGCCCACATCGACCACTTCGCCCAAAGTTTATATAGGCCCACAACGCCCACAACAGGACCACAACGCCCAAAATCCGTTCTTTAGAACTCGGTTAATGCACACGCACAGTGTTGAATAATAGTGGCAAAGTTCTGTGGCCACAACGCCCAAAGTAGATTCGTGCGAATTAAGCTAGGTTAGGTTAAATTAGGTTAGGTTAGGTCAGGTTAGGGCGAAGTGGTCCTGTTGGGAGTTGTGTCTCTGGTGAAAAGTTGGGCAATATGGTATAAAAAGACGGGTGGGCGAAGTGGTCGGCAGGCGAAATGTTCAGCCACGTATGTGTGCATTAACCGAGTTCTAACAAACGGATTTTGGGCGTTGTGGTCCTGTTGTGGGCGTTGTGGGCCTATATAAACCTTGGGCGAAGTGGTCGATGTGGGCGTTGTGTCCCTCGCGAAGATGTGGGCAAAGTGGTCGTGTTGGGCGATGTGGTACATATCAAAAATTGGGCGAAGTGGACTTCCGGTTGGGCGATACGGTACTAAAAGACGAGTGGGCACAGTGGTCTGTGGGCGAAGTGGTATGGACCCGAAATTTGTATAATTTCAGTCATTAAATATAAATTAGGTATTCATCATCATCATCATAATCTGTAACCCCTTATACCGTGTACACATAAATTAGGTATTATATGTATAAAATGCCTAGTCGTTATAATGACTGGACGACTGCAGGCAATATGTATAATTGGAGGTTATGTTAAATCAACCGGCATCGTCGATTCTCATTTCTAGGCTGTGTGTCGTTCTAGCTTGTTTAGGTTAGTTGCAGTCTTTGATTGTGATGCATGTTTCTGCATAACGGGTTGCCTGTCTCTGGTTATGTTTACGGGTCGTTGCCTGATGCCGGTCATGAGCTCGCCGGCCATAAATACCTACAAAATGTGTTAGGGTGATGAGTTAGAGTACACTCGCATTAAATCCATTGGATAATGAGTGCTAACTTTTACTTTAAAACATACATTTCATAAAATACCTACAGCTTATATCATGCCTAGTCATTCTATACAATGCCTAAATTATACAAATTGCCTGTAACATATACAAACATTCAATGATGGGAAAATTTTGAGAAAAATAGTCATAAAGTATCATTTAAATTTAATAATTAATATCATCGGGTACTAGTTAAATTAGGATTTTTTTTAAATGTGTCTCATTCTCCGAGAAATGCAGCGTGAAAACTACGAGTTGGGAAAATGCTTTTTTAAACCAAATTTTAGAATAGTTTATTTTCCAGAATCGAAATAAAAATACCTTTACGATTTATTTAAGGGCCACAAAATGTGTGATTTTGGTAGCTGATCGTCGTTGTCAAACAACAAGAACTAACAATATGGGCATTACTTTTTGTTCTCGGCCTAGGCCGGAAAACACAATGTTACGTAACAACCAAATTATTAATTTTTGCATTTATTTCGATGGAACCAAAAACCAAATAGTATGAATAACGCGTAGAAAAAGTAGACTTGCCTGTCTGATGTGGTTGATCGACTCGGCTGAGGCCTCGTCAGCAATTTCTACAGTCGAATATATATCACTTAGAAAAAGTTATATTCTTTCTCTTAGTACTATTGACTGAGAGCCTGTTACTACCACACATTGAGTACGGTTTTATAAACCTTCTTAAGCCACTACCGGGGCAGATGGCTAGCCTAATCCCTTCAATTACAGAAGAGCGCCCTTTCACAGGGGTCACGACCAACAAAGATGTTCGTATGATGTCTGGAGAACATGAGATGTAACCACTGTCCGGGTGTAGGACTCGAACTCACTACCGACTGCTAGCGCAAACGCTTTACCAACCGACCACAAGTTCTATCTTATATTGTAAGTGCTAATCGTGTGTGTGTGTCTCAGTCTACATAGTTTTATTTAATTCTACAAAACATTCTCCATGAAAATAATTTGCATCATCTCTAAAATGCAATCAAGTCTATACAATCTTAATGATCACACCTTGCTTGTACTCCTTGTTCTCCTTTCACTACCATTTTCCTAATCTACGTTAGGCAATTAACACATCTGTGTCAGCATCTACATGATCTTCAAAATTAATGTGTTGAATTGAATTTACTTCGCCTTCTCCATAGTAGGTCTTATTCCATGGGGTATAGTGTAGATACTGTGTATAATTTGTACGGTTCTGGCCGTTTCTCCATTCAGAGTTTCCATGTTTTCGATCGTAGCCTTTTTCGATGATTCTTGTCTCTATTGCTTTGCTAATTTCATTCCTCCAGCTGCGTCTAAGTCGAGCCTTTTTCCCCTTTCTATACATTTTTGTATTCAATTATTTTTGTATTATTGAACCAGACCAGTTGCTTCTTCTCCATTTCCAAGATTATATTCATCTCATCCCCATACCTTCTCTCTCTAGTAATTTGCCTTTGATTCTTTTTCTTTCATGTCCTAAGCTTTATATCTATAAGTGATAATTGGCGTATGAAACTTTTGTAGATTCGCTTTTTTATTTCTTTCCCGATCCCTATTCAGCATTATTATGATTTTCTTGACTTCTGGCCAATCTCTTTTTTTCACTTCCCTATTACATTTGAACACCTATGACTTCTTGAATCGTAGCGTATCAACTTGCAATAAAGTACCAGAGTTCTGCTTCATGCAGTTTGCTTTTGTTGATGGTGGTTAATATATTCCCATCTCCTTTCTCTTGTCGATTTTTTTCTTATTAGTCACTTCTGTTTTACCATTCCTTCAGTGCTTTATAAACCTTATCTAGTTCTTCGTGTTCCTTCTCCTGTAGGAACTTTATGTGCACTTCACATCTCTCTCCTACTGGTAACGTTTTTTTTCATTTGCTTTTCTTCAAAGAGCTACTTCGTCAACTTCTCTTATGCATTTTCTTATAAATTGGTATTGTTGCTCCCACGATATTTCCTGCCATACCAGTTCTTTCTTTAGTTTTTCGTAGATTTTTTTAAAATACACCGTAACCTCGTGTTCTCGACTCTTCGAACATTATCTAACCTTCTGATTGTAGAATTGTGTGTTAGCTTTCTTTTCCGAGATTGGTGTTACTTTTTCGGTAAAGTAGATATACTTACCACAGTCTGCTCGTTTGCTCATATGCTTGTTTTCTATTTTAATATTGGGGTCCCGTCTAGTGACAATGCAATTTTGAATTGATTACGCGCCTCTTGTTTGCAAGTACCATTTACATTTATGAATGTTTTTGTGGCAAAAAGGTTTTAAGCCTATGCTGTTGGCAGATGGCTCTTCAAAGCCTCTTATGAATCGACTTTTATTCCTAAGGAAGCATTGTCATTTGGGCTATTTATTCCAAAGACGCCGACTTGGTCTCCTCTCATGCACATATTCAGCTTGAGTATCCTCTCATCAAAGGCTTCTTATGATTTAACGTCTCTAAGTCATTTCTTTATTATGGATGTCTCTGCCTTAGGTCTTCTCAACCTTCGAGTAAACATACACATCATTTTGGAAATGTTCACATCCGTTGCCTCTTTTTTAGCCTCTGACAGCACGTGAAAGTGTGCAGTTTTCCCCAGTTTTTCCCACGTTCTGGATCATTTTAGTTCCAGGTAAATAGCTCAATATGAGTTAAAATTTATGAAAACAAAGCATAAAGCTAAAAATTGGCAAACATATTTGAGTACGTTGATTCTGAATATTTAGTGTTGAGGACAGTTCGGGGTGCGTGAACTAAAAAACGCGCGGCGCCCCACAGTAAAGTCAAATCCTGAACAGATGGACCAAACCACAGATAAACTTGGATTCAAGCAAAAATTGGCATACAGAGGTTTCGAAGTAGCTGATTACAAATAGAAAATCAAAATTATTGCAAATAACATGGCGGCCACATATGTAAAAAAAATTGTACTTTGATAAAACTGGAATATGGCGGTTATCGAGGTAACTTATTATAAATTCAAAGTCAAAATCACTGCAAATAAAATGGCGGATCTCCTATTTCTTGATGATTTGTCATCACTAGACCTGAATTATGGTTTTATTCAACTTTGTCGTGGCCATGTTTTCAATTTTGCTTATGTTTTTTCCATATCTTATTTGAAGTACATCTACAATTTCTTGTCATTCTTCTCTGCTTTCACTCCACATATAACTTCTTCAGTAAACTATAAAAAATACGATGAACTTGCCACTGTTCAGACGAAGACGCAAGGAATAAAGTAAACTTATTATCTCTAATTAAAAAAAATAGTTAAAAACAGAAGTGTAACTAACACAATGAATGTAGGTAGCTATCGTCGTATGGTACGAGCAAAGCTATATATAAACATGTCCAGTACAAGAATAAAGAAAAGTAGTAACAAGAAATCCCGACAAGATTAACGTAGAATAGCTAAAAATGAAAACTACCGAATACCAGAAAACACTTCAAAAGACTATATGGCATCGGCATAAGAGAAAGACACTCCCTATGATTGCAAGAATAGCAAACAAAACAGCCACAATGCAAAAAAGGCAAACTAATTAAAGAAACGTATTTGTTATAGGTTCCAATTACATGTGTTTATTTTCAAGATGTTCCTGTTCTATAGCAGCACACATTTGTGGAACTAAAGAGGGAACTGGCCTAACATAAGAGAAAAAAGATGTTCCTATCGATTTCCTTATAGATAAACAAGTGTTATGCTTGCCAAAGTGGGCGTGTCAAGTATTTATCTGCACCGATCGAGCGCAGTTCATCCTCGATTGGGCCTGTAGTCACCGCGTGCTTCATAAAGCAACAGTAAGTACGTGAAGCAGCATTGTTTTGTCGAACGCTTAAAGCGTCTGTCTAGCAATCGGAGTGCTAGCAATAGGGCAGGTTCAAATCTTACCGACTGTAATTTAGTTTTTTTGTAAATTAATGTAATTCATGTTTCTAAGTGTTACTTTTCAGTATTACTGTTTTCCTTGCAGTGCACTTTCTTTATTAAAGGCGATAAAAACGTTTTCTTTTGTAACTGTTTTATTTACAATTCAATTTATAAATATGCAAAACTTTGTTTAATAGGAATAAAACTGAGGTGGGCTAATAGTATATTATGATACTAGTGTGTAAGTAAGCCTTTAAAGCACGTGAACGTCGCTAGTGATTTAATGGCACTTATACACGTCTATCATACGCTATTTTATCTACGATCGTAACAGAAATATGAAAACTTAGTTCGGTAACACGGTTTTCGTCACATTGTTTTAGATATTCTAGGTTTTGTTGACATTCAAATTTACGGAAAAGCGTGCTCTAATGTAGTATTAAAACACGTCATTAAAATTAAGAGGGCTATAAATGTCACTTTTGATATGAGAAACTGTGAAAAACGTTCTCATTTTGACACGATCGTAAAAAAAACTAACATCTACTAATTTCAGAGTCGACAGTTTATTTTTAATTTTAAAAATATGTTGATATCCATAGATGTAAATTAATATACAGTGTGTTTCACCAGTCCCTTTTACATCTTTGTATTTTATTTATCCTTTTTCTGTTCGATTTCAATAGTTGGTCGATTATACTACCCTTTTTTACAGTTTAATAGTAATTTACGATACAAGTGCGTAAAGTTAGTCTTTAGTCACGAGTGGGGCAGAGTTAAAACGCCAGTGAGCGAGCGTTTTAAGCACCGCGAGCAAAATTACTCGTTAGCTCAGCAGATAAACCCTCCAGCCACGCCACATAAAGTATAACTTTTGCTTCTAATAACATAATATACTATTAATGTAAATAAGGCTACCTATACATATACTGCGATAAATTATAAATGCAAAGAATTGATAATACATAGTACTCCTAGTTCTATCGAAACAGTTTGCTCAGAATCATAAAAATATTACAAATGCAATATTTTAGTCGAAGGATTTATTATTGTTAATAATTTATGATATAATGTAAATGTAAAATCCATTCTTGTCTTTAATGAACAGTACAATGAAAAACGAAAACGTTTAAGAATTATCAATAAAATTGGCGAGCTATCAATTAAACCTACTGTAAATAACACGTTAAACGGTGCCTGAAATAAAACTAACCACTATTGCTTATTTCCTGACTAAATATACTGCTCAACAAATGAACTCTACCATTTGCATATATTGGTACAATTTTTAAAAATAATTTTCAAAAGGACAATCATTTTTGGTAACTTTTTGGGAATGTGTCACTATAAAAAGCATTTCTTTTCATAATTTGGTTTAAATAAAACTAAGTTCATTAATAAAATATTATCATTTGAAAATTTTTAGTTTTTCCTAAATGATAGCACATTGCATAAAAAGTATGCCAAATCGTTGCCAAAAATTTTTAAACGTTCCGAGGAGACTCAAAGAACTATTAATTGCCTTTTTTTGTTCTTCTTCTTATTTTTGTTAAAGATAGGTTTTTTATTATTTTTTATTTTATTAATATGATTTTGCTAATATTCGAGAATAGTGGAATTAAATATGCTTAATATAAGTAGTATACTATAAAGCAAACACTTTTATATATTTTTTGTGACGTAATGTAACAAATTCAATTTTTATGGGTGGTCCAGTTCATTTGTTGAGCAGTATAGATAAAATCCACTTTGCGAACCATTTTTGATAATGATGTTAAAATTCTTCAGAATCGATTAAATTTTGACAGATTTAGGAGGGAATAAATTTTACCATTTGAATTTTTATCAAAACTAAAACTGCCAAAATGGAAATGCAGAAATTTGAGTAAACGGAAGTCGATTTACCTTGCGGTTTCCCATATAAAACTGGAAATTTGTGACGAACTGCGAGTAAAATACTCTCTACTTATTGCGTCTATTTAATAAGAAATATTGATACCTATATGTATTACTTCTAAGTCTCGGGGCATCCAGACATTGGCACATCAAGATCGTAGAGAGTAATACTGGGACTGGAAAAATCAGAACAGGATCTTAAGCGGTTAATCGCCCTCCCTAGAATCACAAATGGTCCTCAGCTCTAATTCAAATCAATTATAATATTAAATGCACTACATAAGTCATTTGAACTAGAAGCAACAATAAAAAGGCTACTTAAACTTGTTGTAATAGTAAAGTACAGTGATTACAATAAAAATCGACTACGACATTGGAGTGAATACGTAAAAAATAATATATGTACCAATCTAGTTCAGTTAAAATTATAACAATCTAGTTTTCCAATTATAGAACAAAATTCCAATAATTCAGGGCCCACAAGCACATGTACAGCCCGAGACAAACTTAGATTATCTATAACAAACTTCAGCTCACAATTCAAAAGGACTATATACAGTGGTCGAGACAGCGTCTGGGAAACCACGGTATTGCATTCCCATACATCACGACAGCCATGCTTGCAGTAAATAATACAGCAAACCCGAACTTCGGATATTTTCACTTCGTAACCTCCGTATTCCGATAATCGAGTTGGAAAACGTGGGTCAATATTTTCTGAACGCCGAGATCGTAACTCTGCGCGAACTGCATTTAATTTTTAAACGTAAACTTGATATTGGTGTTATATATCTTTTTCAGGTAAACTACATAGATAACTACTTGTATAGAAATTCTCGAGTACAAGCTTATGATCCCGTTTGAAACTTTCCAACCAACTTGAAAAGCGGAAAATAGTCTTTACGAATTTTTTCGATTTGCCTCTTATGATGTCTGTCTAGCTTTGTATACGTTTAACATGCATAAAAAGTGATTAAACCGTCACGTCAACTATTTAATTGTTTTATCAAATAAACCATTTCTTTAACTAGGTATGTCTATTAAATAGTTTTTTAGATACACCATTGTCTAAACCAGAAAGTCTAACTATCATTGATTTATGATCATCGGTTTCTTACAATATTAAAGTGATATTCCATAAAACCATAGTTATATTACATCTTTAATAATTTTTAATAATCCTAATATAAGCTGATCGTAAAATGAGGTACCGCAGAAGTAATTAACTATAGATGCAAATTACATAATTGAAAATACAAGTATGAAATAAAACGTTATTTGTTGCTTTATATCTTACTAGTATATAAGCCATTCTCCGCTAGGTCTACCTACTGTATGAGTATACAGATTCATATATAGAAACTTTTCCCATTACTTTCTTCAGGTTTTATTTTAAAAGTTAATTTGGCCCTTAAGAGGATCACTAAAAACTATAGCTTGCGCCTATGAAAAATGTTTCCCATTAAGTGAAAAAATGTTTACACAACGACTCCTATTCCTTTTCATCCCCTATACTTCAACCATCATGTACTATTTTAGTAATTTTTGACTCTAAGTGCTGTTCCTATAGTATGTACTAACTACGGGGTGTACCTAAAATGATGATGGCTCTTGTAGCTTAGTGCACATACACACTAATAACACATGAATGCAAATTACAATAAATAATATAGCAAGTAACGCTTTCATGAGGCCTAAGGGTGCTACTAGAAGATGTTGCCTCTTAATATAATGGGCCAACGCGGAAAACAACATATAAAGGCAAAACAAATTACAAAACGTACAATGGCAACACATGACGTTCGAGGAGATTTTAAGGATCTCAATCGAAAACGCTGGCACTTGATTCAGCAATACAGTCTCGATAAAAAACAGAAGTAAACCCCAAGAGGATTTGAAGAGTTTCCCACGAAAAATGTTAGCACTTTTTACAAATTAAAAATTATTACCATAGCTACGTGCATCACCAAACAGCTGTCCAACCACGGCACTACGATGGATCCTTGAGCATAGGCTAGCAATAAATGCCTGCAGTAGATCGCGCAAGAATAGCAACAATAATTTAAGCAGCACCAAAAGAACATAAGTCAGTAAAATTGGCCAGGACTCTAGGTAAAGAAGCGACTAGAAATACCCGAAAAGTTAAACCAATGCGTCAAGAATCAAAACCAAGCTGAAAGAACAACGTACACTGTGGTTGAAATTGGGCTGACAACGGTAGACATCTTTACGCTCTACGCAATCGGGACCAAATTTTATGAAATTCGCCAACGACAGGCGACGGAAAGAAAGCGCGCCTACTGCGACAGTTTGGTCAAAATCAGGACCACACCGCGGACAATTTAAATAAACGCTGGAAGTAAATAGATTTTGTCCTTACAATCTTCAATAATAAATAAAAGATGTTCGTTAATAAAACTGTCTAGGGTTGGCTATCATTTACTAAACGTATGTCTAGATTTAGTGTACCCGCTCTTCATTGTCATGTTATCTATCTTGTTTTCGTTTTGCTGTGGTTTTTATGTCGTTATCTCAGTCGGTGCATTTCTTCAAAAACCAGTCTTTTCGGAACAAAACCTATTCTAGTGTTA
The DNA here is from genome assembly GCA_940337035.1 of Agriotes lineatus. Classification (NCBI taxonomy): domain Eukaryota; kingdom Metazoa; phylum Arthropoda; class Insecta; order Coleoptera; family Elateridae; genus Agriotes; species Agriotes lineatus. The sequence continues at coordinate 41,100,142 of OW679198.1, forward strand.
AATTTTTTGTGATTTACGGTTCGAAATAGTTATTATTATACACTTGGACAAAAAACGTTTATGACTGATAGTTAGATATTTTCGAAATGCGTAAAAATTAATGGAATCTGGAATACTTCATGTTGAAAACTACCACATTTCGTAATAGATTTTCCCGCAACAACTCAACCAATCGCGACCGATCCAAAATTATCTGAAAGGTCTCGTAAAACTGTATAACTTTTGTAATGATAGCAACCGATTTGCCGTTAAAGAAAAGTCGAAAAAGTAAGTTTTAGCGAAGATGTCCCGCCGGATGGATGTAAACATTGTAGCTCGAGAACGACATAACCTATTAGGATAACTTCTAAGTCCATTAGTGTAAAATATTAATGCCAAGAACTGAAAAGCATTAAGACGGGCTCTATCGCATTTTTTTGTATATCTTTGCTGATTAAACCATGATGTGAATACGCTTTCGGTATGGCCTAGTGGAATGCATACTTGACTGCCGAGCCAAAGATCTCGCTTGTGAATGTTAGTTCGGGAACGGTTTTTAAAAAGTTTTCGAAAAATGCGGATTCCAATTTCTATACTTTTCTACTTTTAAATATGAAATGCTACATTATCGGTGCTCTCTGTCCTATTTTCACTCTTCGTGCTAACGGTAGGTACGGATAAATCGCGGACTCGATTTTAAACCAATTTCCTCCGTCTAGACTTCGCAATAATTAATTCCCGCTTTCCTTACGAATTATCTTTAGCCGAAGTCGTTGCACATTTGGCGCGATCACAAATATAACACAATATGATAACCGGCATACCACACTGAAGACAACGTTTTAACAGATTATGAAGAATAAATTAATATTGTCTTAAAAGCGCATGACAGAAACCACTACATCCCCATACTGTGCCGGAATACCGGAATACCTTTTTATACCGTTACTTGTAAAATACGATAATCTAATAAATATCAAAATTTTCTTAGTTGACATTAAGTGGTGATATTTGGAGTGTCAGATTCATCTAAAAGGGAGGAGTTGTATAATATGACAATGGTAGTGAAGATCTGCAAAGCCTTACTTATAATAGAAGTTCGACATTTACTATAGCAACAGAGGAGATGAAAAAATCACTACGTGTCGCAAGTACACCGAAAATCCACTAACCAAGTGGTAGGAAAATTATAATACATCCTCATTTGAGAGTGTAGTACCATAGTGTTACAACTACAGTGTACACTATAATTATATTATAAAATGTAGACATAGAGAAAACCTAAACCAAGGTAAAGAACAACGTTCTACAACAGTGGAATACCCGTAATATAATGTTGATGCCCTACATGATAACTCAATATCATTTTTGTTCAAGTTACGGTTGACTCAAAAAATACTCTAAAAGTGGAACAACGAAAATACAGTAAACGACAAATATGAATTACTATAACAATGTTTGCACCAGGCAGCTTTTGAAGCCCTAGGGGAAAAACGCCCATATAAGTTCCGGCACCCCTGTTATACAGAAGATTTGGAACAAAAAGCGACACTAAAGAAGAAAGCGTATCAAAAATGGTTAAGCACTAATTGCCCAGCAGATAGAAAGGCTTATGCAAAAATACGAATGGAAACCAAAAAGAGGCCATTAAAGCAAAAGGCTAAAAAATATGGAGAAATAGAGTCTCATGGGAGAAAGTAAAAGTAGAGAAGCCTGGAAAATAATATCAAATACAGGACAAAACCTACAGGAAATATGCCGATTACCCCTAGTAAACATCACAGAGTGGGAGAAGTACTTCAAAGATCTATTGCAAGAAGTTTATTAAACATAGCACAGCACAAGCAAAAGAAATTTTAGCAGACATATTTGATGCTTCCCCCAAAGGAGAAAGTGAGATACCTTTGGAATGGAAAAAAATCAGTTGTTACACCTATTTTTAAGAATGGGAACAGGAAAAACTGTAAAAATTATAGAGGCACCAGCGTGACAAGTTCAATTGGAAGACTGTATGGACGTGTAATAAAGAAAATAATAGAAATGGAGTGGCAGGATACTGAAGAGCAGAGTGGATTCAGAGCTGTTAGGTCGTGTACAGATAATATCTTTTGCTGTTGAAAAAGTACTCAGCAAGGAACCCAGACACTCACTTGGTATTAGTGGATTTAAAGAAGGAATATGATACCGTACCTAGAGGAAAAATGCTTGAGGTGTTGCAACAAACAGCAATAAAAGAGCTCTATACCAATACAACAGCATTGGTGAAAGTAGGAAACACGACTTCCGAGGTCTCCCAGACATCGAAAAGATTATTGCAAGGATGATATCTGTGGCCCACCTTATTTAAAACTGATTTGACGACGAATCTATCAAACCATCGTAGAAGGAATTGTCCTGTACAACGCAGAAATATGGGGAATAAAAAATAGACAAAGCAAAAGAATACAGGCATTAAAGTTGGACGCACTTACGAGAAGTACCAGAATATCTAGACTACAACACATTCCAAATGAAGTAATAAAAAACATGGTGAATGTGACAAACGATATCATAGACCAGATAGAACAAAAAAGTTGATGTGGTACGGGCACATCCAGAGAATAGAGGAGACAAGATGGCCAAAACACATAATGCGTTATGTACCACCAGGGAGACGAAGAATGGGAAGATCAAAAAGATCATGAAAAAAGGGCGTGGAAAAAGCCATAAGCAGCAGACAACTCGAGGAAGAAAACTTATATGATAGAAAAGTATGGCGAATTGGATGCAGGAAGCGGCGGCGATCGCTGTAAAAAAACCTGTGTAATAATATTAATAAATATAGACAAATTATTGCTGTTAAGCGGCATAAAAGCACATATTTCATCTACTTATCACCCATGTATATTATATTTTAAGAGTAGATTGTAAATAAGCTAATATGTCAATAAGAACAAATTTAGTAAACGGATTTTATTATTTCATTGTTTACAAAAACTTTTTTTTTGTTCATATGTTTTTATACAACCTGATTATTAAAATCACAACATTATTCCCTTTGTTTAAAAACATGAGAATTATACTTAGCTATAAAACCTTTTGGATTTTTTCAGCCATCCTTAAAGCTATTAACAACATATGGGTCTCGCCTATATAGTGTAATGGTTTACTGCCCATAGCAATTCTGATTGCCTAATTAACTGAATGATAAGGTCAACATGAGCACAGAATTAAATATTTTATTTATTGCAAGATAATCAGTACTTTACATTAATAAATGCACTTGATGTGAGCAGCAATAACTAATAATTTGAGTGGTAAAAGTTAGCATGAAATAAAGCAGGTTTCAGAAGGGTTACGTTCAGAGTTTCAGATATGATAAATGTTCGGAAGGGCCAATGCAATTTAATTTGTAACTGACGGATTTGAGCTTAGTTGCGTCAAACATAACGGGAATAAAATGATACAGAATGATTTGTTAAGTGCAGAGAGTATATGAGCGTTATGTCTTAAAAGTGTATGTCAGGAAACCGCAAATTAGCTGAAAGGTAAACGAAACAGTGCTAGCAAAATGATAATTGCAATAGAGCAATGAAAAATGGAAGGCAACCGATCGAAAGACAATTAGTGAGATGCTTAAGGAACTCCAACTGTATCAGTGCATTATAAGTGATTTAAAAGCAGAGCAAAGTGTAGTGACAGTTATTCCAAGAAAAAGACAATTTTAGTAGTTAGGCAAAGGCATGACATCAAAACTGTAGTCCATAAGGTCAAACATGCTATCAATCCTAATTTCTTCTATAAAAATTGAAAATCTAGCTGCTAACTGACGTGACAGTCTTTTGTTAATAATTACTAAACAAGGTTGTAAAATTTTTGTTGGGGGCAGATTGAGCCCCACATTTTATTGCTTAAAATTATAAATAAAAAGTATTTTTTAATACCAGTTGTGTGTAAAGTTATTCACTAGTGTGCACAGCATCTTTGGGTATAGTTTTCCAAGTGTTAAGAGGTTCGAGAGTAGCAGTAGCAGCAAGATTCGTCCAAGTGCGAGTAATTTCGGGGGCTCATTTTCATAAGGAAGCAGCATCGGCTAGAAAGAATTTTGTGTCCAACCTGTAGAGCCGTTCCTCCTAAGTGCCTGTTTGCAGAGTTTTGGAGCAGGACGCAACCACTAGAATTACCATCGACGAAGCGTCCCCATAAAACGTATCCCGCCAACGAAGCAGCCCTTTTCAGGGTAATTTCACAGGGAAAGCGTTGGAGTAGGTCTATTCTTTTTGGATCTCATCAAGTTCAGACTGTCTACGAGGTGTAGCACTAGGTTCCAGTTATCCAGGTCCCTCCGTTTTCGAGAAATTTAGGTAGCGTCTTTTGAACGTGCAAGATGACGCGGCATTTTTCAGTTTTGGGTGGATGCAGATCAAAAAGCATCGCGCTTGGGTTTCGACGTCACACTAGAAACAAAACGAGCGCAGCAGTTGCTGCGTCACAGTATTAATCGAATTTACCTAACGCTTCCTTGCCATTTTGGTGTTTTAAAATTCAATTTTACGGTGTTTCTTGAGACCACAGAACATTTTGTTGTGGCAGTCAAATTTAGAGGTTATCTAAACGTCAGATGGAAATTGTGTATTTGTCCTAATAAGTATTTGTCATACAATGAGTTATTAGTCATACAAAGTTTTCTTAATTCTATGAACCGTCACCCTGAGCTAAGTTTGTTTCATGTTCGCCGGAGCTAAGCCCTAGTTTATTGCAAATAGATAAAATAAGGAATGAGCAATAAACCATTTTTTTGCGATAATTAAAGTTACATTCTTATAATTTGCCCTAAGTTTGACAGGCAGGTTCGTAATTGAATCTAATACAGTTTATAAAGTGTAGTATCCCTTGCTAATAATTATAAATTCTATATTGTATTTAAAACTCCATATTATTTAAGCGATGGGCTATTGCATTAGTTGTTCAGCTATGGTATACACTATAAGTATTATAAGATATTACCCAATTAGTTGAGCGACATAAAAACAATCTAATTGGTAAGTGGGATCTGTTTCATTGTTTTGTTCAGAAAAAGCGTTGTTCATATGTTATGCAGAACCTGATGATGTGATACCATAACAGTACAATCGCTGCCCCCCCCCCCTCCTATATTACACTCTAGAAATACAAATCATGAAAATAAGAGCAATGTTTCAATTAAATGTTCAATTTTAATATAAATAACTAAGAAAGGAAGTATTTTTGAGTTTTTTATAATTCGCTTATTTATGATTCTGTCACTTGTGTCAAATTTACATTTGTTAATTTGAAGAAAAAAGTAATAATACAGAAGAAATTGCTTTTTCTAAATTTTTTCGGCTGTTTGACATAGCCAATTAAACCGGAAAAAATAACAGTTTTTTATAATCATAAATTGTTTTTTCTTAAATTGTAGTACCGCATTACTTCTTGCTTAATTCGATTATTAAAACATAATTTAATACAACAATGTTTCTGTAAATCTGTTTAAACAGACTTCTAAGTCTTATTAGATATGAAGCTGCTTTAATGTTATTCAGTTGTACTAAAGCATTCGACATAAAATTGTATCGGTATTACGAGAGCAATTGTAATTTATTCAAAACTACTTATCCGATAGGAAGCAGAGCGTAAACCTATCTCACGATATAATTGAAAACCGTTCCTTGTCTAAACACGTTCCACAAGGATCAATTCTTGGGCCCACTTTCTATAAACGACTTAAGTTGAAGTATAGAAAGGAAATTGCTCCCAGAAGAGGCATGGTAAACGTTAATTATGTGCTAATAAGTACACGGTAACAATTTATAGATTAGTTCAGGCACATCAGCTTTGAGTCATTATAATTTTTACCGCTACAATACTTTTACAACACATACGAGGGCTGCTCAACATGTTATCTACCTGAAATAAAAAAGAATTTAATTAAATTAAATATCTTGTTTCGCAAATTGCTCATTCTTAATTTAAAATAATTTCATGCAGCTTTTGCTGCTCTTCAATTTTTTTTCTAACTGCAGAGTTGTTTTCTATTTGTGGGGGTGGATGAGGCTTTCTTTGTCTCGTTATGGCGCTGAGCATAAATGCTTATACGACAGGTAAATTATGTAAAAATGTAATTTTAACTTGCTTTTAATTTTTAAAAGTATTATCATAGCCTTATATTCTCTTTTACCCTTGTGTTGACGATTATTTAATAGTCATGTGTATATGCTGTAATAGTAAATATTGAATAATTATATCATTATAATCGGATTTGTGTGCTTGCAGTAGAAAATATTAATAACTTAGTTTTTCTGATTCGAAAAGCTTTGAAAAACATAGGTCAAACAAACGTAATATATTTATTTCACATCCTACTAGATTTTTATATTTAACTTAATTGACCTAAGAGTACTTAAGCAATCAGTAAATATCATCCACCTCTTTTTGTGTAAAAGCACCATCGTAAAAATGCAAAAATATGTTAACATACGAGTATATTAAACTGAAAGTCAATTACGATAATAAAAATATTTTGCTGTTCTAAAAAATAAAAAGATAATGCTGGCGAAAACACAGTAAGCATATTCAGGAATGTATGAACCACGATTGGTTGGACAAGATACAAAGTTATTTGCTATTATTATTTACGACGTCTGAAACAGTTATGTAGTGCACGTGCAAAGAATTATTTACCGACATTTTATGTGTTCTCCTTTATAATATAAGTCGCTCAAAACAAAAGATTAGATGTAGCTTCTGACGTATTTTACAATTAAAATGAAACTTGAATCGCCTTTCCCACATTCGACAAAGCCGATGTAAAAAATTACTACTGTTTTGTCCATGTATGGCAAGAAATAGTCGTTTTCAGAATGAGTTAAAATGGTTATAAAATTAAATTTGAAACCGAACTTGTACCGTGTACGTTGTAAAACAGTTAATGGTATTACTTTTTAGTCACCCGGCATTTTATAAACTTGATCTATAATAATAAAATATATGAGGCCCGACTCGGCGCAAAAAGGCCACGGATTTTCGAAATCGTAAAAACAGCCAAGGGCCATGTGAACAACGAAGCAGTAATCACATGCAGTAATTGCTGGGTTTTTTCCTGGAAAGCCTCGTTTCCACTACCGTGTTTAAAAACATTTCATTTGCGGTCAGCGATGCAGTAACGTCACCAACAAAAAATAAATACAATCCCCTCTGCGTCAGTTAATCGTTTGTCCCATTATAACATGAATTATTGGGTGTGCAGAGTCAAGAAGCGTGCAATCTTTGTGATTGTGTATGTGTGATTGCATTTGGGGTGGCGCCTTCGTCTCCTTCCGAACCATTACTCCCCCATTCACCCCTTACGCAATGCACATGAGACTTGTACTTGCAGGCATACGCCACATTGATGGTTTTAATAAATTATCGTTTCGGAAAAAATCGTAAATCATTCATGGCCACGTTGTCTTCCGTCCGCGCTTAAGAGAATTTGAATATGATTCTATGCTTCCGTATACACGGTTTATATGTATTTTTGGCGATTGTGTACACATACGTTGGATTTCTATGGAAGCATTTTATTGTTGAAGTGTTTCAGAACTAACGATAATTTTTTGTACAACCGTTTACACGACTCAATAAAAAATTTAACCAAAGAAACGAAAGTATTGAGAGAATATATAGCAACTGAAAATAATAGACAATATTCAGGACATTTTGGTAGTAGATCTATTTAAATCTATTCGAAAAGAAATGAAGGACTACGTAACTACTTGGAAAAAAGATCAATAATATTTCACTATGGAATTTAAATCTGCCCTCAAATAAGAAATTCGAATTCAGAATAAATTATTATAAATGGTTTCAAGATTACATCGATAATGACGAAATAATAAAACGTTTTGTTCCTATTAGAAGTTTATGAGTTATGAGTTATTGTGTTAATTGTATTTTGGAGACAACACTCAAGACCAAGATATGCTTCTAAAACGTAGTAAATCCAAGACTGAAGTATGTAATGCTGCCTTTAGTTACTGTGGTATGCCGTGTTTGTTTTCCTAGCTAACTCAGTACCCATGAAACTTCTACTTTGCCTCAGCTCGTGGTTAGGAAGTGTCAATATAGGCCAAAAAAAAGCTGGCCTGCAACTCAAACAATATGCACAAGCCAAGCCAATTTGCTCACACAAGGAAACAGATATATTAAATTTTAAAACACACATAAGACAAAAAGCTAAGTATTATACCCTAAAATATATCGCCGTTCCGAAACACACAAGTTCTAAAACGAAGGTAACATTAAGAAGCAATAACTCGTAGCACGCATTTGCAAGTCAAAGACTAGTAGAATAACTATATCTGCAATCCACTTACATTTACATAACATTAAAAAGACCAAAATAATTGCTTTTATACTAAAATTTAAAGTTGAATTAATGCGCGGTGTCGCAATTTGATGCAGAAACCCCGCTTTGCGATTCGCGTACGTATTTATTGGTACATTAATTTCATTAATTCACGGTAACGAAATCTTCTACAGAAACACCCAGGTTATAAAGACTATTTACCAGAATGCAACATCGACAATCATACTCCATAAAAATCCGAAACCAATTCCAATAAAAAGAGGAGTACTCCAAGGCGATACAATGTCCCCTCATTTAAAAATTTGTTATGGGAGAGCAAAGGTCTTAACATCAACAGATCAAGATTAAACCATCTTCGCTTCGCCGATGACGTAATTGTAATCTCTGAATCAAAGGAAGACCTAGAAATAATGCTGAATGAATTGGATATGATATCACGAAAAATTGGATTAAAAATGAACTATAGAAAAACAAAGGTAATGACGAACACTCAGGAAAAGATGAAAATAAAGATCAACGAACAAAAAGTGGAACAAGTACTCGAATATATATACCTGGGACAGAAGATCAAACCACTAAAAGAAAATCAAACAGCGGAAATATACAGAAGAGTGCGCCTAGGGTGGGCGGCATTGGCAAGAATGAGTTACATTTTAAAAAACCAAAACATTCCACTACACATGAGAAGCCAAGTGTTCGACAAATGTATACTTCCAGTTTTGACATATGGAGCACAAGGTTGGACCTTTACAAAAAGAAATATAGACCGCCTCGCAAAAACACAGAGAGCAATGGAACGCACGATGTTACGTATATCCTTTTTTTTTTTATTACAGCATTTGTCAGATCAACATACAAGTGTTATACATGACAGTTTTGACATAAGATAACTTTGACTAACAGTACATACATTATCTGTATTGTGACTTAAGTTAGCAATGGGCTGCGTTGGTCGCATGGAGGCTGGTAGTGACGGCCTCTGTCAATCTGTGTTGATGATCTTCGTTAATGTTCTTCATCTGAGAGCCCTGAGAGGGTATCTTGTGGAAGTTTTCTCTTTAGTCTTTTATGGATGTTGCGTTGACCGATGTTGTAGTGTATCGCTCCTTCGCATTTATTGATGTTTAAGATGAAATTCCTGGTGGTCGTGGTAATATAGGTTTGAACTGGTGAAACACCAAGCTCATGGTGTAGCTGCACATTGCGAATGAACCATGGGGCATTCACTGCAATTCGCAGAACCTTGTTTTGGTATCTTTGGAACTTTAGGATATTTGTTTTGGATGTATTACTCCAGATTGGAGATGCATAGAGAGCTAGGGGTCGCAGCAGGGTTTTATATAGAAGGGTGGTGCATTCGGGTCTGAGGGGGGTTTGGCGGTTTATAATGGGATATAGTTGTCGGAGTCTGTTATGGCATTGAATTAACTTCTGATTAATGTGGTAGCTCCAGTTCAGCTTTGTGTCAAGGAACACTCCAAGATATTTAACTGCTGTGTCTCTGGGGCTCCAAGGTATGACGCTTCCATCGATAGTAATAGAGGGCGAATTGGCAATTCTCCTCAGAGTGAAGATTTTACATTGGCATTTACTAGGGTTGATCGTGATGTTCCACTCTTTGAGCCATTTATTGTATTTGTCCGTTCCGTTTTGTAATTGGTTAATTGCTATTTCTAAGTTTGTGTTTTGCGTTAAGATAGCCGTATCGTCGGCAAACGTGGCTAATGTCGCCGGTATTTTTGGTATGTCCAAGGTGTATATGTTAAAAAGAAGTGGGCCCAGAATGCTGCCTTGAGGGACTCCCGCTCGTATGGCTTTTGTATCGGAGATTGCTGTGTTGATCTTAACGGCGAAGGTTCGATTTTCAAGGAATGAGAAAATAATGGCTAAAAGGTAACGTGGTATTTGGTAGCCTAGAAGTTTTTTCTTGAGACCTTCAACCCAAACCTTGTCGAAGGCCTGAGTAATATCCAAGAAGACTGCAGTGGTGAAGCATTTATTTTCAAATCCTGTTGCAATAGTATGTTCGCTAATCCGTTGCAGTTGATGGCAGGTCGAGTGCCCTTTTCTGAACCCAAATTGGAAGGGTGGGAGGATGTGGAGTGCGTTGGTGATTTTGATTAGGCGTGTATGTATAACTTTTTCAAAAAGCTTGGAAATGGTAGTTAATAAGCTAATTGGTCGATAGCTTGTAAGTTGTTCTTTGTTCTTCCCAGTTTTGGCAAACATAAGTATGTGTGCGTGTTTCCAGCTTTGAGGAAAATAGCCTATTCGCATGCATGCATTCATCAAAGTTGCCAGGTATGAGAGGCATTTTCCAGTTAGGTGTAGAAGGACAAGGTTAGGAATTAGGTCGTGACCGGGTGATTTGCGTTTGTGTAATATTTTTATTAGTTCACTTCGCTCGTTTGGGGATATGGGTTGATTAAAGTCAGTGCTAATGGGATGATGGGTTTCGATGTAGTTCGTTATATGTGCCACTTGGGTAGGGGTGCAGGAAATTGTCGGTGTGAAGGTCCGTTCCAGGTGGTTGGCAAACGCAGCGGCTTTTCCCTCATCTGTACAGATGGCATCATTGTCTGGTTTGAGCGTTGGTATCTCTTGAGGTGTTTTTAAGATTTTTTTGGTGGTTTTCCACATCCCTGGGTCTCCGGGGCCTATATCTGCAATGTATTTGCGGTAGGATTGGATTCTATGGTCATCTAGTTCACGTTTTAGTAGATGCGTGAGGTTGTTAAGCAGTCTTTTGGTTTCAGGGTTTCTTGTTCGTTGCCAGAGTCTTCTGGTTTGACTTCGATATTTAATCAGATTAAGTATGTGAGGAGGAGGAAGATTATAGTCGGGTTTAGGATATCGAGGTTTATTTAGAGAAGCCTTCTTGGCCGCGTCAGTTATCGATGAGGTAATGTTTGAGACAGTTTTGTCAATGTCTTTTTGGGTAGTGAGGGTTCGCATCTTGATGAGGTTGAGGTTTAATGTCTCTTGGAAGAGTTCCCAGTTTATTGGTCCGTTAGTTAGTTGCGCTGGGGGTGGTTTGGGTTTAGGAGTGCTGTCAAAGGAGATTAGTACAGGCAGGTGATCAGAGTTTAGCTCGGGGATGACCCTTTGTACAATGGGCTTGGTGAAATTTTTTTGGATGACTATATCCAGTATGTCGGGTTGATGATCGGCTCGGTATGGGAAATAGGTGTATTCGTCTGGTATTAGTACTTGGAATCCATGTGCAGTTGCGAATTGCTCGAGTTTTACTCCCGCTGGATTGGTTGCTCTGCAGCCCCAGGTTACAAGTTTACTGTTTAAATCTCCGATCATCAGTGTTGGTTGTGATGTATTAAATAGTGTCTTGATATCATCTTCTTTTAAGGTTTTGTTGGGTTGCCTGTAGGCGCTCATGATGATGAGATTACTTGAGTCGTTAAGTTTGACTTGTACTCCTGTGACTTCTAATGTGGTATCATGAAGATTTGTAATCGGATTATGGGCATGTTTTTGTTTGATGATGATAGCCACTCCGCCAGACGCTATCTGGGCGTTTCTGTATTTACGGTATACTCGATAACCTGGGATTCTAAAATTTTCTCCTTCTGTTAGATGAGTTTCGGTGATGCAGGCTATATCTACTTGATATCTAGCTAGGAAGGCTATAAACGTAGAGCGTTGTGTACTAATACCATTGGCGTTCCAGTTGAGAATTGTTGATACGTTGACTGCTCGTTGAGAGTTAGGGTCCATTTAGGAGTAAGGGTAGAAGAGTGTTGACTAGGAAGGTTTTTATTTGGGAAAGGTATGGGGTTATCAGATTTATTAAAATATTGATGAAATTACTTGGAAGGGCAGTATCTGGTAATTGTTGGGATAAGTTTTCTGGGGTATTTGGGATATTTTTTAAAAGGTTTTGGGCGCGTTGGGCGTATGTTTGATTATCGTTTACATGGGCATCGTTGATGTTGGTTCTATTGGGGTTTCTGGTATTAGTGCGTTTTTGTTGGAGTTGCTTGTGATGGCTGCATCCACGATAGCTGGCAGCGTGGTCTCCCCCGCAGTTAGCACAGGTCGGTTTTTCATTGGTTCTCTTGTTGCAAGAGGTGTGTTCATGGGAACCTGCACATTTGACGCATTTGAACGGTAGTGTGCAGTAGTTCTTAGTGTGTCCATATTTTTGACACCTGTGACATTGAGGTATGTTGGTGGCATTCTTTCGTAGTTCGACTGTCACGATGGAGTAATATAACTGCTTAAGGCTGAATATTCGTTTGCCTTCGTCGTTATTTGTTAATTCGACTGCGCAAATTGGCAGTGATCTTTTGTCTTTAGTTAATAATCGCGTTATGTTAATGACAGGTAAGGTTTTAAGGGCTTCGCTAATTTCTTCTTTGGTTAAGGACAAGGGTACATTTTTGATTACCACTGACAGGGGTTTACTATTGGGATTGCGGTAAGTATAATAAGGAATTTCATTCTTTTTATAAAATTCTGTTAGGATGCGGTAGTCGTCCTCCTGTGTTAAGTTAATTCGTATTGTGTTTTGGCTATGCGTTGTTGTGAATGTGCCTTTGATTAAGGTCTTAATATCAGCCACCAGTGCGGTGTGATTTATTTTATTTTCCAGATAGATTGGCGGGATTTTTATTTTGTTTGTAGTTGTGGTTTGTGAGGAAACTTCGTTTTCAATTGGCTGGCTTTCATTTTCATCGTCGACGTTTTGTGATAAATTGAAAAATTTATTTTTCTTCAGTAGCTCGTCGGATGTCCAGAGATATCTTTTTTGTACCTCGTTAATAGGGGGTGTTAAATTATCTGCTTTGCGCTTGGGCGCTTGATTTTGCAGGTTGGTTTCATCATTGGATGAATTATTATCACTCGTGGCTTAAGGTTTTAAGCGAAGAGAATTAAATTGTTTAATTTACTCACTGCGATACAAGGATAATAGCTATCTATAAGGTCGAACGTTGCACCGTGATAAGAGAGCACACGCGTGGCGTCCGCACCGCTTCACAGTTTTCGAGCGAATCCACGTATATCCTTAAAAGATAAAATACGAAATGACGAAATCCGCCGAAGGACTAATGTAAAGGATATAGTGACACATGTAAGTCAAATAAAATGGAAATGGGCAGGTCACAATGCAAGGTATACAGATAACAGATGGAATTACCAAATACAACAGTGGAGACCATGGACAAGAAAAAGAAATAGAGGAAGGCCGTTGCTTCATTGGGCGGATGATATAAAAAAAGTCGGTGGTTATGATTGGTCAAGAAAGGCCACAGACAGAACATTATGGAAAGAAATGGAGGAGGCCTATGTCCAATACTGGAATGAAAGAGGCTGATGATGAACGAAATCTTCACAACATAGCCTGGAGCCAACGTTTATCGCTCAAACTGCATACGTGTCCCATATCAGGTTAACCTCAACTCGTAGCCTGGGAACTGCTGAGCAGCACTCTGACTGGATTATATCATCCCTTACATTACTAGTTGCATGGATTGTTCACTAATACGACGGGAAAGTGCCTGCTTTTTGGGTGTCTTGCTTCTTAGGCGCCTGACGTCACGGAACAATCAAAACGTCTCGGAACTCGTTGACGGCTTCGCAAGTGCGCACTTGCTTGGTACACGATTAAAATGACACTTACTTGAAGTGTGACCCAGAAACACTATAGACAGCAAATTACATTTAATGTGTTGCCTTTTACACCGAGCGCGAGACAGATGTACGCCTTTGGGGCTAGGGACACTACAACTGTCTTTAAGTTCCCCACGTTGCTCGAAAGCTCCATATTGATCGCATAACACACATAATAGCCATGGGACGCCAGATGCCCATTTGAAGTACAGCAGGCTTTAATATTGATACAATTTTAAAAGAAACAGAAACTTTTGGAACAAAGTTTGAGATTTTTCAGTCATTTTCAAATATCCAATTTTCAAAAAATAAATCGTAACTAGCATGTGTAATTTAAATATGACAGTTATTATAATAGTCCATATCCAATACAATTATTGACATATGTTTCAATTTTTAAAGTCAAGCTGTAGTGAATTATCGCAATTGTCTTTAGCTGTCGTGTAGTAAATGCTTCGAATGTTTGCATTAACTATATAGTGACTACTGCATGACTGTATCAACACAGTTGAATAAATTATTGATATAGAACTTTCAATTTATCTCGATTTTCTTTTCCGGAAAAGACCAATTTTCAAACAGATCAAAATTACTGGAAAATTCAGTCTTCTAATCTTAGCACTGATAGAAATATACACATTTTACAAGTGCATTTATAAATTTTAAATCTAGAAGCAACCTTCTTGCTCATATTTATGCATCATTTTGTAGAGTAGTAATCTAGTTGCCTAAAATAGAAACAAAAGCAAAATAATTTTTTAAATGATGATCCAAAATTGTAGACGTGCTCAAACCCGATATACACGGACAATTGAATTCTCGGCATACTGGTTATACAGTTGTTTTGAATCGTTTCATATCAGTAGTATTTACGGTCGTATTAATCAATACAACTAATTGTATTATTCCTTCTCTACATATACCCTAACTAATAGTGTAGCTCGTCTTCCATTATGACTCTTACTCTACTATACAGTTTTCCAAATAACGTTCACCCACTTCCCGTCAGAATTTTACTCGTGCATCAGATCCTCGCAATTTAAGTCTTCTCTTATTACTTAATTCATCGGTAAATAGCATATCGCATTTTAAATGCTCTCTTGAGAAATCAAACCGCCTCTTTAATTTTGGAGTTTGCGGCTTAGATTCTCCTTTCGAATGCATGCCTACTCCCTCTTATTACTAGCTCCATGGACATTTGAGAATAGAGCTAACTTCATTCCGTAGGTTTGGAAAAGCGACGGACTGCGGAATTTTGGATCAGCATCCACTTCCTTTTTGTTTTTCGGACAGCTAAATCGCTTTAATTTGTATCGATAGCCTAGTTTTGGAAATTGTTTCGAATGTTTTTTTTTCAAAGTCATCGATTGAGGAAGTCTTCCGTAGCCCTCTGAAGCCGGTGGAGCAGTCGTTTCAATCCAAATGCAAAACCTGCGTATGTAATTTTCATTGCACATGTACGTTTGGGCCGCTCTCAACCTTAAGGTAGATGTTTTTCCTTTGAATTGGCAGTGTTAATTAGGCGATTCGCGTTGTAGACCCGCTTCGCTACATGCGGCTAGCGCTTGCATTACCCTATGCTCATCTTGCAAAGGCATATTATAAATCGCGTCGACCAGTTAGCTGGCTGAATCGCTCCAGCTAGACATACCTAGTTGTTGTTAATTTTGCTCCCCCCTTCTCCAAGGGGGCCTTCGGCGCTCTGCCCCTGTCCAGGGGGGCCATCGGCGCTCCGCCTCGGTTGCCAAATCGAGGCGACGGCCAAATGCATGCAAATGCAAATGCCGCCGCTATCGTAACCCGCATTCACCCAATCAGGGACATCGCGTCTGCAATTGTCGTAACGGACACACATGTCTGGATCGTTTTCCTTTATTATATAGAAAATTCAAACAGTTTAACAATTGAAGCTTCGTATTGTTCCCTATTACTGGTATATGTTTTATTTGACCTACAGATACCTACCCGCTTTCTTTAGTATGGACAAATGTAAGTTAGAAGTCGTACATGGCAAGGGAGTTTTATTTAGACTCTGAGTTAGACCGGTTTTGTTGTTGCCGTGGTCGACGACTGGAGCTCTTTTGTAATTTACCTTATTTTTATTAAATCATTATCCTTAAGAGTTATCGCCTGATCGTTACCCATGACAACAAATCGCCGACAGTTTGAGCTAGTCCAGGTTGTGATCGCCTTTTATTGAAGAGGAGAATATCTAGCTGGTCTTCTTTAAACTATTTTCTCAGACACTTCTATAATCTTCGTCGGCCATAGACGACCTCCACTTTCTGGAGCAGTAATTGCTCTTTTTTTCAGGCTTACAAACTGGCGTCCTGGGCGTGTCAACCTAGGATTGTATTTGTAGCCTACAACCTTCCGCAAGAACGTCATATGACAGAATGGGAAACGACGAAGCGTTCAGCTACTTCTATTTTGTTAATCCACCTCAGCAAATTAACGAGCTGAATAGATTTTAACAATATCCTCGTATTGCTAAGACACTATGTCCAAATTTCGATGCTCAGCATTGGTATTTCATCAAAATGTGGACACAGTGTATAACAAAAAAAGATTTGTGGTTCTGCGGTTCTCATGTCAAAATATTTCCAAAATCAAATTTGATACCAATTTTTCTTCAACTACTTCAATTGTTTGTCGAAGTACACATTATCTTTCTTTACATATGGGTACACAAACAGTTAAAAAAACCAAATACTATCCGTCTCGGGATTCTTTCTCCGGACGTCATCTGTATATGAAGTAATCATAAAAATAGTTGTCTAGCACTTTTACATTTGTTGTGTTTGATAGACAAAGAACAGTAATTGATTTCTGCTATTGCGCCCATTAAGTTACGACGTGTGTCCAATAGACCGGCAGTAAATACGAGTGAAATAGAAATAGTACAGCACTGTCTATCTTTGATCTGCTGGGCAACGCCTTATGATTTTGGTTTCTAATCTGACTTCGTGCTTGTGTCAAATTATTTCGATTGTATATTTTCTGGTTTCAAGTACATTTTTGGAGTTTTCTTGGCATTCATTAGAATTATAAACAATTTTTTTAGAACTACTACTACTTGCGTTTTGCGCATTAGATATGCAAGTCGGCTTCGTGGATTTCATGGTTAAGTTATGTACGTTTGTGTTTCCAGCCTATTTGTTTTGAACTTCTGGAGAGAAATTCCTGGAAAATGTTTAAATTCTCAGGTCCAAGCAATGGTTCTTTCGTTTTTAGAATACTTTGAAGCAGAGAAAGTAAATGGTGGGCCCCTGTTACCACTAACTGCAGTTCGTAAAGTAAGTAAAGCTATTCATAGTACGTTATATAAAATAAACCTAAATTTTAGAGAGTAGCCAATGCATTAAAAATCAGTGAATCAAGTGTTACAACTATTAAGCAGCAAAGTAAAAGAAATCCTACTTCCAGGAAAATTAAGGCCGAGGCGTAAATATGCACTTCAATAAATATTAAATTATATTATTGTGACGACCTAACCTCACTTATATGTGTTGATTTTGATAACTGAACGGAAGTTTCGTGATTATAGTTGTATTACCAACTTGGTAGTTAATCTTAGGTCATACACATCCGCTTGTGACGTCAGGAAGAAGAATCCTGAGACAGATAGTATAGCTACAGTGACTATAATATAATAGTCACTGTAGTATAGCTAACTAAGTATCTTTGTCTACAAGGTACTCTAATAACAAGGACCAAATTATGGGTGGCTTGGAGCCACCAAAAAACATAATCATTACACAAACCCTTGCTTGAGTTCACAAGGTATTAGGCACATTAATCCAAAAAATGTTGAGTGTTTATCTACAAGGGCGACGCGGTATAATCCGAAATTTAATTCTAATATTGACAATTCGAGTAACCGTGAAAGTCTCAAACATAATATAAATTAAGTGACAGAAAATACCGATATTAGAATAAATGAAGAGAAGATAGAGCGACGTATTTATTTTAAGTTAGGAAATTTATTCAAATATCTAAATTTACTATCAGATTTATCGCTCTAAGCATGCACCTTTTTGAGATTCTTTTTTAAATTACTAAAAAACGAACACCAATTAGCACACATTCGTCAAAACTGCTTAATTATTTGTTTTCAAGGTACACAAATCAGCATGTTATCTTACACTGGCAAAATATGTAAAAGAAAGAGGGTGAGGGGATAGGGGGGGGGGGAGAGACAGAACTCCGCTCTGCGCCTGCTTATATAGTAACTGCATTTTGTTTTAAAACAAATGTTGTCGCATTAGTAAGTCAGTGACACAGCCTTAGTAACAAAGGGCGTAAGTTGGTGATAATATTTGTTTGCTGCTTTCCCTTGGCAACGGAACTTAATATTATTATGTCAGTTCATAGGATAATATAATTAACAAAGCAAAATGCAGACTTAAACGTTTTGTTTATAATTGATATTTATGATACTCACAGGTAACACGACTCACGAAAGGGATTGAAATCAACATTAATCCTGGTGACAGGTGACACACCAAACGATTTCTTAAAAAAAATCTAGGAAAATTTCAATGGGCAGCGGGAAAAATATAATAAGATAATTAGGAATGTATCATCTATTAACGTTTTTGGCAGGCAACAAACCGCGGCTTTGCTTTGGCTTGTACTTGCCTATCTCAAATGTTTATAGGTTCTTACATTCCTTGTTACTTAAAGCTATTAATTAACATGGGATTAAAATTAACATTACTTAGATCTGTTAATTTACAAGGATTGCTTTAACAAGTCGTATGACCTAATTCCGTTAATTTATGTCTAATTGTAGAATTATTCAATTATTAGATCTCATTTTAATATTTAAGTAACACTACTGCAACAAACGTCTTATTTTTCTTCTATTACATACGTGTTAAGCCATTCTGAATGTAATTGTACAAATTACAAACATTTTCAGTTTGACAAATAACAACAATTAACATTTTACTATTTACAACATTTGGCCACTTTATGAACCTAAATAAATATTAAAATCGTTTTCTATGCCTACATTGCAATATAGTATATATACAATAATATCAGTTTTGTAGTCTCATACAACTTTTTAATTGCATTATATGGTTTAGGGGTGTTTTCAGGTTTAGCTGACGCAACTCAAAAAGAAATATTCCAAAACCCAGAGCAAACCTAAGAAATAGGATTCCTGGCTGAAAAAGTACAACCATCCAAAATTTCAACACAAAGAAACGTAACTATTTTGGTCGAACGTTGTGACATTTTAAACTAATAATGCATATGTGTAGGTATTCCTAAGGTTTAATAAATAATAAATAACATCTTATAAATCTAATTATTAACTACACACAATTTTAGTTGTTATCCCTTTTACAAAAAATAGTTTATTACTTATTACACACAAGTGTGTGTCTCCGAAATCGTTCCAGCATAAGGTGGAGTCTCCAATTGAACGTGTGAGTTGCTAAGGTGTTTACAACCTATCCTAGTAAGTTACTTAAGGTGGTAAGTGTTTGGGTAATACCATAAAGATAACTTAAAACTCTGAAATAGAGCTCTCGGAAAGCTTATCCAAGATCGGAAGTTTGAAAATATAAAATTTTGCTTTATTACGACAGTCTTAAAAAAATCCTTGTAGTTACTATAATGTAAATCATTATTATTAATTATAAGAGCCCGTTACATATCAAAATAGTGTATTTTGTTAACTCTCGACGATAATTTATTTCATTTCACAAATCATTCATTACCCTCAAGTTGTAACGCTTAAATAATTGGTAAATGTAAAAAGGCTCAAAATCAGTTCAATTTTTCCTACTGGGGGCGAGCTGCTGTAAGGACCTTGCATCCCCCTTCAGCCAGTTACGAGAATTTCAGGACGAGTGGAGAATGAAAGGAAGGCCAGGATATATGGAGAAGTACTGCTCCGGCATTCGCCTCAGAGAAGGTATTGTGTTGACCCAGGAAAACCACTTAAAAACCTGAATCGGAACAGACGCCCACGGGACTCGAACCCACGACCTCCCGACTGCTAAGCAGACGGGCTAACCACTAATCCACAAAGCCCTTCAAATTTGTGTGTATCCACATTAATATATTAGTCTATTGCAAGCATTGGAATTACACAGAAGATTCTTTATTACTATGTGGGGAGCAATTTCGAAATACTCTGTAAAACTTAGTTACGTATTTTTAAAAGTTTGATTTGATCTTCTTATGTTCCTTAAGTACTTTTTAGATTATATAAACATTGTTGGTTCAGATTTCTTGCCTAATTACACATAATTAGTGATTTATTAATGGTTCTGCTTGGCTTATTTAATTTACAAACATTAACCGTCTAATAAACTTATACATATTGCCGAAATGGGAAAAATACACAACAAACCCAATATCTAAGTTGGTGTTCCTAAGAAATAACTAACGGTGTTCGGCTCCGAAAGTTAGAAATGAGGGGAAAAAATTAAGCATCATCAAAGGGTAAGTGTCAAGTGTATTCAAGAAGGTCTTCACAGAATTTAAATTATTTAATTTAGGAAAAACTACCTGCAAAAAAATTTAATCCAAATTTTCAGTGCTTTCCAAATATTCTAAGTGGGCTACTTCTAATTTCTGCTTAGCGAATATGTTAATTAACTATTATTGTAAATTATAGTCTCCTATGTCAAATCTATAATGTAATTCAATCGTCTACACAATTAAAATCTTGCCTTGGTTATTTATAAAAATAAGTTTTGGCACTACTAGTCCCAGAACACACCATTATTGACCTATTTTTGGGTCGTGAAGTTGTTTTTCTCCACCTTGGGGAACAAAGTAAAATACACAATTTCTAATAACTAATAAATTGTTAGATAAAGTTTGTTCCCATCAGACATTACAATTTCAATTTTGACGTTTTAAAAAGCTGTACGTCAGGTTGGCAGTTAACCCACACGCCTTATAACCCTCGGTGCTCCGCACCTCGCGATACAATCTTGGCGCTTGGGCTATAATAATAGTCTTCCCAACCTTGAATATACTATTTTTAACTGTCTAGCTCAGCGGTCTTCGAACTTTCCATTCTCACGCTTTTCTAAATCTATAATCATTGATACAATTTTACATTTCTAATAATTTTCTGTAAGGTATAATTATTAGCATTAATACAGAGATCAAATAGTAATAGATTGAGATCTACAATATTTCCAATATCGGCTATGATAAAATGAGCTGTATAAATTATTGCATATTCTGACCCTCTTATTTGAAATTTGAACAATTTTATTCTATAAAGGGAAAGTTTGCATTTTTCTACTTATTTTGTCTCATTTAGCCAAATCTCTATGTCTCACCGTTTACGAGATTCCAAAATCGATGTTAATTGTTATCTTGGCATACATACAATATTGTGATTACTTTTTAAATATTTGTATCTGCGTTTTTTATAATTCTACCGATATTTTCTTTGCAACTTCAAAAAGTGGTCCTTACTTGGGTTTTCATAAATAACATACATATTTAAATTACAGTATCAGTTAATTTTAAAACATAAAATTGTGTTGAACAATTTCTCCTTGGTAAATTTTAATAAATAGTTTGTCGCTGCCATTCAGTGAATATAATTGGAAATCATCTAGTTTAAAGAACGCCTTTTCAACGAAACTGATCAATCGTTAGTTTGTTCAATCGCTTTACTTATTCATAAATGTGGGCGAGTCTCGATTCAAATATGCAAATTCCTATTTATATATGGAACACGAGGCAATTGCGCTTTAAATGTTTTATCATTTAATAAACTGCTTGTAACAGGCCGTTACTCATTAAAACATATCCTAAAGTAATGTAACAGCAGCAGACAAGATTTTAGTTAATAAAAAACAGCATCCAATTTTGGCGACGGTACACATTCTGCGGCAAACACTTCCAGACACTTTTCAAGATGCCGTATACCGAGATAACCATAAACCTTCTGCAAACGTATTAGCAGTTTGCTTTAACATATAATAGATGTACCAAGAAGGACCCAGTTTTTGCAATGGGGCCATTTAAATGATGTATTGTTTGCGGCGGTAGGAGCTGGGTGACCGAAGCATCCTAAAACTGGGTGGTCCGGAGATCTATAACAGATTGACAGCTGCCAGTTGCGAATATCGTAGCAGGCCGGCCGACAGGACAAATTTAAGTGCAGATTTGCTTAAAGGAGCAGCGCACCTGTAATTGAATTAAATTTACAGCCCGCGTTAAATTTGTCGAAACGGTGAATTCATTACGATAAAGCTACAAGGAGAGCGCGTTCGGAATAATAATTAAACGATTTGTTTTGCCATTCATATTAAATTTTCACCTCGAGCGCTTCCGGTTCCGATATGTGATATGCTAAATAGAAAATAAACACAAGGGGTGCTTAATGAGACTAAATTGAAAACCGCGTTTTGTAGGCGCGTTCAGAATACGTGAATACCCGTATTTCAAAACTTTGTAAACGATATGAAATCATAATAAGCATTTCAGAGCATAATTCTTATCTTTAACATACAGCACTAGCTCATTAGTTACTTTCATTGAAATTAAATTATCGATTATCTTACTTGTGTAATTAATATTTGCAGTTAGCTAACCTGAACAGTTATTTAAATTGCTTTCCTGGAGCATTTCAGTAAAGTTGAATAAAAGATCCATCTTAATTGCAATATAAACTTCCTAAAAGGTGTAAAAATTAGAAGTGATGTTTACAAAAACCAAATTCGTTGGTGCTCAAAAGCCACGAGTAAAGGTCTGACCAACAAATACTGCCGAAAAAATCTGATCACGAATTATGATCATCTTCCGAGATTTTCTCAGATCTTCACGTTTCAGTGTCCTTAGATGACGAAAAACAAGTTTTCTCAATTCCGCTTGTCTGTCTATCTGTTGCCGGTATAACTCAAAAATTATTTGTTGGAAGAAGACGATATTTTGCATGCGGATTAAATGTCTTCCTGGTGTAAAATCGAGAAAATTTCGGTAAAATATTTTGTTAAAGATATGCTAGCTCCTCGTCGGCTGCATAGTAATTAATTATGTATTACAATTGCACCACGTTGGGTGACCTTATGTTATATATTGGAGTTATCTCATATATTTGAAATAGTCATATAATTTATGTATTCAATATTTTACTTTAAGCTTGCCCTTAATTAATACAATGCCCCGTTAGTTAAACTATAATTGCTTTCAAATCAAGTACTCTTATTTCAGGGGTGGTTCTCCAAATCTAGATCTCTATTAGTTGAAGTTTAAATTTTTAAATTGATTCTTAATTATTCAATGACATCAAACGTCAACCCAACTTATACACCTTCTCAAACCAGGTATTGACAAATCTATTTTTGACATTAACATAATTACTAATTAATTTATTAAAATAATTACTGTTTTGTATTTTACTTTTTCCCTATTGCTCTTTATTTAAAATGTTTAGATATTAATTACTAACACAAACCTTATCACTTCTTAAGCTCACTCTGCAAATATCCAAACACTAGGTACTGCTCCTTCCCTCAACAGATCCCGATGTTCACCTTGTGTGATACCTACAGCCTGTTTCTGTCAACCAATTCCAAAAATCCGCTGAATCCAGCTTCAATCCCCTCATCAAACGTCAACTTCAACTCCAATAGACTTCTGGTAAGTTTCAGCTTTATAAATGAATCTGATCTTATCTTGTTTATTCCTTAGATAGTCCTCTGCACTCAGCAACCCCTCAGAAGCCTTCCAATTCTAGTAGCACTCCTACTAATCTCCTTCTAGATGAATAACCTTTCTTCCATACAACCACCAATGTCAAAAATAAATATTTAATTATGTGTCACGTTCACCAATAAATCCAATCTTCTCCAATTCAGTAGTTCTCTGGTTCTTTCTATGTAATTCACTGTATTCGTCAATCTCTTCACAGATTGTCCAGCCCCAATAAAATTAATATTTCACTTTCATTTCTATACCTCGTAAATTTGTTAACAGCCTTAATATTTGTATTCAACCAAACAACTATACAAATAAGGCACAATTTCTAGTTTTTATTAGGCAAAATTAAATACTTCAAGACCAATTGTACATTTTTCAATGAGTTTATTTATGTAACTAACTTAAACAAAAAAGTCATTCCTATTAGATACTATTCTTATGACGCTCTTTTCAATTTTAAATATAATTATTACAGGAAATTCATTCTGATTATTATAACAAATACATTTGTCAATTGTAACCTTGGCTTGTTCTTTATTAACATTTACTGCAACCATCAAATTTGTATATTCAATTAATATCTTACTATCAAATTACCTCTCTCATTGTCTCAATTAATTTCATTATTAATATTTAAAAATTAACACCCATCAAGATTTAATTATAGTAATATTCCAAATTTATTAGTTTTAAATATTTCTTTGTTATGATTGATCATACCACTTCGTGTGTCATAATAATATACAGGGTAAGCACCTTAAAAGAGTCTTCGCCATGCTAAAAGAGATATGGAACAGACCGCATCTATCCGGAAACAACAAAATAAGAGTGTTTAACTGTAACGTAATACCCGTCTTACTGTATGGATGTGAAACATGGAAAGCCTCAGCAACCACAACCTCGAGACTACAGGTATTCGTCAACAGAAACCCAACTATGCCACGAGATCGGGCTAAGAAAATGGAACTGGATCAGGCACGCTCTACGGAGGAACCCTGACAAATATCGCGAGAGCTGCACTAGACTGGAACCCCCAAGGTAGCAGAGGGAGAGGTTGGGCTAAAACAACGTGGCGAAGAACAATCCTACAAGAAATGAAAAACACAGAACGATCGTGGCTGGAAGTAAAACAAATAGCCCAAAATAGAACGCGATGGCGATGGCCCTATGCTCCAACTCGGGAGCTTGAGGAAATATATATATAAGCACCTTAAAAAATCAAATTCTGCCTATTTTTGCTAACTAGAGAGTAATATTTTGCACATAGCTCAGATTTTTACCCTTGAGGAAAAAGGGAATATTTTGCCAACATATAAAGAGTGCGCGCCTTAAAAATAAAATTTTGTTTATTTGTGCTTTAACTGAGAAATAGACAAATGTAATAACTTGAGCACAGCTCAGCCTTTACCCTTGAGGAAAATGGGACCTAACAGATACAGAATAAATGTATCCCGGAGATAGGAAAGCTCCAGCGTAGATGTGTGCGACAAATCGTCGTGGTATTGCTTAGCGTTGAAATCGCATTCGTTGGAGCTGAAGTTAGAATCCCACTGCCGATGTTTTTTTATTTAAAAATTGATGCCATTCGCATTACCCAGTGGTTCCTTTTATTGTTTCAGTATTATTAAGAACGTTAAGATAGTTTTACCCCTAGTTTCTTTTGTTTCTTAAAATTGTTTAATGTTACAGCGTCCACTTGCGAGGAAAATTCTAAGCAAAACCTTTACAGTTTTTTTTCAATATTGGTTAATGACTACCTTTTCGCTATTAGATATTGTCTTCACGGTCCAACATGTTTTATCAGTTCCACAAACCTGGTTTTAATTTCAGTTTTTGCGTATTTTCTTAGCTTAGTATTTATGTCATCTTGTGTAGTGGATTTCATATATTTAAATTTTCTTATGCTTTCTCTTGTTTTTCTAATTCTATCTTGTCTACACTTCTTTCTTCTACTTCGCACTAGCTGTGATTTGATTCATTTCTAACGCCTCATTTCTCGTCCATAGTTGTGTATAGTATCTTAGCCACGCCTCTTTACTTATGTTATCTATCTTTGCATTATTTTTTTCTGTTCTGTTTAGATGTTTTATCATTTTATAAGCAAGTTCTTGCCTCTCGTGCACATTGTTTCCAATTTTCAATATGAATCTGTCTCATCCTTCTTGATTTCCTTTTTTACATATTCGTTTTACTTTTGCTAATATATTGTTGTGTCCTTGTTTATTTTCTTGGGTTCTATTTTCAAATCGTTTCAGGTATGCAATTCTTATTATTCATCTTTTCTTTGATTCCGTCATTTCAATTTTTTTAATTTTTTTTAGTTCTTTCCGTTGTTTACGGTATCTCAGGGTCTCAACAGCTGCTTTTATTATTACTGTTTTGAGTTGTTCCCATACTCTGCCAATACCTGTTATGTATATTTCTTTATTACTATAAGTTTGTAATCATTGGTGGTACAAGGTTCGGATAGAGTCTTCTTGTAGCAAATGTACTTTTCAATTTTGTTTTTCTGTTTTACTATTTTTACACCATCTGGCTTTTCGTCCTATTTTTCTACAAGTAAATGGTGGTCGTTGTTTATATACACTTCTAAAAACACGCGTGACCTTTGAGTTTACCTGTCCTGTGCTTTGTTATAAAGTACTCTATTGATATCATTTTGCTGATTAGGTAATTGTATGGATGTTCTCTCGTCTGAAGCAGGTATTCATTATACACACATTATTAAAACAAACAAAAACTATTAGCTTCATTCCATTATCATTTAGGGATATTTCTCTATTGTTTACCATTACCTCTTCTATTGGATTATTCCCGATTCTGACGTTTAGATCTCCTCCTGCAATAATGTAATCGTTCTTGTTTATTCCTCGTAGTATTATTTGTAATGTGTGGTAGTACATTTGTGCATCTTCCTTTCTTCTCTCTCCAGGTGCATAAGCGCATATCACTATCAGATATCCTCTTTCTATTTTGCACCTTAAGACAGTAATCCTTTCATTTATCTATTCATATGATTGAATCATGTATTTATAATTTTTGTTTACAGAACTGCTACTCCAGCCGATGCCCATTTATATTGATCTATCCCAGCATATATCATAGTATACTTTCCCAAGCCGCAAGTGACTTTAAGTTTCTTCTTCGTTTCAGTGATTAGAGTCTGTATTTCTATTTGCAAGAATCTTTTGTAGTTCGTTTTTTGTAAGATACTCCAAGGAGTTATTAAATTTATTTAAAATTAAAATCAGATACTCGTGTATTTTGTCGTTAATACTGACACTATAAAAAAATTGAGGTAGATATTGTAAGTAAGGCAGAAACAACATTGAACTCAAAAAAAAATTATTGGCAACAGGCGGCTAGGTGAATGGCAAAACAACTTAACAAGTACCAATAGAGAGAAGAGTCAGGCAGGGATGCGTGCTCTCTCCCTTGCTGTTCAACGTATACTGTGAGCACATTTTTGACACGGCATTTAATAACAGAGAAGAGGGTATTAAAGTCAACGGAAGGGTGCTCAATAGCCTTCATTACGCCGATGATACACTTATAATAGCCGAAACTCCGAAAGATCTGTAGATACTACTCAATGAACTTACTATAGTAGCAGATCGAATGGATCTAAAGATTAATGTGAAGAATAGCAAGATAATGATCTTCAGCAAAAGACTTAACCTACAACCTGTGATAGAGGTTTACGGACGACCCGTTGACATCGTACGAAAATTCAAATATCTTGAAATATGGATCACACCCAGTGTTGAGATTCGAAGCCGAATTGAACAAACCCGAATAAGATGCATCCGTTGTTCTAGAATACATCATACATGAGGAAATATTGAGGCGCTGTGTGAGAGAACGAGAATTATTGCTTGATGTAAAGGAAAGCAAAACTGCCTACCTAGGCGTATCATCAGACATTCACACTTTGCCTTGAGAAAACTAATTATGGAAGGCAAAATAGAGAACAGAAGCAACAGAAATTAACTTCTTAATGAGAAGCTGCCAAAAATTGTGCCTGGAGTACCCTATCCAACACAACGAAAGTATTACAGAGATCATAGAAATAAAATAGTATATTATTATATGAGCGATTATGACAGCCATTACTCACGAAGATGACATTTGAGCCACAAGCCGAAGGCGAGTGGCGCAAGTCATCTGAGGGAATAATGGCCATAATCGCGAATGTAATACGATACTTTATCTACTCCTGTACAATAGGAATTTTGTGTGCATATTTTGTAAATTAAGACATTTGTGACAAATGTCAACTGCAAAAGTCATTTGATAATAAGAATAAATTTTGTGATTGGCTGCAAGCTAGTGAATTATGAAAATAGAATTTTATGATTGGCTGAAAACCGTGAACTATGAAAATAGAATTTTATGATTGGTTGAAAGCAGTGAATTATGAATTCATAATTCACTACTGCAAATTATGACTGCTATTATTATTTAAAAAAATTCTTATAATGTGAATATAACTTAATAGAAGTAGATAAAATATATTATAAGTGAGGTACAGAAAAGCCACCTAATATGGAGATGGAGAAGGTGGCCAAGAAACATACTGAAATGGATTCCACCCGAAAAACGAAAAAGAGCCATGGAAGTAAGACAACCTAGAACAAAACGCTTGCTGCGATAGATATACATGGAAACTAGAGACGGATAAACGGCGGCAGCTGCAGCTCTTCGCATATACAGGATGGCGGATTCTTGACGCTTACTATTGAGATCTCTAAAACGATAAGAAATATAAGGTCGGTAAAATAGGGGCAAAGGTGCAGTATTAAGTACTAAGTAATAATTCAAGAAGTCCGTTCTAACCAACTCTATATTATACAACTGTTTACGTAGATTACCGTGGTATAGGCTGCTTAGATAACCAAGTAGTGCCTTTGATTAATTACGCCAGTGACTGAACTCGAATTGTTCTGATGACATCGCCATCAGGTTAATTGTGGATGGCCTCGCTGATGCTGGAAATTTTCTTGCGCAGCTATAAGCTGGGCATAGACACACTTTCAAACCCGCCACGAAAAACTACATTCGTGGCGGTTTTGAGTGTGTGTCTAGTCCAGCTAGGACGTGCACCTGTGATACCGATAATTGGCGGACTGGAGGTCGATTCAGGGGGTTGGTTGGTGATTTAAGCTTAGAAGTTCAGGAAAATATTTGAGACTCCGGAGGGCTCCTTCTAGCTGATCTCTGAACTGAACTGTCTCGAACCGGCAAAGGGTCGTTTCACAAGATAAAGCTGAGCTCATAGTCGGTTCACATGGTTGGCTTCGCTACCGATAACAGAGCTTCAAGTGTCGATTCTGGTTTGAGTTTGCTTTGCAGAATAAAGTAGACCTCGGCGGCGTCAGGCTGGAAGAGCTGGACTGAAAAGTCTTCTCTGGTTGCGGGTTGCTGGGCCTAAGCTCCCCTGGGACTTATGGCTAATTGCTTCTCTAGGTGGAGCTGGACTCATAAGTTATTTCGACTGACCGGACATCATCATCTTATGCCCGTTGTAGACCCATACTATCTGGAAGAAAATCCAGGTGGAGATCCTCCGTTAAAGTAAAAAAGCGATAAAACTTCTTCTTCCTATTATATAGGTTGATAGCCTATTATTACCGCACCAAGTATGGTTTTATAAGTATTCTGCTCTTCGAGGGGTTTCTCTTTAGTATGACCTCTAGATATTTTATGCTCTCTTACTTTGTATGAGAGTATTGTAATTTGTTTCAATATTGATCTACTTATTTTTGTTTCTTCATACGATATAAGATAGGTTTTATCTATAGCGATGGTGACTCTCGGGAGAGCCATTTTCGGGTTACATTTTTTAAAGGTGAAAGGCGAGTTATTTTCGAGCTAGAGTCAATTGGTGTAATTTTTGAGTAGTCGGCGCAGTTGTTCTGATTTTGTACGCTTTTGTCGCGACGAGCACGCTTCCCTGACTTCTCATCTCGCTGGTAATTTTCTGTGCCGTTAAGAGTAAGTTGCATGTGGTCATTTGAGCCTGCTCTCTTATATTGCCCAATGGGTTTAACGTCTGTATGTATTTTCTAGCTGTTTTCGCCGGCAGTGCAGCGAGATGATTTGACTTGGCGTCGTGCTCTTGTCCTGTATCGTACACGTGGTGTTTCGTTTCTCCGGCATGATGGCCTTCTTGGATGCGTGAATGTTCTCGACCTTCATTCATGGAGAATTCTAGCTGATGAGGCGTCCTTGACCCACATTCTGGTTTAGGCTGCTAGCTGCCGCCAAGAAATAACCTCACCGAGGAAGCAATAGCTTACATTTTGTCCTTTCATTATCTGTTAATTTGCAAATTGTGGGCGGGCCGAATCTTTCAGATTCCCCGTGCAGTTTACATTGGTCATAATATCGATATTAATTGCTATGTCGATTTATCAGCGGTTTTTTGTATGAGTTTTTCGTAGGGCCATATCAGAGCTTAAGTTTCTTTATTTAATGTTAGTCAATTTTTAACCTTTATTCACCTAGTTTGTCTATTTAACGTAATTATTATTGTATTTAGATATTTGACTGTTATGGTTGTAGAACTTATGTTTATTGGGTGCACCCGGTGTACTTAATTTTTGTATGCATGTGTCATATTATTGACGATTATATATGTTACTATGAGTATGTGTGTTTTCGTTACTGCAAACTGAGTTATGACCTGTTTGCAATATTTATGGCATTTCATATTATGGTGATTTCGGTTAATCTTTGAGGTTATGAGTTTTCGTTTCTATCTGAGCATGTTTGTTGTACAAAGATTCATTGGCGCTCCTGTTGTACCGCTTAATTAATTCAACCTTTTGTAAAGAACCTCACGTCGCTTTCACTGCTTAGTTAGCAGGCTGCGCAATTGTGCCATGTAGTTACGATTGTTTCATTTTGGATTTAAATTTAACAATAATTTTAATAACTTTGTCGTATTGGCTGGAATATTAGTCTTTGATATATTATCGACAATAATCATAATAAAATTCCTGTTATAGACTCTTGTGGGACTCTCTGTTGTTAACAGGCACATACTTTTGTTCTTATATCATTTAGCTTTTGTTTCAACAATTACTACCATTATTACTTTTATAGGGTATATGGTCGATTTTATCTTACAAACTCCATACTGATACCCGCGATGTTACTTTGTTTTTTCAACTCTGTTAATATTTTTGAATGAATCACTATTTGTAGTAGTTTTTAGTATGTATCTAGGAGGCATAACTGCCTGTACTTTTACCAGTGTCCTCATCACTTTTTTTCTATTAAAGGGACTCTATATTTTTTCCATTATTTTTGAAACTTACCTTGTTTAAATATATTGCTCATAATAACTACTAATACTACTTTCTTATTTGCTCGACTGACAATTTTATCTGTCTTAGTCGTTAAACCGTCTGTCCGGGTTCGATGTATCTTTTATTTTCATCCTGTTGACCACTTTCTTCATTTCTTCCATGCTCAAGCCTGGTACGTCTTCTACCTCTAAGAGCTCCCAGCTGTTTATATTCTGTGTCGAGAATAGTTTGTTTGTGATTTGTACCAGTTCTGTTTCTTTTAGTTTAACTCTTTGTCTAAGACCCAATTTCTTCCTCGCAATTTTATAGTTTTGTCCCCACAGATTATTATCAATTTCTTTTACGGGCTGTTTCTATTTCCTACGTTTAGCTTGATTGGTGAAATCTCTGTATTCTGGAGGCTGCATATAATAATAATTTTATTTATGGTTGTGCCCCTAATAAGTCCTATTCAAGCCCCACGTTGTTAGCGACATAAATATGCTATACCTTCATGTATAGTGATATTTATCTGTCTATGAATTATATTTTTATTTTATCAATTTAAAATTGTCCTATTTATGATTTGAATATCAATATTATTATTTGTGCTAGCTTCTGAAAAATCAGGCGCGAATTCCTTTTATCTAGATTGCTTATTTATGCAATCTAACGTTCTGATTTTTTATTTTATTTTATAGGTCAAAATAACTTCTGTCAAATGATATGTCAAACAGATTTGAAAATTAAATGACAACTACCAGATCGTCTCACTAGTACACAACAATATCAAAAAGAGTAAGTAATTCTTTAATAACTAATTCACCTTTATAATCTTTATTTCCTTTTTTAGTAATTACCTTACTACTCAATATCACCCACCTTCTACTCGAACTCAACAATGTTCTGGATGTCGACCAACCTGCTCCCCTCTGCCTACGAATCCAATCTCTTTAGTACATTTTCGCGAGAAAAGGTTCTACTGACAGACAAGATGTCCAAACTGTCCAGAAATAGTGATGCAAACTTTCCCCACAGCATGTAATCAAACAGACCAAATCTGCAGCCACCAAATTCCAACACCGCATCTGCCAACTTCCTGTAACGTGCCTCCTCAACTGATAGTCCTCCTTTTGAACTCTCCCTTAACACCAAACAGCTTGACCTAATCCAATTCGATTAATATATGATGTCAAATGTAATTCTCCAATAAATTTGACTTAGTATTTTACTCCATTTATTCACATTTGTAGATTAATTCTGGTTTTCCATTAGCTTTTTACCACATACTTGTAAGCTTCCTTAGTGTTATATCTTTACTTGTTCTTCGATTACATATTATTTCTACCTTACCACGCCAATTTCGTATTTAATCCTTTTTATTATCCAAACATTACTTAATAAAAAATACGGTTTATTTTAATATTTTTAATTACACCAAAATTAGTTCAGCTACATTTTTCAATTTTATTATCACTTATAATAATGCAGAAGACTAAAAGCCGTGTTTACACAACTAAAAGTACTATGGTTGCGTTCCACCATTTCTATTTTCGGGTTTTTGTAAACAAACTTCCCTTAACTTTTAATAGCGATATTATCAGAGAAAACATTTATTTATCTACTCCTACTGTACAATGACCATTCATAATTCACAGTTTGCAGCCAATCATAAAACTCTATTTTCATTATTCAATAGTTTGCAAGTTGCAACCAATCAGAAAATTATATTTTCATTACTCAATAGGTTGTAGCCAATCACAAAATTCATTCTTATTATTAAACGACTTTTGAAGTTAACAGCTGTTACAAATGTCATAATTGGGAAATATTATAGCCCCTATATTTACATATAGTAGCGACAACGACAAAATCACGTTGGTATCCCTTAAGTCCCCAGCATATTTAAAAATCGCCTAGGAAGTTGCATAATGAAATTAAAATGTGACATTGACAGTTGTCGTGTTTTTCTCTTCGGGGGCTAATTTGAAGTCGAGGACGTGGAAATGCTAGGGTGTTGTGTCGATAAGTGTAAAAATAGTGGCAGAAAAGGATTTCAGGTATTCAGATCTGTTATTTTTTCACTGTTTACACTGAAATTTACCGTTTAGTAACTTTTTGTATTTTCATGTTTGCATCAGGTTTGTCCCATGATGTCGCTACTATTTGTAATAGAGGGGCTATAGGAAATATGAACACAAGACTCCTATTGCATTGGAGTAGATAAAATATCGTATTATATTCGCGATTATGGCCATTATTCACTCAGATGACTTGCACCACGTGCCTTCGGCTTGTGGCGCAAATGTCATCTTCGTTAATAATGGCTGTCATAATCGCTCATATAATAATATACTATTATTATGCCTATTTCTTGTGTTTTTTAAAACTATTGACTCAGCTTCGAAGGCAAGTCCACTTTGGTTAATTTTCATATCTGCTCATTGAACGGTCCCAAACTTGAAGCCGCACGCACGCGCTAAAAAGGCGTGTCTTTAAAGATTAGGTTAGATAACCTACAAATTTTCAGATTTGGTTACGTTTTACAAAGTTGTGGTGTTGTGTAGTTAACGGCCAAGTTTACGATACATTCCTTGAAGCTGCCAAAGAAGCCGGCAGGTATTTTACCTCGTAAAACTTTGAACAATTACAAAATATTACATTTTAGGAGATGACAAGTTACTAACTGCAGAAGACGTAGACAGAATTGTAACATCTCAGCTGTCATTTGATGATTTGAAAACCATTAATGGCCAAGTTCAAATGTTCAAATACACTGAGCGACAAAAGTCTGGGTTCACGAATAATTTTTCCAATTTTACATACTGAAAATGGTTTCTGGCGCTTAAAATCTGATGTCAATGTTTACGTATCAACAAACTTCAGGTGGATACGCAAGAACACTTTATCAATTGCATGCATCGTGTTGGTAGATACAGCCTGGAAAGACACGTCCAATCATTGTGAGTTTTTCGAGTTACAGATATCGGCAGGCAGTCTACTCTAAAAATCTCTCTTGAAGAATACCAGGGTTGTGATTAAGGAAGACTTGACGAGGGCAAATCTACAGCTGTTACAAGAATCCCAAAAAATTGTAGGAAAGGGGAAGGCGTGGACACGCGATGGAAGAGTTTACGTGAACGTAAAAAATTCAGTTAAAGTAAGTAACATTTAACTTTCATCAAGTTATAAGGGAACCTACTAGAGTTGGTTTAAATAAAATGTCTTTGTTGGATGTGATTATTACATCGTCTTTAGCGTTAATTATGGAGTCGGGTGTGAAAAACGTAGAATTATCAGATCACGAACTTGTGTACTGCCACATTAACATGAAACTTCCTAAGTATGCCCCTGTGGCTCATGTATTTACAAGTTTTAAGCATTTTAATTTGAGTAAATTTAACGCAGATTTAGAAATGCTACCATTGCATAAGATATATTACATGCATGATGTTAACGATAAGGTTGAATTTTTTAACAATCAATTAATTAATCTTTTTAACGAGCATGCTCCATGGCAATCCATTACCTTTAAAAATAAACCTGCCCCATGGCTGACAGATAACATTAAATTGTTAATGAAATTAAGAGATCGAGCGAAAAGTAAGTATATAAAACAACGAAATGAGAGTGCTTGGGATTATTACAAGCTGCTCCGTAATTATACAAACTTAGCAATTAAAAATTAAAAACAAGCTTACTTTCAATTTAAAGCTACTCATAGCAGCAGTAAAGAAATGTGGAATGAACTGAAAAGGTTGAATGTGGGTAGCTCAAATTCTAATCAAAATAAAAAAAATACCGATATCCCGAATGTAGATGAAATTAATAAGTATTATATAAATAGTATACCTAACTTGCCAGTTGATGAAGATTTATATAATTTTTACTCAAATAATGTATTAGTAGAAGCATTTTTGGAATTTGAACCTGTGGCCACTGAGGAAATTATAAAAATAATTAATTCATTAAAAAGCAATTCAGTAGGACCAGATGGATTAAATGCTAAAATGTTGAAGCTGTGTTGCCCTCACATTGGTCAATACCTGGCTCACATTATTAATACTTGCATTACGCAAAATGCATATCCTAATTTATGGAAATCTGCATTTGTAGTTCCCTTGCCTAAAGTTGAACGTGCTGTTGAACTAAAAGATTTCAGCATTCTGCCCAAAATTTTCGAAAAAATATATAATACGCAATTACGTTACCACTTACAAAAATATAAATTATTACCTGAATGCCAGTCAGGATTTCGACCAGCTCATAGTTGTACAACAGCTTTACTGCATGTAACTGATGATGTACTCAAGTCATATGATAATGGTAAATTCTATCTATGTAAAATAATTCAAATTCTGTTAGGAATCTGTAATTTTGTTGTTGTACAGTATGGAATAAATTTATATTATTCTTTATATTATTATTATTATAACCAAATTTAGTGCTATAGTGGGCTAACTCATAACCATACAATTGTTGAAATATTGCGATTTTGTTTCTGTCGTACATTATTCAAGTTTTTGATGTTTTGTTAAGAATCGGGTTGGCGTTGTCAGGGATATGTTTACAGCATGTCAATTGTTTCCGATAACTGTCAGTATTAACTGTTAATTC
Source organism: Agriotes lineatus (assembly GCA_940337035.1). Classification (NCBI taxonomy): domain Eukaryota; kingdom Metazoa; phylum Arthropoda; class Insecta; order Coleoptera; family Elateridae; genus Agriotes; species Agriotes lineatus. The sequence continues at coordinate 41,135,695 of OW679198.1, forward strand.
TCACTTCCGTGCCAAAATGCTGATATCTCCAGTAAGATGTGCAAAAATAGTCGCTCACATTGAAGAAGGACATAGCCAGAGAGATGCAGGACGTAGGTACGGAGTATCGCAAAACGGGGTTCGAAGAATTTGGCAGAGGTATGAAGCAGATGGTTTACTAACAGCCAGACCACGATCAGGAAGACCAAGGAAAACTAACGCTCAAGATGATCGATTTATGTTGTTACAATCTTTAAGAAATCTCACTGCAACAGCTACAATTACTGCTAATGAACTGGCTGCTGTCAGAAATCGGAAACCATATCGAGCTGCCATTGGTCCAAAACTTTCAGTACGCCACAAAAATAATCGACTAAATTTTGCTAGAACTTACCAGAACTGGGGGGATCCTGAATGGAGATGCGTATTATGGACAGATGAGTCTCGATTTACTTTGGATGCTCCAGATGGTCGTTCATGGGTATGGAGAAGACCAGGAGAACGCTATGCTGCTTGTGCTATGGCCACAACTTCATATTTTTTTGGAGGTTCGGTAATGGTATGGGGAGGGATTTCTTCAGATGCTTGCACAGAGCTTCACATCTATGATAGAGCAGCCCTCAACGCAGATAGGTACATTAGGAACATTCTTGAGGAATATGTTGTTCCGTTTAGTCATTTTGTTGGTGACAACTTTCGTTTAATGCAAAATAATGGACGGCCACACGTAGCCAACATTACTCTGCAATATCTAAACGAAGTTGGAATTACACTTTTGGATTGGCCAGCCTGCTCACCAGACCTGAACCAGATAGAACATGTGTGGGATCAACTGGGAAGAGCAATTCGCACTCGCCCTAATTGTCCTCAGACATTAGGATAGGTTACCACAAGAGAATTTTGCACGATTAATTAGCAATATGCCTAGACGTTTAGAATGTGTAATTAGAGCTCGTGGCGTAGAATTAACAGTTAATACTGACAGTTATCGGAAACAATTGACATGCTATAAACATATCCCTGACAACGCCAACCTGATTCTTAACAAAACTTTATCAAAAACTTGAATAATGTACGACAGAAACAAAATCGAAATATTTCAACAATTGTATGGTTATGAGTTAGCCCACTATAGCACTAAATTTGTTTATTGATACGTAAACATCGACATCAGATTTTAAGCGCCAGAAACCATTTTAAGTATCTAAAATTGGAAAAATTATTTGTGAACCCAGACTTTTGTCGCTCAGTGTATTTGGGATCGCTGGTCGAGGAAAAGAAAGTGGCATCGACGGCCGACGTTTACAGCCGCATCGGGCAGGCAACATCAACATTCGCCTTGCTCAAATGGTGCGTATGGAAACGAACACATACTACCATCAAAACGAAACTACGCTTATACTGAACGCTGATCCTTCCCATTCTTCTTTATGGATCGGAAACGTGGACATTGCTCAAGCCGGACCTTGACAAGCTTGAGATCTTCCAAATGCGATTTTTGAGGCAAATTCTCGGTGACTCGCTCCGCGACCGCCTTCGAAACGAAACAATTACAGGAAGATGTGATTATCAAACACTGATAGGAGAACAAATACAAAAACGTCGACTACGATGGTTCGGACATGTCTGCCGAATGGATGATAACCGTTTGCCATGTAAACTTCTTTGGCAAGACCGTCCGGCAGACTGGAGAATTCAGCGATCGGCACCGAAGAAAACCTGGCTGAAGAATATCGAGGGCTACTTAAAGAATCAGTGATTATCGGTTATCGATGCCCAAGACGTCGCCAAAAATCGTCAAGAATGGAAACGAATCGTAAATGGCGTTCGAGACTCAGCGGCACCGACAGCAGCGTATTCGTTGCGGGGACGTCCCGCCCGGACCGCCAGCTAACGGACCAAAGAAGAAGAAGAAGACTAATAACAAGAAAGAGGGAAAAATACATTTGACGCAAAATCACAATTAATTTTTTCAGGTACTTACTGACACAATTTCTTTACAAGTTTTAATTGTTTTTGTTTTAAGATACAAGGACAGTTGGCGGTCACAAATACAGATTGGTGAAGCATATTTTAGGTTACAAGAATTGTCACAGAAAGAACACATTTTCTCTCAAGGGACAGTATGAAACAAAATTAAAATGTTTGGTAACGTTTTTCTTCATTCAATTGTTTTCTGTCGCTTCAGTCGCCTGAAGTTCAGCATTTTTTTGCATAAAATCGTTAATATCTCCAAAACAGTTGACGTTCGACCCATACAACTTTATATGAAAATGATGAGCATTTCAATACAAAACTTTTAAGCTACCCAAATATAGGGCATTCTATTTAAAAAAGTAAGTTTGATTCGCCATACGTTTTTGCGACACCCTGTATAATCAAAAATATTTTAGTAATGTCCACCACTTTCGTACCTACAACTTTTATATACACAATATTCATGTAACTCTCATAGTTTTAGAAATATCTTCCACCCCCGCTTTGTTGCCGGACTCTGTATTTATACAGTACAGTAAACATTGCGCTTCCATACTTTGACCAAAATTATTTAAAAAGATATTTTTGTCAACTACACGGAAAAATTGCATGTTCAACACATTGGAAAAATGATTCTTCCATGTTCACGTAAAACTTTTACATTCGCTGGAAAACTCTCACTTTTCTTAACTTGTAGAACAATCTACTATTAATTCACTAGCGATTTAAGAACAACTCGCTAGCATATAAACATTATAAACAGTTACTTATGGTTGCTATTATAGAGTTAATAATAATAATGCCAGTTTAAAATGACAAAGAAATAATTAATCGAGTTATTTAACAATAACAGTAACGGCGTAACTGGAGACTTGAGTTACCGCATTTATATTTTTATGACGCTCAACGGCTTAAACCTGAAAAGAAACACAGATTGCAAGCAGCTGAAAATTATTTCGGTGGCACAAATAATTCTCACATATAATCTCATAAGAATATTAATTCTTTCCTGATTTTTTTTGACTGCATCTAACAACGTCGTATTAATTAGGACGCCTTCCAGAGGCGAGCGTTTCCTTTCCAGAGACTTTCCATTTGAAAATATATTTTTTGGAACTTTTCCTTACTGCCAATCTCTAGCGTGCTTTTAAAACTTTCTTTAGTGCAACAAAAGTTATTACATTTGTCGTACATTTTAAATGCGGCATATGCCGCGGGTTTCAGCTAGTTTCTAATAATTGAAAACAAAGTGCTTAACGATATCATTCTTTTATTTTTTACACTCATATTTGATTTCTACCTACTATTTATAATAATTTATTTCAATTAAGTATTTGCCATTTCCTTCAAACCTTATTTTTTTTAAATATTATATTATTTTTGAATCCATCTGTTTCTCAATTAGCCATATTCCACTTAATTATAAATTATATTTTCCGTTCTAATTGTATAATAATTATTCACATTTCCAATTCATATTTAAATAGATCTTGATTATATTCCACTGTTGTACTCCCTGCATCCTTTCTCAAATTGATTTTTATACCCCTGTGTATATCATCACAATATATATCTTCTTTTGGACTTATACTCGTTATCTGGGTTAACGTCTGGTTTTCATATAATCTTGGTATCTCACTTTTCTTTTTCATACAGACTTTCCGTTTACTGGCTATGTCTGAAATCCACTAACAGACAACTTTTCTTTTTGCATTTTTCTCTGTTGTTTAGAAGTTATCTATGCAGCTATGTACCCTACTATACCCTAACCTAAACTAATTATAATGGATCTAACATAACCTAATTTAGCTATATACTGTTTTTAATCTAACCTCGCCTAATCTATCTAAATCACTTGTTTATTTCGTGAATATGGTCGTTTCATACAAGCAGAATACTATGAAAAATATATATTTCTCCATAAAATAATTGATATTGCTTTTATGTCAGTACAAATCTTTTTATTTACTTTTTTCACTTTTCTACACTGCTCCGGCGGTAGAACGAGGAAGTATTAGGTAAGTAAGTAAGTAAGTACTTTTTTCATTGCTATGAACACATTTTAAGCCTTTATGAGTACAATAGCAAATAATAACATTTCAAACATATCAAATATTATTTTACAAAATGTTCCAGAAATGTGTTAGTTTAATTTTTGAAAATTGTATAAAATAGCATTGGCCTTGATAATAACATGTAAACCAGTATTAAAAATAATGTTAACCTTGATTTGAACCAACTGTAATCGAAGTAGGCTTGAAAATAATGTAAAGCAATGTAAAATCGAAGACAAACAATTGGGGAAGGAAGCCAAGCTGTACAGTAGTGTTAATTTTGGTTTCCCCAATAAATAATTATTAATAAGCGAACAAATACCCTTTACTCAATTCAGTGTCTATGAAAATTAATTCTATATACTTTGAGTGTGCTGTAGTAGTGTGCATAGATTTGTAGCACCTCTGCGGAAGTTTAAAAAAGTGTTTGATTTGTGCATCGGGTGTCGGGTGGTTTTTCCGGGATTGCTTACGAGATTCGAGCAGTGTAATTAGAGCCCGGTGAGCAAGAGCTAGGCATCGACGTTCGTGAGGAGCAGTTGGAGCTCTAGGTGTGAGACGACGACTAAACTGAAGGCATTTTTCGAAGCGGTCGAGCTACAGGAGTCGTTCTTCAGGGCATTCAGCGGCTTGTATCAGTAGGCCAACGAAGAAAGAAGGGCCCAGGTATAGTGGGACTCGAGTTAAGCCCTAGTTTCCATTGGAAAAGCAACAGAAAGGACAGGAAAGTTTATACTAAACAGATTGAATCTAGTGGCGTCGGTTTTTTGTGCACTTCTGGCAGCCGCGTCCTCAGAGTGTTTTTTTGTTTGTGACGTGTATTTACTAACTTCAATTGTTATCATCTAGGCAACTCTTTAATTACGCAATCACTAATAATTGCCTAATAATAGCGATCTTGTTTTGCAAATTGTGGGGTGAGATCGCCATACTGGAATTAATTTCCCATTAGTTATATAACATTCAGTATTGTAGCGACCCCAGTAGTTAAATCAGCATTATAAAGAATTTACAATTAATTTATTCTAAAAAGATTAATGTATTTCCTATCTATCTATATATATAAAAATTAATCCCTATTTCCCTTGGTCACGCCATAACTTGAGAACGACTTTACCGATTTCATTCATCTTTTTTTTGAGTTTTCTAATACTTTGTAGAAGGTTCTTACGGAAAGAAAAATTAAGAAAATCCAGAGGGAAAGCCGGAAAATTGGAAAATATCGAAAGTGTGTTGTTTCTATTTGCAGTCACACCTGTGCTTAATGGTTTGAAGGTTTTTCCCCATAATGTCATAATCCGCATCAGGTAACCGAAGGCGAAAGAGATAAGACACTAATAGCAATATATGTAATTCCAAATGCTTTACATAAGTCGTCGCAGTCAGTCAGTCAGACATTCAAATTTGGTTTGCGCACAAGTGATTGCGAAAACAATTCCGTGTCGTTTTATAGTGACCGTTACAATGCCAAAGGTACGACGAGCTAACATAGGTCGTCGAAGACAGTCAGCTGCGCGGGTATCTACTTAACGTGCGAACCGCAATGATGACCAGCGCGCTACAGGTAATGAAAATAGTCGTATTAGCATGTTTTTAAAATGAAAGAAATCGAAAATTTGAATATCGGAAAAACGTTTGCTGAACCCGCTAATGGCAGGCAAATCAATGTTCGGACAGGACAACGTCTGTCGGGTTCGCTGCCCCTTAGGGGGTGAAATGGGGTAAATAAGCCTAAAAATCGATATGGGTGTCGTTATTGAGGTTTTTTGGGACGTTGATTGCGAAAACGGCATTTATTTTTAAGTCCAAGACGATGGACATCACATAAAATTAAAACTTTATAGTGGTTAAACAGGGCTTCAAAGACAAATTATTTTTGGACAGAACAACGTTTGCCGGGAGGGACGGGACGGGAGGGGACGAAACGGAACGGGACTGGACGAGACGTGAAATGACGGGAAGGGACAGGAAGGGGCGGGACGGGACGGGACGGGACGGGACGGGAAGGGATGGGATGGGATGGGATGGTAGGGGTGGTGACGGGACGGGGACGGGGACGGGGATGGAATGAGATGACAGAAAATAATTAGTCATTATTTAATACACAAATAAGGAACCTCGCGCCTACGATGTCGCGGGTTACAGCTAGAAAATGCATATATTTTTAAGTCCAAGACGATGGACATGATATAAAATTAAAACTATATAGTGGTTAAACGGGGTTTCAGAGACAAATTATTTTTGGGCAGAACAACGTTTGCCGGCCAAGCTAGTTATTTATACAAATCAAGATAATATTTGCGGAGATATAGAGACCCGACGGCTTTAAAATTACCAAACTCATTTATTTATTTTAAATAAATAAAAAACCACAAAAATATATTATAAACTAAAAATGTACACGCTAGCTATGATGAGATGTTAAACAAATCGTATTCTTTACATAATGGCAATTAAGTAAGAAAAATTATAGACATCCATTGCTTGAAAAACCTATACTTACATAAAATAGTTTACGAGTCCCTTTAACAGATTATGAACGTCAAAATTTATTAACAGGTTCTGATCACTGTAAATGTCATATCATTTACTGTAGCCATAAATTATTTTAAGACACTTAATTTGTCTATTAGAATCTACGACATGCAATTAAAAGTGCTACCGTTGACTTACAATCACGTAACTACTGGCTATATAGTTTTTTAGAGAAATTAATTTTTAGAAGTTAAATTTCTTTTGGGCTTTGAAGCACAATATTTGGTCGCTGTTCATGATGATCCTTTATTAGTTATCAAGTTGGAAGTTGCATTATGCTCGCTCCATTATTTCGTTGGTGAAAATTTGGAAGTTATACACACACCCTCCTATCAAAGCATTGAAACCAGGAATGTAAAGCAGCATTAACCGTTTATAATTTTTTAAATATGCTGTATCTAAATAGTCCCTTTGAGGAAATACCGTGCTGACTTTGATAATTTTTACATCGTACAAATTTAGGAAGTGCTAATGCTAATTTGTACGTGTTAACACTACAAACTACTTTGATAAGTTTTATCAATTGCAGGTAACTTTTAAGATAGAATCGTAAACGAAGTGTGAAATTGTAATTAGATACATTTAAATAGCTCTAAATTAAGAAGAATTAAATGTCTTTTTTCAAAATGTTATTAGGGGTTATTGATTTCAATAGCATAATATATCAAGGGATAAATTAATTAATTCCCGAGCAGTAACTAATAATTACGTAAGCTTTTCTTCAATAAAAGCTTAGTTTTATTTGAAGCAGAAGTACGGCGTTAATACTTTCCTTGCCGCATAAAATACGAGCCCATCTTTATTCGGTAAAAATCATCTTACAGGGAGATTGTATCTCTGACTATAAAAACAATCAGATTGGCAAAGGTACTATAAAGAATGGTGTTTGTAATGCCATTGTCCGTTGATGTGACGCCGATTGTTGGATAACCTTAAGTTCCTGGCGATCCTAACATTTTCAAGATGTTCGTCTTGTGAAGTCGACTACAGTCAGTGGATAGAGTCAATTTAGCATGTTTACAACTTGAAAGAAATTCAATAAAGCACTACGCAAATAATAATTAAAATATGCATTTAGTGTTACAGATTTAAACACGTTTTACAGATGGTTTCATTCATCATACATATTGAAATTGATGCTTTAGCACGCATTATTAATATAAAATAAATATATTTTATGATATATGTTTCTACATGCACCTTTAAATTATTATATAAGCATGTACAACTGCACATAATATATGCTTTTCACTAAAATCTAGTTAGTACCTAATTTAACGTGTTTATTAGAAATTCAAAAGCGACCAAAATTCAACTTTTCAAGGTCAACAAAGCCTGCTCACTGTAATAATTTTATTTTTTTTAGCAATAGATATGAAAGTAGTTAATTTGTATCTTAACGTAGTTTAACCGTTGCCGAATAAAATTACCATACAATGGTTAAGATATTAGATAATGTTCTAGTGATTCCAGAAACGACTTTATATGCACAAAAATTTCAGGATATCAGGACGTATTTCGTCTCCAAAACTTGATGTTGCTAAATAATCCGTAGAACTGGATGTACACCTATAACGTATGCTTCGGCAGTTGAAAATCGTCTAAGGTTTAGTCTATACCATATACACTACTCCAAAATGAATAGGGACATTGCTTTATTCTGCATCTTTTACAAACAAAACTAATTTTAATTCATGTACAACAAAAAAAAATACAAATGAAAATATCCCACTTCATTTTTGAGTAGTATACAGTAATAATTCTAATCTTTCAACTTCTTAAGCAAATTATTCAAATATTAAAATACATATTTCTGTAAAATACACATTCAGTAAAATGTATTATTTAATTCCCAACACCCTTATAATTTGATTTCAATTTTCCTATCTTTACGTCAATGTACGGATGTACGTAACAAAGAATCCAGACCCCATTATTGAGATTAATAATCTCAAAGTCTTGATACAAAAATTTTATTAGCTAAACAATAAGCTAATAAAGAATATTCATGTCAGTATAGTAAGGTAGTAATAATGGTATTAGAGTATCAAATGCATTAACGTTATACAAATCCAGTAATTACTGCGCACATTTGTACGTTAGTAATGGGTATGGGGATTAAATGCATGCATAGTAACAACTATTTGTTCTTTTTTACAATTAATTAACGAAGCAGAAAACAAGTATCGCGTTTAGAAGAAATTTTCTTCTTTATCGTTGCGGATTCTACATATGTAATTATAAAAATTTTCCAAGATGATTCAGACCAGTACTGCCAACTGGGTTGTAAATAAATAAATAATGTAACTGTAAAATATTACTTTATTAACAAACCTAACTGTAAACCTCCACATACCTAGTTTCAACATCTGCATACGCATATACGGCAGTACATTTGTAACTTTTTGCTTGATTTATCTTAAACAAAAAGAGCTACATCAAGCTCATTCAATATAATTTTATAGGTACTATAATAAGATATTCCCAGTTTTACTTTCCTCAAGTTGATACACGAAATATTGTGATTGAAGTAACTTTGAACACATTGTACGTTAGTCGATGTACAAATATTCGTATTACTGGACAAATTACACATTACAATAGATAAATTTAGGCTGTAGCAATAATATGTTCTAGCAAATGCGTGTTATAAATGCGAGCAGTTTGTCTGTATCGCTCTTTCAACCGTATTAGTGCACATTGTAAAACAAAAAACCAAATAGATTACGGCCTCGTACAACAAAAGACAGCAATAACAAATACGGAGGTTATCAACAATGTTACAGTAGACAGTAGAAAGTGATCACAGGATTCTAGGCAATGTTACGTCTATTATGTAAAACACGCAAAAACAGAAACAGAAAAACAGCTACCACTAGTAGAACCAACACTAAGAACAACATTGACCTAATAAATAAAAATCTGGTGTGATACATTCACACAACTTCCTTTTACAGTGATCTTATAATTAGTAAAAAATTTCATTTTCAATTTTTAAAAATTTGCAAAAATTTTCAAAAATTACAAATTCTAAAAAAACGGTACAAAATAGAGCGTTAGTTGAAGCGACAACTTTTCTCTAGAATTTTAAGGTGAATTCGAAAATGTAATAATATACCGGGTGTTTTATTTAAAATAGGAGTTAATAAAAAAATAGGAAAAAAAAACATAAGAAACCCACTTTAGAAGTATTCAATTGGAAAATCACCTATCTCACATCACTACACATTAAAAATGTAATAAAAATGTAAAGTTTAAAAAAAATCGTTAAAGCCGTTTTTGAAAAAATCGAAAAAAACTGAAAAATCACAAGAGTAAACATCTACTTCCGGTTATGCGATTTTCTTCAAAATTCGAACAGAGGCAAATAATTTCCCAAACACAATAAAGAAATTCCTAAAAGTAAAACGAGAATCTGGTTTCCTTGCCTGAAGGGTTTATTTTCATGTTTATAGGTATAACCAGTTCGTAGTTGTGCCTTTTTGTCGTTAATCAGCGCGAAAACGACCCTGTCAAGTGAAGCTTATTTCGCGGGTGCAGCGATAAACCCACCTTCGAAACCGGTTAGCGGAGAAAGCAGTCGCTTGCGTGCTGGGCCTACGGGTGCACGTTGGTAAAGGGCTCTTGCTGCATTGTGGAAAAAGGCATACTGTGAAATAAATAGAAGCCTCTTAAGAAAGCCTTGCTGTGTAGAAGTCGCTGCATAATTTTGTATGTAATGAGCAGCAAACGCTATTTTTATGGTGTACAGGGTGACTTCACAAACTGAGAAGCAGCCACGTACGTTCGTGACGTTTACTGTAGGTACGAGACGACGGGTACAGGGATGGCCCCGGATCGTATGTGCTAGATTTCCACGTGTCGCACCATTCAAGATTTGGTTACGCAACGCAGGGCGAGCATACTAAGCATCCGTTGTACAAAAAGTACACAACGATTTCTATGCCTAAAAGTAAAACGAAAATCTAAGAACCATTTTGTAGGTATGATGTTCGTACACACTGGCCTGATAGATAAAATTATATTGTTTCTTTACAGTATGTGGCGTTGTTGCCACATGTTTTCCGTTGCAAAACGAAGAAAGAAATACAGTAAAAAAGAATGGTAAAAAACGATTCGCACTTTAATTTGATTAACACTGCTAGATAAGTGTTCTTTTTGTAAATGTTTGCTATGCTGAATACAATCCTCAACTCTTTTTTCCATTTATTTATGAAGATGACTAATTTCAAATCGTAGTGTTCGTTTTAGAAAGATGTCTTGCAGTTTATGTCACTCCATCTAAATAAAGACAATTTGTGTGCGGTATTTCATTAAGAAATTAATCGATTTTTGCTATATCACTGCTAAGATTTTCAGTAACGCATACTTTTTTGTAGATACTAATTATGTTTGAGATATCAAGCAAAAGGTTTAAGGAGTTTGGGAAGATCACAGAAAAGGTACACATGCCAAAAACTTTTAAATGGTATCTCTTACTATTGCAATGGTTCGAAAATTCAAACCATGCACGGTAGACGCAGAAAGAAAGAAGAAGATAATACTGACTGTAAAAATTTTCTAGAACGAACTCTCATATTTTTACAGCAATCGTGCATAGTTAAATGTAAAAATTAATACTTCTTGAAACTGTAATGGTAATAATAATTATTGTACCTCTGCTCTAACATTAAAGTATACAAGGTAAAACGATAATACAATAAACACAAATGTTTTATATTTAACTACATCTTCCACGTTGTGGAGAAGTTCACGACGCAGAAACAACTGAAGTGACTCACAGAGGTCGTAACTTATGTTTGATAACTGAGATATTGTTAAATACATGTATTATTGATGCGTGCGATATATTTCATTAATTTATTACAAATAAAGATAAATTTATTAACGATAACATCAATTGGTTAAACTACTTAGTCGGAAATCTTTAGATGGTTAAGTTAAAAACGACAGGATTCGACCGTGTCATTATTAAGGTCGAAGAACTCAACGTTTCGCCCACTTTCGTAAGGGGCTTCGCCAGGGAGGAAAAAGCAAAAAGAGCACGGTAACTCAACTTATTAATCACGCCAGAGGCGAAACTTTTTTATAAGGGAAGGGATAGAAGAGCACAGTAAATCAATGTGTAAACCACGCCAGAGGCGAAACTCGAAAGCCTCCGACCTCATCTTTAGATGGTTGTTGTAATTCCTTTTTAACTTTAGTTTGGAAGGAATGTAGGTATACTATGAGAACTTCTAATGTCAGAAGGATTGAAAGGCTTGAAACCGTTGACCAACTGATTTGGACGGTGTTTCGTGTTGCATTCCTTTTTGACATTTATAACAAGTGAAATGAGTATATTGGATATTTTTAAATTATTTTTACTTGTATACTGAAAGCACAGTAGTGTGAAACAGCATAGTAGTCGCAAGTAGTTATATTTCAAATATGGTATATACAATATTCTAATTTTTCCTTCCCAATAGTTAAATCCAAACAAAGGTCTTATTTATATATGAAGAAAATATC